>OW679196.1:154460985-154581368 GCA_940337035.1 Agriotes lineatus | reverse complement strand
GGGTTATGGAGAACTTTCTTTGGAATAATATTGTTTCCTTTTTACCTACAATATTGATTTGCAGCGTTTGTTAGTTTAGCATAGTGAGTGAGAGAGGAGGGGAGCATTCTAGAATTCGTTTAGGATTTAGAAGAAAAATCATTTGTAGTCCGTACGAAGAACGGGTATCTTGCTAGTAATCTATATATATATAAAGAAAAGTCACAACTTTGACTAATCAACGCAGAGCCGAAACCATTGGTACTAGACACTTGAAATTTGGGTGGACGGTTCAATTTTTTACGTAAGGTAGTGCTAAGAAGAGATTTTTTGAAATTCGACTCCTAAGGGGGTGAAAAGGGGTAAAATGTGTTTTCACGAATTCCTCAATATCTCTTACACCCGGTAAGATATCGATTTGGTGTTTGCTTGCAAAAGATTATAAATGCCAATACCTAGAAACGTATTTTAGAATTTTGCCCTAATCAACCCCTAAAGGTGCAAATCTGGATTGGGGGTCAATTAAAGAACCCTACGTATCTCCTATGTTTATTGAGTTATAACATTCTTTTTTGGTATATAGATGTATTTTTAAAATATTTAGAAATGGGTGTAATAAGGGAATTTGAAAATTTTAACCCTAAAGGGGAAAAAGGAGGAAAAACCGAAAAGGTGTAAGAGGTTAAAATTATTATTATTTTTTGCTGTGAGCTCCATTTCACAATAAAATGAGTTCGAAGGGATTTTTTAAAATTCAACCCCTACGGGGGTGAAAAGGGGTAAAATGTGTTTTCACGAGTTCCTCAATATCTCTTACACCCAATAAGATATCGATTTGGTGTTTGCTTGCAAAGATTATAAATGCCAATACCTAGAAACGTGTTTTATGATTTTGCCCTAATCAACCCCTAAAGGTGCAAATCTGGATTGGGGATGAATTAAAGAACCCTTTGTATCTCCTATCTTTATTGAATTAAAATATTCTTTTTTGGCATATAGATGTATTTTCAAAATATTTAGAAATGGGTGTAAGGGAATTTGAAAATTTAACCCTAAAGGGGCAAAAGAAGGAAAACTGAAAAGGGGTAGGGGGTTAAAATTATTAATTTTTTTCGCTGTGAGCTCCATTTCACAATAAAATTAGTTAAAAGGGATTTTTTGAAATTCAACCCCTACGGGAATGAAAAGGGGTAAAATGTGTTTTCACGAGTTCCTCACTATCTCTTACACCCAATAAGATATCGATTTGGTGTTTGCTTGCAAAGATTATCAATGCCAATACCTAGAAACTTATTTTAGGGTTTTGCCCCAATCAACCCCTAAAGGTGCAAATCTAAATTAGGGTTCAATTAAAGAACCCTACGTATCTCCTATCTTTATTGAGTTAGAACATTCTTTTTTGTCATATAGATGTATTTTTAAAATATTTAGAAAAGAGTGTAAGGGAATTTGAAAATTTTAACCCTAAAGGGGTAAAAGGAGAAAAAACTGAAAAGGGGTAGGGAGTTAAAATTATGATTTTTTTCGCTGTGAGTTCCATTTCACAATAAAATGAGTTAAAAGAGATTTTTTGAAAAGGAGTAAAATGTGTTTTCACGAGTTTCTCAATATCTCTTACACCCGATAAGATATCGATTTGGTGTTTACTTGCAAAGATTATCAATGCAAATACCTAGAAACGTGTATTTCAGGATTTTGCCCTACTCAACCCGTAAAGGTGCAAATCTGGATTCGGGGTGAATTAAAGAACCATTCGTATCTCCTATGTTTATTGACTCCCCTAAAGGCGTAAAAAAGAGGCAAAACTGAAAAGGGGTAGGTGGTTAAAATTATTGTATTTTTTTCTTATGGGTGCATTTTAGACTAAAATGAAGTACAAAAGGTTTTTAGAAATTTCACCCACAAGGGGATGAAACGGGTATTCCACTATAATCTATATGTATAAAAGATAAAGCAATGCGGATCTGTAGTAATCCTTGGTGCCTGGAACTTAAAATTTGGCAAGAAGAGTTCTTTAGTTATGTAGCAAAGTGCTAGGAAAGGAGTTTTCGAAATTCCACCCTTAAAGGGAAGGAAAGAGGTAAAATGTCTTTTCACGAATTTCTCAATATCTGTTAAGATTCTATAATATATCGATTTAGTTTTTACTTAGAAATGTTACCTATACAAGTCCCTGAAAACGTAATTCAGGATTGTGCACAGATGAACTCCTAAAGGAGCGAATTTAGATTCAGGGGTGAATTATAGAACTTTTCGTATTTCCTGTGGTTCCTGATGACCAAGGGGTTTTGGGCATATGTGTGTTTTAAAAAAAATCTTTAAAAAGTGGTTTAAAGTTCTTATTCTAAATTTCATTGTGAAAAGAGTAAAAATGGGGTAAAAGTAAAAAGAAGTTAAAAAAGAGGTTAAAGTTATTGATTTTTTCTGTGTTCAGTTTAGAATAAAATAGAAGGATTTCCGAAATTCTACCTCCTAGTGGTGGAAACTGATATGTTTCTACAATTTATATATACAACATTTAATAAGTACATTTATTATTATTCTTATACTAAACCAATTGTTTTATCAATCTATACAAGGAGAACGACAATTACATACACATTTCTAGGGGATACGTGAAGCATAAAAGGCTTATGGAGAACTTTTTTCGAAAGAATATTGTTTTGCAGTGTTTGTTAGTTTAGCGTATTGAGTGAGGGAGGAGGGGAGCATTCTAGAATTCGTTTAAGATTTAGAAGGAAAAACATTTGTAGTCCGTACGAAGAACGGGCATCTTGCTAGTAAAAGATAAATTTATAATAGCATCCCTGTGCTATTTGATTACTGAGTTCTAGAGCAACTAAAGTTTTTCTCAAGATTCTTTTCCTGTAGTGTTTTTTCAGATTATTGATAGTTATCTAATCCATTTGTAGATTGTAGCTTTGACGTCAAATTTGATGAGAGAAAAGCAACACGAATTGAATTACTTGTCTTTCTCAGTTGCTTTGGCAACAATCAGAATAAAGAATGCGTACCATTCTTTAAACCTGCCGGGATCAGTACCTCAATAGTTAAGTATTCTGACTACTGATCCCAGTCCTGGTGAGGTTTTTAAAAATAAAAATGGAGATTAAAGCCTCTACAGAATGCCATCATTCGGAAGCGATGTAAAGCCGTGGGTCCCATGTTACAACGATGTATAGCATGTAAAAACTCCCTTGCTAGGGTTGCAACCCCTTAGTCTCGGCAAAATTCTAAGTAGGGCTGTGACCGAATGACTATAGTAGTTGCTGTCTAAGGTACCTGGTACTTTGCATGCATAGACCTTGTACATTACAAAGAAAAAACAAACACTTTAAACTGTCTGCAATGTAGGCCTACAGCCAGTTTGAAGATGATTGTCATTATGGTGGATTATAGAAACTCGTACATATTAGGTTGACAAGAGTCCATAATTTTTGCACAAAGTGCACTATGGTATTAGTGAATGTAAGCAGAATAAGCAAGGCTAAGAAACGATTGTTATTAGTACTTAGGGTGGATTATAGGTAGATGGGCATCTATAAGCCATCAAATTTAATTATTATCTCACCGAAAAACATAAATGTTATTTGACACAACAGCAAAATTCGAGTTAAGGAAATTTACCGGCATTAGAACTGGTAAACTTTACCTTGAATTTTGAATTGTAAAAAAATTTTAATATAGAAAAATTCGACTCAAAGAAGTTCGAAGTTTGAAACTCCTACTGTATATCTCTATATTTTGTGAATAATATTTTGAAGTATGTTTGACCCACAATTTAACTTAACTGCTTCATCACTTAACAACAGACACTGTCGTAAAAATATCCCTGTATGTTAAAATCAACAATAATAGTAGTGAAACACTTGAGATCCTTTTGATTGTATTAAAATTTTACAGATATTTGTAAACAATGAGTGGCACAAATCAAAATCAGGAGATACTTTTGAAAGTATCAACCCTACAACAGGAGACGTGATTGCAGAAGTTCAACGTGCCTCTAAAGATGATATCAATTTTGCTGTTCATGCTGCAAATGATGCTTTTAAGCTAGGATCACCATGGAGAACAATGGATGCCTCAGAGCGTGGTAGGCTTTTATATAAGCTTTCTGATCTGATTGAAAGAGACGCCTGTTATCTTGCTGTAAGTAGTATTTCAATTTATTTATACAAGGTGTCGTACAACTCCCACTAAAGCTTCAGGTAACTTTTTTCTATCATAAAGGATGAACACAAAACTGTGAAAAAAAATTGTCTGGTGTGGTTAATGTTGTTATCTCCAACAACAAATTACTATTATTATTATTAAATTGCTCTGCAGGCCTTGCAGGCCTTGGTCATAGATACATTTCATCACATAGATACATTACATTTCATTATTTAAACGATTTACTTCCGTCTTAACATATACAAATTGTCTGCAGGTACTAGGTACACACAGTAACTAAATACAGGGACAGTTTAACATTTTAAGACAAACAAACCCTCTCTGTATCTAGTTACCGTGTATACCTAGTACCTGCAGACAATCTGTATATTACAATACTTGGATCACACTTTCCGACTAATAACTTCATTTGCAGTTTTTCTAGGGCTTCTTTTACTGTTCTTCTCCATCTTATCCTGTCCATTGCTTTGTCTCTCCAATTTTTGATATGTATCTTCTGTAAATCGCTGTTCATCCATCTCTTCCGTGGTCTCCCCTTTTTCTTTTTTCCGACTGGTTTTCTGTACAGCACCATTTTATTCATTCTATGGTTCTCCAATCTTTGTACATTGTTACCATCAGTTTTCGCCTTACAGTATTTTGCGACATATTTTTCAAATTGCGTCCGGGTATCGCGCACCGCTGATACGCCGTCGATGTCTCGGTTTTGCGTCCCCACCTTGTGAGCGCTGTCGACGCGGAAAATTTGCATGATGTTCCGGCGTTTCATTGAAGAAGGTCGCCTGGAAATGTTGGCGCTTTTCGAAACCGCGATTTGGCAAAGAAGGTGTTCTATTGATGTCTAGGCACTTCTTACCCTTTGTTTATATTAGATTTGTGCGAATATAGAGATACTGCGTGGGGCAGATTTTTTAACGCCAAAACTTTCCGAGTACGACATCTGGGAAATTTAGTGTGAGTATGACCGTCTTCAACCCTTTTTCGATTACCCGCTAACAGTTTATTTCAATAATTTAGTCCCAACCACGTAATTGGCCCCAAATTCATTCGAATACCCCAGACCGCTTGCACGATGCAAATCCGACGAGCCTGCTGATAGCGCTTATCTCGTCGACAACCCGGCGCGCCAAGCTTGCGTGCTGCCGTCTCCCTGGATTAGCTATCGGATTTACGGAAGTCCCTTCCTATGGAACTCCAACTTCAGGACTGCCTTGAAATCAGCTGAAAGTAACAATTACCCGGTTTATTATCGGTGCTTCCGATGCTACTAGAAAATGTACCATGCTGCACGTGAGTGCGGGCGTTCAATAGATTAAGAACTGCAGTCAGTAAATACTCGCCGAAATTGGGACTGGCGCGATATTCATTAATGTTTTGGGCGTCGATTGCATAGCAATAAGCGTAATTTGAAAAAAGCCATGTGCAAACTTAGCTGTCGTCTGAGAAGGACGCATTATTCAATTTGAGCAATTTTAATATGTTAAGTACGTGGCCACAACTGATTTTAAATTGTCACCTTTAGTCACGTTATACGAGTTTATTTGTTCCTTTTTGGATTCTATAGAAATTCCTGGGTACGATCTCCCGCTTGCAAAATTTTCTTTGCAAACTTAAATAAAACCGCTAAGCGCGGAATGATCTCACTTTTGAGGTCTTCCAGGAATTTCCCAACTTTTATGAATAACTGTTTTTAACTTGGCCAGTCTGTTTTGTGAACAAGGATCCTTGGGGTATTATTTTTTATGCATGTACGTTAGCCCTTATTTTTTGTATATGTATATTATGTGTGTGTCCGGCCTTACGAGTAAATAAAACGCACTTATCTCCCCTGCATTTGATTGTTTTACTTCAGGTTTGTGCCTAATTTTTAAGTTTTACAGTGTTCCAATTTAGCTGGGGTGGAATCGATCGGTCGTTAAATTAGGGGATTTGAACCTTTTGTTACCCTTAAATTGGTGGTGCCGCACCTCCATCCAAAGAACCCACGGCCGTCTTCGGCTACGATCTGCCCGGCGACCCCCTAATTAGCGATTGATAGTGACTTATCTGAGCATTGACTGAGTGAAACAATTTGTGTTTTGAGTACTTCATTGAGCTATTAGAGCTCCGGAATTAAAGTAAGTAATATTCCACCCCCTTTGCGTGGGTAACAACATGTCCCAACCATCTAATTCGTGGGGCTTTTGCCACTGTTGTTATTTTTAGCTCTTTGTATAGTACCTCTATTTCTTTATTTCCCCTTCTTCTTCAGCAGTCTTTCGTTTTACTTCTCCATATATGGTTCTTAATATTTCTCTCTCTCATCGTTCCAATCTCTCCTCCCGTCTTTTTCAAAACCCAGGTTTCACGCGCATATATAGTTGTGACTCTAATTACCGTCCTATATATTCTTTTCTTTGTTCACCTTGACACACATTTCGACTTCATTAGCGGTCTCAACATTCCATACTGTCAGTTTTCTTTTGTTATTCTTGTTTCTATTTCCTGTCATTCTTGGCCATTTTCACTTATATTCACTCCTAGATATATAAAATCTTGTACCTTTTCGTAGGTGTATATTTGTTCTTCTGTTTGTACCAGTACACAATTTTCTGTACCATGCTGAGTATCCCCCATTACCATATACTTAGTTTTTTCTTGGTTTATTCTTAGACCAAATTTATTTGCTTCCTTTACTATTCCTCTTATAATGCAGCTCAATGATGCACCATTATGCAGGTGTGGTTCGGCAATGGTTTAACCACCATTACCCTGACAAATGGATCGGTCGTGATGGTCCAAGAGCTTGGCTAGCGAGAATTCCGGATTTAACACCTTTGAACTTTTTCCTGGAGGGGCACTTGAAGAATTTGGTTTGTGTTACTCCTGTCCAAACTCGAGAAGACCTTACTGATTGAATTCATAAAGTAGCCACCACTATTAACTCCAGAATGTTGCAGCGTGTTCAAGATGCAATTATTGTGCGTACACGCAAGTACTGCGAAGTACTTTGAAAACATTTTACAATAATGGAATGTTTTTTGAGCCAAATAATTGACTGAGAATTATTTTTGCTTACTACTTAATTTTGTAAGTAAAAACGTTACTTTGTGCATTATTTTAATTAGGTAGACCTAGATATATACTTTCAAAATATTTGTATTACAACCCTTTTTTTAACTTCGTGTAATTAATTTATATTCACAAAGCACAAATGCTGTACAACACTTTAATAAACACAACTGTACATTCCTTAAACAAACCTAACTTAACAGTGTTGTCAAATTTAATATTATTTTAATGCTTCGTATGAGGAAACTAGATACTGTAAAGAATTTGTGTTGATAATTTTAGAGTTCTCATGCGTTACCGAAGCCGGCTACCTGAAGCTTTACTGTGAGTTGCAGGACACCATGTATATACCGTCTGTTCTATAAAAAAGGCCCCGCCTTCTAGCTACTTCATTATTTATTTTAGACCCAATATACCTTATATCAAATCAAATGGCACATAAAAACCTACATTTTAACACTATCAAAAAATTTTTATCTTCAATTGTTTCAGAGTGGTGACGTCACGTGCAATTTTTTTAAATGACACTGTATATATTTTTTTACATTTTCTGGTAGAGGTTTTTTTTCTCTTTTCAACAATATAAATATTTTATGCCCTTACATAAGAAAATTTTCGAGAAAAATTAAAAAACTTTTTTATCGGTGGGAGGCCACCATACAAAACTATAAACAAAAGTGTAACTCAGAAAAACAAAACAATAAACACTTTAGATTATTCTGAAATCTGACAGTTAAAGCGTTTGGCTACTATTTGTTTTGTTTTTCTGAGTTACACTTTTGTTTACAGTTTTGTATCATGGCCTCCCACTGTGAAAAAGTTTTTGTAATTTTTCACGAAATTTTTTTTATGCAAGTGCATGAAATATTTATATTGTTGAAAAGAGAAAAAAAAACTCTACCAGAAAATGTCAAAAAATATATACAGTGTCACTTAAAAAAATTGCACGTGAGGTCACCACTCTGAAACAATTGAAGATAAAAATTTGTTGATTGTGTTAAAATGTAGGTTTTTATGTGTCATTTGATTTGATATAAGGTTTATTGGGTCTAAAATAAATAATAAAGTAGCTAGAAGGCGGGGCCTTTTTTATAGAACAGACTGTATAATCTCATAAGAGCGTTAATACGCGAGGGCAAATTAGGATGTTGTTGGAAGGCACGAAAAATAATTAACGCTGGAATGCAGATTCGATAAGAAAATCGTAACGACACAAACCCTCACAGTTAGGTTGGTCTACTTACAAAAAATTTCCAAGAAATTTTGTTGTTATCTTGGTTACGGCTCGTAAACTAATTTTTATATTGGTCATTAATGAGTGTCGTACGATTTTCCAGAAGTTTTCAAGTCTGACTTGAATAGACTACAGAATAATAAGGACCGATACCGAAAGACGAAGTGGATGCAGTTAGTGTATGCACCACTAGATCACGCACCCATACAGTGTCTTAATCAATCAGCTGATTTTAACCAAAACAACATTCCTAAAACTAGATTTTATAAAATCTTGTATCTACTATTAAACCTTACTTTATTGGAATCTTTCTTCTATTTTTTTGCACACCCATCAACCTTGACAAAACAAGATCAAAACTATTCAACTTCCATAATTTGATTAGAAAATTCTAAATCATCATTATATGTATCAAAATCCCAGTCAGATTCTCCTAATGAAATTATTAAAGGAGGAACGCTTTCAAATGAAAGAGTTCCCATTACTTTTACCCAATCTTCCGAAATAAGTTCTTCAAAATGTCTACAAAAATGTTGCCACATTTCGGGAGTACATTTCGAAATAGACTCGAGCCATAAGTTTGCAACTCTGTCCTTAGAGGAGAGTCACGAATTTATGTGCTTGTTATAATAGGTCTTACAAAACCCCCATGCCATTACAATTTGGTTGTATTGACAATGGTACAGGGGTAATCTAAGAACCTCATGTCCATGTTGTCTCAATGTCTCATCTGTTACATATCGTCGATTACTAACTATTTTGAAAGGTTTTATCAAATTCCATAGTTGCTTTTTCGTAAAATTTTCCTTGAATTCTACGTAGTGTTTGATCAGCCATTCCCGCTTTTCAGTTTTTTTAGATGAAAATGTAGGTGGTTTGTCCAGCTGCACCGAATGATAAGGCGCATTGTCGAAAATCACTACACATTTTCTATCTAACTTAGTTAGAGCAGGAATAAGCTGATTAATCGTCCAATTTTGAAATAAGTTGGCCATCCATTGTTGTATGATAATCCCTATCATTATTTTTTGAATTTAGCAATAAATCACATTCATTTCCTAGAGAACTGGATATATTTTACTTGAATGTAAATCAGTTTAAAACTTTACTGTGAAAATGTCTTGGACCACAGAGCCATTGATTTAATCCTAGGAATGTAAGCCATGAATCTATTTTGCTAATTTAACCTTTTAATTTAATTTAGTTGTACTATTATTAGTCAATTGATTTTTTTAATGTCTTTGATATACTTTTCTTTGTTCTATAATGGGGCTTTAGCCTGTTGAATAAAGTATTATTTATTATTATTATTATTATGTTATTAATTTTACAGGATTCTATAATTTCTTGCCCTTTGTTATTTATTATTTTTTTATCATCTTCTCTCTCTGGTCTTATACATCCCACTTCTATTCTGGGATCATTTCATATTTTGGAATTCCAGTCACTCTAGTTAAAATTGTTTCATTCCTCTCTTTACTCATTACGTATGTGTACATTTTTATATCATTTTCTTACTTTCACAATCTCAGTTTCTTCTACTTAATAATACTTACTTTTCGTTTTAATCCCAGTTGTGTTGTTGTTATTCTTGGAGTTAGATGGTGAGTTGTCATTATATGATTACAATCCAGAAAAGAATGAAAAAAAGTGAAATGTTGGGAAAAATTTAAGGAAACGCCGAAGTTTGGCCAGCTATAAGAGAGATATTTTCCCAAAATTCCCCACCTCTCCCCCTTATGCTTTCCCATTGTGCCCACTAAACTTTGCATTTGCAGATTTTTTAAAGCTACCTTATATCTCCCAATCAAGGGTCAGACTGGTGTATTTTTCTGGTGTATCTAGTTCTTGTTCTTCATATTCTTCTTCCTGTTCTTTATCACACTGTTTACATTGTTCTCGATAGGAGCTTTTTTCATTCTCAATAAATTTATTATAATAAACGTGTACTTTACTTTCCATTTGATTTGCTTTCTTAAGATGTTTGGTTAACATTTTCTTTATTCTTGGATACCCTTAGGGAAATATTCCGTTATAATCACCATTCCTTTAACTTTTTTCTGACTTTAGCACCTTTATCTCTAATCATTTTATAACTTGTTCTATTCATTAATTTCAATTCCAAATCACTTTCTATTTCATATTTATGTACTCCGCATATGACCACATTATTTTTCATTATTTTGCTATCTAAAACTGTTAGTTGAAATGCACCAAAACCATTTTCACAATGTGCCACATTTGTGACAGGTAATTATTATCTGATATAAACATTTTCTGAATCCAGTAATAACGTGACTTTGTATTTTACAGCCTGTTGGGATTTTTTATCTCTTGAGTAAAACATGAGTTCGAAAATGCGTCTTAATGGAGCTACAGCCTTAAGAATCATAATATTCAAACGCGAATTTTATTTAACAATTTTTTTATATTTCCATTTATATAATGGTATAAGAGTTAGAAGCGATAGTTAAAGTTGAAATTTTCATTAATTCCAGTTAAATGTTCAAAACGCGTTGACGTTCTTATCTAAAAATTTTTATCTTGTTTGGAATCGTTGAGATCCGTAGTTTCTAAGAAAATCCAGTCTAAATATTAAATTGTGCTTAATCATTGGAAATACAATTAGACAATATCAGAATTTCCTGGAAAATGATTTGCCTGTACATTCGAATGACGTAACCTTGGAACTAAAACAAGTCATATATATCCTGAACAACAGCTGAATTTTCTTGAAAGCGACTGCTCTCAGTGATTTCTTTATGTAAAAAATTCTAAATATTTTGAGCATCCACTTGGAGCTGACGAAAAATTGACTCTAAAAAGTTATGATATAAAAGAAGCTTATACTAAATCTTTTTCAAGATCATCTAATTCGGTATAAAAGTAGCGTAGAAATGCCAAATTACACCAAATTTGCTTTGTTTGTATCATTTTAATTAAATAAAATCTGTGCTTTTCTATTTCCCTTCTCAGGGTTGTAGCTTCAATTTTATATGCACCATTTTGCTTATTTTCGGATGTTGCACCAGAGGGTGAATTTTGACACCCTGTACACTAACATTTCTCTTTCGATGTTTTGTTCATTTAGGAATACAATTACTAAGATATCAAATAGCATTCCTCAAAATGATCAATTTTTTAAGTGTATGAAACCGAGAAAAATGCCTGAACTTGAGCGTATAATTAATTGTACATGCGTGTACATGTGTAGATACTAAAAATAGGGCAACTATTAATCAGCATATTTACGGTGAACGAGTGGAAGACTCATTTTTCTCAATTTCTGTAAAAGCGGTAGCCTTATTTTAGTAATCGAAAAACAATTGCTGCTCCTGTTGAAATCGGTCTAAAGCCATATTTCAGCACTTTAATTTCACAATTTTTGCCTGGCTATTTAATATTTGTAAATGGAAAAGTTTTCCTGGTTTGAAAACCCGCACACATCGCTTTAGCAAAGTTTGCTGAGAAGCGGTGTTGAAAGGTTCGCAAAGTCCATTTCACAATTAACACAATCATGCACATTTTTCAAAAGTCGGGCATCTAGTATGTGTATATGCTACCACATTAAACGACTTAACATGGACATTGCTTTTTACCTAAAACTCGTCTACTGAAAATGATTCGTATGCTGTCAAAAAGTGTCTTTTTTATTTGTGCAGGTATTCACAATTGCTTGATTTTAATCATTTTCAAGCATGAAAAAAATACTGTAGTGAACAATGAATGTGATACGTAATTTAAGACTGACAAAATTTAAAAAAATATAAGAAATGACAATCGTAGTTAATCTAAATCATATCTAAGATGTAATCGAAATTTTATGATTAAGATTTCAGCAAGTACTAGTACAGCATTAATTAATTATACCACTTCAATGTTGATAAAGAACCTACACTTCGGAATAGTGGTCGGATATTTTTGTTCATTATATCAGTTCTCACGTTTTACATCATTTGCACTCTTATCACAATATTGTTAGAAACCTGGGAAGTTCAATCAGAAATAATTAAAATTAACACGTACTTACCTTACACAGTGCGTTTCACTTTTAACGTTCATACTCCTGTATTTTCCTCATTTGTCTTTCGATCGATTTCAAATTTTGATCAATTATGCTACACTTTAAAAGGGCGTACGTTTTAATCGTTATGTGTGATACAAGTGAATAAAGAGACATTTTATCCATAAGGAGAAAATATTTTTCCCCGAACGGATAAATAGTTATGTACAATCTCTTTATTTACGTGTAGCGTATAAAATGTTTTCCAATACCTACATTTACCTGTATAAATAAGTTTTAAAATTGAATACATAATTTTAACCAAATAGCTTATCGCCTGTTTTTGTAACAGTTACCACGATAGCACGTATTTATTTTCTTAGTTACTATGGATTATGGACTATTTTATTCACTAATAAATAAAGTAGAATTTTATCTACCTTCATCATCTAAATGTTACTTTATCATAAAGATTTTCACAGATAAAATACAACTTTACAAGGAGGTATTGGAAAAATATCTTTATTCAAGTGCGGCATATATTTTTTTCCAATATTTCATTTAATTGTATAAATAAGTTTTAATAATTAATAAATACTTTCTAATAAGTATCATATTATCTGGTTGTGTGCTAGTGCTAAAGTACGTTTTTTTTCCTATAAAAATTTCAAGGTGAAGATAAAATTGGCAAAACTGCTTTTTTTAAATTATTAGAAAACTGATTGTCGTCAGGTTTTTCTGTAAACGACTCGTGTTATTTTGACATTTCAAATTAAATTGTCACCTTTTCTTTTTTGAAAATGAACACGCGTAAAAAACAGAATCTTTTAAAATGTAATGTAAAAAAAGCAATTCTGAGGTGTGCAGAGGAACTGTTGGATCTGCAGCCTAACATGCCAGAAGAAGTTTACGAAAGATTACTTAAAAACAAAACTCCTTTAATGCCAGATTTGAAATTTCCCACGAATTTTTAGTTCTAAAAAGTTACTAAAACAAATTCTACCAACATAATTTTTTTAAAGAATTCAAGTAATGCCAACATAAACCCTAATTTCTTTGACCTTCAAAATTTGTATAGGAAAAAAACGTACTGTAGTTACATGTATGTATTTTGTTAGTTGCTATGAATGATTGACTATCTTATTCACTAGTGAATAAATTAAATTTGTATCCACCTTCGTCATTAAAATGTTACTTTACCATGAAGATTTTAATAGATAAAATACAACTTTACTAGTAGGTATTGGAAATAAAAATTATTGTAAACAGGTAGACTATTGCGATCAGAAATAAATGCGAACCATTTAAAAATCGAAGAATCTCAAAAATAGTGGAAATCCAAATTTCAATCCAAAAATCATTCTTTATTTTTTCCGACTAAACACACTATTATTTTTACTTTTTTAGTAGTGCTTAGGTGTATCGCAGATATAATTTAACTTGTTATTTAAATTTACAGCACGTTCAATTGACAGTTCATAAATGTTATGTACAATATTACTATTTTGTTTATTAAGGCTTTATTAAGACAACAATCGAATTTAAATCATTTACATAAGTAATTAACAGTAACAAATTATTCGAACAAAATATTAGATTTAACAATTTTTATAATTCTGTGCAACTTTTTTTAATTAATTTTTCAATAAAACTAGACCTACTATGATTTTTCAATTTGTTGTTTTTATTTATGAGCAATAGGCTACCTGTTTATAATAAAATAATTAAAACTGTAAGAATCACTTACAGAGTAGTAGAAATAACCAAAATCTGAAATCAGTAAATAAATATGGAAAATATAGGGATGTGAAGGTGAGTGACACACTATATATAGATTTATTCGCAGAATAAGGAAATGTATCCTAAATTCAATCACAAAATGTGTGATTTTAACAACATTTACATCTCTATCGAGCTTATTTATCATCAGACGCTGTTGTAAAGATCTACTAAGTCGCTTTTGTGAATAAGTTTAAAATCTCCAATTGTGCGAACACTACAAACAATTATTTTCAGTCAGAATTCGAAATCACATTAGCACTGGTTATAGATCGTCGTTCGAAAGTATCATATAAACATTGAAAGCAAATCTTAATTTTAATTTTAAAATGTAATAATTGTTTAACTTTTTAAAAATATTAGCAATTTCGGCTAAGGGTTGAGTTTCTTTATTTATCTAGGCTTACATTTGAATTTGCAATTTTTTAACGTTAAAAACAAGTCGACTTCTCATTTTGCATCAAAATAATTACTTAAATAAAAATACAGAAACATTGTATTAATCTAAAGGGTTGTTTTAACGATTACAATTGAATATATGACATCAATATAGATCATAATAATATTTTGCCATCACAGGTACAAAGTGGTGGAATTTGGATTGCTGCTTCAGCATGCCCATCGAATAAATAGCCGCGGCGGGTTCGAAGAAGTCAGTCATCAGCCACATACTCACAGCAGCAACATGCGAGCGTTCGCAGTGCTGTGTATAGGGCTTGCCCTCGCCCTGGTGGCAGCCGAAGAAGTCCAACCACAAAAGTTCGGCAAACTCATCTCGCCAAAAAAGTTCGACTTGAAGCCCAACACCGCCATTGCTGCCCCAATCGACCAGGAGACGAAGAAAGAAGAAAGAACGTCCGGAACCACTTTGGATGAAGTCGACGTCCCACAGATTGCCATAGATGAGGCCGACGAGAAGCCAGCAGCTATCGAAGCTTCGGAAGAGGACGCATCGACCAGGAAGAAGAAATCCGCCACCACCACCTTCTGTGTGGAGATCCGTCCCAGCAGCCCGTACCAGAAGTCGTTCCAAGTCTGCGAACCCAACTCCGTGGGTGGATATGGAGCTCCAGCATATCAGAACTCTTATGGCTATTCCGCATCATCCGGAGGGTACTCAGCACCTAAGGTTTATGCCGCACCCCAGAGTTATGCACCCGCTTCTGAGTACAACTCTGCCCAATCATCTTACAACGCTGGATCCAACTCGTACTCCGCTTCCAAGTCCAGCTACAGTCCACCAGCAGCTCCAGCATATTCCGCAGGAAAAACCTACGCAGCTCCAGCCTATGGAGCTTCCAAGGCCAGCTCCAGCTACTCATCTGCTGGATCGGCCTACACACCTCCAGCAGCTCCAGCATACGCAGTCGCAGCTCCATCAGCCTCTTCTTACAGTGCTGGTTCTAGCCACGCTTCTGCTCCTGCATATGGCGCAAGCGAATCATCGTACGCCGCATCGTCTTCCCACTCTGCAGCCTATCGATCGGATCAGGCTTCTGAAGAAGACTTAGAGCAGTTCGCCGATGATCTTATTCACGCAGACCATGAAGAACCAATACATATGCGATCAGCTGGCTATGACGACGAGGACGATGAATACGGCGTTAGTACTGGATATGGAGGCGGATATGGAGGTAGTAGCGGTGGATATGGTGGAGGTAGCGGATACGGAGGAGGTAGCAGCGGAGGATATGGCGGCGGTGGATATGGTGGAGGCGGAGGCTACGGAGGTTATGGACCTGTGACGTACATCACCCACGTGAAGCCCAAGAAGCACAAAGGTTTAAAATTAAAGCTTTTCAAAAAAGATAAAAAAGAAAAAGAATACGGACACAATGGGTTAGTAATTACATGCCAACCTTCTTTGGCAGGGTATGCCAGCAGCGTTTCTAGCTATGGTGGTGGATATGGCGGCTATGGCGGAGGAGGCTATGGTGGTGGTGGATATAGAAGCTCATACTCTGCGCCTTCGTCACCTTACTCCAAACACAAGCCTTCATCTGGATACGCATCCTCATATTCTGCTCCCAAAGCCGGATATGGAACCGTAAGTTCATCTTACAGCCCTCCAGCTACCTATGGTGGATCATCTCATGGGTCTTCTTCACACGGTGGCGGCTCTTCATACGGCGGTGGATCTGCATATGGTGAAGAATCTTCCTATGGTGAAGGATCTTCGTATGGTGGAGGATCTTCGTATGGTGGAGGATCTTCATATGGCAGCGAATCGTCATATGGCGGCGGGTCATCTTACAGTGCTCCAACATCTTCTTATGGAGGAGAGTCTTATGGTGCATCAGCACCGTCTTATGGAGGTTCTTCCTATGGCGCCGCTGCTCCATCATATGGCGGATCCTCCTATAGCGCACCTGCTCCTTCATATGGTGGGTCATCTTCATCGTACAGCGAACCAGCTTATGTTGCACCAGCACCATCCTATGGCGGATCATCGTACAGTAAACCATCTTCTTATGGCGGATCTTCATACAGTGCTCCTGCTCCAGCTTATGGTGGAGCTTCGCACAGTGCACCCGCTTCTGGCTATGGTGGCTCATCCTATGGTGGTTCTTCTTATAGCGCCCCATCAAAATCTTACGGCGGATCATCTTATAGCGCCCCCGCCCCGACTTATGGTGGATCATCCTACAGCGTTGCAGCTCCATCCTATGGTGGTTCTTCATACAGTGCACCTGCTCCATCCTATGGAGGGTCTTCTTATAGTGCCCCAGCCAAATCTTACGGCGGATCATCATACGGTGGATCATCATATACCGCTCCTGCGTCTTCCTATGGCGGGTCATCCTATAGTGCTCCAGCCCCATCTTATGGAGGGTCCTCTTACAGTGCTCCAGCCAAATCATATGGCGGATCGTCTTATGGTTCATCTTATGGTGGATCATCTTACAGCGCTCCAGCCCCATCTTATGGTGGATCGTCTTACAACGCCCCAGCCCCATCTTATGGTGGATCGTCTTACAGCGCTCCAGCCCCATCTTATGGTGGATCGTCTTACAGCGCCCCAGCCCCATCTTATGGTGGATCGTCTTACAGCGCTCCAGCCCCATCCTATGGTGGATCTTCTTATGGTGGCTCAGGCTCATCGTATGGTGGATCATCTTACAGTGCCCCTGCTCCTACTTATGGCGGATCTTCGTACAGCGCTCCAGCCCCAGCCTATGGTGGATCTGCTTATGGTGGATCATCCTACAGCGCCCCTGCTCCTTCGTATGGCGGATCTTCCTACAGCGCTCCTGCCCCAACTTACGGTGGATCTTCTCATGGTGCTTCTGGTTCTGCCTATGGTGGATCGTCATACAGCGCCCCCGCCCCAGCTTATGGTGGATCTTCATATAGTGCTCCTGCTCCTTCTTATGGTGGATCGTCTTATGGAGCTCCAGCTTCATCTTATGGCGGCTCATCTTACAGTGCTCCCGCCCCAGCCTATGGAGGATCTTCTTACGGTGCACCTGCACAATCGTATGGTGTATCATCATACGGAGGATCGTCGTATGGTGGTTCGTATGCCGCCCCGGCTCCTTCCTATGGCGGATCTTACAGCGCACCAACTTCCGGATATGCAGTTCCTGCATCTAAATACAACGCTCCAGCATATTCATCGCCTGCCCACTACGGATCTGCAGGACCATATCGAGCTGCTGAAGAAACCCGTGATCAACCTACAAGTAAAAAGTCACCAGTAGCTGGGCCCGTAGAAGCTACAACCACTGCGACGGGGTTTCCAACTACGCAAGCTCACAAGGAAAAGCAGACAATCCACCACATGGCGCAAATATCAAAAGCTCGAACAGCCGATCCTACAGCGGAAGAACGAGCGATAGCAGCTGCCAACATAAAGAATACGGGAGTTGAACGTCCAGCTATCATCCCACATGAAAAAATAGCACCTTCTCATCCACAAGAAAATCACGAAGTGCATGGAGTTCCCAAAGTCCCCATTCACGAAGTCCCCATTCACGAAGTCCCCATTCATGAAGTCCCCATTCATGAAGTCCCCATTCACAAAGGCGGTGGACACAAACAAAAGGAAATTGCAGTCCAGGAACAAATCGTTGGAAGTCCTCCAGATGCTTCTAAAGCAGCTCCTAGCGGTGGGTGGAACCCAGAGATGGCGGCCAGAACTGCAGCAAACGAGAAACCTTCTGAGTCCACTAAACATCTGACCCCTAGTGGAGGCTGGAATCAAGATATGGTAGGAAGTGAAAATCCTTCAAACCCATCGAAACATCTAACACCTAGTGGAGGATGGACCCCAGAAATGGCTGCAAGGAATGCAGGAAGCGATAAGTCTGATCCCAAAAACTTGACACCCGGTGGAGGGTGGCACCCAGAAATGGCAGCAAGAAACGCAGGAAAAGACAAACCCGATGTCAAACACTTCGCACCTAGTGGAGGATGGAACGCAGAAATGGCGGCTAGAAATTCAGAAAACGAAAAATCCGATACCAAACACTTCTCGCCCAGCGGAGGATGGAATCCGGAAATGGCAGCAAGACAGGCAGGAAAACCCAAAAACGAACCCAAGCATTTTGCGCCTAGTGGAGGGTGGAACCAAGACATGGCGGCAAGGAGTTCGGAAAACGATAAACACGATGCTAAGCACCTAGCACCTAGCGGAGGATGGAACCAAGAAATGGCGGCAAGAGATGCAGGAAAAGAAAAATCCGATACCAAACACTTCGCGCCTAGTGGAGGGTGGAACCAAGAAATGGCGGCAAGGGATGCAGGAAAAGAAAAATCCGATAGCAAACACTTCGCGCCTAGTGGAGGGTGGAGCCAAGAAATGGCAGCAAGAAGTTCCGAACACGAAAAACATGATGCTAAGCACCTAGCACCTAGCGGAGGATGGAACCAAGAAATGGCAGCCAGGAATGCAGAAAATGAAAAATCCGATACCAAGCACTTCTCGCCCAGTGGCGGGTGGAACCAAGAAATGGCAGCAAGAAGTTCAGAAAACGATAAACATGATGCTAAGCACCTAGCGCCTAGCGGAGGATGGAACCAAGAAATGGCAGCCAGGAATGCAGAAAAAGAAAAATCGGATACTAAGCACTTCTCGCCTAGTGGAGGGTGGAGCCAAGAAATGGCAGCAAGAAGTTCCGAACACGAAAAACATGATGCTAAGCACCTAGCACCTAGCGGAGGATGGAATCCGGAAATGGCAGCAAGACAAGCAGGAATAGACAAATCCGAACCCAAGCATTTTGCGCCTAGTGGAGGGTGGAACCAAGAAATGTCAGCAAGGAGTTCGGAAAACGAGAAACACGATGCTAAGCACCTAGCACCTAGTGGAGGATGGAATCAAGAAATGGCGGCAAGGGATGCAGAAAACGACAAAACCGATTCCAAGCATCTAGCTCCCAGTGGAGGATGGAACCAAGAAATGGCAGCAAGGGCGGCAGTAAATGACCAAAAGGCTGCTAATCCGGCAGTACCTGCTAAAACTTTTCCCAGTTCTGGATGGGTGCACGGTTCGGGACCAGAAGTCGCAAATAAACCCATAAACGCGCCACAAGAGGACATTCACCATGCAGAAAAGGCTATCGGTGGTGCTCCAACTAATGAAGCATGGAAGTCAGAACACAACACACATACCCCAAAGGATAAAGATGCACATATAGTGGGGATTGCAAATCCAAGCGGGGGATGGGATGGAGAGCAAGCAGCTAGAGCAGCAGTAGGTGAACAGATGCTGGGAAGTCCCTTTAGTGGGGGATGGGAATCAGAAATGGCCGCAAGAAACGCCCCAAAGGAATCCATGGTGGCTCCCAGTGGCGGGTGGCAAGGAGAAATGTCTGCGCGCTTTCCCGAAAACCAGAAAACCTTTGATCAAACCAAAGCAGCCCCTAGTGGAGGATGGAATGCCGATATGGGAGCAAGAGCTGCGGAGAACAATAAAAAGTTTGAATCTCCAGATCATCTACAAGTGCTTGGATCTCCTTCTGGTGGATCTTGGGCATTCTAAATGGACATCCCTGTTCGATGCTACCTTACAACTACTGGAGTACTACTTGAAGTATTATTAAAACTGGAAGTGAAATTTCAGTTGGCGATTTACCACGGATTTTGCTAACATGATGACTGAATATTATTATTATTATAATTTTGTTATACTTTTGTACATAATTTGTGTATGTATCTGTGTTATATTTATATTTTTGTAATTTTTATGCAGCAAATTAAACATTACGATGTTTCTGACTTACCGAATTTTATTTAACCAGTGGCGTAATCGAACAATGAAGTAAGAAGAATTTTAAATTAAAAACATACCTATTGATGCGGTTTCCCATAGTTTTTGGTCATTTTTTTACATATCACTTAAAATTTTGATTTAAAAGTCACACTGAAGTTCTGATTGTCATTTTTGTTTTCATGGTTACTTACTGTCAATTCTTTCAACTTGAAGTTGGGAGAAACCTATCTTATCGCTACAGCAAAACAAACAAATATAACCCATCAGTGAATAGTTTGTATTTCTGAAAAGTGTAGGATTTTCTGGCTTATCAAAATAAACTCATGAATGCACTTCCTTATTCGCGATCGGGAATGTAGAGAGTGATTACTCGATATCAAGCGCTGACGTCAGCACATCTCCAAAATATTCCCTTTGGAGCAAAGATCTTATCTTCGTGTTGGAAACCGCTGACGCAATTTCTGAATAAACTGAAAAACCACATCCTCCTGTCCCGGTTATAAATATTATTACACTGACAATTACAATTTAGTGTAGTAGCTTGTACCACTAAAAACACCTGCTGTAGACCCCAAGTCAAAATGAAGACGTTCCTGTTCCTTTTAGCCATTGCCATTTCCACTGCTTATCCCAGTAAGTTCACCAACGAGGATGGAAGCATTCAAGGAGATTTTCGCAATAGTCGTGCAATTGGCAACCTCAAAGCCCATTTTGGAAAACCTATGCCGCAACCGAGAATGCCAGTTATTCCTTGCAGGGAAGGACAACTTAGGGATGTACTTGGACGCTGTGTCGATATTTGGCAATAAGGTTTGTATCAATATCGATATGTTTAAATTAAATTTGGTGCTACAATGATTATAAATTAATATTCAGCCTGTTTAAATATACTCCTGGACAAAATTAACGCATCACAAAAAAAATATTCTGAAAACTAAATTTTTCATATTATTATAAATGTTAAAGTTTTGCAATAGTAAAAAGGAGTACTATAAAGGATTAGCGGCGATTTATTGTGTATTTGAGGAAAAACAGGAAAACTTTACAGCTTATAATAATATGAAAAATTTAGTTTTCAGAATATTTCTTTTGTGATGCGTTAATTTTGCCCAGGAGTATATTTTAATATCACCGACAAACGACAATTTAAGATTGTAGGTTCAAATACTAGACAAAAATTCGTATAAATGTTATTTTCTAAAATGTTTGCTTAACAAGTCATGGGCTGTTAAGAAAATGTTTGCTGTTTTTCTACGATTTATTAAAAACTAGAACAAATAGCAAATTGAAATTTTGGGAATTTAATTGTGTAATCAAATACAACTGTTGATCATAGCCATCTAAGTTCACGGGTGTAATGCAGTGGCGTAGATAATTAGTCCAGTCGTTGAAGGTAAAAATATGCTATTACCTCAGAATTCTTTGAACCTTGACCGATTGACGTGAAATTTGGTGAGTGGTTAGGGGATGGCTCAAGGAGCAAAAGTAAAGAGAAGGGGTGGAAATTGTTCACTTAAAATAACCCCGGAAATGGATAGAGGGACAAATTCTAAGTAAAAAATCTCCTATACAGTTTTTTCATAGATCGATACTTTTCGAGCTATTCGCGATTGAGGACTTAGATTTTTCGTGATAAAAATGCATGTTTTTGGACGGTTTTTCGCGAATAAGTCGAAAAATTCGCGTTCTATCAAATAAGTTTCAATAACCAAAACTGAAGCTTAGAAAACAGCAAAGGGATTGGTTTTTTTATGAATGCTCTAAGTCCAAAATAAAAGAAGTTATGGCTCGTTGAAGATTTTTTTTGCAACAACTTTGTTCGAAGTAATTAACGTTAATTAACGAAAAACCGATGCATTTTTCGGGAAAAACTTATAGAACATTTTTTGTAGTGATTGAAAAGACCTTTAAAATGAGTACTGTTAAAAGTCGATTGCATTATAACTAAGCGAGTTACGATGCAAAAACGGTATGTCACTCGAATTTTTGAAAAAAAAATGAAGGCTAAAACCCCAGCCATTCCACCAAAATTGATATTGACCATTATCCCTTTACAAATTACATTATTTTAGTATTACTCATGCAATCCAAAAGTTTTTCGACATGCTCAGACTTTGCATATTCAAAAAGTAAAGGGTTGAAGGGCTCGGGAGGGGTGGTCCGAGCACTATAATGCAAACTTCTAACATTTATATCTCCGTTATTTTTTTCCTACAGAAATAAAAAAACCTAAAATATTCGTTAAGAAAAAATCCACATTTTTGTACTATATTATTTTTTACGTTTTTTTTCTTTAGTTTTGGGTATTTTCAAAATAAGGTATTTTTTAAGAAATTTAAAAAATACGTTTTCCATTTTCATCATATATTTTTTTTCGAAAAATACGCATTCTAATCCGCCCAAACTTTTGGATTACATAAGTAATACTAAAATAAAGTAATTTGTAAAGGGATAATGGTCAATATCAATTCTAGTGGAATGGCTGGGGTATAATCGCTCAATTTTTTTTCAAAAATTCGAGTGGCCCACCGTTTTTGCATCGTAACTCGCTTAGTTATAATGCAATCGACTTTTAACAGTGCTCATTTGAAAGGTCTTTTCAATCACTACAAAAAATGTTCTATACGTTTTTCCCGAAAAATGCATCGGTTTTTCGTTAATTAACGTTGATTACTTCGAACCAAGTTGTTGCAAAAAAAATCTTCTTCAACGAGCCATAACTTCTTTTATTTTGGACCTAGAGCATTCATAAGAAAACCAATCTCTTTCCTGATTTCTAAGCTTCATTTTTGGTTATTACAACTTATTTGATAGAACGCAAAGTTTTCGACTTATTCGCGAAAAACCGTCCAAAAACATACATTTTTATCACGAAAAATTTAAGTTTTCAATCGCGAATAGCTCGAAAAATATCGATCTATCGAAAAAACTATATATCACATTTTTTACTTATAATTTTACCCTCTATCCATTTCCGGGGTTATTTTGAGTAAACACATTTACACCCCCGAGAAGAGGTGGCATCCACTCTCAGGGTAAAAGCGCACCTCGGCGCTATGTCACTTTTGCTCCTTGAGCCATCCCCTAACCACTCACCAAATTTCACGTCAATCGGTCAAGGTTCAAAGAATTCGGAGCGGAAAACCTTCAACGACTGGACTAAATTAACATAAATCACTTAAACTAAGTCAAAGCTAATATTTAGATATACTAGAAGAGTTTCGTCAATAATAAATAGTTCTTATACTAAACCGGAATCACCTTTACGGTCCACAAACAACGAAAACATTTTTGCACCACTCTGTATCTCGTTAGACGAGTATGTTCGAAAACACATTGTTAAAAAAACATCCAGTTTTCGTTTTGTATTAAAATAAACTCTAAATATCTTGGTGAATCAGCTGAACGCTCCAGAAACAATAACAACCCACCTTGTTTCTCCTTAAACAATCTTTTTCAGAAACACATTTATATAGTTTTGGTCTGATTCTTGAGCATAGAATTCCTAGTTTTCGTTTGGTATTAAAAGAAATCCAAACATTTGGTGAATCAGCTGTGCGCATCTGCAACGATAGCAAACTTTTTGTACCGCTCTCTCTCTCTCTCGTTAAGCAAGCATTTTGGGAAATACATTTATACAGTTTTTATCTTAATTTTTAACAAAAGATCTCCAGTTTTCTTTTTGTATTAAAATACATTGTAAATACTTTGGTTACTCAACTGTACGTCGCTGTAATAATATGAATATGTTTGTATCACCTCGTATTTCGTTAAGTAAACATTTGTGTACAAACATTTATTAAACTTTTGTCTTAATTTTGAACACAGAATTTCCAGTTCTTGTTTGGTTTAAAATAAACCCTTTTTTATTTTGGTGAACCAACAATAATGTTATTTTGAATATTTTAAATACAGCACTCCAATTTTCCCACTGACATCACACCCACATTTCTGTGTGGACGAACTGTCTAAGTAATCAGTATTATCTCAAGAAGTGTTTGAGTAAGCTTCCGGTTGAATTTCCAATTTTGACACTTAATCTTATCATGTTTTTTAAAATGTTTACATTTTTGTTACATAACTACGTAATACAACCAGTAACGGCTGGCCGGCATTGAATATGACTCGTGGCTTCTTGTACACGCGTGTTTAATTTTGTTATAGATCATGTTTATTTGTACAAATCTAATTAAGAGCTAGTGTTTTGTGTGCCGAAGAACAGATTTTTATTGAGATCATTTTGTTTCAGAAACGAATGTGGAAAGGCCAGGCGTTAAGGTCAGATCTATGGATAACCTTTTTAACATAGCAATTGTCCTAATTACTGAAGTTTAGTACTTATTTTTATGCTGTGTCTAATAGTATAACATTATAGCTTTAAGTAACATATTGTAGTAGCTGTAGTTGTTTAAAAATAAAATGTTGATACTACTACTACTATCTCAGTTTCCATGAATATACGAGGAGCGTTCAAATTTAAATGATAATTTAATATTTATTCAAAAACAAACACAAGGAGTCTAATGTATATCATGTCATTATTCTACTCAGCCTTCCTCTCTTTTATTAAACTGGTGCCATATTTCCGGAAGGTTCTGTATTCCACGAGAAAAAAATTCTTTTGGGTGCTATCGCACCCATTTCTGAACAATTTCGATGACTTCTTCATTACAATGATGTATTTTTCTCCCAGAAACTCGTTTAAGGGTCCAAATAAATAAAAAACTGATACAGAAAGGTCTAAAATGTATGGTAAATAGGACAGCATGGTCCAATTCAATTTTTGAATGGTAGTCAGCGTCTGAATAGCGAAATAGGGTCGAGCATTATCCTGTAAGACGCAGACAGAGAACTCGCGTTTTTTTTCAAGTTACTCCTACTGATATTTAATGCAGAAGTAATATCCTTCACTATAAATCGACAATCGTATAAAATAAGTGCATTTTACTGTGTCAGCATTCTCTTCTGTTGTCACTGTTTTGGACGACACAAATTTCTTATCGTTTGATATCTTCGTTGATAAGAAATTTACTACTAATGCGTTGTTCCATGCTTGCATGCACTCTCACTTCACTTATGCTTGCCAATTGAACGAAAATGCATTGTGACGACTTAACGACTGAATGAAGTTAGGACTTGTTCCAGAGCATTAATTAATGTATACAACGTCTTTGCATGTCTTTGTCTTTTGGCGCGCGTTTCAAATTAGCATTCATATTTGAACGCTCCGTAATAATTGAAATCAGGTGGTAATTTTACACTAGTGCACTTTTAATGGTAGTTTGCACAAGTGTCAAATTTCAGCATTAATTTTTGCTACTTGACCGTTACAAAATCTTTGTTTATCGAAGAAAGAGCAATATTCAGAGAATATTTCACGTGCACTAAATCATCCCACATAATTTATTAGCGCTACTTTTGCTTTCGTAAAAAGCATGAGTGAGCTTAAAAAAATAATCATTTAGTATTTAGTGAGTAATAAGAATCAGTATGTACAGTGAAGAATAAAAGTATATCTCCTATAATATTCTGGAAGATATTTCTATTAAACTTATATATGAAACGTACATAGTAAAATGAAAGTACCGCTATTGTAATATGATTTCCGGTTTAACCGGAAGTTGCGCACAAATTTTTTAAATAGAACACCTTGTATATTTTCAGTATTCAGCTAGATAATTTGATAACGAATTCAAAAATACTTAGTTTTGTGCACTTATTTAGTTGAAATATACAGGGTGTTTTATTTAAAAATTTTAAGCTGTGTGCAACTTCCGGTTAAACCGAAAGTCGTGTTGCAATACGGATATTACCATTTTCTTTAGAATAACGAATACTATCTACCATATATATAATACACATAATATTGCTGGTAGGGCCTGGAAACTTCAGAAAACATTACGGCGCCGACATAGTCTCACTTCGAGTATAACGCGTCTCGTGCGCATGCGTGAGAATTCGAACTCCGCCTTTAGAAGCGAATTTTAAACTTGCCCACTTCCCCATTGGCCGAACGACGCCGCCGCGCTTGCGCACAGCTCACCACATACATTGAAGAGTTGGTTGTCTGTCTCACTTCCTTGGCAAGTTTCCCACTCATAGCCGCTAGCAATATAGTAAGTATTAGATATATGCTATCTACACACTAAATTTTATAGGGATTTCTCTAAACTTATAGAAGATATATAGGTGTTTCCATACTTTTGCCCAACACTATATAATTCTTTTATACCGTTTGACCAGATCTACTGGATGTTATAAAATTAGCTCTAGAAAGCAAGTGGACTGTAACTGATGTTGCAATATGAGTCACTTTATGGCATACGTATCAGAAAAATCAACTTGCTTTTTATTGCAGTAAAAAATGATTAAGGGCAGATGACCGCACAGATACGAGGACTGATCAATGTGTTTGTGGCATAACACAGCGAGCTTAGCTATTTTAAAAAGCAGATGTCGTCATTTGACTCAACAGTTTGTTTTTAGAATCACCAGTCAAAATTTAATGATTACCGTTTATTGGTTGCTGTGTCATTAATTGTTTATAGTAATCCAATACGTGTTAGTCTCTCCCTTTCTTCACTACGGTCAAAAAGTGGTCAACAGAGTTTAAGCATGGAAGATATACCTCACGGTGGTGGTTTAGTATTGGAGTCGACTGAATAAAAATTCGTGCTTGCAGGGAATTGCTGCAGTTGAGCATAATTTGGAAAACTATATTGCTGTTCAGAGTGATTACGTTGAAAAATAAATGTTGGTTCAAGCATCTTGTTTGTTTGTTTATATGTTAGGCTGCGAATGCCTTGATCATCCTTCGTACATTCCTTTTGATTTTGAGAACAATTTGCTGAGTTTACTTTTATCAATCTTTGCGATCATAAACAGTGCATTCATGGATTCAATATTTTGCAAAAGTGGTAATTTTTGGGAGAGCAGAATAATATATTTTCATATATGCAATAAAACAAAACAGTGTTTGCTAATCTTCTTCATTTGCTACGTTGTTCAAGGAAATAATCTATAATCATCTCTGTGTCATCAACTTCCTCGTTTCTATTGTCTTGGTTTTCTGATAAATCAGACAAGGTTGCCCGCGACAATTACAGCAAATTGGTAGCAGTAAAGCCAACATTTTCTCCTCTGCACTTGACAATAAACCGGCAATAAGTATTCGTCTAATAAGTATAACTTTACTGGATAATTTTTTCCTACAAATTTAGTGAAGGTCCACTCAATTGGAGCACCGAAAAATTGTATTCCATTGGAACAAATTGAAAATATCCATGAGAAACGTTATGTTTTTTGAAAACTTTAGCTGCAACTTGCATGTGTTTATTTCTAGGTAGCCTTAAAGTTGCTGTTTTACTTTATTAAAAAGATCAGACGAAGTGTCACACCAGGAGAATTTTTGTAAAAATAATACTTAATATCTATACTGAACTCCAAAAAGCTATGTCCTTAACGTAGTTCATGGACGGGTCGCTTATCACAAAGGCCTTTAGGTAATGAAGCACATTTGAATACTTAAAGCTGCTTAAAGCCAAACTTCGTCGGAAAAACAACTGCTTTTGCTCAACGTGAAGATGAAATTAGTCCCGTATAATAACTTAAAGCATTGTACACATCTAATAAATTCCAAATTTAATTGATACATTAAACTAATAGCAGGCTGACTATAAACAATGAATTACAAATGTAACGCTTCAAAATATTAGCAAATTTTAAGCCATTGCCTGAATCCCGTTACTCTAAATCAATCCGAAGGTCTATCTTTTCTATTTTTATTTCATTTTAATTTTTAACAGGATGTCTAACAGAATACATAGTATCTCAATGATAAGACATCACATATTACACGTAATACATAAAGGGTTAACGTTAACATATTCAGGGTTACCTATTGGCACATTAAACGATTTCCGGGCAATCGTCCACATACCGCCGAACAATCACAATTCGCTCATTGCAGTCCGGCACAATGAAACAGACTGAGATAGACAGACCAAGCCGAACCATGTCAGCTACCCCCTGGGTAATCCGTCCATTCGTTTCGGCGAAAACAAAAAATATATATAATTATGGAATCATAATTAATTTAAAGCGAGCACAATGATTGCTCTATATTAAAAAATCTGGTGTGATACACGCACGTAACTTAAGCATTTGTTAAAAAATTTATAAAATTACAAATTCTACAGAAATCGTACAAAATAGAACGTTAGTTGAACAGACCAATTTTCTCTAAAATTTTAAGCAATTTAATAATATCCCCGGTGTTCTATTTCAAATAGGAGTTAATAACAAAAAATATAAAGAACAGTTTAGAGGTATTCAACTGGAAAATCACCTATATCACATCAATACACATTAAAAATGTAATAAAAATGTAACGTTTGAAAAAAATCGTTATAGCCGTTTTCGAAAAAATCTAAAAAAAACTGAAAAATCACAACAGTAAACACCACACTTCCGGTTGTGATTTCTTCAAAAGCTTTCTGTCGCATCTAGATAGTACACAAAACTTATATATGAAGTTTCAACGCCATACCTCTTCGTTTTTAAGATATTCTGTTCACAGACAGACACACAGACAGACCAATGAACAAAAACATGTTCTTTGGATTCAGGGGACTCGTGAAGATAAAAAATAAGTTTCGGATATTGGGAAACATTGAAACTGACATCATGTAGCAAACCGTATCGATTTTATTATGAATAACCTAACACGCCTTGTCGATGCTGCTAATTGATTGGAGTAAACTTTAAATACTTTTATTTCTATTGGATATGGTACATACAAAAACTTAATATTATATATACAAAAAAAAAAAACACACAAATAGAACACGAAACAAAAATATGTACAAAGGCCCGCCTAGTCTTGGGCGCTGGGGGCGCGCGAGGGGAGGGGGCGGCCTTGCCTAGGCGCTAGAGGCAGGGAACGGGGCCTTGACGCGGTCCGTTCCTTCCGGGGAGCGGTGCGGGGCACGGCTCGTTGTGGGCGCTGACGTCTGGAGGAGGACGTCAAGCGGGGCGGGGAGGCTCTCCGGGTAGGTCGGCGGCGCAAGTACACTTCTCGGGGACGTCGGCTGGAGTGGGGCGTTGTTGGAGCGCGGGGTCGGGCTTCCGCTAGGAGAGTCCGGGGACTGGTGGTCCGTCGCCAGCGGGGGCCGCGACGTGGGCTGCTGTCTGGGCAGGTGGCCTGCCACAGGGCTTCGAGCTCGGCCTCCTCGGCGTCCGTCAGTCGCACCTCGAGGTCCCAGTTGAGGATCCGCCTGGAGGGTTCGGCGGGCGGCGCCGCCGGGCAAAAGGCGCATCCCGAAGGTGTTGCACCAAAGGGCTCCTCCGGGGGGTGCCGAGCTCCGGATCGCTCTCGTCCGTCAAGCAGACGAAGCACGGGGTAGGCGCCCTGGTTGGCGTTCGGGGAAAACGGCCTGATGACTGCCGTCCCTCCCAGTAAGGAGGCCGGTGCAGCTCCTGGACCCGGGCGCGGGCAATCTGGGCCAAGGGGGAGGCCGGGGGCGTCTTGGGCGATGGGCCGAACAATTCCTCGATGCGGCGTTTCCTGGAACACAAGGTTCGTTGTCAGGCGGCGGAGGCAAAACAAGACCTCCAATGGGTCAGGGCTGGCTTACGTAGCAGACCTGGGGGTGTCCGTGGCGAGTGGGCTATGTTTGGCTCGGAGCAGACTGGCTGTGGACTCGTCCTGGAAGCTGCGGGAGCTGTAGGTGGATCCTGGACAATTCCTGGGGCTGCTGGTGAATTCGGAGCTGGATGCTGCAGAAGACAAAGTCCAGAAGTAGCTGGATGCTGCAGAAGACAAAGTCCAGAAGTGGCCGGATGCTGCAGAAGACAAAGTCCAAAAGTGGCTGGATGCTGCAGAAGACAAAGTCCAGAAGTGGCTGGAGGTCCTGGAGAGGCTGACCCTTGGAAGGCTGGATGGTTCCTGGAGCTGAAGTGGCTACTGGTGGACTCTCCTGGGTTGAGTGATTTCTTCTCGCCTGGGCCTCTAAAGCAGCCCTGGTCTTTGTGTTCAGTTTCCTGGGTTCTCATTGGTCCGAGGAGGAGGGATGACTGATTATTTTTATCGTGATTCCTAATTCCGCGGTTATTTCCGCGGCGTGATCTATTAGCGCTTTGATTTGTGTCCTAATAAATGGTTATTGAAATGCTGATTCCAACGATACCCCATTTGCTAGGTTTTGTTGCATATTAATTGAAATCAGAATTTTTCCCCGTGCTCTGCGTATAACAGCGCTTACGTATTATTATATCTATATTTTTTCTATGTGCGTTTAAAAAGTTCTATTTGTTTTCCTTGGGTGCGCGCTAATTTTGTCAGTATTTTGATACCACACATCACTGCCTGGGATTTGTCCTTTCGCTAATCTAATTTGTAATATTTAGCCGGATGTAAGCGGCTTTTTGTCCTGATTTAACAATTAGAAAATACGTCTTCGCTGGGCCGCCGTTTACTTCGAAATTTCTGTAGCGTTTACTTGCAACAATCGCCTGCATTGCGAGCGGTGATATTTTTGCTGGCTGATGGAAAAATTATTTTTAATCGACCTGTATGCGTGCTAGAGACTTGGGCGTTGTTTTATTAGGTTGCGGCTAATTTTTCCAATCGACAGGTATCATCATGTGTGGTTGGGTTTGTGCGCATTATTGATTAAGAGCGTTTTGTTAATTGAACTTGGATTTCAATTCGAGCGGCGCGCCCGGGCTTTCTTCAGAAACGCCGCTTGTCGGCTGGCCCGGGTGTTTTATTGGGGGGGTTATTGCTGCATTTTAGAACTGGCAGGCTGTTGGCATTTTATTGTTTTATTTGTGCTAAGGTTTGCATTTAAAAATTGCTGTACTTTGCCACTGGTATGCCGTAATTTATGTTTTTATTTCTGCAACGGTTTTCCTTTGAAATTTGTGTTGGATCGGGACTCTTGTTGGTGAACAGATGTTTTTGTAATTTGGTTGTCGCCGCCGGCTTGGCGACGCAACTTTCCTGTGTGGATTTTTATCTGTTCACCGATTCATATTAAACTTTATATACCGTGTGTCCACAGGAGTACGCACCATAGAGATAAGATAATGCTAATAGAATATAAATATCAACCAGTGCTGTGGCCACCGTCGCTTTTCTTGTACCATTTATAACAATATTGTTTCATACAGTGGCGAGTCAGAAGCAAGAAAACAACGTTTTAGCGTGCTGGCGATCACAGCATTAGCAGATCTTTCTATTCTATTAGGTTATCCCTATGGTGCGTCCTCCTGTGGACACACGGTATAAAAGGTAGATCTAGCATATTGCGTCTATCGGATAAACTTACTAGACCATAAAGCTTTAAATTGTGATCATAGGTATTAAAGAACCACTGTTTAGGGAACTTGAAATTCAGTTTATTAATAAAAAGCTTTTGGGTTCTTGCTATTTTATTAATGTAAATAGCCTACTGAGGGTTCCATACGATTGAAGCATATTCAAGATTACTTCTGACTGGTGAATAATATAGTATTTTAAAGCATTTTATATCAGTGAATTAACAAGTAATTCAGAATATAAAACCCATATTTTTAAGAGCTGTATTTCCTATTTCGATATTCGAAAAGCAGTGTCTAAAATTACCTCGAGCTCATTTTTTTTTAATTCTGAGTTGTTGATAACGTAATTGTACGTTATTGGACATTTAGTTCTCGTAAATGAAATTTGTTGGTATTTGCTTACATTAAGAAAGAGTCTATTGGTATTGCAGTATTAGGAAAAGCTGGTAATATGTTTTTGAAGTTCCTCAGCATCGCTCCTAGTATTTATAATTCTATAGAATTTTATATCGTCTGCAAAGAATTTAAATTTAGAATACTTAATACAATTTTCCATATCATTAATATATATACAGGGTGTATACGAATTCGACCGACAAACTTTGGGTGCATATTTATCTCACTAAAAACAGCCTAAAAGATTAGACAACCTTGATCCTTATCTGCAAGATAAACTCTGAACAGGTCAAAACACTTCGAAAAAACACTATAAATTTTTCAAGATTAATTTTATTAAATAAAAGAAAAATTAGAAGAAATCCATTAGCTTGAATATTAAGAATAAAATTTATTATCAGCTATGGCCTAGCTATCTTCTTTAAAGGATTCTGGACTTCCAAAAACCATTAAAAATTACACATTACACGCATTCAAATCTCCAAACTTGAATATTTTACTTCCACTGGTAGTTTGATTAATTAAATGTCATGTTTCATATGTACGTAATGTCATTAATTAATTAGTATAGTTCGATATTTGAGTAAAATTTCTTTCGACGATTTCAATGCTAGATTAAAAGAAAAGTCACAAAAGAGGTTCTAACTTTGAAATGAAAGGCGATTGGTTATAAGTATACGAACAATTTAGGTACATCTTTAGGCAGTAAATACACCCTCAAAGTTTGTCGGTCGAATTCGTATACACCCTGTACTATAGGAATAACAAAATAGGGCCAAGATGCGATCCCTGAGGAACTCCTTAACAACAATAGTTGGGCCGTTACCACATAGCTTACTTTGGTCTTCTAAAACGATTGTGCAAAAACTCAATATTACTTTAATGTTTACGAACTGAGTAAAACACAGTCGTATCTGCTTTTTTAAATTGTGTTGGCTTTTTCGGAATTTATAGAATTTTCAGATTGAGATAGAACATGAAAAAGTAAATAGGGGTACTTGAAGAACCAACCTCCTTTCTTGTAAGGAACAAGGATAAAATGGCGGATAGAAAGTTTCATAACTTTGATTCACTACCGTTCTGTAACTAAACGTAGCATCAGTTTCTAAATTGTAGATTAACATCTTGAATTTTTTACATATTTCTTTGTGTCTGATACTAAATATAAAAAATATCTGAATTATGTTGTTTAAGATTTATTACTATGAGCAGTGAAAATATATATAATAAAGAATTCTGGAAAAAAAAATATTTCTGGCCAACGATATAAAAAGCCCATAAAAAGAAATTGTGGTTTTGAAATTATAATGAACCAAGCGAAGTGAATCTAATCTGATGGGTAAATGTCCAATAATCTTTCGAGTTCGGTAGCAATTATTTACATTTAGTTTCGAAATTAGCGGTACGTACTTCCACGTTTCCGTTTAAAAACTTGATATCGATGTCAATTTTGGTACACATACTTACTATTATGTACTGCACGAGTGAAAAAGTTTTCGTAAACTAGACTTGACTGTAAGATACTTTTTACCTATCTATAAAATCTTGTTACCACGCCCACATACGAAACTGGTAGTTTCCATACAGTCAAGTAGCCACGAAAAATGACAATATCATTCACAAAGTCGTTATTATAACGAACTTGTTTGTTATGAAAAATTCACAGTCACAGTTATACCGTAGGCTAAAAACTGCTAACAATTTTAATCTAAAAACTAATGAAATGTCAATTCTTTAATACTGAAATACTCGTTATGTCGCAGCATTTTCGTAAAAATAAAAGTAACTTTTTTTAACATTGAAAATTTTGAACGAATTGGAGATGTGATGCTCTTCTAGCGATTTGTGTAACGCTTGGAAAATGCGCAGTTTCGCGAATTTTTGCAAGTTGTATTTATTGCAGGTCAATGTTGTTCGTGTCATTTTGAAGATCTCGTCAAGGGCGCACTTTCTGGAGAGGTTGTGAAAATGTAAGATTCGAGGGGGCGAAAATACGGGGGTTAAAACGATTTTTTTGGAAACGAAAGCGTTCGGTGCTGTTACATCGCATACTTTTTGAAAGATTCAAATGTGATTTGGGGCCAGTTGGAAAGAGGATGAATCAACGCTCATCGTAGGTGCTAGATGTTGGCGTCTGTGATGCACGGTGGCGAAGTTACAGGGGTAGAAAGCTAAGGTGAATTTGTAGCAAATTGAATGTTTGCATAAACAGGGGCAAAGAAAAAAATGTCGAATTTTGTTTTTGGCAGTATGTGGATGAATCTGTGAGTTTGTAAGAATTTTGCGGCTCAAGTGGATTTAGGTGTTGCAAAATGGGGAAACCGTTATAATTATCAGAAAAATTGTAAAATTAATATTTGTGTGAAATGCGCTGTTTGGAAACTTTCTACTGGTTGATTATATTTTTTAAGAGTATTCGGTATGTGAGAATTTTGCGGCCCAGATGGATTTGGGGGTTGCAAAATGGTGAAAACGTTATAATTATCAGAAAAACCTTAAAATTATAATTGTATAAAATTGACTGTTCATAAACTTTCTACTGGTCGATTTTATTTTTTAAGAGAATTCGGGATGTGAGAATTTTGCAGCCCAGGTGGACAAATTCGCTGTTTGGAGACTTTCTACTGGTCAATGGTATTTTTAAGAGAATTCGGGATGTGGTTGCAATGGGGGCATTACCTTATTTCCTCAATTTTAAATAAAGAAAATGTGCAAAGGGTCATTGTCGCGCAGCACTTGTTTGCAGAATGGTGGTGGCCACTGGCAGGGTTGGGATGTTAGTGTTAGCCGTTTGTCCTAAAACTTAATGCGGGATTGTAATAGAAAAATTGATGGGGACTTTAAAAATATAAATACATATACATATGTATATGTACGGAAAATGCAAAGTTACTTAGTTTAGATAATGTAAAAGCTCCTCAAACAACAAATCCTTTTAAACTATATTATTAAAAAATCAACACAAAACTAAAGATACATTTCGACTAAACAACACAAAGGTCTATCCACATCTAATCCCCTTTTCTTCGCTGCAGTTCTTATATTTGCAATTAAAGCACGTTTCATGAGTACACAAAATAAACTATGACAATAATGTGGAGCCGCTGATCGGATGGCTGTAATTCTCAGTACACGTTTAAAACAGCTAATAAATGTAATAATAAGAATGGCTCATATAAGTAATGCATCTTCTAAAGTTAGGTATATAAAAAAATGATGTAATATCGAATTCAACATCTTTATCGAATTGCAAATTAATATTAAAGTGTACCAGATGCTCAAAAGGTTCAAATCTGTAGTACGTATTAATTATTAATGATCTGATATGCAGTAGAATTTAGTAATAACGTTTCGCCTGGCGTATAATAAACAATAATAATACAGATGTGAACAATTTTAAAACTTTTTTTATATCTATCCGTTGTAAATTTTTCAGATTTTGCAAATTCTATGCCAGACTTGAAAATTAGCAAAATTCATTTTCAATGCATTAACGAAGGTTGGTAATTTGCAACCTCTGTAAATTTTTTTGACATCGGCAGTGAAGTACGCCGAAATCGTTAATAAAATACCATAACTCGGCAGTGAAATAATCTATTGTTTTACGGCTTTTTGCAGTTGGCGTGATGCCAGGAGAGTTGGTAAAATGTTTTAATTTTACGATTTCTCGATTTCAAAAAAACATAATGTACCCTCGGCACTGAAGTTCATTTTTACAGTCATGTGGGTTATTTGCCTCGGTCCTACGGTTTCCAGCAACTAAATTCACATTCGTGATAAAAGTTAAATTTCAGTGCCTTGGTATACAAATTACTATCGTCACCAACGTCATTAATTAATGTATCATTCTTATTTACCATAAGTATCATATTCACTACACATTGTTTTTGTGAGCATGGCTGCTTGCTAATTGCATGTATTTATGGCAACCCAAAACTTTAATATGAATTTTGAGGTAAACGGTTGCTTTTACGCTTATGATATAAGAGTACCTTGTTTTTATACTTTTTAATTCCGTTTCAGATAATAACCTAAATTTTAAAACATCTTACAGATAACAAAGTTAGAGCTAAAAGAAGATTTTAAAGATAGGTACAGTGCCTCTTACAGTCAAGTCGAGTTTATGAATTGTTTTCTATTAGTGCATTACATAATAGTAAGTATGTGCACCAGAGTCGAAATCAATATACATATTTACATTTGTGAAAATTAACATAATAATATAAAATAAAAAACTGGGCCCCATAACTTCTTACTGGAAGGAATCTATGATTAATCGCTGTCCCATTATTATTAAGGCACCCTGTATATACAAGGTTTTTGTAGATCGCTACACAGTCCGTAACTTCGTTAATGATATAGATATTAATTACTTTTTTAGTTTAAATCTCCGGATACAAACTACAGAATGACGTAAACAAATTTAAATCAAGGCTTCCTACTTTTACGTAGTGATGCACGACTTTGGTTTCTTAAATGGAACACCTTGTATATTTTTAGATATATGAAATTAGTGCTAAAATTGTTTTATGGTCTGATGCTTAAGACTGGCGTTGTAAATACAAAACAACCCACAATATTGTTTCTTTCTTTTTATTGTGCTGCAGTGTGCTGCTATCTGCAAAAGTATGGACAAATTGGAGTTTTCCAATGTAAACATTTCTACCTCAGCTATACAACTTAATTAAGAATTTGTTTCTCTTCTGAGCAGGTGCATTGTGCTTCGAATGCATACGCAGACGGCAGATGGCCGATCAAGTGCCAAGTATCCATCCAGGTAACCACTAGACCATTTCGGATGTTTCTAATGCTGTTACAAATATTTAAAAAAAAGTATTCTGGTACCGTGAATCGAACTCGAGCCTGCCGGGTTAGAGCCAGATATTCTAACTACTAGATCATACCGGATAGTTACAATTGGTCGTTGCTATGACCGAGATATATTCGAACAGACTATTTCCCAAATGAGATGACACGAAAAATAATACTACTTGTTTTGATGACACTTCAATAAATGTAAACTGTCAAACAATTGTCATTTTTTCTAATGGTAACTATGGAAATGTATTCGTGCTGGGCTATTGTCAGTTAAATAATTCCAAGGGACTATTTCTTGTTTTTGCTGCTTTAGTTCTTAACGTGATTGATCGTAATTTGAAAATTGGATATCAAATAATTGGTCTATTTCTATTTGATAAGAGGAATATAGTTAGAAGAAGATGTTCCCCATCTAGTTATTATTTTATATTTGATGTAACTAATCGACTGCCGTGAACCGTAAAATGTGGATACTCGTAAAACAGCTTGAACAAGTTCAGTATTGTAAATTTTTCATTTGCTGCTGCACTGCAAAGTTTAAATTTTCAGCCATTCGTGCCATAGCATGTTCTTTAAAGCTAGCCATTACAGTGACTTTATAATGACAGTGTGGTCAATTTTGGTCATCTTTCTGATTGGCTGATCCGTCATCTTGAGTCGTTCACTAAATTACACATGTCACACAAAATTGCTTCTAAGTCCTTTATTATTGAAAGTAGTCCCAATATCAAGTGGAATGAAATAATCCTCATAAAATTCTACAGTCTTTTGTATAAGCGAATGCTGAATTCTCGTTTGAGTAAGTAAATGTCAACGAGTTAAAGTAAAATACTTTTGCGAAAATTGCGCGTTAGCCCAACTCAAAAGCTATAATAAACAATATAAATATTTTCCTGTTTTCTGGTTTACAGTTTTTGTTTTGTATTTCACACAAGTAAATTTTGCTGTTGAATGGCCGAAATACAAATGCATTTGGCTACAAAGTCGTCGATACAGGCCCGTAGCTAGGTGGGGGCAATGCCCACTCTGAAAGAAAAAGTTGCCCACTCTAGAAAATTAAATTAATCATTCAAATCATGGTCTTGTCTACAAAGAAAAATATATCATAAAAAATATACTATTTCTTTATTTTGTAATATAATAAAACAATAGGTACATAAAGAAGAGCTCACTGTCGTAAAGAAATATTTAACTAATAAGGAGGTAGAACGGGATATACTTAAACGTGAAGCTTTCAACGAAAATTACTGATTATATGCAACTGTCGCTGTATTTGGCTGTAGTACAGCTGTCAATGAGTCTTTGTTTTTCACATTAACTCGTGTAAACAGACCACAAAGATATTCAATGTCCCAGCAGAGAATGACCAATGTTGTATATTTAGCTTTTGAGAGTAAACAGACAAATACCATAAACTTTGAGGTGTTTTTGCACAAATTTAATAACAGAAAGAACAGAAAACTTCAACTATATTAAACTACAGTTTAGTTTATATTTTACTTAAATGTGCTTTTATGTATTATAAATATGTTTTTTGTGTTTTGTTAAGGTTTTATTTTTTGTAATTAGTCATTACTAGACAGCGGATTTTAGGTTTTTAGCCTTTCGTTAATTTTTTAGACACATCACTTTGAGATACATATATTCATTTCAATAAAAACTATGCATTTTGAAGCCTATTTGATATTACCTAAAATACCTATTTTAGAGATTATAAGACCTAACGCCCTATTTACTGCCTATTTTTTGCATTTAGCACCTATTTAAAGTTTTAACCTGCCTAAATAAGTTTTTTCATTTTTTTTTATATAGAATAGTATGTATTTAAAAAAAAATTTGCATTTACAGAACTAATATTAGATTTATACATATGCAATACAATAAAGTGCTGTTTATGTTTTCATGCTGTGTCTTCAACGTGTGAGTAAAATTGTGTAATGCCACTGGTAATGAGTAAGCGTAGATCACTGGTGTTGGTAGTTGACAGAAACAGCATCATTGATAGTTTCACTTTTTTCCTTTAAGTCAACATAACCTTAAATGTTTGAAATTGTGCCTGCAATACTTAAGTACACAAGTGTAGTATTAAATTAAAAATAAGTTGAAAAGTGATATTGTATAGATCTACAATGCCGAAATAACAAAAAATGACCAAAGAGGAATGCATTTTGAACATATTGTCAATGCTATAAGAAAACTGGAAATAATAGGGTTAGCTCTTACAAACTCTTTGCAAATAATCGAAGATGTGCATGACAAACTATATAAAGCTCCTAGAAATATGACAGAAATTGCTGAAAAACTCAACTCTATATTAAATAAAAATCCAGGCTACTCTCTCTTAAGTACAATTAAGAATTTACTTTGTGATGAGAGAGTTGAACTTGATATTGAGTATGACTATAACCACACCTCATATAAGTTTGCACCTATAACATCATGCGATGTTGGACGTTCTTTTTCCCAGTTAACAAATACTCTTACCGACAAAAGAACAAATTTTACAACTGAAAACTTAGAGCAATATATAATTTGCAATGCCAACGTCTTTTAATTTGCATAATTCAGCATTTGTAAAATGTTAAAAATTCTGCGAATTTTGCTTTTCAATTTGTTTTAAATATTAAAATTATATTCAGTTAGAGGTTTATTATATTTGTTATTTTATTTTATGTTATATCATAAATAACTTGTTTTTTTAAATTATACATAGCGGTTTGTTTATGTTGTACATTGTTTTTAATTTTTTATGACATAAATGAATTTAAGAACCTGACTTTACTTGATTTTAAATTATTTAAAAAATATATGAATTTTTTATCCTAAAATCTGTACCTATTTTGACATTTTTGCGACCTAAATATGGATTTTTAACCTAAAATAAGCACCTATTTTAAGTTTCTTGTAACCTAAATATGCCCTCTGTAGTCATTACTTAATTTTGAAAATAAAGTTTTTTTGACCTTATCGTGAGTTTAAATAATTATATAAATTAAAATAAGTTTGCCCCCCCCCCCTAAAAGTTTTGATGTCCCCTCTGAAATCAAAACCTGGATACAGGCCTGCGTCGATATTTTAAATACAATTCTACAACGCAAGTTGCTCTTTAACCATTTATAAAATAGCTTACGATAATCAGCATACAATTGTCTTTAAAACGAAGTCTTGTTTAAGTTCGTACGACACGTGGAGCTTGATAATAAGTGTTTTCTATGTAGCAATGTATCCATACTCTTGCATCATAAGCTAACCGCCAACCTTAAACTAACAGTTTGGGACTAAAGGGGGGGGGGAAGGGCCTAAAGTAGGCCATGACATGCAAAACAAATTCCGCTTGGCTCAAACAATTTTTAATGGCCTAATTATCGCACTGAACATCTAAACAACAATTGAAAACTGTTTTTTTTAAATGGAAAAATATGAGTTTGATCAAACAGCTGCCAGCTACAATAAAAGAGCTTTCCAACGATGTACGATATTCCATATTTCGTTTAAAAGTATAGTTTAAACAACTTACTTTTACCGTGATCTTATAACTAATCAAAAATGTCTTTTTAATTTTTAAGCATTTATCAAAATTTTTCAGAAATTACAAATTCTACAGAAACCGTACAAAATAGAGCGTTAGTGAAGAGACAAATTTTCTTTAACATTTTAAGCCGAATTCAACAATATAATGATATACCGGGTTCTATTTAGTTCTATTTAAAATCCCAAAGTTGATAGCAACTTTCGGTATAATCGAAAGTGATATCGATGTCAAAATATTGTAGTTGTAGTCGCTCTTGCACACATATATTTGTTTTGAATTTCTTGTTGGATTGTCAATGATTTTGTGTAAGTCATTACCTACTTCAGAAAAATATATTTTTTATTATTTTATTTAAAAAGTATTTTCAGCGCTGATTTCAAATATCTAAAAATATAATGGGTGTTCCATTAAAAAAAGTCGTGTATTACTACGTAAAAATAGATGCCAGTGGCTTAAATACGTTTACATCAATTTGTAGATTATATTCTGGCATTTAAAATTAAACCAACAGTTTTTTGGATATCTCTATTATTAACGAAGTTTCAGACTATCTAGCAATCTACAAACACCCTGTATATATATTTTAAATTAATAACAAGCCATTTCGAAGTAGTTTTCAGACGGATTTTCCTACAGGTGTGAATGACAAACAATTTGGGATATAGTTTTGTGATATTTCTTAAACAACAAAAGCTAAATAAACGAAATAAAACTCCTATTTCATATTTGCTATTCCGAAAAATATTCGAAACGTTTTTTGCCGCGATGAAAGCTGGTAGATGTAGCAAAATAGCCTCGTGGCTATAGAAAGCTCGCAAAAAATGTTTTAATGTTTACTACCCCTTCTTGTATTTAGCCACAGCAATGATTACAGTTTCGTTTCGAAATATTCGTTAATTTTAGTAGTGTCATGATATTAAAATCTGCTGTACATACCTAACAATGCGAATCTCTAGCACTTGACAGTAACAACAATTTTGCTAATTAAACGTTATCAATATCGATAAAAACTGTATACCTTAACAGGTAGTTTTTAACGGTTCAGAAATTAGATTAAAGAAACATATCTATTTTGGTCCGAATTTCCATGAACCACCTGCCAAGGTTTTTACTGATATTTATCTCGTACTACATACTGTCATCAGATCGAACTGATATCTGATTTATTTTTATCTAGTACAATGTATAATAAATAGTGCCGGTAGCTCTTTGCTCATTACTGAAGTACTTTTTACATTGGGTGCCTTTGTAAAGTGTGTAGGAAAACCTTCTGAAGAAAGCTGAATAAGTAAACCACGACGTGACAAATGCACCCCAAGATGTTAATAAAGTTGGCACAATGTTTAATAATCCTGTTAGCAACCGTACACCGCGTTCCTTTAAAAAACAATTGCGGTTACGATGTTAAAAAAAGACCTACTAAGGTTTGGTAATGCAACAGTGGTGAGTAGATATCGACATTTATATGATTCACAAATGGGGATGTTATTGTCTTGCGTTTGAAATTTAGAGAAATAATTGTATAAACTGAGTTCATGTGATTATCGGAAAATTTTTATAATGTGTAGAGTTAGGGTTTCCACCTTCCCATTCATACTTTAATTATTCATACATTTTCTACAGATATCAAGCTGTAGATTTTATCTAAATTTACATTACCAAGTATACTAAATCGACATATAATTTTTCTTCCAACGTTAGCTTAGCAACTGTGAACTATTTTACTCAAATTAGTTGGAAGTAAGAAAGATGAGCGTTAATGAAACGCCTAGAAAAAATATGATCTACCACAGTGGCTATTAATCTTCAATTAACAACGACGCTAACCCTAAATTGATTTTATTTTAAATTTCAGGTTGAGGATATACAGCAGAAGTTACGTTACTCACCATTAACGTGTTATAATAGACTATAATTTTCTTTGTTAATACTTGTAGCAATATTCATAAATAAAATGTTCTTACTGAGCATGGTTATTCATCTTCAAATATTAAAACGAAATACCTCAGCACGGGTACACGTTTTTTTTCAGGTAAGAACACCTGCAAGTATTATTCCCCTTCTTTTTCCCTGGATCAGAAATATGTATTTAATTGTCAGTTTTGAAAATTTTTTTTTCGTTGGCCGCTTGTTAATTTCAATATTAATGAATTATTTTTCCTAAAAAAGGATGGATTAATAGACGTCATTAATACACTGTTTTTGAATAATACACTCTTTTTCATTAATTAACTGTTTTTTAAAGAAGGATGGATTAATAGATCTATTAATACACTGTTTTTGATTAATACACTCTTTTTCATTAATTATCTGTTTTTGTGATTTTGACGTTTTGATGATATTTTGCATGGAGGTTAGTTGTATTAATCAAATTTTTCACTACAAAAAAAAAGATTTTGTAGTCAACGAAAAATTTTGTAATCAACTCGTTTGTTAATGGGCGATTAATAATCTCAACTATTAAAGGCACTCACTCGCTATCGCTCGTTCGTGCTTTAAACAGTTTCGATTATTAATCGCCTTCATTAACACACTTGTTGGTTAAATAACTAATTTCGTTGACCGCTTGTTAATTTCAATATTAATGCATTATTTTTCCTAAAAAAGGATGGATTAATAGATGTCATTAATACACTGTTTTTGATTAATACACTCTTTTTCATTAATTATCTGTTTTTGTGATTTTGACGTTTTGATGATATTTTGCATGGAGGTTAGTTGTATTAATCAAATTTTTCACTACAAAAAAAGATTTTGTAGTCAACGAAAAAATTTTGTAATCAACTCGTTTGTTAATGGGCGATTAATAATCTCAACTATTAAAGGCACTCACTCGCTATCGCTCGTTCGTGCTTTAAACAGTTTCGATTATTAATCGCCTTCATTAACACACTTGTTGGTTAAATAACTAATTTCGTTGACCGCTTGTTAATTTCAATATTAATGCATTATTTTTCCTAAAAAAGGATGGATTAATAGATGTCATTAATACACTGTTTTTGATTAATACACTCTTTTTCATTAATTATCTGTTTTTGTGATTTTGACGTTTTGATGATATTTTGCATGGAGGTTAGTTGTATTAATCAAATTTTTCACTACAAAAAAAGATTTTGTAGTCAACGAAAAAATTTTGTAATCAACTCGTTTGTTAATGGGCGATTAATAATCTCAACTATTAAAGGCACTCACTCGCTATCGCTCGTTCGTGCTTTAAACAGTTTCGATTATTAATCGCCTTCATTAACACACTTGTTGGTTAAATAACTAATTTCGTTGACCGCTTGTTAATTTCAATATTAATGCATTATTTTTCCTAAAAAAGGATGGATTAATAGATGTCATTAATACACTGTTTTTGATTAATACACTCTTTTTCATTAATTATCTGTTTTTGTGATTTTGACGTTTTGATGATATTTTGCATGGAGGTTAGTTGTATTAATCAAATTTTTCACTACAAAAAAAGATTTTGTAGTCAACGAAAAAATTTTGTAATCAACTCGTTTGTTAATGGGCGATTAATAATCTCAACTATTAAAGGCACTCACTCGCTATCGCTCGTTCGTGATTTAAACAGTTTCGATTATTAATCGCCTTCATTAACACACTTGTTGGTTAAATAACTAATTTCGTTGACCGCTTGTTAATTTCAATATTAATGCATTATTTTTCCTAAAAAAGGATGGATTAATAGATGTCATTAATACACTGTTTTTGATTAATACACTCTTTTTCATTAATTATCTGTTTTTGTGATTTTGACGTTTTGATGATATTTTGCATGGAGGTTAGTTGTATTAATCAAATTTTTCACTACAAAAAAAGATTTTGTAGTCAACGAAAAAATTTTGTAATCAACTCGTTTGGTAATGGGCGATTAATAATCTCAACTATTAAAGACACTCACTCGCTATCGCTCGTTCGTGCTTTAAACAGTTTCGATTATTAATCGCCTTCATTAACACACTTGTTGGTTAAATAACTATTATTGTTCTCCTTTGTCAAGCCCATGATTGGTTTTCAGACTGAGTTCTAAACGGTTATAACAATAATAATAATAATTGATTTTATTCCTTCACGGTAATAGTCCGACGTCCGATTGTTTACAATTGGTTAGGATTTTTCACATTCTGTACATTTTAGGATTTTGTTTTCTTTGAATATAATGGCGCAGAAATGAAAAACCCAATTGCTTTATGACCAAATAAAAAAGGAAATTGATAAAATGTTTGTAGAGTACCTAATTATTGAAGCTGCCTATTCCATAACTTGAGTGACCAATTCGAATAGAAAATATCATAGAAACGAGGGGTTTCTCGAAAAAAAAAATAACTCGACAGGGTATATTGTAATTTCCATTTTAACAGTTTGCAAGCCGGTCGAAGTGACTTCCATTTCATATATTTGGCTAAATGTTTGCGTGCATCCAGATGTCAATATTTTGTCACCTATCCTAATTTACAACTTGTAACTGTGACTTGTTTGATTGGGGTTGACTGCCATCACCAATATTTTGTTTATGCCCTACCAGTACATGAATTGAAATTAATGACTCTATTTTAAGGTATCTTAGATACAAAATAACGCTCCAGGGCAATTACTTTCTTCATAAGAACACTAGGGTTATTATGAAAAATAAACAGTATTTGTTTCCATGGATACAACTTTATTATGCACCACTGTCACAATGAAAATTAATGACAGCTCAGCTAATGTCACAAATCTAACTTAGATCAGCTAACTAGATCAATCTTAAATACTATATCATAGTAATTATGTGAATTGAATATAAATATGAATTAGGTAAGAAAATTGGTAAGACATAAAACCTTGAAGGCACCACAGGCATTATGAGCTAAGAGCCCACGATTGTTGTACACACCTCGGGCCAAAGACCCTCGGTTAGTACACTAACAATCTTGGGCTCTTATTTTACTCATAATGCCCGTGGTACCTTAATAACTATTAGTGCTGTAAAGCAGCGGGCTTTGCTTGATTTAATTTGTTGTTTAATCATTCTAAGCGTGCCAGCCAATTGTAAATAATTTACTGTTGTTATCTCTGTTACTAGTTAATCGTTGTTATCTTGTTATTAACCTTCGTGAACCTGTTTGTTTTTTTTATCTAGGTGGTGAATTAAAACATTTACAAGGTAGGTAGTGATTTGGTTTATGTTCTGTTTAACGACTAGCGCCTAAATTGTAGTTGTTAATGAATATTGCTTTGTGTAACCTTATGAAACGCTGCCTGATCCTTATTCACGCCATAATTCTACCGAGAGTTAGAGCTAGCTAAGGCTGTGCTAACCCTCGTTTAAGGGTGGTACAAACGTTACATACATCATCTATGCATTTATGTATCTACATAGTAATTCTACATAAAGGTAGTCCTTTCGTTTCTGAATTACAATTGTTGCTTTTTGAATTACAATTGATGCTATCTGAATATCAATTGAGGCTTTCTGAATTACAAGTTACACTTTCTGAATTACAGTTTACTAATCTAAATTACAGTTTAAGCTTTCTGAACTACAATTTATTAATCTGAATTGCAATGACCAATCAGTGTTACGTCGCTCCCAGCGGCTGGCACAGAGAACTATAAATAGTACCACACCGACCTTCAGTACTTAGTGCGACTTTCACTCTGGTTATGCAAGTTGTAAGGTCTTGCGAAACGTTAGTTAATATGGTGCACAAACAGCAACAAGGCCAAATCTGCCAAGTATCCTCGTTCTCAAGGTACTCAAAGAAGACGAGCCACCAAGGAGCATGTCCATCGCGTGGATCCGTGCTCGAGTTCACAAGGTGCAAGTCACATTAAGCCAGAGAATGCTGGGTGTTTATCCACAAAGATTACGCGGTCTAAGCCGAAATTTTATGTTAACAAGAACAAGTAAATTAACCTTCTTCAAAATAGCTTAACTAATTCCTTCAGTGCAGCAAGATGTCACAAATTAATTTCCTTTAACCGAAATAATTTTCACAAGTTACAAAATGTCAATATTAGTTTAACATTAGTAACTTTTTGTAACTAAATATTTGGTATACTGGTAATTAGTTATTTTCATTACAAGCGTAGAAAGTAGCAAATATCGTGCGAGTGTTGATTAGACAAACGAGGGCGTAGCGTAGCGAAGCCCGAGTGGATCTAAAACACGAGCACAGATATTTGCACTTTAGGAGGAGTTATGAACACTATTTTTTAGACGACCACACAAAGTAAATTCCATTTTTAAGAATTGCTTTTATTTATTTCGTTTACAAAGTTTATAGTTATGTTGTTATTAGTACAATTATAAAAAAATAGGGGTTGTTGGAAAGCTTGAAGAGTTTGTTCCATTTTCTTTTTTGACGCTGTTCTCTCTGATGCTAATGCTGATGGTGTGGCATCTGTATTTAATTGAAGTTCTGGTGTTATAAAATGTTCCATCATGCTCACCGACGTCGATGATGAAGACGCAGAATCCTCTATTGAGTTCAGGATTATATCAGCTATCTTTATTTTCTTCTGCACCGATTCTTCAATGTAGCCCTCGGCTACAGAAGTAGACTTCCACCCCCCATGACGTTTAAGGGTGGTGATATCACCTCCAGCATCTACCAGAATCGTAGCAGATGAGCGTCTATAACAATCACCGGTATATAGCTCTGGGTCTTGCAAGCCGAGGTAGGTAGCGATGTATCTAGAAGTATTGGCAATTTTGTTAATTCCAACTACTTGTTTGGTGCATTTTTTATTTTGATAGTTTAACAAAAAACGCTTTTCAGTTAGGTTTAATGGTCTAAGAGCCGCATATTTCTTGTACAATTTGTAAAATTCCCCAGTAATAGTGAAAGATCGCTCCCTTTTCGTTTTGGTGTCAGGTATTTTGATGAGCACAGCGGAGCCTAGATCTCCTATATTATTGACCATTAGTTGTACCAATTCATGTTTTCGACATGCACCACAAGTTCCAACTACCAACAGCACCTGGAACAAGAATTATAAAATGTAATATAAAAATCGCCAATATTAAAATGGAATCTAAACACACAGTCGTTCCTGAACAAGAGATAGAAGTGGAAATAATTATCAACTTACATTTCGTAAGAGATGTGTGTCATTTGGTGCTTCATGAAGGTATCTATTTATTTCTTCAGTTGTCAAAGTTTTGGATTTTTTGGGTTTGTATTCATCTGATTTATGTTTTAAATAAGCTTAACGTATTGTGTTATGTCTACATTCTGATGAATACTAATAGTGCTTTTCAGCATTGAGTACTGGGTCCATTATGTGTTCGGTGCAATTTTTGCAGATAACTCGCCAAAATATGCCATGAAGACATTTTCAGAAAATGACGAATTAATTCCTTTTTGCTTGCGCCAGTTCATAAACTTACTGTACGCAAATTCATAACGTTCCTTTGATTTCGTTGGTAAAAGTTCTAAGGTGTTTTCTTCTGCAGCTTTTAAAATTTCTGGCGGCGTGCAGTCCAAGTTTGAATAATCTTCATTATTAATATCCATCGTATTCACTATTTACACTTCAATGAATTGTTTAAATCGATATACAAGGAAATAAATTCACATTTAAAACGATTTAAATGTTGAAAGCAAAACACAACTGTTTGTTTGTAAAAATGTAATTCAACGTACCCACAGCGACGAATAAAGCAAAAGCGTCTGGATTATTTGAATCACGGTCTGCTGAATTGTGTGACCAACGTCAAAGTGACGTTTGTCACACAATTAAGCAGGCCGTGATTTTTAAATTGGATGATGTACTTTTGTTTATAAAATTAGAATATACGTAAAAAACTACGTATGTGTACACATTTTTTTTAATTTGCTCTTGACCGAATCCGCTTTGGCTGCTTATTAGTGGAGCCTGAAATGTCACAGAGGGTACAAAATTTTAGAAATTTAGAAAAAGAGTGAGAAAGTGTTTGGAAGTTGAAGGGCGACATTTGGAACAAATTCTCAAACATGACAGACGATAATTAAATTGAAATTAAATGGTAAATATTTTTTTATTTTATAACCTAATAAATAATAAATCCGTAACCATAACCAAATCAAAACGAAATGTTTGTACACATACATAGTTTTTTACGTAGATTCGAATTTTATAAACAAAAGTACATTATCCTATTTAAAACTCCAAAGTTACCCCCCCCCCCCCCTTTAAACAGAGAGAGGGGGTAAATGTTTAAAATATGTTTTAAATATGTCCCCCCATCTCCCTATCATCCCACCAAAATTTCATCAAAATATTTTAGATCGTTTTCCAGATATTGGCTTGTAACACTTTAAAAAACTCACCTAGTAGATTTACGCATTGTAATATGATACTGGTACGAGCCTTTTATTTCATTCAATTTATGAAATACTAGCAAGATGCCCGTTCTTCGTACGGGCAACAAATGTTTTTTCTTCTAAATTTCAAATAAATTCTAGGGTGCCCCCACCCCCTCACTCAATACGCTAAACTAACAAACGCCGCAAAACAATATTGTTGGAAAAAAAAAACAAAATTCTTCCGAAAAAAATTCGCTACAACTCATTTTTATGCTTCACGTACCCCCTGGAAATGTGTACGTAATTGTCGTTTTCCTTGTATATATTGATAAAACTATAGTTTAATGTATCAATGAGATACAATTAAAATATATATGTACAAACGAAATGTTGTATTCATAAATTACAGCAAGATAAACTTAACACCTTACCCCTTTTCAGTTTTTCCTTTTTACCGCTTTAGGGGTAACATTAAAATCCCTTAAACCCCTTTCTAAATATTTTAAGAATACATATGTATGCCAAAAAAACAATGTTCTAACTCAATAAACATAGGAGATACAACGGGTTCTTTAATTCACCCCGAATCCAGATTTGCACCTTTAGGGGTTGATTTTGGAAAATCCTGAAACGTGTTTTCAGACATTTGTATTGCATACCTATGCATGCAAAAAACGAAGTCGATATCTTATGGCGTTAAAAGATATTGAGGAATTCGTGAAAACACAGTTCACCGCTTTTCACCCCTTAGGGGTAACATTTTAAAATCCCTTAAACCACTTTCTAAATGTTTTAAGAATACATTTATATGCCAAAAAAGAATGCTCTAGCTCAGTAAACATAGGAGATATGAAGGGTTCTTTAATTCACCCCGAATCCAGATTTGCACTTTTAGGGGTGGATTATGGCAAAATCCTGAATTGCGTTTTTAGACACTTGTATTGGACACCTATGCAAGCAAACACCAAGTCGATATCTTATGGGGTTAAGAGATATTGAGGAATTCGTGAAAACACAGTTCACCGCTTTTCACCCCTTAGGGGTAACATTTTAAAATCCCTTAAACCACTTTCTAAATGTTTTGAGAATACATTTATATGCCAAAAAAGAATGCTCTAGCTCAGTAAACATAGGAGATATGAAGGGTTCTTTAATTCACCCCGAATCCAGATTTGCACTTTTAGGGGTGGATTATGGCAAAATCCTGAATTGCGTTTTTAGACACTTGTATTGGACACCTATGCAAGCAAACACCAAGTCGATATCTTATCGGGTCTAAGAGATATTGAGGAATTCGTGAAAACAGTTCACCGCTTTTCACCCCTTAGGGGTAACATTTTAAAATCCCTTAAACCACTTTCTAAATGTTTTAAGAATACATTTATATGCCAAAAAAAAGAATGTTCTAGCTCAATAAACATAGGAGATATGAAGGGTTCTTTAATTCACCCCGAATCCAGATTTGCACTTCTAGGGGTTGATTATGGCAAAATCCTGAAATTCGTTTTTAGACACTTGTATTGGACACCTATGCAAGCAAACACCAAGTCGATATCTTATCGGGTCTAAGAGATATTGAGGAATTCGTGAAAACACAGTTCACCGCTTTTCACCCCTTAGGGGTAACATTTTAAAATCCCTTAAACCACTTTCTAAATGTTTTAAGAATACATTTATATGCCAAAAAAAGAATGTTCTAGCTCAATAAACATAGGAGATATGAAGGGTTCTTTAATTCACCCCGAATCCAGATTTGCACTTCTAGGGGTTGATTATGGCAAAATCCTGAATTGCGTTTTTAGACACTTGTATTGGACACCTATGCAAGCAAACACCAAGTCGATATCTTATCGGGTCTAAGAGATATTGAGGAATTCGTGAAAACACAGTTCACCGCTTTTCACCCCTTAGGGGTAACATTTTAAAATCCCTTAAACCACTTTCTAAATGTTTTGAGAATACATTTATATGCCAAAAAAAGAATGTTCTAGCTCAGTAAACATAGGAGATATGAAGGGTTCTTTAATTCACCCCGAATCCAGATTTGCACTTTTAGGGGTGGATTATGGCAAAATCCTGAATTGCGTTTTTAGACACTTGTATTGAACACCTATGCAAGCAAACACCAAGTCGATATCTTATCGGGTCTAAGAGATATTGAGGAATTCGTGAAAACACAGTTCACCGCTTTTCACCCCTTAGGGGTAACATTTTAAAATCCCTTAAACCACTTTCTAAATGTTTTAAGAATACATTTATATGCCAAAAAAAGAATGTTCTAGCTCAATAAACATAGGAGATATGAAGGGTTCTTTAATTCACCCCGAATCCAGATTTGCACTTCTAGGGGTTGATTATGGCAAAATCCTGAAATTAGTTTTTAGACACTTGTATTGGACACCTATGCAAGCAAACACCAAGTCGATATCTTATCGGGTCTAAGAGATATTGAGGAATTCGTGAAAATACAGTTTACCCCTTTTCACCCCCTTAGGGGTAATATTGTAAAATCCCTTAAATCACTTTCTAAATATTTAAGAATATATCTATATGCCAAAAAAAGAAATGTTCTAGCTCAATAAACCTAGGAGTTACAAAGGGTTCTTTAATTCATCCCAAATCCAGATTTGCACCTTTAGGGGTCGATTAGGGCAAAATCCTGAAATGTGTTTTTAGATACTTCTATTGGACAGCTATGCAAGCAAACACCAAGTTGCTATCTTATCGGGTGTAAGAGATATTCAGGAATTCGTGAAAACACAGTTTACCCCTTTTCACCCCCTTAGGGTTAAAATTTTCTAATTCCTTAAACCGCTTTCTAAATATTTTAAAAATACATCTATGTGCCAAAAAAGAATGTTCTAACTCAATAAACATAGGAGATACGAAGGGTTCTTTAATTCACCCCCAATCCAGATTTGCACCTTTAGGGGTTGATTAGGGCAAAATCCTAAAATACGTTTCTAGGTATTTGCATTGATAATCTTTGCAAGCAAACACCAAATTGATATCTTATCGGGTGTAAGAGATATTAAAGAATTCGTGAAAACACATTTTACCCCTTTTCACCCCCTTAGGGGTCGAATTTCAAAAAATCCCTTCTTAGCACTACCTTACATAACAAATTGAACCTTCCACCCAAATTTCAAGTTTTTAGTGCCAGTGGTTTCGGCTCTGCGTTGATTAGTCAGGGTTGTGACTTTCCTTTATATATGTATAGATTACGTGTAAGTCATGACGTGGAAACGAAGGAGACGGATATTAGTAAGAGCAAATCACAATGACTTGACTTCTATGATGAACAATTTTAAAGTTAATTTATTTTCAACCAAAAGACGACAACCAAAAATTAAAATCGACATGTTTGACCATTTTTTAAGAATAAATATTAAATTTATTGCAAACATTACACATGTCCTCTGTGTATTTATGTATCTATATATTAGTTCTTCATACAGGTTGTCCCTTGATTTCTGAATTACAATTTACTAATCTGATTCACAACTTACGCTTTCTAAATTACAATTTATTAATTGGTACCAAATTTCAGAGATTATCTCTATTTTGTTTATCTCTAAGTACTTAGATTACCTGGGACTTATATCAGGTAAAAACCTAAATTTAATTGTCAGAAAGTAGTAGCCATCGGCTCGTCTACTCCTTTGTAGAAACAGTTTTTAGTTAGATGTTTAGCTGCCAAAGCGACGTAACAATATAAAGATGATGATATTCAAATACTTAGAAAAGATCAGGTGGGCGATGTTGCAAGGCTTACTCTCACTATGGCTCCTTCAGTCTTTAGTAGAGATACCACTAAAGGCGCATGTGGGTATCGACGTAAAGGGTAATCCTACTCTCAGTTGGAACTAGACGTAAGCCGGCGGTAAGTATTTATTGTTTGTTGTATTAAACCGTTTGGGTGTTTGGAAATGTTACCTGGAAGCGTATAACTTTTAAATTTTAAGACGTGTTAGTAGTTATCCGGATATTTTATTTTGATCTCGTATAGCACATGTTACGGTTAATGAGCGCCACTCTTCGACGCCACATTAATTTTCGTTTTCTTTTCATGACATTTTTATTAACCCTGTACTAACGCCTTGGTGTATAACCTTTTCGAAATTACTGGGAGGTTGTTAGGCGTAACTGGATCATATTTTCAATTGTTTGTAGGTGTTTCCGCACACCTGCACGACATATTTTTGTTAATCGTGCGCTCTGTCTTTCTCTCTTTTGCTGGTGTCCCTTTAGCTGTTCGCACGCATTTACTTCGTTGTTAACCTTTGTCCTAGGTTGGGGCTATTTGATAGTGACTTGAAATGGTCTAATTTAACGAAGACCCATCGCACTTTGCGAATTCGTATCGACATTGCGTATTGAGCTCTGAAGCCGATCTTGAAGTCGTTAAACTTTGAGCTGCTAGTCTCTGGTGTTAGTTTTCGACTATTTTGCTGAGTTACCAATTGTTAGGTGGAAGCTGTTGTTGCTGTTTCTCATTTATTGCTAGAGTCGCCAAAAACGGGCTTCTTAGATTTGCAGTTATTTGCCGAAAGCATTTACCGAGACCCCGTCGTATATTCGAAAGCTTTTTCTGGTGGATGATTGTTGCCGACTAATAATTAAGTCTGTTTAGTGTGGGGCTAGAGTTTAAAATTACTTGCCATTAGTTGCCCACATCCCATAATTTGTGAAAATACTGAAAGATGTCTGAGAAGGCTCTGAGCAGTATCTTCCTGTTACTAAATGTTTTATGATTTTTTAGCACCCCGATGAACCTTCTGAGTAGTAAAATATTTTTCCAAATTTAAACTGATTCTTAGAAATCAGATTTTCTTTTTTTTATGTTTAAATTTTTATAGAAACAAATAGTTTTAACAATGCTGTTAAAAGACTGATAGGCTGGTGTGAACTTGCTCCTTCGGGATTTTCCTGTTTCTAGGATCAGAATTATTTGTGATACTTTACGTTGTAATGCAAATCATGCTGAGTACTCTAAATTTTTCACTTAAACTACAGCACTTTTCCCGTTATTAGGTCATACCCTAGTGCTTTTTTCGGGTTAATTTGGGTCATGATTGTCCTTCTGGTAGATCCATTGAGTATGGAGCTTCTAGTAATTACGACATCTCATTTTCGTCGATGGATATAGTCCAAAAATTTTGCCAAGTGTTCCATATATAGAGGCTTTATTATATCAACTTCTTTCGCAAGCTTCATCGCTCTTCTTAATTAATGGTGTGGAATTTTGAGGTTGTTAAATTTTTCTTGTATTCCTCCACAGAGTTGCTTTTGTTGGACTAAATCGGTTAAGATTTTTTGCATTATTTAATAAAATTTTAGTCTGTGATATAGTGATCTGCCAAGGCTTTCTTAACTTACCTCTTTTTGATCTTTTGTTAATAAAAGTTGGACAATCTTTGTTTTTTGCTACATCATTGATACGAGTTCGCCTCATACAGCTTGTTGCATAGATCGAGTCAGATGTTCAATTGCTTCTTCAACTGCTTCTTAAGTTTTTAGTGTTAAAGTCGGCGAATGGTTTGAATCTAGAGGACTCCTGAATAATTACCAATTTCTGTGACTCTTTACTACTGAGTGTGAATAGTGGCGATTATTGGTAGATGATCGCGGGATAATTTTAAGTTAGCCCCTATCTCAACATAGTTCCGTGGGAAGCCTTTAGTTACGCAAAAGTCGGTAACATCTGATACTTTTTTACTTCCTTTTACGGTAAAGGAAGTATTGGATTCACCCCAAAAATTCGAAATTCAGTTTTCAACAGATCTTCACGTTTTAGAGTTCCCTGGTCCCAAAAAACATATTTTTTTTCATTGGTCTGTGTGTCTGTCTGTCTGTCTGTCTGTGTGTCTGTGTGTCTGTGAACAGAATATCTCAAAAATGAAAAGAGGTATGGCGTTGAAACTTCATATATAAGTTTTGTGTAGTATGTAGATGAAACAGCAAGCTTTTGAAGAAAATCGCATAACCGGAAGTAGGTGTTTACTCTTGTGATTTTTCAGTTTTTTCGATTTTTTCAAAAACAGCTCTAACGATTTTTTTCAAACTTTGCATTTTTATTACATTTTTAATGTGCATTGATGTGAGCGAGGTGATTTTCCAGTTGAATACTTCTAAAGCGGGCTTCTCTTGTTTTTTTTCCTATTTTTTTATTAACTCCTATTTTAAATAGAACACCCGGTATATTATTACATTTTTGAATTGCGCTTAAAATTTTAGAGAAAATTTGTCTCTTCAACTAATGCTCTATTTTGTACCGTTTTTATAGAATTTGCAATTTTTGAAAGTTTTTGACAAATGCTTAAAAATTAAAAATGAAATTTTTGACTAATTATAAGATCACTGTAAAAGGAAGTTGTGTGAGTGTATCACACCAGATTTTTATCTGTAGATCAGTAGATATGTTCACCAGTAGGTGTTGCAAACTATTGCCGCCCATTGCTTGCTAAAGTTGCCGTCCACTTGGTGTAATCAGTCTAGATCCCTATTCTATGTGGTTTGCATTGTAATTACTTCCTGTGATAAAGCTGGTTTTACAGTATATTGTCGCGATAACCAATATCCGTTCCAATTTTCCACGGCGATGCCGGTTGCCTGTAGATAATTTCAAGCTATTTGGTTAATTCATTTTGTTTAATGTTATTTTTAATTATATGTCTGAATCTTGAGTATATATATATATTGAATATCTTGGTATTCTAATAACTTTAAGATTTGCAAATTCGTTTTCTAAATTAGCATTATATCAATATTATTATTTTTTAATAATGTTTTTATTTCTTGCACATGTTTTGATACGACCTTTGGTTCCAGATAGCAAGGTGTAAGGTAAAGAGCTGATATGCAGGGTGTTAATGAATTGCAGGGACAAACTTTAAGGGGTGATTCCTTGATCAATTCTAAGATAAAAAGTTCATACAAACATGGAACCTAAAAGGCTTGGTTTTCAAAATTCAGCATGTTGAAGTTTAAACAAAAAAATTTTTTTTTCAAAAATCTGGAAAACGCCTGGAGGTATTATAATGAAACTTGGCATAAAGTGGAATTGTTTGGTCAAAATAAATTTAATTTATTTCCCAGTGGCGTGCATCGTGCCACATCATTTACCTTACTTTTAAAAAAATCTGATACGCCACTGTTTTTAGCCAATACTACAAGTTTTTAGTTTCATCTGTTGAAACTATACAAAAGATGTATATTTTATTTTTTTGATAGAATAAACTTTTTTCGCGAAAAACGGAAAAATCTGTAACAGCAATTTCGTTCATTGGACGTTAATGGGACCTAAACGGCTTCGTTTTCAAAATACAGTTTAAAGCAGTTTTTAAAAAATCCTATTTAATAACAAACGTACAAAACGTTTGGCTAAAAAACAGTAGATAATTGTAGTAAGGAGATTTAGAATTATTTCTATTCTCATTCTCTCTATGTGGCTATGACTTAATCTTGTTGTAGGTAGTTAACTGTTTAGATGCGTTGTCTATTTCGTTTGATCATATCATCATAAGCAATAGCGCTTAACTGTCGTTTCCCCAGCGGTGAACATTTTTTCTTTTGGAGCTCATTATGCACTGCGCACCCTCAATTTACATCTTTGCACTTCTCTTCACGTTGGCACTAACTGGAGGCAAAACTTTCTAGTGCGGCCGTTTCTTTGGCACTGAAATTTTTACTTTTGCGATGAAGTAGCTCAAATTTGACTGCACCGTGCATTAAACGGTCTACATTGTAATTCGTATTAGCATTTATTTTTAGCTCAATGTGAGAAAGTGGTTAGGGTTCTTTAGTGCCTTTGTTGATATTTTTACTTGTAGTAACTAGGTGCAGATACCAATAGTGGTTTTACATAAGAATCTACTTGAAATATGTTCATCATTTACACAATTAATAATAATTATGTTCTTGAAAGTTCTTTCAAGTAAACTAATGGTTTTATTTTCAGTCGAAGAGGGAAAATGGAGCCGTTAGATTACAAAATGCAACCCTACAGTTGGATTTTATATGGAAATGTAAAGTTTTAAAATGGTATTTTATAAAGGGTGGTATTTAACAGTCTACCAAATCTACCCAATCTTCTCGTACAAAAAAATACTTTTGTTTCCCAAAAATACTAAATGCTCACCAAAATTAAGAAAATACATAATCTGAAAGCGACAACCAAATATTGACATCATGCTAGTCTCTTATATTATTTGTTCCTAAAAATAACTTTCGTTGGCTAAAAATGCTAAATGTTCACCAAATTTTATTCCGCATTTAATTCTAACATGATAGCCAGATATTTAATTTTCGTCAGTGTCTTATATTATTTAGCAGTTAAAAAACTATTTGTTTAGCAGAAATACACAATGTTTACTATATTTTATAGCACATTCAATTTCAAAAGTATACCCAGATTTATAATTCTCGCCAAGCCTAAATATCACTTATAAGAAAAAATGTATCATGTTTTATTAGGTCTTGTTTATAAATGGGGTTGCAGGCCAAGCTCCTTCATGGGGTGTTAGTGCCTCACCATTATTATATAGAAATAAGTCTGAAGAATTCTTGCATATAAATCAATATATATATAAAAATCTACCACAAATTTCACAAAACAAAAATGAAAATGAAACTTATTAAGTCTTTTCGTACAGCAATACACTGGTTACACTCGCTGTAAAAGCTACCAAGCACAATGTGCGGCTGGAAGCTGAAGCCTGCAAGAAGTGTGTCTGGAAGCGACAAGGAGAGATGCTCGAGCTTATTTCATTTTTGGAGTAACAGAATAATTATTTGACGCACAAGTAGTTTTTCGAGAAAGACTAAATATAAATGGATAGCGCGAATATTTATTATGTACAGCACGGGCGCGTAACTTGAGCGTTCTAAATTTGGTGAACATTTAGTAAAATTGATAGACATATAGAATTTAAAATGTAAGCAATGGTAAAACAATGCGCAACATAGCTATTTTAGTGGTGCTGTTCTCATTTTCCGAAGTATAATAATTTGGGTTGCATTAAGATTTTTTGATGTTCCTTAAAATTTTTGGTGGACAGCGCTAGGGATGTATGGTTTAATTTGGTGTACATTATATTTGATCCCTTTTATAAATGTGATAAGTAAATTGTATGATTATCCAAAACTATGTACCTACCTATTAATAAATGTATGGGAATTTAAATGCCAGCTATTTTTCTAATCTTTTTCGAATGATCAGTACTCATTCATTCCATAGCATACATCCGCTAAGTTAAGGTAAGTTTTTATTCCTTTAGGAAACTGGGGGAAGTTCTATTTTGAGATTTATTTGGAAAATAATGGAAAAACAGTGATCTAACAAATTGCTCTAAAATAATTATCTGAATGAAACGTTGGTATAATAGGAAGTGGTATCTGCTATCAGTTATCAAACAACCACATAATTGTTAAATAACCACGACTGGAATTAATTACGTTTTATATACGGTTTACCTTTTACATTTTATCGCAAAGTAGCTGCAACTTTCTTAATTTACAAATAACATTTCCATAACAGCTGTTGAGACTAATGTCGATTTGTTTGTGGCACTTAAACGCTTTTCCAGGCAAATTATATCTTCTACGGCCGCAAATAGATTTCCCAAATACTGCAATGCCCATTTTTTTATTTAAAAAAACCGGATTTCCGATTTCTTTCATTATATGTACTCAGTGTTACCATGGTGTGGGCTTCTACCTTTTGATATATTTTTCAATGTCCCAAAACACAATATTCAACATTTCATTTTAGATGTAGCAGTTTTTAAAACCCATTAATTTTTCCGAAAAAGAAAACGATTACCAATCTTTAAATTTTGTTTAGTAAAATTACTGCTGTCTTGAACTTTTTTCCTGTAATTTTTGCTATTTATTAAAACTGAGTATTCCATTTATTTAATATAAGACCTAGTAGTTAGTAAATCTACAAGAAAGATGCGAGCTCCAGAGCGATATTCTCCGACCACGTGGAAGTGAATAATAATCCTCTAATTTAATTATATTTGAAATTTATAATTGATTGTTATATTTGAAAAAAGAGGGTGTTGTGATCTAAGCTGTAGCAGAGCCAGTAGATATAGCTGTAGTATGAATGTAGCATGTATGGATCTGTCAACGTGGCAGTCAGGTGGACATTAATAAACGGAGTATTGTATTCATGTGTACAACCTGATCATTGATTGAATAGGCTCATACCACTAGTTAACTTTGCAACAATATAATATTATACATGTATGTATGTATGCATGTATTATAACAAATAAGCTGTTGAAATGCTTAAAACAAACTATTTTTATCAACAATATCTTACCAAGGTTTGGAGTAAACAAACACAATTAAATATTTCACTCAAGGGCGATACTTATCACATTTCCCGGAACAGACTAAAATTGAATTGATAAATTTCGAGCAGTTGTGCGGCTAAGGATAAGAACAAATCAATCATAATATGTCATGTTTATAAAATCTTCATTCAATGACTTTAAAGTTGCAAAGTTCTACATCATTTTATGTGCTATCTATATTCTGATATACTAGAGATATCCACTAACAATGTGTTACGACTAATGTTTAGGAAGTTTACCGCTTTTGTTCAAGTTTTCAGTCAATTTTATAATTTTTTAGTAAGATTACTACAAATTACCGGCATTTTTTTCAGTTTAGCAAGTTTCCAGTAAATTGTTATCAGTTTTATAATAGTAGTTTATTTATCTAGAACGAAAAGTGATATTTTAAGGGACGAGAAAGTTGTTTACGGCCGAGGCGTCAGCCGATAACAAAATTACTTGAGAGGACCTTTAAAACACTTTTTTTACGACCGATCAGAAAATATGAACTTTCTGGAGAATTTTTTCGACAGAAAGTAACGTTTTGCCGATCAAGATCGGAAAACGGGCATCACCGACCGGTAGCAGTTATTTACCTAACAAGTTCGGGAAGGTAATTTTCCCGAATGAGCACTTTGTTTGCAGCACGACCGAAGGGAGTGCTGCATGTAGTACGAATTCGGGAAAATCTTCCCGAAAAAGTTAGGTACAATGTTTTTTGTAACGAATAACTGAAAATATTTTAAAAAATTTAAAAAAATTGTTTAGTGTTTCACTACTTTCCTGAGTTAACAGCGTAAATCACTAAACTTTTATACGTATCCTACTCACCTGTTAGCTTTTGTCGACGTTTAAAGCGCCTCTGATTTTGGACGCGCAAATAAACCACCGATTGGCAATTATAAAAATTTAGAAAGAACACACAATTGCCCTAGTTTTTGTTGAAAAGTTTGAAAGTATGGACTCGGTTGTCGTAAAAAAATATTGTACGATACACGACCGGAAAGTGTTTTGCAGGTCTCCCCAAGTTTCCAGAACTCGCCTACGGCTCGCCCTGGAATCTACTTGGTTCGACCTGCAAAACACTACTTTCCAGTCTCGTAACGTAAATTACTATTTCGTTCGTGGTGAATACAACGGTTTATTTCATACTGCAAGTTTAATGAATTTTAAATAAAAAGTTGTAAATCATTTCAAATTTCATGTCAACTACTGACGTATAATTTTAAAGTACTTGAACTTTAATATTTTACTTTAAAGTGCTAAGACTTTAATGTTCCTTTTTTGTACCATAAATCCGAAATAAATTTTTTTGTAGGTTTAGAAGAAATTTTCCGTAAGTAGCAAGTACTCAGCATTTTTCAGAATATCAAAGTAAATTTAAGCCAGTTTGCAATAAATTTAGGAAGTTTTTATACAGTTTTATCAGTTTGACCTCTTTAGCAGTTTTATAATAAATTCTTATCCATTTTGCAGGATACGAGTTCGTAGCAAATGTTCTACAAATTTACTTTTAGCAAATTAGAACTATTGTTAGGCAAATATCAAGCAAATATTCAATAACTTTAACAATTTCTTCACGTTTGTAGTTCATTTTGCCAACACTTTTTGTTAAAAGTTTACAACTTGCTGGCATATGCAGCAATCTTAGTGCAAGATTGCTGGATTTTTTTGCTACAAGGAAACCTGTTGTAAACTCGCTAGTAAATTTGAGTGAATTTAATTCAAATTACTAGAATGGCGTAAACTCACCGAAAATTTATTAAAAACGTGTGAAATTTATAAAAAATTGTCAGAAATGTGATGCAAGCTATCTAAAAATATATTTAAAATTGGATATAATATACTAAAAAATTGTTAAACTTACAAACTTACTGAAAACGTTTTGTAAAATTATAAAAAATTGCTGCACACAAAATTTCTGAGAAATTTACTGTGAAATGCATTAACTTTTATTGAAAACCTATAATTTACTGAAAACTTGTTCAGAATTTGCTGCATTATTTTCGAACATTTTCTATGACCTGCTGAAAATTTGCTGAAATATCTGCTGAAAAATGGTTACAAACGTAATTAGGAATTGTAAATTTATTGTGCAACTTGCCTCGTTAAAAAAACTTTTCATAAATGTTTTGAAAAGTTGGTGAAACTTTGCTAAACATTTTTGAAAGCCTCGAAGTTTTGAGAAGTGTTTAGAAATTGGATATAAATTTGCCAAAATTTTCCTGTGAAATTGATAAAAATGTATCGTAGAGTTGTGAACCATTGCAAAAATATGACTGAAAATTAAAAAAAGATATATTGTAAACTCAATTAACATGGAAACAGACTAAAAATTTGTTTTAAGCTTGATCAAACTTAATACAAACTTTCCAAATAGTTGCTGCAATCTAGCTAATATTTTCCACAAATATAGAAAATTTAAAAGAAAACTTGGTTTAGTGTGTTTTGTTACTATGTAATAATTGTTTTCCAAATGGCAAATTTTCTTTTCCGAAAGCAAAGAGGGAGTGCAATATTAGAATGTGTTAATCTATACGCGGTAATAATACTCTTCTGCATGTGGCTTGCCGTTTAATACCAAATCTAAGCATTTCTCAAATAGATTTCGTACCATTAATCTTATCTCATCTATTAAACCAGTAGACACATTTCAAATGTTCGAGGGAATATCCATTGATCCTATTTTTAGTGTTAAGCAATGTGGACATATTCCACTGAAATTTAACGAATCCAGACATTTAGAAAATTATAAAATGTTGTCATTATGTGATACAATTGTATTCACACTCAATATTGTTTTTCATATTTAGGCAAGAGAGATAGGTATACTTTTGTTATTGATTTCATCATTTCAGGGCTAAAATTGAGAATTTTGAGGGTAGGGTAAAAACGGCTAGAAAATCGTTTAAATAAGCGACATGCGCTTCACGAGTGAGCGGACAAAACTTCAAAATAACTCGTTCCAAGAATGTGGGCCACGTGCACGATTTTTTTTTGTGTAAAAGCTTGTTTGCAACTAACGCCGCCAATTGGCGCGGGATTAAATGCCCAAACATTCGTTTCTACACCAAAGCTCCTCCAAACAGCGTGGGGCACACAAAGAATCAAAAGCAGACTAACTCCCCCATCAGATTATAGAAAAACCGTGCAAGATGCTAGCTTCGCTGTAAAAATGAAAATAAGGTCGAAGCGCAAAATCCAAGCACCACCAAAAAAAGTAATCGCCAACCTAGCGAATTTCGATGCGCGCGAACCGAATATCGGCACTAAAGGTGTGCTCACAGAGTGCCAACCACTAAGAGAGCATTTACACCGTAACACTCTTTGGTGGCGAATTCCAAAAATCCCTGAAAATGGTTTGGCCTATTTCACATTTCAACTTCCTATCTGTAGTAGTTGGCTCGTTACGGCAATCTTTAAAAAACAGATCTATCTAATTTAACTCTTTTAAGTAGATGCATTCTGCAAAACCCTGAAAATGGTTTGACATGATTTGTAAAACGAACTAATTGGCGAATTTCGACTTCCTACCTGTATGTATCTCGTGACGATCTTTAGACACATCTACCTTATTTAATCCCTTTGAGAGGATACATTTCGAAAAACCCTGGCAATGACTTAGTTCGATGTGTAAAAGGAACTACTGTGCCGAATGAACTTTCTACCTGCAGCAGATACCATATTATGGCGATCTTTAGAAAAACACATCTACCCCATTTAACCCTTTCAGGAGTTATTTTTGAAAAAGCCTGAAATTGATTTTACCTAATTTGTAAAACGATCTAATATGTCGAATTTCAATTTCCGGCCTGTAGTAGATCATTTGTGGTTATTAGAAAAACACTTCTGGCCTATTTAACCAGTTTGGGAGAATGTATTTCGAAAACCCTGAAAATGATTTCCGATTAGTAAAACAATCTAAAAACCGAATTTCAACTTACTGCCTGTAGTAGTTTTCACGTGGATATATTTTGACAAATAGATTTGTTTAATTTAACCCCTTTCGGTGATGAATTCTCCAAAACTCTAAAAATGATTTGACCCAATTTGAAAAATGTTCTAATATGCTCAATTTCAACTTGCTATACCTACTTGTAGTAGTTTCCTTGTGGCGATATTTAGAAAAACAGATTTGTCCCATTTAACTCCTTTCGGGGATGAAATCTGCAAAACCTTGAAATCTACTTGATCTGATTTGCAAAACGAACTAATATGTCGAATTTCAGGTTCCCACCTGTAGTAGTTTCCTCGTCAGAGATCTTTAGAAAAAAAAAAGGTGTCACACAGTTGGTTCCTTTGGAGGAATAAATTTCGAAAAGCCCTGAAAATGATTTGACCCTGTCTGTAAAAAGAACTAATATGGCGAATTGCAACTTTTTAGTTTCCCCAGATTCTGTTATGTAACAGTCTGTAAAGTAAAAGTCAATCCCGTCGAATAGAGGGTAAACAAACTAAACTTCTTTGTAGACAATATTGTTTAGTATGGTGCGCCGACAAAACAGCCCCGTTAGAATAGCCTGGACAAAATAGATCCATGACAAAATAGCTTCGTACCAAAATAGCTTTGTGCTGTCCAACTTAATCGCAGATTAGAAATGGTAGTACAAGATTATCATAATTGAAATGTTATTGATTATCTCCGTAGTGTCTCATATAATTTAGAATTTAGAAACTTTTTGTAATAATATTACTCTTAACATACTGATCTTTTATTGTTGTTATTTCATAACCAAATGCAGTTTTCTATAACATGGGTGTTTTATATGATTGCATCTGCAAACAACATGTATTACTATAATAAAATAGTAAATAGTGCCTATTTCTTTCTTATAATTCTTGTAAAAGCTGTAAATCTACTTCCTTCATTTTCCAATTCCGGAAAGTGGAAACTTTTAAACAATAGCATCTACAGAACCAGCATTGTTTAAAAAAAAATGTAAGTATTCTTTAGTTTTAAAATAATAAGAGAAGCAACTAACTGAATATTAAGAATTTATCGTTAAAATCCTCACGCTGCGTCGCCCAAGTCACCAGCCAGTTTTAACTATAACTAAAAAAGAAATTGGTCATTTCAAATATTATTGTGATTTTCGCTAGAGATGTTTTGGCAGGGCGATTTTGTCGGGGCTATTTTGTGTGTGAGTCTTTTTGTCGGGGCTATTATGACGTGTCACGGTTTAGTATAGTATAGTTTTCCCTTCTGGTTTGAGCACCACTAAGTTGTTTGGAGAACTGACCCCTAAACAGTCTAGATGACCGAGAGACAGTCTTCCCTCCGGTCGACCTCAGCCTGATTCAGCGACTGTCCCTGCACCTTGTTGATCGTCACGGCGAAGCAGGTTTTGACGGGAAATTTCAGTCTCTTAAATTGAAAAGAATAGCCTGAAAGAATAAGGGGTATTCGAGGAATGAAAACTGTCTCCTCTTCTCCAAAACCTATCAAAATTGTGGCCTCAGTGACGTTTCGATGCGGAGCTTTCACCAGCAGTCGAATTTGGGAGTCTTCACGTTTCTCAGTAGTATAATGGGTGCTCCAACTTTTAAAGGCAGGCGACTTGGAAGAAGTCCGGGAGGGTTGAGAGTGTGGAGAAACTCAACGTGGTAGTGCACCGTGTCATCTGACTCCACCACAGTGTTAATCGACTGATAGATCTTATCCTCCGAATGAAAGGCTTTGAGGTGTGTGTTGTTGATTTCTAGTGCCTTATCAGTCTTCAGAATGATAATCGCCCTTTTTCGAAGCCAGGACACAGCTTTTGCTGTTATGTTCTTAATGTCGGAATATATTATGTTAAGTTGACGACATCTGCCACGGCTTGACATAGGTTTTCGTTGCAGAGTTTCAAGAGAAGTTTGAACTATTTGACCTTGGAATGTCCTCTCAGGTGAACCCTTATGTAAATTCAAGACAATATGTCCCTATTGTACTGATACTGCATTTTGAAAAATCACTGTTAAGTATAAGGTTATCATAACTTAAGAAAATTGTACACTCATAGATCATACTTCAACATAAATATAAAAAGAAACTTTTGCGAAGCCTTAATTCTCTCTCAGTTAAACTACTGTGTACCAGTTTACCATGCTTCTATTGATGTAGCTGCCTCTACTCGTATACAAAAACTTCAAAATTCCTGTCTAAGGTTTATTTGTGGAATTAAAAAGTTTCAACATATTTCACATAAATTAGCGGAATGTGATTGGTTATCAGAGCTGGGCAAAATACTTTTAAAAAGTATGTAACTACCAAATACTAAATACTTTATGAAAATCGAATCTATTTAAATACTAAATACTTTTTATGACCAGAAAGTAGTTAAATACTAAATACCTATAATATTTAATAGTTAAATACTTTTATAAAAGTAATTAAATACTTTAAATCTTTTAAAAGTATTTAAATATTTTAAAATTATTTAAATACTTTTAGTTTTTAGATACTACTAAAATGTAAAAAGACTTGTGAAGTATTTAAATAGTAATGCAGCATTTATAATCTTTTTAGCAGTTTAACAATTTTTCATAACTAAATTTCAAGTTTATAATTTCGCTTCATTCGAATACTTGTAATAATTGTAGTAAGCCCAGTAGTACAAATGGCATAACTTAAGCTATTTTACATGAATTATTAAAAACCCAAAGTATTTTTTTGCTAAAATTTGGATTACAGATTCATAGTGTGAATTCCAACGTGTAATGCCTAATAATGCCAGAATAGCTCAAATTATGACCTAAAAGACGTTTAAACTTATGCATGAAGTATTTACTAGTTAGAAATATATATTTTTTAAGAAATAAAGATATTTAAATAGGTACTCTCAAAGGCATTTAATTAATTTTATTTCTTCAAGGAATATATTTCCAACTAGGAAATACCTTTTGCGTAATTTTAAACGTCCAATACGTCATCATTTGAGAATATTTAAATACTTTGTCAATACTTAAATACTTTGAGAATATTTAAATACTCTCAAAGTATTTAAATACTCTAAAAATATTTAAATAGCCTAAAAGTATTTAAATGCTTCCAAACTTGTATTTAAATACTAAATACTTTACTAAGTATTTGCATCTACAAATACAAATACAGCCCATCAAAAAGTATTTAATACCTAGTAATTAAATACTACAAAGTATTTAAATTAAAAAAGTATTTACAAATACAAATACTGCCCAGCTCTGTTGGTTATCAATGCAAAATAAACAAAAATTACAATGTCTATGTCTGTATCACACGATATTATCAGAGAAAACTCCTCCGTACCTGTACAATAAGATCACGTTCCGTACTGACATCCATAATGTATCAACTAGATTTAGGGGGCTAATTTCTCCTCCACATCACAAAACATCTCTCTTTGAGAGATCCGTTTCTTATCAGATATACACCATGTACAATAATATCAAGGAATCTCTTAAGGGTTATTCACTTAACAAATTTAAATATGCATTATGTTGTAACCTATTATATAACTCTTGATCATTGCCTTCTACTGTTTTTTATATTATTTAAAATCAAGTAAATTCTAACTCTCTTTGTTCAATGTCGATTCTTATAATACATTTAATTCTACTTCATGCTTTGCGAATACTTTAAGTTTAGTTTATGTAAATAATTAAAATTACTTTGGAAATTAGGCAGGTTGCTATTTATCTAGTTTTTTCTTACCCATCAAGGTGAAATGGTAGAGCAGACGGTTTTAAAAAAAAACCCGATTTCAATTTATCCTTGCGATTCAACAATCAAACAATTAGATACTTGTATTAAGTTTAATTGTACATTTATGAACTACTTTGTTAACTGCGAGTTACTACATATTTATCAATTACGTTTTGATCTGTGTATTAGTATTTGGATTCTTGTATGTCTGCTTGTATATTGTTGAAATTGGTAATATTGTTGATGTTGTTATTGTAATATTGTTTAATAAAATTATTATTATTATTATTTTACGATTGACACCGTATAGCACACTGCTAAACTTGGCCTACGCGTTATGACTCATGACTCAGGAGGTGCCGGCTTTTTAGTTATCGATGGCCTCGCAAGAAGTCTTCGTCCTTATTTTATCTAATAGAATATTAACAACAGTTTTTTGTATTCGTTTATAATTATTTGTTAGTGGCAAGAAATCTTCTTTTTTATTTTGTATAGTGAAATAATAAAAACAGTTTTTGTATATGTTTATACTAATTGCTTTTTGCAAAAAGTACCTAAATTACTTAATTATGAGAAAAATATAGGCAAATCATAATTTTGTTTGCTAAAGGTGACGAATGCAAGGAGCTTCTCAAGTAAATTTTATCTACATCACACCGGTACGTTTATTTTAATTCCAATTTTTAAACTTTTAAACGTTGTTTAACTCGAAATGAACCAAATGTGATCTAGGTATTTCTTGCAGTGGATCCCTCATTTTACTCTATGCTGTGTACTACTGATCCACTGTCAACCACCTTACCATAAACATTTTGCTAAAACAAGGCTGGTATAGTCATCATTATCAATCGTCCTTCATTCAATGAGTTTTTGGTAATATTAACACTATTGATCCTGAAAGATTTAGTTCTGGCAGTTTTTCCACTACATCCATAGTAAAAAGACAAATTTCAGAAATCTTCAGGACTATCTACATACCTTGAATAGCTTAATCTCATATTTAGTAGCCTCGATGGATTATACTGCCTAATACTTAGCCTTCCTTGTAAAGACATCATAATCTCGTGAACTACAACAGTCTCTGCAGCTCTGCATACATATTTAAGCATAAATCTTTTCATTGCACCAATTACTAATTTAGTTATCATTCTTAAACTATTATATGCATTTTTGAACGCATTTAAGGATCCTGAAGTAACATCTTAGTTGCACCATGTTATAATTGGAAGTCATGGCATCTTTAAGAGTTAGTATTGTGACTTATCACTAAGAAATATTTATTTAGCACTTTGTACACTACCACCATATCAGACTTGACTTCAATGATTACATTTAATAGTAGCCTGATAACCACTCTTCAATATAGACCCAAAGCAGGTGTTTTTACTAGGGATGTCGGCGGGTACCCGGGTATATTTCCAGGACCCGGGTACCCGACTAGTAAATTGTGTAATTTCTAGAAAGTCAGTCTATTTCGAAGATGACAAAAACTTAAAAACAATAGAAATACGCTCTAGAAAAGCAACCATCCAGTAATAACCAGAATCACCCCATCCCATAACACATAATGTTTCTCGTTTGATATAATAAATCCGCTTCACAGAAATATTCAACCGTCAATAGTACCACTAAATCGCGTCAGTATGGGATGAAGTAACATAAACATCCTCTGTGTGATTTTGATGCTGTTACGGATTTCGGATAGTCACGTACTTGAATTTCATAGAACTTGGAAGTGTGAAAATATTTACAAATAACAGACGACTTGCAGTTTGAATTTGTGAGTAGGTACCATTTCAATTTAGTTCAGTTCAAAACTCGCGGCATAAAAGGAAGAAATTGCAGCTACCTTAGATGTTCCGATGTACGCTAACATTTTTGTTATATATTTCGGGTACCCGAAGGTACCCGGGTACTGTTTTCGGGTACCCGGGTTGATTTTAGACCGGGTACGACATCCCTAGTTTTGACTGAGAATTGTAAAAATGAATTGTTTTTGCCAGAACCTACTTTACCGTTTTCTAGTTATTCCATATTTTACTTATCAAAATGTTTTGCTTCAGGTGTTTATCTTGTAGGTTACTAAAATTGACCATGGGCTCATTTTTCGACCAATTTCACATTTGGAAAAACTTGATGCTGAGAATAGAAAAACAATGTGACAGTAAACCAAAAAAATGTTCAAAAATGCATCAGATATCTTGAATTTCAGATTTTGTAGGTGTATCCACACCTGGTCATCCAGTTACATATATACTCTTCGTTATTGAGAAAACAAAACAAATTTAATTAGAAATACATATATTTTTATATGTTTTCAATACACACCTCTGATTTTGAACACAGTAAACAGTGATAAATCTTTTACATATTTTAACCTGACTTCCCCCCCACTTCCTCTTGCTTCTCGGGCTCATCCGCTGCACACAGGAGAAGCCGCGGGCTGTCGGTGCCCATCCAAATGACATCTGAAGCCACACTGGGGCACGGGGGTGGGATTCCCTTCACGTACTTCATGGCAGTTACTTGAGTCTCGACCAGGGAGAATGATGCAATGTCCTTAAGTGACCCTGCGTGTTGCTGATGCTGTGCTAGGATTGTTATGTGACTGCTCGCTCCATAAGAGGTGCACACCCATAGATAGCTCTGGGTACGGCCACGTCTGCGTGTTGGTTTTGCCAAGGTTATTGTGTAGAAACATCCAATTTTAATGCTTCTAGCTGAAAACTACTTAAGAGTTAGAGAAAAAAATAGTAAGATTTGTCTGAAAATTATGCCGTTACCATAATAGATGACAATAGTAAAATAAAAGTGTGTGATAGTTTTGGGACAAGTTTATACAAAATACAAACTATTGTTAAGTGTGTTTAATTCTATTGTGCAAAGATAACAAACATGGTTTAAAAAGTAAAAGTCATTCACAAATACTTCCAGAGTTAATAATTAATAAACCTAAATCAAAAAATAAAAACAAAATAGATATATCTAGTTTTCTATTATTAAAATGTATTTATCAAATTAGGGACATTTGATCTGCCCAATTTACATAAAGATAATGAATGCATACATCCCATTAGATTGAACTAATGTCAACGACTAGTACAGTAAAACTGTCGGAAAAAACCCATCACCTTAAAAAAACTGGCCGCGAGTATTCCTCTTGCCCAGTGGTTTAGGGTCATTAGAGAAGTGTAAAACGAAAAATCCGTGCCCCCACCCCCTACCAAACAATCGGCATCTTGAAAACAACTAACTTTGTTTTTTCTCGCGATCCATTGGTCGCAAAGAAAAAGTTATTGAGCAAAAAATGTTGCAAATAAAATTCTACACATTTTTGGTCCGTGCCGCGATACCGAGAAGTTGGTATTGCTAACGGTAGAAAGCGACAAAGTTACCAAAAATGGGTTTCCGCCATTCTAGCTCTGTATGGGTGGTTTTTTCCAAAAATTGCAAATGTGAAAGTTATAGTGTTTGAAAAAATTTGCACGAATCTCTTTTAATAATGTGATTGCTTTAAACAGTGTCCGAGTGACAGCCCTTCAAAGTCCGCGCGGCGTGGGAAAGGTAAAGTACGTTTTTTTTTCTATAATAACTGTCAAAGTATTACAATGTTAAAGGATATACCTGCTCAGGGATCTAGCGCCCCTGCATACGCAAGCTCTCGGTCTCTCTTCACCACCTATAACAGAGGAGAGCCGTGTCCTAACCTTAATTCCTCTCACCTCCTAATTTACCCATTTCATATACTAAACCATTGAGGAAGGAAACGGCACCCCACCTCAATTACTTTGTCCCATGAACACATCTATGATGACTTCGCTCACTGCCAAATTATCCGGAAGCAAAATAGGCTCTCCACTCAGATTTCCAGGGAGAGCGACATTGAGACAAGTTGCCAATCAACGCAATTACATTACAACGAAAGATAAACTTCATGTAGGAGCATGGAACACACGAGGTCTACTACAGACCAGAAAATTGTTTATTACCGAAAACGAATTAGAAAGATACAATATCCAAATAACTGGCATATCAGAAACAAACTGGAGGGGCCAGGGTCATTTTAGGACATCAAAAAATAATACAGTGTATTTCTCTGAACTACTAATAAATATGTCATAGGTTATAACCCTATAAACGATAGAATGATCTCCATCAAGCTGAATGCTAAACCCTTTGTGCTCAACGTAATACAAGTCTATGCGCCAACTAGTGAAGCGGGTGAAGAATATATAGCGGATTTCTATGACACCTTAGAACTAACCATAAAATCAATACCCAAAAAAGAAGTAACAATAATTACTGGTGACTTCAACGCCAAAATAGGATCAACCATACAAGTCAACCACATCAGAAATATAGTGGGAGAGTTCGGTATTGGCGTAAGAAACGAACGAGAAGAACGGTTTATTGAATTCTGTATAAACAACGATCTAGCAATTACCAACAGTATGTTCCAACAACATATAAGACGTCTATATACATGGGAATCTCCAAATGGCCACCGTAACCAAATCGATTATATTCTAGTGAATGCGCGATGGAAAACGTCAATAAAAATTACAAAAACCTACCCAGGGGCTGTATGTGGAAGTGACCATCAATTACTCATAACTAAATTTCGATTGACACTAGCAACACGAAAAAACACCATCACACCGAAACTGTTGCAAGTAAACCAAAAAGACAAATTTACACAAAACATCCGACAAAGACTCAACACTGAGGCTGCATTGCATAACAACAATGTCTCACCCAACACAAAATGGGCAAAAATGAAAAACCATATTCTAAACTCAATTCAAAAGTCAGACTGCTCCACATGTGTAGAAAAGAAAAAGCCCTGGATAACCAACGCTACATTAGAAATTATAAAACAAAGAAGGCTGCTCAAAATCTCTGGCTTAAATACTCAACCTAAGATCGATAGATATAAGCAAATGCAGCGTGATGTTCAGAAAGCATGTAAAAAGGACAAAAATAAATATCTAAAAAACTTATGTGCAACCAAAGAGCATATATGCTCTTTGGTGCAACGTTACAAGTACACGCAGATCAAAATAACACCAAGGATCTATTTAAAACAATTAAACAGATAACTGGAAAATTCATGTCAAAATCGTGGGCTATAGAGAACACGAAGAACGAAAAAGTTACCGAAATTGAAAACGTCTTAGAAGTTTGGAGAAACTACTGCGAACAACTATATAATGATGACGAAACACAACAAACATTAATCAATGAAGAAATTGTAGAAAGAGAACCTGATATACTAAGGGATGAAGTAACAAACGCTATGAGAAAAATAAGAAGTGGCAAATCACCATGGCTCGACAGAATAACTATAGAAGTGTTAAAAGGAAATAGATGAAATAGGTATTGACGCAATTCATAACATATGTCAAGCAATATGGACGACCGCGATTTGGCCGACTGACTGGACAACTTCGACCCTAATACCACTCCACAAAAAGGGTTCGAAAATCAAATGCGATAATTACAGACTAATCGCCATGATATCTCATACCAGCAAAATAATGCTCCACATAATTAATGAAAGGCTAAAGAGATATCTATCCTGACGAATCCCCGAAGAACAGACAGGGTTTGTAAACGGAAAAGGAACCCGCGAGCAAATCTTGAACATTCGACAATTAATAGAGAAAGCAAGAGAACATAACCTACCGCTATATTTATGCTTTGTCGATTACAAAAAAGCGTTTGACAGCATAAAATGGGACAAACTGTGGGTAATCTTAACAGAAATGGGGGTACTCAAACACCTGACAATTTTGATCAACAACCTTTATAGAAACAGTAAAGCAATCGGAAAGATGGATAACCATATATCTAAACCCTGCGCCATTAAAAAGGGTGTTAGGCAAGGCTGCATACTGTCACCCTTGCTGTTTAATATCTATGGCGAGCATATAATGAAAATAGTTATGGACCAATGGGAAGGTGGTTTCACAATCGGCGGAACCAAAATTACTAACCTACGGTGCGCGGACGACACAACGATCTTAGCAAACTCAGAAACGGAAATAAAAGAAATAACAAGAAGACTAGAAGACATAAGCCGCGAATATGGTCTAGAGATAAATCGCAACAAAACGAAAGTTATGATCGTTGATCGTAAGAAAAATAATCGTCCAGATCTGAGAGTCATTGGAGACTTTAGGGTTGTCAACAACTTTGTATTCCTGGGATCCCTCATAAGTAATGAAGGCAGCTGCGAACTAGAAATTAGAAAACGAATTCAAATGGGCCGGAACGCAATGACGAAATTACAAAAGCTATGGAAGGATAACCAGATCACGATTAACACAAAGAAGACAGTAGTAGAGACGTTGGTTTTTCCAATTATGACGTATGGTTCCGAGACTTGGACCATAAAAGCAGCTGACAAAAGAAGGATAGATGCCTTTGAAATGTGGTGTTGGAGGCGTCTGCTGCGAATTCCATGGACAGCACACAGAACCAACGTATCTGTACTGGACGAAATCAAGAGCACTCACCGTCTTTCCAGCAGAATATATGCGCAAATAATGGCACTTCGGTCACATAACCAGAAGAAACAGCACTAACCTCGAACGCTTGATCGTCCAACAAAGAGTAGAAGGCACCAGGCCAAGAGCAAGATCGCCGAAACGATGGTCTGACCAAATAAGAAATCTAATGGGCGAATCCCTATGCCAAGCGAATAATAGAGAAAGATGGCGCGAGATTACACGACACGTCCGCGACAGAACTCCTACATGACGAGGATTCATAGTGTCACGATTCTTCTGTCAAGAAGAGAACGCATGAAGAGAGAGATTACAATGTTGGTAGGTATGTGAGTAAAACGCTAGGAAATTTTTATACCTCGTGTTGGTAGAACTTTTTCAAAATTATGGTTATGTGTCAATTTTGAATGTCAAAGTTATTTAATTTGAACTATTAACAAATTTCATTTTTTTGCATAGAATCAAACGTTCATTATGTTTATTTTCAAATATTGTAAGTTTAATAATTAATAAATTTGCAATATTTTACTATGCTGTTCGTTTTACCCACTATTACATGACATGACATATCTGTCAAAATGACAAATAATTTTTTTTAGTGGAAAAAAGAACTAAAAATCTATGTACCAACATTATTAAAACTAGGGACCCTGCAGGAATGCAACTTGTCCCCTAGAAAGTTGACCTTGAAAATTATAGAAAAAAAATGTACTTTATATTCCGGCGCAGCAAAGTAACCATTTCTCTTTTGCGAGATAAAATCGTCACGTCACTCAAGTAGTTTCAATGTGAATAGGTTTTCAGAACCTACAGAAATTTTACACATTTTTGGTCATTGCCGCGATACCGAGAAATTGTTCTAGGTAAAAAGAATGAAAATTATGGGAAAGGAATATACGAGTATATTGAAAGTAATTTATTTTTGCATAAACCCTAAGATATATTGTAGTTTACTCAGATACGTTTTCTTTTTTTTTAAGTTGTTCTTTTGTCGTGGTTCGGAGTCTCGGACACAACCGGGTCATTATCGACCATGATAGAAGTGTTGCTTAAACTTTTATTGAAAAAAAGAGCCCACAACTTTGAACGTAATTCCTCGTTGGTGTCATAATTTTCATGCTCAATGTCTGATTCAGTATTGGTTGAGTTGTAGTAGGTTTGTCCGCCGCAATTTTTGCACATTGCGGAACAATCCAGGCCAGCTTTTCTGCAACCACAAGCTGGCCCACAATTTTTCGTACACCAACAGGATACGAGGTTCAAGAGGCTTGCAGGTGCGGGATCTTTGACAGTTTTCACAGGCTCCAATTCGTCGGTTCCAGAATGCAACCCATCCATTGCTGGACATCATTTGGCCCAGTTAAGATTTTTCAGGTATCTTTATTTTGTACCCACAATAAAATCTCTTTTTGGTCAATACTCTTACATCATAATTGTGGCAGTTTTTAGCAATATTATAACAGCTTCAGCAATAACAAATTACAAAAGATAGTCGGGAAACACTAACTTAAAAATAAATTATCGATTCATTTCATTTGACCCATATGATCAAAATATCATTTCGTTCCCCTTAGCATGTTTTGGTAGAAATGAAACAAGCTGTTTGTTGTTTAATAACATATAAAGTCGGTTTTCTGTATTCTTTTTGCAAAAATAGTACGTGGTAAAGTTATTGTCAAGTTGTCGAATTTTGGTCATTATTGTGGCAAAATTTACAAACAATTGCAATTATCGTATTATAGTGTATGAAATATTGCGGAACTATAAAACAACAGAATCCATAGCAGAAAAGCCAAATTTGGGACGAACTCCAAATATTACACCACAAATTTAAGAGCTTTACTGATCTGGGCCAATTGATATGATTCTGGGCTCGTATATTCCTTTCTCATAATTTTATTTTTTTTTTAACCTATGGTATCGCGGCACTGAAAAAAAATGTGTAGAATTTCTGTAGGTCCTGAAAACCTATTCACATTGAAACTACTTGAGTGACGTGACGATTTTCCCTCGCGAAAGAAAAATGGTTACATATACATTTCCTACGCCGAGCGGACTTATGATTTTCCAGTTGAATACTTCTAAAATGGGTTTCTTTTGTTTTTTTTTCTATTTTTTTTAATAACTCCTATTTTAAATAGAACACCCAGTATATTATTACATTTTTGAATTCAGCTTAAAAGTCTAGAGAAAATATATCTCTTTGACTAACGTTCTATTTTGTGCCATTTTTGCAGAATTTGTAATTTTTGAAAAATTTTGACAAATGCTTAAAAATTTAAAATCAAATTTTTGGCTAATTATAAGTCCACTGTAAAAGGAAGTTGTGGGTGTGTATCACACCAGATTTTTTTAAGGGAAAACGACAATTTTACTGTATACTATATACAGGGTGTCCCAAAAAGAATGGAACACCGATTAGTCATAGATTCCTTGCGTCATAATAAATCGACTAAACCTAATATACCTTAGTACAAAGTCCCTTCAGTAAGAAGTTATAGGGCGTCGAAGTTCAATTTTTATTTCTTATTTTTTTTGTTAATTTCCACAAATGTAGAGATATCAATTTGAATTTTGGTATACATAATTACTATTATGTACTGCATTAATAGGAATAATTTCATAAATTAGACTTGACTGTAAGAGGCACTTTACCTATCTTTCAAACCTTATTTTAGCTCTACCTTCGTTATCTGTAACTTTTTTGAAATTTTAGGTTATTATCTGAAAGAGAATTAAAAAGCACAAAAATAATGTACTCTTAGTTCTTAAACCTAAAAGCAACTGTTTACCTTAAAATGCCCATCAAAGGTTTTTGGTTGTCATTAAGACGTGCAATTATCAAGTAGTCATGATTACAAAAACAATGGGTAATGATTGTAATCTAGTAACTAGATTATATGAAGTTTAAATCGCCATACCTCTTTTCGTTTTTGAGATATTCTGTTCACAGACACACAGACCAATTTAAAAAAATGTTTTTTGGGTTCAGGGGACTCTAAAACGTGAAGATCTGTTGAAAACTCAATTTCGAATTTTTGGGGTGAATCCAATACTTCCTTTATAGTAGTAAAAGGAAGTAAAGCTCGTCTAAAAAACTTAACAGTGTATTATTTACTGAATGGTTAGTTGTACGTAAAAAACCTGTATAATCTTTTTTGTAGAGAATTTCCTAGCCTTCATTTCTTGTAATAACTAAAAGTCATACGACTCATAGAAAGAGAGATATTTGCGAAAAACTTATTTTTGTTGCCTTTGACCATGAATAACTCAAAACGCAAGCGCGATATCGATGGGGACTTTTGAGACATTATTTATGTCAAAATAAAGGTGTATGCAAAATTTCAGCTCACTTGGATTTTTTCGGCAGATGGATTCTAATGTAACTGGACTATAAAGGATATAATAAAAATAAATTTATTTCTCTTAATAAGGATACAGAGTTGTTAAGAAAAGAAAGATTTGTAATTTTAACTTATCAAGACAATTTAGATATTATACGTATATTACCCAATGGACAAACCATTTATGGAATTTAAAACCAATGGTACAACTGCATATAATGGTAATACATTTCCAAAAGTAGAACCTTTAGTAGTATTGGATGCTATTAAAGATAAAGAAGATTTAGTATATATGGAAGAGATTAAAGAAGAATTAAATAATTTAGAAATGGGAGAAACAGTTGGGAAGGTAAAATCGGGTAAAATTTATAGAATGCAATAGACTGGAAACTTTAGAAGATGCTTTAGAATTGGTAATATCTAAAATATCTACAGTAAATTGTAGAGGTAAAGAAAGATATATATATATATATTGATGCACGGTAACTTGTCGCCTCCGGTGCATGGAAAAGGCGACCTGACCTCCGGGTCTTCCCGTGGAGCTACATCGACAAAAAATGTATATATGGGTTGTTGAAATGATAACGAATCCGGATTCCTTGAGAGGGGAAAAGATTTTTTAATTTTTAAGGGGTTATATATGGGGAGTACAGAAAGTACGCTGTGACCTCCGATAACTGTATATATGCGTACACCTTGTTGTCGTTGTTGCCTCCAACAGTGTTGCCACATTATCGGAGGTCACATAGACACCACTTTATCCACGTTCTGGACTTCTAACATGAATACACATACAGACTGATAGTTTGCACCATATTTTTGGCAAAGAGCACATTTTCTGATTTCGGCACTACGAAATGTGATATGGTCATCTGGAATATGAAAATAAACTCAGTTATAGAATGTTTTATTCATATGGATAGGTAAGTACATAAGTAGGTATGTAAAACAAAATGGTAAGTTAACCAGGTAAACTTTGAAATTATAAGACTTGCACTTCTAAAAAAAACGAAAAATTGAAAAAGTATAACTGCAAGAAATATTTTACGTATAGCAACTAATTTTTATTTGCAAGTTTAATTAGATGTTGCAGTTTAGATTTTACAACCATAACGGTTCCATTTATATTTTGCTTCTGTATAATAGTATATTATGTTATTAGGAGCTAAAGTTATATTTTATGTGGCGTGGCTGGACGGTTTATCTGTCGAGCTTGCGAGCCACATAAAGATACTTTTGCTCCGAATAACATATAGTATTTTTTCATCAAACGTTTTCATAACAAATTATTTACAACTTTGTGAACAAAATTCGAAGAAAATTACTTGATCGCGTCAGCGGCAGATAATAACTTTATCTGCCGCCCGTCAGCTCCATTTTTTATCCAAAAACCATTAGATTTCGGTGTTGTATCATATCATGTACCGGGGGTTTCTAAGATTCTAATCGGTCGTAGTAAGCAATTGTATCGAAAAATTAAAATAATTGAAGTAACTTTAGTCTCCTTGGTAGGCTAGGTAACTAAAATCTCAAATGACACAATATAGTGTTGTTATATATATTATTATAATACATAAAGATCAGTTATTAAAGAAAAATTAAAAGAAATAAATTTGGTAGATTAATACAATCAAATTTAGAAAATTTTGAATAAGATTATTAGTTAAGTTGAATTGAGTAATAGAAATTAAATTTGAGACAAATTGGATTTTATTTTGAAAGTTATGGCAATTGAGTATTCAGTAATAGTGGTGAAAGTTAATATGAAAGATAAGATAATGTTATTATGGAACAAATATGCTTAATATGAGAATAAAGAAGTGTAGTAGGTATAGATCAGTTTATTTAATTTTAAAGGTGTGCAGTAATAATTGTAACTATATAGAGAGTAATTCTGTTTAAGCGGCAGTAGAAATAACAAACTGAAATTATGTAAACACATTTTTGAAAACTCCATTTAGAATTAATAAAAACTAGAAATTTTGACTTTATTAAGGAAAATAATTTGGTATTATACAAAATAAAAGATATTAACAAGTCTACGAAGTGAAGATAAGTGAAAATATAATTAACGGATAATACAACCATACCATCGGTGAAGAGATTATGGAATACGGTTTAAATAGTTACTAGTAAGAAGAAGATAACAATAATTTAAGTGGATTTGGATTGTTTGGCACATGCAAGATATAATTGGTGTTCATTACTGGAGTTGAAGATTCTACGGAGGACTGATCAATCGTTTTGCTGGGATTGCTGACGTGATTGATTGATTTGGATTGTTCTTTTTGGGTTGGTTACTACAAGGTAGGAGCTGAGGACAATGGGAAATTAGTTTGGATACCATCAGTTAGTGGAAACTTACCAGGAGGCTGTTCGATTGACGGTAACGTGCAGGAGGTTGGAGGAGTATCGAGGTTCGGCTGTCAATGATCTTAGCTGTGGACGTCAGGAGCAGTAGTGTTTAATGTGAATAGCAGTGAAATAAGAGGAAAACAGGTTGGTCTTAATTAGTTCTATAAAAGAATATTGAATAAGAAAAACAATTACATGAGTGAAATAAAAATAACATAGTACTTACTTTGGTGATCGGAGTCTTTGATTTGTGAATAGAAAGAATATTTGTCAAATTTGATTTGATTATTGTTTGATAGTTGTTAAAAGTTAAACTGGCATTTAGTAGCAGTCAATAATGAAAAATCCATATAAAATTAGAATATCAAAAAACAGATAACTAGATTAACGGCCCACACGCTATTAAGAGTCTCAAATTCATTACAGTTATTAAACAGAATGGTATAAAATTTCGAATTAAATAAAAGGTGTCTCAGTGTTATAATATTTTACATGATATTAAAGCAATTAACTGAATGGCTTGTAAAATACAATAAGCCAAGCCACCATTGCAATATATTGAGATGGTAGTTAGCCCGTTACTCAACTCTGCTTGCAGCATAGATAAATAAAGCAAGTCAATAAAGCACAGAGCTGGGGTAAATCAGGTAACTGCAAGAAGTTACATCAGAAATTTTAATTCATAACTACGTTGGTAAAGCATTGCCGATATTAAATGGAATTACTTTAGAATAAATGGCAATAAGGCAGAGCTCAATTCGTAAATTAGAATCACAGAAATATTAATTAGCATAAATTAAGAGGTTGGTGCAAAGTAAAGCCAATCAAAATTCAACAAATCTATATCTGTCTATAAAATTTTGTGGCAATAGTCTAAGGGGTTCTCAAGAAATTTAAACTTTTTGAAAAGTATTGAAAGGGCACTTTCTAATGAATATATTGCTATTCAAATTGTTATTCGGCCATGGTTTCAAATTGAATAAACATGTTGCAAAGATGGTCACAATCGGTTTATAATTAACTGATAAATGACAAAGGGCCTTATCTATTTTTGGACCGATAGGGTCGATTCCCGAAATTACATTTACGATTGCACTTTAGAATCCGCCTATAGAATTTTATGGCGATAGACATTTCTTGAGAAATTTTATTTTTAAGATTCTAAAAACGGCCAAAAGGATACTATCTAATTTAAAATATAGTTGTCAATGTTAGTATTCAAGCATGGTTTTATATGGAATGAGTACGTTTTAAATTTAGTTCCGATCGGTTAATAAATGACTAAGTCATGACAAAGAGCCTTATCTATCTTGGACCAATTTGGCCCATTCACAAACCTAGATCTGCGATTTTTTTAAAAATCTGCATACAAAATTGTATCCAGATTGCTTAAAGCGTTCTCGAATTATCGTGCGCACGGACCGAGCGAGCGCGCAAGGGGATTCCCCCGCTCGGTGCAAAAATAGTCTTAAATTAATGCCTTAGAAATTAACAAGTAATAAATGTTTGAATGGCTTTTAATTTTAAAACGAATGGAGATTATGCAGAACACCGTATGAAGTTATTATGAAATATTTTAAATGGTGTAGTATTATATTTTACACTTCTTGTTTTTTTTTTAATAATAATATATTTATTCCTCAACCACAAATAAAACATATAAATACAATATTGATCAAACACAAAATAAATAATATGACTGAAGAAATCACAAGGCGCCAATTCAAATTAGTGGTTTCCCACCCTTGCTCTTCCAGTGGCGCCTTGAATAACGTAGATACATATACATATATAGATAAGTGATGTCGTTGCACGTTTACTAATAGTTCCAAATTGCTTCTTAACAACAATAATCAATGGTATTAGCTGTCATGACGCTTAGCTTATTTGTATTCTATATAGGCTAAGCGTCATGACAGCTAATAGCATTGATTATTCGCGAGCTGCAAATATAATATAAAGAAATCATAAGAAAACATCCTTATGACCTCTCGTTCAGGGTTGCCAATTAGCGGAGGCGGCAAAGTAACGTATGTGATACAAATATAAGATTTATATAATCGGAGGCGATAACGTGCTCCCCTTATATGTTTTGTGCGACTCTAGCGCCAGCGGTATATATGGGAACTAAAAACTTTTTTTGTGAGTATGGAGACTGCGTTGTCACCTCCGACCAATTTTTTATTTTAGGTCTCTAGATGATGTCTTAAGATCAGAACCGATGAAAAAATGGGAAAACGTTGTCGCCTCCGAAACCGGAGGCGACAACGTCATATATGAGGTGACAACGTTTCTTCAGTATCTACTTTGGAGGCGACAACGTACCCTTTATCAATATATATATATATATATATATATATATATATATATACTAATGTTCAAAAATCTATCCAACTGTTTTGCTTTTGGCTAGAGAAAGAAATACAGGAAAGAAAATTGGATTTAAATTAAAAGATAAAAATTAAATTGAATAGAATTAAAACAACTTCAAATGAAAATAAGTAAAGATTAGTATTTGTTGCTTAAACAATTAATTAACTTTTACAACATCGAATGTTTTTGGAATTAAAATAATATTTTCAGTAATAATAGGAAGAGAGGACAAAATATTGCTGACAATAATTTTTGCGATTCCTATACGAGTTTCTGTGGCGATGCAAGCACTCGTCGTTATTTTCTAAAGCAACAGAAACGAAACAATCTGAAGAGCAAAAATTGTCGGCAATACTTTGACTTAGAGTCCTAAAAATTGTCGCTGAAATAAAGCTCCTCGAATTATTGTCACTAAAATAATCGTTCGATTGGTAGTTTATTTTTAAATTGAAGAATGCCATTGGTTGACAATGACACCAGTTGAAATGTCTGAAAAATATTTTAACATGATTTCTGGACATCGTTTATTAATTCCTTCTAATTCTTCTATATATACTTGTAAACATAATATTTTCCAAACATAAAGTATGGACGGATGCAATCACTGTCTTTTTCTTTTTTCGTAAATATAATAAACACTATAGTCTAAATAATTATAGATATAATGTTAACCATCCTTCTTTTTGTAGAATCTCTTGTAATATAAACTTCTCTATCGGTATCCCAACTACAAATATCTTTTCGAATAGTTAACTTGTGCATTTAATAAAAATATTTATTTTGAGCTATATTGAAGAAAAACTAAAAAAACTGGTCGTAGTTAGGTAAGACGGATGTTATAGACTGTTTCAATTTTAATTATTGTTTAAATAATTAAAACGGACGATACTTATTCAACTTACATGTTTGTCTTTTTTATTATTTTATCGACATCTTTGGCCATAATTGCAACACTAAATTACATGTAATAAAATCTGTAATAATTATTAACAATTCTGTATCTTTTAATTGGATTTTTTACTACATCTTCTGTAATATAGATGTCCTTAGATCTATTAAAACGTTGGAAAAATGGAGTTACCTAATCGGAGGATGCTGGGCTACAACTGTGGATGATGCTGCGCTACTGTTCCCCGAATCTTCATTTCTAGAAAAATATGAGTTTGGTACAAAACAATTTAAATTGCAATTGCAGATAAAACTTTGTAAAATGGAGAATTACTAACGTTCATCGGGATTTTTTTTTTCAAATCAAAAAAATAAATGTAAACAGCAAACTCAAAATAATTCTACTTAGTTATATTTATGGCTATGTTTTAAAAACAGGTTAAGCCACAATTTTATTTTATTTTAATGGCAAGTTTAGTCATAATTGTAAAAGTTGAAAGATGCATTTAGCACGGAAACGTTTATAGAAATTTAATTGTAACTTAAGGTTTAGTTTTATAAATAACATAAAAACGTGATCCTGAAAGTTCCCAACTTCTACCATTAAACATAATTTTTAAGATTTTACGTCTATCAACTGCCAAGAGAAAAATTGCTTACCCTATTGGTTGGTTTTAAGGATTTTGCAACTAAATTTGTATGCTGTATACCGGGTGACAATGAGAATAGAGCCATGCTTATATCTCCTATAGTTATGAATCGATTTGGATAAAATTTGATACTTGGATACTAGACATAATTTCTGATTGACCGATAGATATAGTTGAAATGGTCCACTTCCGGTTTCACCGGAAGTGCCATTAATTTTGATTTTTTAAATGCATCACCCTATACAGTTTAGGTTTTTTGGAATGTACAGCTCAAATTACATACGATACATTCGAAAATTTTGATTTCTCTAAAAAAAAAATTTTTTTTTCAAATTTTATTACCATAGAAGGCTGCGATTAGAAAAAATGTGTTCTAAATGACTCTAGTAACCCATAATAATACATATTTTATTAATTTGATCAATAACAATTCGTTCATGAAGGAATAAAATTTGCTAAACGTGTTTTTCGAGAAAGTAATTTTCATAAAATGGGGCGTACCAAGGACCATCGTGCCATTAGATAGAAAATTTAATTACCAATCTAACGATATGCATCATGTACCACTATCTTTATATAAAACGGAAAAATTAATAAATTTTTAAAATATTTTTGGGAAATACCTAAGTAAATTTGGCTGTAAGCAATTTGAGTCGTAGGCTCCGAAAACCATAAAATATAAAGAACAACCCATTCAAAAAAAATTAAAGTTAATGACATTTCTGGTGAAACCAGAAGTCGGCCATTTTGATTATATCTGTCTCAATTCGAAATTACGTTTATTATCCTTGTAACAAGTTTCATTCAAATCCGTTAATAAGTAAAGGAGGTGGAGACATGGCCCTGATCTCATTGTCACCCGGTATACCTAGAGTACCTGTATATAGTAAGAGTAGGGCAAACGATGACATTTAGGGATCCATGAAGCGAAGTTAAAGGAGGTGGAGACATGGCCCTGATCTCATTGTCACCCGGTATACCTAGAGTACCTGTATATAGTAAGAGTAGGGCAAACGATGACATTTAGGGATCCATGAAGCGAAGTTAGTCACAATTTCACAGTCGACTACATTACTAATATAATGAAGGGATTCATCCTGTGATGTTAAATACAACTGTCATAGGTTATAGTTGACTATAAATTATTTAGTATTTAGTCGTGGTAAGAAGTTTAAACTAAATGTGCTTTATGCCGTGTACCTACACCATTTTCTGAACGGTTATTGCACCCAGGCACGCAACAACCGGTCATCACAATGAAATATATAACTTCAAAAGTGCAATACATCTTGACACTTTCAATGTCACCAATTTAACAAATCGAAAGCACACTGGCCAACTAAATTTTTAAATTCTAGTGGGATCCAAAGGAATCCAAACCAATGAAATGCTGTTGCCGCGTTTGCTCTACTCTTACTATATACAGGTACTCTAGGTATACCCAGAGCCAGTAGATATAGAGAGTACCGCCACGTCCGCCATGTTTATTCCTCTGACATATGCGTCACTTTGAGGTTTGTCACACAATACCGTCAACGTGACGTTTGTTGGCAATCCAAAACTTTACTTAAAATTGGCAAGACTGTAAGTCTATGTCAAATTCGGGGTTATCAGGTTAGTTTTTGCGTCAGTTTTGACACAAACTGGCGCAAAATATAACCTGCTAATCTCGAATTTGACATAGACTTACAGTCTTGCCAATTTCAAGTAATATTTTAGACTTATTCTCCTTAGTATAGAATTTCGCACTGCGACTTTCACTCTGATGATGCAAGCTGCAAGGTCTTGCGAAACGTTAGTGAATATGGATGCACAAACAGCAAAACGGCCAAATCTGCCTAAGTATCCTCGTTCTCAAGATACTCAAACAACACGAGCCACCAGAGAGCATGGCCATCGCGCGGGTTTTTGCTCGACTTCACAAGGTGCAAGGCACATTAAGCCAGAAAATGCTGGGTGTTCATATACAAATACGACGCGGTCTAAGCCGAAATTCTATACTAAGGAGAATAATTCGAGTAACCGCGAAAGCCTCAAACAGTACATAATATTTTAGACATACCTCAATCAGTCATTGCTGGTGGGAACAAAAATGGCGGCGATAGCGGCATTTTCACGGATCAAAGAATGGCGGTACTCTCTATATCTACTGGCTCTGGGTATACCTACCTAGAAAAATCTTACGTTCAAAATTAAAAATAGTCTAAAACTAAGAATAAAATTATGAGATTATGACTAAATAAAAGTTGTATAAACCAGCACTTACTGCATAAACCCACTATAAGTTAAATCATTACTGTTCTATTAGTAGGTAACATAGGCACAGTACCTATATATATTTGTAAACAAACCCAGTAGCGAAACTCAGGATTTGTGAATTTCATGTGCATGTCCCAAAATATACCGCTTAGAATATGGCCGCACTTCAATAATCAGCTGTCTCGTGTTTTGGTTTAAAGGTGTTCTTTCGTCTGTTGAAAACTTTGAGTGTGGTTATTTTTTAAATTCGTACCTAGTAAGTACCTAAATTTGTTAAAATGCTTAAAGTTGGGGGCTACGTTTGTGCATATAAGGATTGCAAATCAGCACAGAAGTTTAAAGCACCAGAAATCAGTTTTTTCAGTTTCCCAAAAGATCCAGAAGGTAATTGAAACTTTGAAATTTAATTATACAATAAACAAATATGGTTTGAATTCTTTTAGGTCTAAGTTATGGGTAGAGAGCTGCAACAGACCTGACTTACTATTGAAAAAAGTGCAAACTTTAAATTCTTATTACAGAGTTTGTTCACTTCATTTTGAATCTAACTATAAACCGTTCAATAGTTATTTTCGCGATAAGAGGCCATGTTAGGGTGATGAATTTCACCCTGTAAATATGCTATCAGTCATTAACAAAAGTTAGGTTATGCCCATTTTATACAAAATGATAATTTTATGTTAATGTACAAAACGTGGTTATACCAGATTTGGTTTTGGATTTTGTGCCACTTTTATTATTGGTTAAGATCAATTTCATGAAAGACAACTTGCTGACTCCTGAATACGTTTCATACTTTGTTGAGTAGGCGTTTTTTAAATTGTAATTATAAATTGTACACTAAAATATTGCAATTTACGTATTTTTTTCAGTATACATAAATAAAGCTTTTACAAGCCACTTTAGCCCATTGCATAACAATGTGTCACCATTGTCCCTTATTCATGATTTTATTTCTCCATTCTTCTATTCCTATCCTTGCTATATCTTCCATTACTGCCACCTTCCACTTATTTCTTGGTCGCCCTCTTCTTCTAGTTTTTTGCGCTCTGCCTTCCAATACTACCTTAGTAGCTCTTCCATCTGGCATTCTCCATATACATATGCCCAAACCATCTTAACCTTTGAGCTTTAATGAAGTCTACTATACTTGGCTCCCCATACTTCTCTTTTACCTCTTCATTTGTAAGTCTTCTCCAACCATCCTCCGTACGAGTCCCTCCAAATATTTTTTGCAGCATTTTTTCTCTGCCACCTACTTATCATGTCTTGATCTGTCACATTCATCGTCCATGTTTCACATGCATACGTAGCTGTGGGTCGTTTTATGCATAAATATTTACGCCCCAAATGTCACTAAGCCGGGCAAAGATTTCAGTTTCACTGAGGTCTGGCCTGTTGGCTTTATAATGCCTGTAGGGCTTTGTGATTTGTAGTTTTGTGTCACCTTTAATGACTTTCGGCATATTTGCTTTCGTATTGCAATTTGTTGACAGATAGGTATCTGACGCCGATATCCATAAATATGCCTAGTGGCAAAAAAAAATATGAAAGCACTGGCAACATTGCACGTTTAACCTCAAAATGTCAAATTAGACACTTTCGTGAGCCTCCTGTATATAACAGCTGATTCTGACAAAGTGTCAGAGAGATTCTAGGGTTTAATTTTATTAAACATAAAAACAAAATTCCATGTCTACCTACCGGGAAAATAACTATTGAACGGTTTATAAGTACTATGAAGTACTATTTGAATTTCGCGCCAATACTACAGCTAAGAATATGGCTACCGCATTCAGGGTAATCGCATACCTGAGGCGCTTTCGATTTGGTGTTTGTATGTGCAGGAGTAACTCGCTCTAGCGCAGCTCAACGTAACTTAATAGTATATTACATGAGAGCTATAGGAAGCATATTACACGCGAGTTGGAAAAGTTACGCACAAGCCGCGTAACGGCGCGTGTAATTGCTCTATAGCTCGAGTTGCGTACTATACTTTTTCTACGATCACACTGATTTCGTTAAATGAAAAAGAAATATTTTATTAACTGTCAAATCATCTGTCACACCATCTTAAAAATTAGGCGGCTGCAGTCACATCCCTACACCGCTTCGTACAAACAACAGAAGTTAACTGTAACGTAATAAAAAAAATTACGTGTTAGTCATTACGTAACACTGTTTGTAACAACGAATTTACTAATCAAGTAAACAGTGCTTAATGAGCAATTTACTAATAAAGGAGTAGAAAAAGTAGTTTTAAATAATACACGTAAAATCATTTCATCACATGACCACAGAATAGTTTCGATATTCTATGACGCGACTTAACCTATTTTATGCTGTCATTTGTTGTAATTTACAGCACTAGGAGACCATTAGACACTAACGGCAGGAACAGTAGGCAGTTTCGTTTGTTTATCTTCTAAAAAAAAATAACAATTTCCCAAAATGTTAGGTTATTTATGTAAAAGTTCACCAAACAAGTGTCAAACTAACCTAACTGACAGAGCAGTTGTGGAACAGTAAAACCACAAACATACAGCAGGTGCACGAGGGGAAAGTAAAATTGAGCAGATCTGGAGCAAAATGTTCTTGCAAACAATACGCGTAGTCATCTACCCCGAGTTGCACCTAGCAGCACGTGCGTGCAAATCGAAAGCGCCTCCGAGATCAAAGGTGCCGATAGTTTCGCTACTGGTCTGTGAAGTTTATATACTGTGACATAGGTACCTATATGACAGAATAAATGTTTATATTTTCTTACCTATCTGCGAATGCTCTCTCTAAAAACTCAATTTTTGAGTCTTGCGACCCAAATCTAATATTTACTATCATCCTGCCTTCGGCGCCTACTACATCCAACGTCACCACATCTCCTTCTTGATGGATGGGTCTTGTTATATCCGATTTTCTTACAAATAAGCACATTATTGGTTGTGGATGGTGAAAATTTATTTGATTTCCACTCAACTCCAATGCAAACTCGTTTTCAATACCATCGTCTATTCGCACCGTTAAGTTCTTGAACCAGGCCTTTTTGCAGAACGCTTTTTTCCTTAACCTAACCATATTTAAATAAGATTCCAGATTCCACACGTAGTAAAAAAACCAAGACCATGAAAACACAACCAAACTGCAAGCAACGACGACGGGCGACGCACACTCAAAGCGATCGAGCACGCGGCACATGCGTCGTGCACTCATGAGGCGATTTCTGGCGGACTTATTTAAGTTGGTCTAAGTTGGTTTAAAAGTGGGGGGAGGCGTCTTTCTGATGACGTAGAAACCGGGCATCAGTTACTAACGCCAGAAATTTTCGGCAAAACGAAGGGTGGTTTCAAAGGCAGTCACATCCCTACACCGCTTCGTACAAACAACTGAAGTTAACTGTAACGTAATAAAAAAAATTACGTGTTAGTGACTACGTAACACTGTGTGTAACAACGAATTTACTAATCAAGTAAACAGTGCTTCATGAGCAATTTACTAATAAAGGAGTAGAAAAAGTAGTTTTATTTGAAATCGGCAGTGAAGTACGCCGAAATCGTCATTAAAATACGAGAAATCGGCAGTGAAGTAATTCATTGTTTTACGACTTTTTTGTAGGTGGCGAGGCGACAGATAAACGTCAATCGACCGAACATAACCTACAAAAGTTGGTTAAAATGTTGTAATTTCACGATTTCTCGATTTCAAATAAAACATAAGTGTACACCTCGGCACTGAAGTTCCTTTTTATCCCTCATGTGGTTTATTTGCCTTGGCCCTACGGGCCTCGGCAACTAAATCCACATTCGTGATAAAAAGTTATACTTCAGTGCCTTGGTATACAAACTACTATTATTTGAAATCGGCAGTGAAGTACGCCGAAATCGTCATTAAAACACGAAAAATCGGCAGTGAAGTAATCCATTGTTTTACGACTTTTTTGTAGGTGGCGAGGCGACAGATAAACGTCAATCGACCGAACATAACCTACAAAATTTGGTTAAAATGTTGTAATTTCACGATTCCTCGATTTCAAATAAAACCTAGTGTACACCTCAGCACTGAAGTTCCTTTTTATCCCTCATGTGGTTTATTTGCCTTGGCCCTACGGGCCTCGGCAACTAAATCCACATTCGTGATAAAAAGTTATACTTCAGTGGCTTGGTATACAAACTACTATTAAATAATACACGTAAAATCATTTCATCACATGACCACAGAATAGTTTCGATATTCTATGATGCGACTTAACCTATTTTATGCTGTCATTTGTTGTAATTTACAGCACTAGGAGACCGTTAGACACTAACGGCAAGAACAGTAGGCAGTTTCGTTTGTTTATCTTCTAAAAAAAATAACAATTTCCCAAAATGTTAGGTTATTCATGTAAAAGTTCACCAAACAAGTGTCAAACTAACCTAACTGACAGAGCAGTTGTGGAACAGTAAAACCCCAAACATACAGCAGGTGAACAAGAGGAAGAGGGGAAAGTAAAATTGAGCAGATCTGGAGCAAAATGTTCTTGCAAACAATACGCGTAGTCATCTACCCCGAGTTGCACCTAGCAGCACGTGCGTGCAAATCGAAAGCGCCTCCGAGATCAAAGGTGCCGATAGTTTCGCTACTGGTCTGTGAAGTTTATATACTGTGACATAGGTACCTATATGACAGAATAAATGTTTATATTTTCTTACCTATCTGCGAATGCTCTCTCTAAAAACTCAATTTTTGAGTCTTGCGACCCAAATCTAATATTTACTATCATCCTGCCTTCGGCGCCTACTACATCCAACGTCACCACATCTCCTTCTTGATGGATGGGTCTTGTTATATCCGATTTTCTTACAAATAAGCACATTATTGGTTGTGGATGGTGAAAATTTATTTGATTTCCACTCAACTCCAATGCAAACTCGTTTTCAATACCATCGTCTATTCGCACCGTTAAGTTCTTGAACCAGGCCTTTTTGCAGAACGCTTTTTTCCTTAACCTAACCATATTTAAATAAGATTCCAGATTCCACACGTAGTAAAAAAACCAAGACCATGAAAACACAACCAAACTGCAAGCAACGACGACGGGCGACGCACACTCAAAGCGATCGAGCACGCGGCACATGCGTCGTGCACTCATGAGGCGATTTCTGGCGGACTTATTTAAGTTGGTCTAAGTTGGTTTAAAAGTGGGGGGAGGCGTCTTTCTGATGACGTAGAAACCGGGCATCAGTTACTAACGCCAGAAATTTTCGGCAAAACGAAGGGTGGTTTCAAAGGCAGTCACATCCCTACACCGCTTCGTACAAACAACTGAAGTTAACTGTAACGTAATAAAAAAAATTACGTGTTAGTGACTACGTAACACTGTGTGTAACAACGAATTTACTAATCAAGTAAACAGTGCTTCATGAGCAATTTACTAATAAAGGAGTAGAAAAAGTAGTTTTATTTGAAATCGGCAGTGAAGTACGCCGAAATCGTCATTAAAATACGAGAAATCGGCAGTGAAGTAATTCATTGTTTTACGACTTTTTTGTAGGTGGCGAGGCGACAGATAAACGTCAATCGACCGAACATAACCTACAAAAGTTGGTTAAAATGTTGTAATTTCACGATTTCTCGATTTCAAATAAAACATAAGTGTACACCTCGGCACTGAAGTTCCTTTTTATCCCTCATGTGGTTTATTTGCCTTGGCCCTACGGGCCTCGGCAACTAAATCCACATTCGTGATAAAAAGTTATACTTCAGTGCCTTGGTATACAAACTACTATTATTTGAAATCGGCAGTGAAGTACGCCGAAATCGTCATTAAAACACGAAAAATCGGCAGTGAAGTAATCCATTGTTTTACGACTTTTTTGTAGGTGGCGAGGCGACAGATAAACGTCAATCGACCGAACATAACCTACAAAATTTGGTTAAAATGTTGTAATTTCACGATTCCTCGATTTCAAATAAAACCTAGTGTACACCTCAGCACTGAAGTTCCTTTTTATCCCTCATGTGGTTTATTTGCCTTGGCCCTACGGGCCTCGGCAACTAAATCCACATTCGTGATAAAAAGTTATACTTCAGTGGCTTGGTATACAAACTACTATTAAATAATACACGTAAAATCATTTCATCACATGACCACAGAATAGTTTCGATATTCTATGATGCGACTTAACCTATTTTATGCTGTCATTTGTTGTAATTTACAGCACTAGGAGACCGTTAGACACTAACGGCAAGAACAGTAGGCAGTTTCGTTTGTTTATCTTCTAAAAAAAATAACAATTTCCCAAAATGTTAGGTTATTCATGTAAAAGTTCACCAAACAAGTGTCAAACTAACCTAACTGACAGAGCAGTTGTGGAACAGTAAAACCCCAAACATACAGCAGGTGAACAAGAGGAAGAGGGGAAAGTAAAATTGAGCAGATCTGGAGCAAAACGTTCTTGCAAACAATACGCGTAGTCATCTACCCCGAGTTGCACCTAGCAGCTCGTGCGTGCAAATCGAAAGCGCCTCTGAGATCAAAGGTGCCGATAGTTTCGCTACTGGTCTGTGAAGTTTATATACTGTGACATAGGTACCTATATGACAGAATAAACGTTTATATTTTCTTACCTATCTTCGAACGCTCGCTCTAAAAACTCAAATTTTGAGTCTTGCGACCCAAATCTAATGTATACTAGCATCCTGCCTTCGGCGCCTACTACATCCAACGTCACCACATCTCCTTCTTGATGGATGGGTCTTGTAATATCCGATTTACTTACAAAAAAGCACATTATTGGTTGTGGATGGTGAAACATTATTAGATTTCCACTCAAATGTAATAGAAACTCGTTTTCAATTCCATCGTTTATTCGCACCGTTAAGTTCTTGAACCAGGCCATTTTGCAGAACGCTTTTTTCCTTAACCTAACCATATTTAAATGATAAGATTCCAGATTCCACACGTAGTAAAAAACCAAGACCATGAAAACACATGCAAACTGCAAGAAACGACGACGGGCGACGCACACTCAAAGCGATCGAGCACACGGCACATGCGTCGTGCACTCATGAGGCGATTTCTGGCGGGCTTATTGAAGTAGGTCTAAGTTGGTTTAAAAGTTAGGGGAGGCGTCTTTATGATGACGTAGAAACCGGGCATCAGTTACTAACGCCAGATATTTTCGGCAAAAAGAAGGGTGGTTTCAAAGGTAGTTGAAACTATAGTAGTTGAAAGCATAGCAAGGTCCTAATCTTACCTATTTGAAATACCATGCCAGTCAACTCTGTCCTGAAACTTTCTTATAAAATTTTCAGATAATTTTTGTTTCCATGAAATATTTTTCCAATCAACTTTGTACTGAAATTCTCTTACAAGATAATTTTTGATATCTCGATATACCGTGTGTCCACAGGAGGACGCACCATAGGGATTACCTAATAGAATGGAAAGATCTGCTAATGCTGTGATCGTCGGCACGCTAAAACGTTGTTTTCTGGCTTCTGACTCGCTACTGTATGAAACAATATTGTTATAAATGGTACAAGAAAAGGGACGGTGGTCACAACACTGGTTGATATTTATATTCTATTAGCATTATGTTATCTCTATGGTGCGTACTCCTGTGGACACACGGTATATTTCCAGTCAACTTTATCTTGAAATACTCTAATCAATTTTTCTGAGAATATCCCTTATGCAAATTTAGTTGGAAATTTTCCATGGTAACGGCGAAAATTGAGAATCGGAAATTTACCTGAAATTTTCCACTTATGTCACTGTCATCACAAAAAACCGTAAACTAATAATAATAATAATAATAATAATAATAATGTCTTTATTGTTATCACAAAATAAATAATACCAATTCTTTCAATTAAATTCACAATTCAAGATAACAAAAGGCGAAGTTCAGTAATTTTGGTAAAATTACTGCTCTTCCACTTAACCTAGTTACAATAATTAATATAATAGATAATTACTTATATGCCATCAAGATAATTTAATTTAGTGACTTATATGCCATAGAAATAATTTAGTGTCTTAGTGACTGACATGACTATCAGTTTACCTGTAGGTTTATAACAAAAACAATTTGCTGAACTGACCACTGGTCTAGTACTAGTACTTAGATATTAGTTTGGTAATTTTTTTAATAAAAATTTCTTCTTTACTGTGTTTTTTCATTCGTGATATTCTCTATCAAAATATAACGCGTGCTTAAAAAAATTTCCTAGGGAAATATTTCAAGCACTTGTTATATTTACAATTTTCCGATATTCTAATCCAATCTAAATTTCGTTTACAAATTTCTTCAATAACATGTTGTTTAACATTAGAGTTGTTAAAATATTTTTTCTACTCCTACTCAGTGGTCGGAATGTAAACTTTGACGAACCGGAACGCTGTCGGGGAGGAGTGCAAGCGAAAATTTGCGCGAAAAATAATAATAATGTTAGTCGAATGCAAGCTTTCACGACCGTTGTCCATAATGATAGGTTCTTCCGGGTTATGCCGTGGTCGTCGATTTGAACTTGACGTTTCGCTGCTCATGTTGTCAGCTTCTTCAGAAGTTTTCTAAATACTAATGTTGGTGCCTTTTGCTCCTGGTTATATACCGAGGAGTCGTTACGGTTGGCTGCTCATGTAGATCTTGTATGTTATTCGGATTTGTCGTTTTTCCGCTTGGTTGCTCACGTGAAACTTGTTTATGGATGGATTGGTTTTGCAGAGCTACCTTCCATGTGTTACTAAAGCGATATCCGTCTTGTCGATTGAAATTGTTTGGATTTTTAATAATTTATAGGGATTCCCGAATAACACGAGGGAAGTATTTTTTAGTTCTGGCTAGTACCTATGTTTACGGAGTCGTAATTTATTCTGTGGTCCCCTGGTCCTAATAAGTGTTCTGCGATGGCCGATTTTTGTATGTTTCCAAGTCGTGTGTGGCTCTGGTGTTCTTTTATTCGACATTGGATACTTCTTTCCGTTTGTCCGATGTAAGATTTGCCACAGGTACATTGGAGCTGGTAAACGCCTTCTGTCTGTAGTCTGGGCCATGATATAAATACAAGGGTATGCTCGAGCGCAGCTTTTCTCAACGACCAATGAGAAAGCGTGAACCAGACTACGTCATCAATAGGTGGCAATTTGAAAGTTACGTTTTAAAAGTCGTATTTTGCATTTGTAGTGGGTCAAGTTAATGGTGAAATGGAGGGAAATCGTACGCAATTGTAATAAATGCTATTTTTCATGTGAATAATACGCGGTTTTATTGATTCTCGTACATTATAACTCTTTTCCGCACACAGAAGAAAAACCTTATAGTTGTTCTAACGCGATTTAGTTGGACATGCAAAAATCCACACAGGAGAGAAACCGTATAAATGAGGTTAGGGTTATCGACGTGCAATGCGTGCAACCATCGTCCAACATGCCGAAGCCCTCCTGATATACCCGAGGCCATGATAATCATGCCCGAGACCTTACGAATGTGACGTCATGTGGTTCACCTGCACAGTGGGTTACCATCTCTCGAGCATACCCTTGTATTTATATCATGGTCTGGGCAAAGAATCTTTGTTGGAGGTGACCAATTGTTCGACCTTTCTTATTGTACCATAACGGACTCCAATGTTTTTTTATCTAATACCTTTCTTATTCTGTCGGTTACTCCGGCGATGAAAGGAAGGCACGCGTAATTGATAGGTTTAGGTTTAGGTTCTTTCAGTTTTATGGTATATTGGCACGCTTTCTTGATGTCTCGTCGACTGTAGCCATTCCTGAGTAAGGTTTCTTCCACATGACTCAATTCCTGTGGTTTACTGTCCTCGTCACAGATAGCGTTGGACCGATGAATAAGAGTCTTGATCAAAGATCGCTTTTGTTGGGGATGATGATGAGACGAAGCATGCAGATAGCGGTCGGTGTGAGTCTTCTTTCGATATACTGTATGGCTTAATCTGTTGTTAGAAAATGAAATGTACTACATACTACAAACAATGCAAGAAACATTTTAGACAGCAACACAATATTCTGGCTATTCTCGATTTTAACGACATTTTTGTCAAGAGTTTGCCTACCCTCAAAGACTGTTAATTGTTGAAATCTATAATCCGCTCTTTGCATACGATATTATTGATTCTACCAGTGTTTTACACAGGTGTCTTCTAGGATTTACTGTTGACTAATTCTTCGAATCCATATATCACCCTCAGGAATAAATTGTTATCAAAATGTTTTTAACAATTTTCAGCCTTATTCAGTTCGTGCTCCCAAACGTTTGATTACAGTTGCCGCTTCTATTGTGAGTTAAAATTTAAAAATCTTAGGTTGTCAACTAATAGTTCTTCCTGAAATATTTGAAATATTTTGATAAAGGAAAATGTCATGCAAAGATCAGATTATGTGCAAAAACTGACATTGATTAAGTGGTTTACTGAATACCGAAGTGCAAATTTACAAGTAAATAAATACAAATGTTCAGCGTTCAGTAGTGATTGAATTTTGTTCCGGTAGGCCTTTCTATTCATCACTACAGTGGCATTTCCTTTGTCAGCGCGTAGAACTACAATGTCTGGATTGTTTCGGATTTCCTTCAGAGCTTCTGTTTCGGCTCTGGTGACGTTCCTCGTTGGTGGTTAAGCACGCTTTAATATACGACAGGTCTCGTGTCTTACTTCCTCGGCTTCCTCAACTGGGAGTTTGCGGATAGCACTCTCAATTTCAGCGATCACTTCTTCATTAGGTATGTGGGATGGAGTGATGGCAAAATTCAATCCTTTTGCCAACATCGAGGTACAGTCCTTAGAAAGAGGTTGGTCCGAAAAATTAAAAGCTAATTAATACCAGAGTCGGAACATCGACGACTACTGCCTAGCGATACTAGACCGCCCAGACTTTACGGACTTCCGAAGATCCACGAACCAGACGTTCCAGTCAGGCCAATTGTTAGCACTTGCGGATCTCCTACGTATCAACTACCCAGATACCTCGCTAACGTATTACAACCATACGTAGGCAGAACAGAATCCTACGTGAAAAACTCTGAGCATTTCGTGGAAATATTGGCTGAGTTGGAAATAACGGACCAGGACATGTTGGTCAGTTTCGATGTGGAATCTCTGTTCACCAATGTACCAGTAGAAGATTCAGTAAATCTTATACAACAATGCTTCGCTCCTCAATGACTTCGAGAAGACATTCCAGAGTTAGTAAGGATGTGCCTCACGACGACCTACTTTCTTTGGGAAGGAATATACCTTTATCGTTATCTCCAGTCATTGCTAACGTATTTATGGAAGCCTTTGAAGATGAAGCTATTCAGTCCAGCCATCTCAAACCCAAATGCTGGTTCCGCTACGTCGACGACACTTTTATTATATGGCCCCATGGAAAAGCAGCTCTTGAAGCATTCTTGGCACACTTAAACAACCACCATGCCAAAATAATATTCACTATGGAAACTGAAGAAAATGGACGCCTACCTTTCTTAGACGTGTTAGTGAAACGAACCACTAACAACAGATTAAGCCATACAGTATATCGAAAGAAGACTCACACCGACCGCTATCTGTATGCTTCGTCTCATCATCATCCCCAACAAAGGCGATCTTTGATCAAGACTCTTATTCATCGGGCCAACGCTATCTGTGACGAGGACAGTAAACCACAGGAATTGAGTCATGTGGAAGAAACCTTACTCAGGAATGGCTACAGTCGACGAGACATCAAGAAAGCGTGCCAATATACCATGAAACCGAAAGAACCTAAACCTAAACCTATCAATTACGCCTGTCTTCCTTTCATCGCCGGAGTAACCGACAGAATAAGAAAGGTATTAGATAAAAAGAACATTGGAGTCCGCTATGGTACAATAAGAAAGGTCGAACAATTGATCCCCTCCAACAAAGATTCTTTGCCCAGACTACAGACAGAAGGCGTTTACCAGCTCCAATGTACCTGTGACAAATCTTACATCGGACAAACGGGAAGAAGCATCCAATGTCGAATAAAAGAACACCAGAGCCACACACGACTTGGAAACATACAAAAATCAGCCATCGCAGAACACTTATTAGGACCAGGGGACCACAGAATAAATTACGACTCCGTAAACATACTAGCCAGAACTAAAAAATACTTCCCTCGTGTTATTCGGGAATCCCTAGAAATTATTAAAAATCTAAACAATTTCAATCGAGAAAACGGATATCGCCTTAGTAACACATGGAAGGTAGCCAATCCATACATAAACAACTTTCACATGAGCAACCAAGCGGAAAAACGACAAATCCGAATAACATACAAGATCTACATGAGCAGCCAACCGTAACGACCCCTCGGTATATAACCAGGAGCAAAAGGCACCAACATTAGTATTTAGAAAACTTCTGAAGAAGCTGACAGCATGAGCAGCGAAACGTCAAGTTCAAATCGACGACCACGGCATAACCCGGAAGAACCTATCATTAATAATAATGTTGATAATAATAAGTGTTTTTTCCGTCAATAGTCGACACAAACCAGTTTAATTTAATATTTAATTTCAAAGTGAAACGACCCTAATTACAAAAAAACAAGATCGGTATAAATACAACAAAATAAAGTTTATTCATTTTCTTCTAGAGTAACTCAGAAATAGGCAATAAAATCAAAATAAATCAACAAAATTAAAAACTCTAAATATTGTAAGGTAACAGAACAGATAATACATTATAGGTAATTATTAATAATATTGATACTAATAAAAATATAAACATTGGTTAAAGAGTTAAAAAAGATCCCAGATTTCTTTGTACCGAGTCTCATTTTTGTGCTCTCTCTTTCTGCTGTTTATTTCAGACGCAGAATGAACAAAATAGGTAATGGAGGATGGAGCATATTGAGTAATGACTACCAAAGTACCAAGTCACACGCTTTTGAGCAGTTTCTAGCTATTGTCGTATGGTGGGTTGTCATCATTAATGGGTTTCACGTGTGATTTCGATTCAGATGGTTTCAAAAAGCAGGACACTGGCGCGCAAAGAATTTCAGCATAAAAAACGTGGGTGTAATAATAAACGGAATGGTTTTTTTTTGGTAAATTTTTCACGTAAAGGAACGGCTTTTGATGAAATTTCACTAGAGGGAACGACTCTTGATAATATTTCACGAACCGGAACGCCGTTCCGGTCCGTTCCGGTACATTCCGACCACTGCTCCTACTTTAGAATAGTAATCTTTTTGTTTTATTTTCAGTTATAGAATCATCACATTTTGTAATAACGGGCGAGAATATTCCCACTCTTGTATTAGAATGCTCAAGGTTGATAAAACTGAAAGCGTGTTCACTAGCAGCGACATCTCATAGCTGATAAGAAAAGTTTACGGTTGAACACAATGATTGGATAATATTTTATTAAATGATAATTAAGGTAATGTCGGTTATAGATTTTATAATGTAAGTATAAACACAGAAATTGGTTTATTGTTATTGTTGAAATTGTTTAATTTTCAAAATTTTAGCATAAAAGGAAATAAAAATGTGGTAGCGACCTCTATTATCAAACATTAGTAGTAAGACAATAAAGTACGTGTAGTTTCCTACTATACATTCCGCTGATTTGAAATTGTTTTATAAATGCGTCGTCATAACGCAAATAAATAAATACATTTTATCTACGATCATGTAAAAAGTGTCTACTTTCTACACCGATTTTAGTACAAAAAGTTAACTTTTATTACACTAGTGTTAAGTATACAAATTTTATTGCACGCCAATGTCAATAAGAAATTTATGATACACTAATTTTAGTACAAAAAGTTAACTTTTATACACTAGTGTTATAAAAATTTTATTGCACGTAAATTTAAAAAATACAAAATGAAATACATACTTTCGTAAAAGATTATGATCGTAGATAAAACTTTGTAAGACACTCTTGCAAAAAGGCTCTTTATTGCACGAATAATTCGTGCAATAAAAAATACCTTTTTGTACTTGTATCATAAATAACTATTACGTTTTTTGTAAGTGCTATAAAATATGAGTAAACCGTGTACCCCTCCAGAAATTTTGGCAGAAGCTGCTGCTACAATAGGTAATTTATTACCTCAAAAATCGAAGGATGTATATGAACAGTATTATCAGCAATTTATGGACTGGAAAACAAATAAATGTGCAAATTCATTCTCCGAAAATGTCATTGTTGCTTATTTTAGTGAACTTTCAAATAAAATGAAACCGTCCACTTTATGGAAGATTTATTCTATGCTGCGATCCACAATTATTATAAAACATAACATTGACTTAGCAAATTATGACAAATTACGTGCTTTCTTAAAAAGATTAGATGGTAGAAATTTAAAACCTTAGCCAAAGAAGAAATTACCAAATTCATCAACGAAGCACCAGATGACATAAATATCTTTCTACAAAGGTAAGATAAAAATTAAACTGACAAATATTACATAATTACTTATATCAAGGCGGTATATATTGTTCCATGCCATGACACTGGGCCTATAAAGTGGCCTTTCGAATGGTCTACCACAATCTGACAACACGGCTGCGCCAACCGTTAACAAAGAATTACTAGTTTTGGTCACTAAATGAGCAATCTGTCAGTGCACTATCCCTGTCATTCTGATGCATGCCAGTTGAAAAAAAATTTGTAAAATTACTGCTATTTACATCGCAGTGCGTCACTTCACCGCAATATTCGATTTAAAAACAATTTCTAATGGGTAGGTACCTCATTTTCCATTGCAAGTAAATTGTTACTAATTTTGACTTCTAAAACCGTAATTTCTTCAAATTAACTTGCGTGGAAGCTAGTGATATTGCAGTCAGAACAAGTCTCTTCATCTTATTACCCTTTGTATCTGCTCCTTTAAAGTGTTTTTCACACACAACACTAGCCTTTCCACTCCGTCAGTTCCCTAAATGCAAAATGTCTTTCCATTTTTGTGCCACCGTTCTATTAGATGAAAACTTGAACACGCTAACATATGGGTCAACTGATGAAGCGTAAGTTGATTTGCAGCTTGGTACATAACACTTCAAATGCATTTCTGGAACTTATATGAACTGCCTTGTCAAAATAGTTTTTAATGTCAAATATATTTCAAACAAACAAAGTGTGTCTTGGAATGGCCTAGCACACAATCTGACAACAGAGCCAGTGTCATGGCCTGGAACAATATAGACCGCCTTGCTTATATACATATTTGTTTTAGGTTGCTTTTATTGTTGGCATTATGGGTGCATGCCGTAAACATGAAGTCTGGCAAATGAAGACAGATCACATTCAAGATTTAGGGACGGCAATTTCGATACGGGTTCCTGATGCAAAAACAGAACTGGAAAGAAAATTTGCTATAACAGGACATTTTTGCAAAATTTAAAAAAAATATTGGGCACTGCGACCTACAAATGTTGAAAGCAATCATTTCTTTATAAATTACCAAAAAGGCCGTTGCACTAAACAAGTTATAGGAATAAACAAATTTGGTAGTATGCCCAAACAAATAGCACTATTCCTCAGACTACTAATTCCTGAACAATACACCGGACATTGTTTCAGACGCATCTCTGCAACAATGTTAGTAGATGCTGGTGCAGATATAACAACATTGAAAACACACGGTGGATGGAAGTCCACAGAGGTAGCTGAAATTTACATAGATAATTCGTTAAATAAATAGTAGAATGAATATTGCTAATAAAATATTAAGTGAAGTCACGCATAAAACTTCAAAACAAATTACATCCACAATAACATCCCTGCAGAACAATGAAAATATGACTTCAGAAAATGTATGTAATACACCAAATTTTCATTTCACTAACTGTAACAATATAACAGTAAACATTATAAATAAAAAAGAAAATAAAGAAAATTTAGATAAAGCATAATGTAGATACAGTCAGACCTCGCCGTTCGCAGCATTGCTGGTCGCTGATTTAATTTTACGCGGGGCACCTTTGTGCATCCTTTTCTTTGCCGTTCGCGGATTTTTGCTTTGCCATTTGCGGATGGAATTGCCAACGTTAACTGTTTGAACTTTCACACACTAACGGCCGATCTTATGAAGGCCACTAATCTGACGTTAACTTTAATTGGCTGTTAAAATAAATAAAAGCGCATAAAAATTTGTTTACTAATAAATAATATGTCATAAGTGCCAACGTTTTGATGAGCTTTTATTTATTTAAACAGCGATTTAAAGTTAACGTCAGGTTAGTGACCTTTATAAGACCGGCGTAAGTAAATAAAGCAGACGTATGCGGTTTATGTCATGAACACTTAAATAACATTATTTATCACGAACTTGTAAACACACGTATCGAGCCCATTTCTTTGAATCTCTTATTATTTTATTTATTATATTTTTTTAATGTTTTTTGTTTTAGTGTTTTTTGAAAATGTACGTATTTGCATGTTTGTATACGCACGTTTATGTATTTTTGAATTTTTTGAAGTTGCATAGTATAAATAAATCTAGTTTATGGAACCTAACCCCGTTTTTATCATTTATGTGTTTACTTGCGCATCGCGGTTTTGGGCTTCGCGGCATTCTTCTGGAACGTAACCCCCGCGAACGGCGAGGTCTGACTGTACCTACTTAGAATAATGTTATAATTAGTTAAGTGGTAGATTGTTAATTTTTATTAAATGTATTGTTACAATTTGTTATTAAGAAAATTACAAATACAGTACATAAAATTTTGATGGATAAGTTTATTTTAACAAATTAAAGTAACGAGCAGTAGGCAGTTGAAGCAATAATAAATTCATAAATAAGAATATTAAGCTTTTTAAAATATAATTTCATTCAAAAATATGTTTTTCTTCTGAGTTTAAATGATTTATAATTTGTAGCGTAGAAAAAGTATAGTCTGCCTTCGGCTCCTGCGACAAACTTTCCACTCGTTCGGAATATGCCATATTCCAAACTTGTTACAGAATATACTATTTTCGACGACTGACATCGAAAGTAGATTTTTCTCACTGTCATTTGACAACAGAAAGTTGACGTTTGCCGCTGAGCGTGCGTTTTCATCACTTTGCCGCTCGCCGAGCGTTTTGGGTTTCCGCGTGAACAAAATAGGTAGCCACGTCCGAATGTTTCCTGGACAACGCCCGTCATTTGTTGAAATAATCGCGTCACATGTCATACAGACTGCGCGAGTAATGTTAACTTGGTTGTCAATTAATTTTTGCAATAAAATGAAATATGATATTTTCCATTAATAATACGCTCAGTCGTCGAAAAAATAGTATGTATATTTCGAGCTAAAAGTGCGCTTGCCGCTTTTGCATGATTGGTGGTTTCGGCTTTGCCTCAATCAGCAATATTCATGCGCAAGCGGCAAGAATGCACTTTCAGCTCTTAACATACAATATACTATAAATAATTTAGATAAGCTGAGTTCGCTAATCAGTTGTTTTATTATTGCTTCCATTGCAATTTTTTTATTCATCTCCAATTCAAGTCTGCTTCTTTTGCTATACAGATATTTAATTTCCATGTCCAACCATTTTCTTTTAGTAATTGTTATAACTGAATGACTCTTTTGGCCCCCACATGCAATTTATCTGAATACCAATTTCAAGAATGGAACAATTTTCAAAAACGTACCTATATTCGAAATTAATGATCATAAATTTCAACAGAAGATTATTATTCAAAAGAAAAAACTTGTAATGTTACGTAGGCGTTGATTTGGATAAAAATGTCACGTCTTTGAAAATTGCCCAAGGAGTTGATAAAGATTTAATTGTTAAAAACGAGTCTTCAGAATTATTTAATAAGGAGGAATTGTCTTTTCTAAATAATAATAATAATAATAATAATGTCTTTATTCCCTTAAAAATAAATAATACATTATCATCACAGTTTTAAATAAACCACAGGCGAAGTCCAGCTCGACAAACGAATTGTCAGCTGCTCTAGTACTTAACCCGCAAATAATTTTACTAATATATAAAAACTTAAGTATATCATGTAATAACCTGCTTCCGACATAACACCCGTGTCTGCCAGAATAAAATAAAATAAAATAAAATATTCGACAATAGTTGATAATAGATAAATAGTACAACTTTTGTTTTTTGTTTAACAGCAACTCACCTGCACTGCCCACTGCTAAGCAACTCCTTTATGTTTTTACTAAAGGTAGATAAAGGACTACTGAAAATGTCAGAAGGAATGTGGTTGATGCATTTAACCGCGCAGTATGAAGAAGACCGCTTGAAAATTTGTTTTCGGTGTGATGGTACTGTGAGGAGGCCCCTGTGTCGGATATTTAGATTATGTATCTCAGTGCGATATAAATAGGAGTTTAAAATTCAATTTAGGTCATACGTAACCACCTTTAGAAGATATCGTTGAAGGTATCGAAAGTTCAATTGCCACTTTAGACGAACAGTCTAAAGAATTCATTAGAAGAACTTGCAAAATTAAAATTTCGGAAAACCTGAAAGATAGAAAAGGTGAAACCACTGAATCGATTAAAAAAGACCATGAACTTATTAAGGGATTGCGCGTAAAGGGATGTTTTTATCTAAAGGCTGACAAAGGTAATACGATTGTTATTTTAGATAAACAGGACTATTTTGATAGAATAGGTACACTTGTGCTCATAAAAATGAAATACACTTACTGTTGCACTGATGTGAAAAGTCGTATTATTCGCATTATTAAATAATTTTTTTATACGCTATCTTTATTTAACTATTTTCTTGTAACTTCTTGTAACAATTTCACTTTATCGATGTTTCAAACCAACCGGTATTACAACATAAAATATTACAAAAATCAGTCCAACAGTAAGTGTATTCCATTTTTATTAGCACAAGTGTACATTGCATAACAATAGACCCACAACGCATTAAAAAAGTCTCCCATAAGGAGCATGATTGTTAAAACACAGGATGTGATGAAATCCTGTCACACACTTATTACTCCAGCCCTTAGATATAAGCTGACTCCTTCTAATCCAGAAATGCCAAAAATGTATTGTTTACCTAAGATACATAAGCCAGGCAAAACGGTGAGACCTATTGTTTCTGGTATTAACTCTCCGACTTACCTCCTATCTAAATGGTTCACAAATTAATTTAGAAACTTACCAAAATTTCAAAATAATTTTTTGATCGAAAACTCGTTGGAGTTTATAATAGTTATTTACTGTACAAGTGGGATAAGAGCATCATTAATATACGTGTGTGTAAGCACACAAGTATATTAGTGATGCATTATCACACAAGTATTGTACAAAATTGTATCTACAACTGCCTAAATTGAGAAAAGTGCATTAAGAGAAATGTCTGTCACTTTCATAAATATTTTTGTAGGCGAATGTCATTATGTCATTCATTTGACACTATTCAGTTAGGTAATTAATTCATTACACCATTCAGTTAGGTAATGAATCCATTACATAACTGACTGGTGTAATGAGCATCATTACCTAACGAAAATAGTGTCAAATGAGTTACGTATCCCACTGCAGTAGATAAATAAAATTAAAGATTTGGAACTTGATGAAAGCGAGATTCTAGTTTCATTTGATCTGTGTTCTTTGTTTCCAAGCGTACCAGTCCCACAAACTATGCCATATCTGCGGGAATTACTTACGGAAAATAATTTGGATTCAAACAAAAATGACGAGTTAGTTAGATTAACTACGCATTGCATGTCCCAGAATTGCCTACAAATAGATGGAAAATTCTATGAACAGCAGGAGGGAACAGCAATGGGAAACAGCCTAATATGAATCGGTGAACAGATCAAATCAACAAAGAAAATCTGCGTCGCCAATTAGACGACGAAGAAACAAAAGAACAAAAAAAGCATCTGTTTGCCGAAACGCCACGATCCTATACACATTTCAAATAAAAACCTCTGTAGAAATAAAACAATAAATTACGGCATGCCAGTTTAAAAGTACACAAATTTCCAAATAACAACCTCTGCAGAAATAAAACCATAAAATGCAAACAGCATGCCAGTTTCTAAAGTGCAGCAAATCACCCCGCAATAAAACACCAGGGCAAGCCGGCGAGCAGAGCCTCTAACAGCAGCCCAAACTCACGCCAAATTGACATTTAATTTTAATTAACAACGGCACTCCTAATCAACAGTGCACCCTATAGAAACCACACAGGCATAGGAAAAATTAGCCGAAGTTTGGCCGGACGCAGGACAGAACAAAGACGTATTTCCTAAATGGCTAAATCGGGACAAAGGCCAAATACAGCAGGCGAATGTACAAATATTACAAATTAAATTTTAATTAACGGTAGGAGGAATAAAATGCAGGAGTATTTGGTATCAACAAACAGAAAAAATCAGAGCGCAAATAATAAAAACAAGGAGAACTTTTTAACACACTCAGTAACAATAATGCTTAACCCTTTCACTCCCGAAACGAATCCCATGTAATTTTTTTTTTCTAAATGCATTTTCTTGTTTCATTGGTTATCAGAAACACCTCTAATTTTTTTGACTGCGATTTTAAGGACAGTCACAATTGCGTTATGTAGGAGTCAAATGCACATGCGCACAATTGTTGCATCCTCACAAGTATAATGCTGGGAAGCATATAAAGCTAAACCGTTGTAGGATAAATTTTTATTAATGAACAAAGGTTATGTTTATTTACAATGAAACTTAATAAAACAATTTTGATTCTTATTTAAACACAAATAAACGTTGCACTTGCTGCAGCGGGTTCGGGAACGACAGTTGCATCCTTCTAGGCGACAAGTCAGTGGATTTTTCCTGTCTTCGCAAATGGGCCAATGATTGTATCCGTCATACCTTTTATCTACACACGGCATCGGTGTTACTCTTGCCGTATCCAGCACTGGCTGTTCTTTTGATTCATCTTCAGTAAGATGGGAATCGTCTGCTTTCTGCTTTTCGTTTTTTAGTGCCACACAGCAAGAATTCTCCCAAATTAAGACGAAAATCAAGAAAAGGCATTATATTCTTACGTGCATATTTGTTCTTCTTGCAGTCGGTTCGGTACTCCATCCAACTGTTAACAATAGCTAAATCAAACAGGTGTAGAATAGTCTTCAGAGTCCACTTTCTTGTCTTAAACAAACTCCTGTAGTATTCCATCATTTGATCACAGAGGTCCACACCTCCCATTTGTTCGTTGTAGCTTTTGATAACCTTCGGACAATAAATCTCTATGTGCTTTTTCTTTTCCTTGTCGCATCTTAAAACAGTGTGTTGTGGTTCTACGCCAAAAGCCGTAGATGCCATTAAGACAGTTTTATTGTCTCTCCATTTTGTGAGACAAACTTTTCTGTCGTTCCTAACGAATTGTTCGGATTCGCCTCTTTCCATATCTCTATCTTTTTTGAAACTACACTCTTTTACCCGATTTCGCTGAATAGTTCCTGTACCTTCTATTTGTATTTCAGTTAATTTTTCGAACAAAGCTGTTGTTGAAAAATATCTGTCAAAGAAAACAGCTCGTAGATAGCATCAGGATTTGCTCTAAGTTCTTGCAAATCTATGTTACTATTCTTTTCTATAATAAAAATTAGAAATTAATCATCATTCCTTGCAGCTACTTTCATTTACAAAAGAGGTGTTTCTGATATGATCACTCCTGAGGCTCACAATTGTGGCATGCGTTCAAAAGTCACATGCAGACACCTAACCTCAACATGAAATCTAAACTTTTTGTATGCAAAGTGGTATTTGATACCTTTTCAACAAATTTCATGCATAACAATAATAAGTAAATTGTTTATTGCGATATACTTACTTCTGGAACCCATGGCAACACACCAAAACAAAAATGTTCATCTTACGCAACTACAACCACTGTTCAGAAGCCCTTGCACTTAAAATTGCATAAAAAAATGGTCGCACCTGCTTCTACGTAACACTCATGATTGTGTGATCCGGGATTCAACGATCTCATACGATATTTTAAACCTTAAAACTACAGTAAATAAGACGCTCACAATTGTGAGCGTAGGGAGCGAAAGGGTTAAGTAATTTTATACGCAGAACTCGAGGGAAACAAATCCTTATTTTAAATTAAAGCCAAACGAAACATAGCAAATGGGGTATCATTAGAATCGGCATTACAACGGCCAGCCATTGCGACATTCATCAAGGCGCTAATATGTCGCGCCGCGAAAAAAACCGCGGAATTATTAATTACGGGGAAAATAAGCAGTCATCCCTTCTCCTCGGACCAATGAGCATCCAGGAAGCGCAAAACAAAGGACGGGGCTCCTTTAAATAGAGTTACCCAGGCCAGAAGAAATCACTCAACCCCGGGGAGTCCATCAGCAGCCACTTCAGCTCCAGGACCACTCAGCAGCCTCCAGCCTTCCAGGACAGCTCCATCACTCAACCCAGGAGAGTCCACCAGGAACCATCCAGCCTTCCACACTCAACCCAGGAGAGTCCATCAACAGCCATTCAGCTCCAGGACTACTCAGCAGCCTCCAGCCTTCCAGGACAGCCCCACACTCAACCCCGGAGAGTCCCAGCAACATCCAGCCCTCCAGAACCAGCCAGCGCTCTTCCGGGCTTTGTCATCAGGGCCATAGTCACTTCAGGACTTAGGACGAGAACCAGCCAGCGCTCTTCCGGACTTTGTCATCAGGGCCATCCAGCCACTTCAGGACCTAGGACGAGAACCAGCCAGCGCTCTTCCGAACTTTGTCATCAGAGCCATCCAGCCACTTCAGGACTTAAGACGATATGTTACACGATAAATTGCTCATTAAGACCCCATGGGATGCTCGTAGCAGTGTCCGTCCCTTGCACATACCCCCACAGCTCAAATGCTCCGGCCAGAACTCAATCGCGTGGGAGGGTTCACAGGTTTAGGGTGCGTCTTGGGGCGAAATGTCACGACGGGGTGTCGATATCGGGTTATTAAGACACAGTTATGGGGCGCCACGACATTTGAAAGATGTTAAGATTGATAATTAACTGACGACCGGTCAAAAGTCGAAAACCAATCGCCGTAGCGTTGCGTTGCACTCCAAGGAGGCACTCCCACGGCACTGGCTTTTTCACCTACCTTTTGGGTGTCCTTTCTCCAGTTGCTTAAGCCCTGTACAAAGGAATACATACACAACGCAACAAGAAACTCAATTCTTGTCAGTCACAAAAATGCACAAATAATTGAAATGAAAAACAATACGTAAATTAAAAATGGGTAATCTATTACCATACTAGTTACAGGCCCGAAGGCAAGTGTGCAGGTAGCAAATGCTACAAATTGGGGTTAGTAAACAATGCAACACAATAAGGGCTGAAGGCTTCTATTTACATTACTTGACGATAACTAGGTCTCGGGCGATTAGCAAACGGCCCACAAATAGCACATACGATAGATTGAGAGTTCCGAAACTTCGCACGTCACTGTATAATACGCAATTCACTGTTCTATTTAATTACTAGTACAATACCTTGATTTACTGCTAGGGCTCCAAGCAACTGTGTTGTTGAAGTGCTGATGCCGGAAGATTTCGACCTGGAGATTCAACGCTCTGGCGATGTTTACAGAAGAGGGTTGCGATAGCAGCTTAGATGCGGCAGGGGTTGATAAACGAATAGGGACGGTTGACCAGCTTACTCGGGGAATTGTGGCGGCAAGATCCTTCGAAGAAGTAGCAGGGTGGAGCCAAACGATAACTCACAACTGCTCACCCTGTATATTGATGCTTTGTATTCGTTCCTGTTACGAATCCGCCAACCTGGGCGAAGATTTGTACACACCGGTACTTAGAACTTTAAGGGATGAAAAGCACTTATAACTGCCACAAGTCCGAGGGTACAACGCGCCCCTGAGAACTAAAGGGGTTGTTCTTTGTTCTTAAGTTAACTTGCACATCCGTGCGATAGCGAAGCTTAAATTGGACTCTCCGGGAGGGAACGCGCTGGACGCAGAGTAAATTCGATGATTGCGTCATGCGTAAAACTTTCCATAGTTGGGCAACTTACTCGGGTACATAAAGGATCTATTGTTCGAAGTGCTGAATTGCATCACCCAAAATGTAACGTGCAACAAAACGCGGGGCTTCCCCCGTGCACTACCTCGTCTCGCCGGCGCTGTAATCTGATATACAAGGCCTCGCCTTTTAACTTGAGGACTGAATGCAAACTCCATCTACAGGCGATTTATTAAGTCACTTAGCAGGGTTTTGATGCTATGATCATGCGTTACAGCGTCCGCCTCAATATTGAAGCAAATGCCTTAATTAAGATACTTTATGCGACAGATGTCGGGGTCTGGCCTACATATGTGCCAAACAGTTAGAGAATTTGGAAAAGATGCCCGATGGCTTAAATTATGCTGCAATATGCGGGAGTAGAATGCGGAATTACACATAGGTTCTTAACGAAAATCGGGAGTCTTAACACCCCTTTTACTTAAAGAGATTGGCCCCGGAAGTCTCTTGAGTGGTCCAAAGAAAACCGAGACGACCGAGCTACACCTGACCCCAAATCACATTCCACGTGCGATCAGAACTTACACGGGCCAGAAACAAAGCATAGGCGGTAGAAAGCATAATGCCAAAACGATTATTGGCTGATAGAATGTACCTGTGAGTAAGGGAAGGGGTAATTAACGTCCAAGGGACCGAAACGGAGGGATGGGCCTAGGTATAGGAACATACCGGTCAACGCCGGTGAGTCTACAGAAGACCCAAAGGGGAAACAATACACGCGGCGTGAACGGGAACGGCAAGTGCCAATTTACCCGGGAACAAAGATTAGTAATCGAGTCGAGTACTAATGAAATACTAGAAGGTGATTATGAAACGGGCACGGAAAACAGCAAAGATAGACCAAAAGCTAAGGTACCTCTATGGTATAAAAGGTGCGCAAAGCGCAGAACCGCTACTTAGTTAACAAAAGGTACGGAAGGTAGGGATTGAAGATCGGTACCTCCCACGAAAGATCTCCTCCGTCGCTCAATCGTCGTGACGGACACCACATGCTACCGCCCCCGGTAGATAAAGCTATACCAGCAAAACGTGACGAGTTCACGAAGCATCGACAACTAAGGCAACCGGTAAGGACAGAGTTGCACCCCCAAAAGAATTACGCACTCTGGCTACTGGATAGGGCGCGAAAGGTGTGAAGTGAGAAGAGGAAGAAGAAAGACTGGATACGCCAGTGGAAAATACGGAAATTCGGGTCGGACCTGGTGGTTCGCAGAAGGCTAGTATCCATTCCCTGGACCACGGAAGACGGGCGACATTGAACAAGTTGTCCCAAAAGGAATGGTACTCCACCAGGGGTCCACTAAACGACCAAGTTTGGTCCCCTCGGGGAACCAAACAAACACTTACCACAAACACGAAAAATACGACAGTCTCGCCGGCAGGCTCGACTGTCCCTCCACACTACGAAAACCGACCATGCCCGACACAGGCATGGCACGTACTGCGGCGATAGGCACGAAACACCGACTGGACCTGAACACCGGGCCCATGGCTACCGCCTAACAGCACGGTTTCGGAAGGTGGAAAATAAAGATACGCAAAGGGGTTGGTAGTCGTCGCCGGGACACGGTTGATAGAACTGAGAGAAGAAAATAAAGGTAAAGATAGTGTGCAGAGAAGAAGAATGTGACCCAACGGGGTCGTTTGGTTGAACCAAACTGAATGCTTGAAGCACTCGTCGAGATCGGGTAAAATAAAGCCTTACACCTGCATAAGTTTCCGTCCAACCTACCAATCGAACACAGGGATCAATTCCCAAGAAGGTAGTGTGATACCAACCAAGAAATAAGTCGCAAATATGGGCTTGTCAAAGATCGGGTAAAACGTCTTACGCCCGAGCACAATTCCGTCCAACCGACCAAGGGAACTCAGGGAAAAATGCTTGCAAAGATTGCAACCAATAAATAAAAAGGGGAAATATAAGGGAGCCCAGGGTTTCGTCCACGATCCACCTGGAGAGGGCACGCTGCGTGTCACGGGATCGGCGCATTGTGTAATTCCCACAGCAGATGTTATTATTCGTGAGCAAAAATGAGCAACCCAAAAATTGGGGAAAAAGGGGAATAGTGACCTGAGGTCGAAGTCATTGAAGGAAAACGAACGACAAGAATTTAGTCGCCCGTCGGATTAGGTTTTAAGTCTTTAGCATGCCAGACGCCTTTAGAAGCGCCAGTTTGATCCGATAATTCGTACGTGGCAAGCGAAACTTTTCGTTGAATATAAAAAGGTCCTACAAATTTAGGTGCTAGTTTATCGTTAAAATGTTTAGTCGCGTCGGAGAGTACGTGATTGCGACTCCACACGGTATCACCAACGTTAAAGTGAGCGGGACGCCTACGCAGATCGTACGTTGCCTTTGCGGCTTTATACGCGGCATCTAGGCGCTAAACGATATCCTGATAGAGAGACTTCAACGCGGGAGCCCGTTGTACTAGGGCTTTACGGTCTGCTACCTGAATTTGTTCGAAACCATCCGTCTCGATAGGGTTGTCGGGGTCATTTTCCTATAACTGGATTTCTCTACCAAAATTTGCGAAATAAGGAGTCAGTCCGGTGACTTCATGGATAGCGGTACGTACGGCGCAAGCAACCTTCGAAAGATATTTATCCCAATCACGATGATTGTCCTTTACGTAGGATGCTAGCATTGTCTTCAACACTCGATTCACCCGTTCTACCGGATTGGCTTGTGCGTGATAATAGGCGTTAAAGATGATTTTTGACTTATAGGTGTCCGTTAGATGTCGGAACTCCCTACTACGGAACTGTACACCGTTATCGACCAGTACAAACTGAGGTGCTCCGAAGAGTAAGAAAACATTGTCTTCGATGAATCGTGAAACTGTAGCCGCAGTAGCGGTACGCATCGGGAAGAATAGCGTGAATTTCGTGAAATAATCGGCGATCGATAGAATGTACACGTATCCCTTTTTAGAGCGGGGTAAAGGTCCTACAATGTCAATGGAAACCATCTGCCAAGGTTTAGTAACGATCGGGTGTTGACACATTAGGCCAGCGGGACGTTTTTGTTCGGGTTTTTGGGACAAACACGTGGTGCAATGGTTTACGTAGCGTACTACGTCGGCTTTAAGTTTGGGCCAATAATAGTGTTGGGCGATGCGACCAAAGGTTTTAAAGATCCCTAAATGGCCTGCGGTAGGCTCGTCGTGATTCTTTCGCAAGATTTCGGCACGTTGGGTTTTAGGAATGATTCTTTTCCAACTATCCCCGTCATTAAGGTCTGGGTACTTGACATTAACATGTTTAAACAACTCGTTGTTGTCTACTTTCCAATTTGGGAACGCAAAGGGTTTTTCGGCTACGCGTTGACGCATTCGTCTATACCATCGGTCAGTTTGACCAACAGGCGGTACAGGTTCGATAGGGTCGGGATCGATAGGGTTGGCCTCATCGGGATCTAGTACTGAGACAACATCGACGACCGGTACAGCGCGGGATAGCGCATCAGGAACGACATGGTCTTTACCCTTGCGATGCTTGGTGGTGAAGTCATATTGTTGAATACGGACGGCCCAACGGGCAAGTCTACCCGTAGGTTCTTTAAGATTGTTAAGCCATATCAACGAATGGTAATCGGTAATTACCATGAAATGGGTGCCTTCGAGGTAAGGTCGAAGTTTTTCAATAGCCCAAAGAACAGCTAAGCATTCACGTTCTGTGACCGAAAAGTTTCGTTCCGGTTTCGTTAGGGTGCGACTAATGTAGCAAATCACTTGCTCAAGACCATCGATGGTCTGAGTCAAAACGGCTCCGATGCCAATATTAGAAGCATCCGTTTGAACAGTGAACGGAAGACTGAAATCAGGGCACGTTAAAATGGGTGCGGATACCAAACAATTTTTGATGGTAGCGAACGCGAGTTCACACGCCTCGGTCCACTCGAACTTCTGATACTTCTTCAACAGAAACGTTAGAGGTGCGATAATTGACGAAAAATTTGGAATGAATTGCCGGTACCAAGAAGCCATACCGACCACTCGTCGGATTTCAGAAACGCTCTTAGGCTGGGGTAAATTCAGAATCGCGGATATCTTGTCGGGATCGGCCAGGAGTCCTTGAGCGTTAAAGACATATCCCAAGTATCGCAACTCGGGTTGACAAAAATGGCACTTGTCACGTCCCAATGTTAAGCCTGCGTCCTGTAGACGCTGCAAAACCTCATTAAGGATTTCTAGATGCTTTTCAAATGACGGGGTACAAATGATCACATCATCAAGGTATACGAAAACGTATGGTTCGAGTTCGGGGCCTAAGACATGGTCGACAAATCGTTGCCATGTGGCTGATGCATTATGCAAGCCGAACGGCATACGCGTAAACTGGTACAAACCACGTACAGGCACTGTAAAAGCTGTCAGCTCCTTTGACTCATCACTCATTTTGATTTGCCAATAAGCCGACTTGATATCCAAAGATGTTATAAAACGCGCGTCACGTAGACGGTCCAAAATTGACGCAAAATAGGGTAATGCGTACGCGTCCTTGTCAGTGACACTATTAAGTTTCCGAAAGTCAACACAAAACCGATAGGAACCATCCTTTTTCTTTACCAGCAAAATAAGGCTCGACCAAGCTGGTCGTGAGCGTTCTACAACACCTGCTTTAAGCATTTTATCTAGTTCGTTGTCGATATGCCCTTGCATGGCGGGAGAAACTGGATAGTACCGTTGCTTGATTGGTGCTGCCGTAGTCGTAATTTTGTGTTCTACGTATTTAGCACACCCAAGTTCCGTCTTGGTATTCGAAAAATGCTGACTAACCAAAGCGTCTAATTGAAGTTGTTGTTCTTTACTCAAGTCTAAGTTTGACTGCAAAGTGCCAGTGGGCGTATTAATGGTAGCTAAACTAGGTTTGGAAAATTTCCAATCGCCACGAAACACGTCGGGTACGATACCTACGGATTTCCAAAAATCAATCCCCAAGATCAGGGTATGCGGTACATCTGGGACAATTAAGACGTCGATAGTTATAATTTTGTCATTTAATTGGATCGGCAAGTGGACAGTTCCCAAACTTTCCACAGTCTGTCCGTTTGCTACTGAACACACGGGTCGTAACTTCCTATTCAAACGTAACCCCATGGTTCGCAACACTTCCCAACCGTTATTTCCTAAAATTGTGCGATTAGCGCCTGAATCTAGCAAAGCCAACATTTTGAAGCCCATAATGTTTACCGTTACATAGGGTCGCTGATCATCCAAAGACCTCTCCAATACATAATCCAAAATGATCTTATTTTTAACGAATTGAGTCTGACGCTTGTCAATGGCCTGCTTAATGAATTTAGTCGAGTTAGTGAAAATGCGCGTCGACGTCGCTCGACCGTTCAACATCTCGCGGAACCATTTCCTTGCCTCTTAGATCCTGCTTTGCAGCGTGGGCACGTGTTAACGGTTACTTCCGGTTTACCACATCGATAACAAAATTTCTTTCCGCGGGGATGCGGACATACGCTGGCCCTATGGCCTGACTCATCACAGTTCCAACATTTAAAAGTTAATTTTGGTGTCGGGTTACGAGTACTATTCTCACTTGTCGAAGCGCGAGGTGCTTCAATGATAGCGACACGTTCAGTTGTTTCGACAACAGAGGTTGTCTCCACATATGCGAGATCGGTTTCAAGGTCAGTCTTCTTTCGAGTCTGCGGTACGTATGTTTCAATCGCATAGCGACGTTCCTCGATTTTTCGACCGTACTGTAGTAATTCATTAATGGAGCGAATATCCGTTAGTCCTAGTTGAGTCTGATACAACGGCGAAATATTACGCAGCATGATCCGCAACTGCTTTTCTTCCGGTACGCTTTCCGTTAAACGCGAAAACATGGTGCGCAACACATAAATTCCCATAGTCTCCGACGAACCTTGAGTACGACGCCTAATTTCGTCTAGTAATCGCTCATCGTAGTCAGTTGGTTGAAATTCCAATCCCAAAAGTCGCACTAAATCATGCCAATCGGTAGGTATTGTTCTATTGGCTCGATACCACAGTAACGCGTTACCCGAAAATAAATCAATAGCCTGCGTAAATAATTCGTCCTCGGTAAGGTTCCTAGCCAATCGTAATTCATTAGCACGTTCGATGAAAGCATTCACCGATAATCCTTTTTGGTCGCCTGAAAATTGTAAATTCCATCGCGAAACAGGAGTGGCTTTATATGAAATTGTTCTTGGCGTTAGTGAGACTCGGGGTTGTCGTTACTGAAGTTAATGACGTAGTCTTTGTTGAGGTGGCAGTAGGCGTAACGGTTGCTAACGTAGCACTACTGGTAGTCGTGGTGCCAAAACTTGAAGGTGCCGGGTCTGTCTCGAGCGCAGCTACAGCTGAAACGAGTTTAATTTGTTTAATCTTATACCCGGAACGCATAAGAGACAACGCGGCGAATAATGTATCTTTCGTAGCCTTTTCCTCTGCCGTTACTGTCGGACAATTAGTAAGTCGTCCTAACCCGTGACAAAATTTTGTTTCAATAGCCGCCGCCAATTCTTTGGTCGGGTCCGCTAAGTACGCTTGAATTTTTGTTTCTGTTTCCTCGGTCAAAAATGTTACTGCTGCAACATCCTCCTCAAACGTATAAGGGTACGCCGGTCTCGTTACTTTTTCCATGCGTCCCTCATCTTTTAACACGTCACGTAACCGAGAGCGCAAAAGGGTCACCGTACCGGTGGCATCATGGCCTCTAATTCGCAACTCATACTCCGCTTCCGCTCGAAGTAAACGTTCAATATGCATTTTCAAAACCATTTTGAAGATTGGGCAAAGGAAAGCAGAAAGGTTTCAATACGTAAGGGTGCAATAACCAATGTTTAGTTAATAGGACTCTAAACACAAGAAGGCAAAACGACCTCAACCGAAAATCATCAAAAAGAAACAAGAAAAGATAAAAAAACACCAAAGTGAAAGTCTTTACTCAAGGGAAAACAAGAGAAAACAAGTGAAAACAAAGAAAAAACAAGAAAAGACAAATAGGAAACAAATGAAAACACGAAAAAACAAATAGAAATCAATGAAGGACAAGAAAAAACAAATAGGAAACGCAAGAAAACAAGAAAAAACGCACGATAACCCACAAGGGATAAGAAAAGACACTAAAAGAAACAAAGTGACAAGAAAAAACATATGGAAAACAAATGAAAACGGTCTTGTTATTGTTTTCCCAAAGGCATAAAGTCATACGTTGGATTACGACGCCTAAACAAAGAAAAAACAAAGCCGGAAGGGCGTTAACGACAAAAACAAAGCTCCACGTTGCAGGGCGCCAATTAAGCTGTTACACGATAAATTGCTCATTAAGACCCCATTGGATGCTCGTAGCAGTGTCCGCCCCTTGCACGTACCCCCACAGCTCAAATGCTCCGGCCAGAACTCAATCGCGTGGGAGGGTTCATAGGTTTAGGGTGCGTCTTGGGGCGAAATGCCACGACGGGGTGTCGATATCGGGTTATTAAGACAAAGTTATGGGGCGCCACGACATTTGAAAGATGTTAAGATTGATAATTAACTGACGACCGGTCAAAAGTCGAAAACCAATCGCCGTAGCGTTGCGTTGCACTCCAAGGGGGCACTCCCACGGAACTGGCTTTTACACCTACCTTTTGGGTGTCCTTTCTCCAGTTGCTTGAGCACTGTACAAAGGAATACATACACAACGCAACAAGAAACTCAATTCTTGTCAGTCACAAAAATGCACAAATAATTGAAAAGAAAAACAATACGTAAATTAAAAATGGGTAATCTATTACCATACTAGTTACAGGCCCGAAGGCAAGTGTGCAGGTAGCAAATGCTACAAATTGGGGTTAGTAAACAATGCAACACAATAAGGGCTGAAGGCTTCTATTTACATTACTTGACGATAACTAGGGCTCGGGCGATTAGCACACGGCCCACAAATAGCATATACGATAGATTGAGAGTTCCGAAACTTCGCACGTCACTGTATAATACGCAATTCACTGTTCTATTTAATTACTAGTACAATACCTTGATTTACTGCTAGGGCTCCAAGCAACTGTGTTGTTGAAGTGCTGATGCCGGAAGATTTCGACTTGGAGATTCAACGCTCTGGCGATGCTTACAGAAGAGGGTTGCGATAGCAGCTTAGATGCGGCAGGGGTTGATAAACGGATAGGGACGGTTGACCAGCTTACTCGGGGAATTGTGGCGGCAAGATCCTTCGAAGAAGTAGCAGGGTGGAGCCAAACGATAACTCACAACTGCTCACCCTGTATATTGATGCTTTGTATTCGTTCCTGTTACGAATCCGCCAACCTGGGCGAAGATTTGTACACACCGGTACTTAGAACTTTAAGGGATGAAAAGCACTTATAACTGCCACAAGTCCGAGGGTACAACGCGCCCCTGAGAACTAAAGGGGTTGTTCTTTGTTCTTAAGTTAACTTGCACATCCGTGCGATAGCGAAGCTTAAATTGGACTCTCCGGGAGGGAACGCGCTGGACGCAGAGTAAATTCGATGATTGCGTCATGCGTAAAACTTTCCATAGTTGGGCAACTTACTCGGGTACATAAAGGATCTATTGTTCGAAGTGCTGAATTGCATCACCCAAAATGTAACGTGCAACAAAACGCGGGGCTTCCCCCGTGCACTACCTCGTCTCGCCGGCGCTGTAATCTGATATACAAGGCCTCGCCTTTTAACTTGAGGACTGAATGCAAACTCCATCTACAGGCGATTTATTAAGTCACTTAGCAGGGTTTTGATGCTATGATCATGCGTTACAGCGTCCGCCTCAATATTGAAGCAAATGCCTTAATTAAGATACTTTATGCGACAGATGTCGGGGTCTGGCCTACATATGTGCCAAACAGTTAGAGAATTTGGAAAAGATGCCCGATGGCTTAAATTATGCTGCAATATGCGGGAGTAGAATGCGGAATTACACATAGGTTCTTAACGAAAATCGGGAGTCTTAACAGAGAACCAGCCAGCGCTTTTCCGGACTTTGTCATCAGGGCCATCCAGCCACTCCTGCCCCGACAGCAGCCCACGTCGCGGCCCCCGCTGGCGAAGGACCACCCGTCCCCGGACTCCCCTAGCGGAAGTCCGACCCCGTGCCTCAACAACGCCCCGCTCCAGCCACTGTCCCCGAGAGGGTTACTCGCGCCGCCGACGCCCCAGGAGAACCTCACAGCCCCGCTCGACGCCCCACCCAGAGCGCCGCCAGCGTCCACAACGAGCCGTGCCCCGTTCCGCTCCCCGGGAGGATCGGACCGAGTCCAGGCCGCGTTCCCCGCCTCCGACAACCGCGAAAGGCCGCCCCATCACCTCCCGCGCCACCGGCGCCCGAGTCTAGACGATTGTTTTGTACATATTTCTTTTTCTTGTTTTTTCCCTTTGTATATACCGGCTGAATATTTCGAAACCGAACATAGGCAATTAACATGGGAAAAAGGTTTTTCGCAGATTGCTGCTCCTTATTTTAACTTAGAGGGTTTATAATGACACCAATCGAAAGAAGATTTTTTTCTCATCTAATGATATGCGAATTAGTTAATTTTCAGTTGAATTTCTCATTATTTTATAAAAAATTCGCAATAAATTCAATTCGGAAAATCATGTTGAGCCATGACTCGTAAGACAATAAACAGATTCAAACGTCATTCAAGTGACAGATTCATTTTGCCTTTGGCGACTATAATTTTAAGATTTCCAATTTTCTTTACTGAAATCAATTGGAGGGCTTCCTGGAGAGAAGCAGAGCGCCGAGGGCCCCCCTGGAGAGGGACGGAACCCCGAGGGCCCCCTTGGAGAAGGGCGGAGCATTGAGGCCCCCTTGTAGAGGAGCGGAACTCCGAGGGCCCCCTTGTTCTTTAACCAGGTGGACGGCAGAAGGAGGCAGGGGCGGAGTGTGTAACAGAACGGAATGGACCAATGTAATAAGCCTAAAAATGGTGGTAAACTGATTAGGATAGACCGCACAATAGCGCGCGCAGCCCCGTTTATTTTCTATAAAATAATAAAGAAATACAACTGAAAATGAACTAATTCGCATATCATTAGATGAGAAAAAAAATCTTCTTTCGATTGGTGTCATTATAAACCCTCTAAGTTAAAATGGGGAGCAGCAATCTGCGAAAAACCTTTTTCCCATGTTAATTGCCTATGTTCGGTTTTGGAATATTCACCCGGTATATGTTGGTTTTTGATTGTATGTATCATCGGGTCATTAGCAATAAACGTATTAAAAGTTTACACCAATTATTTAGCAGCATCAATAAGGGTAACGCCTACACCCCTCCTTCCGCCGACGCCATTGTAGAACCTATCGCTGAGCATAGACCGAGGCGTGTTAAGCCTTTCCCCATTCGTTGCCAACCTTTTTATATCAAAATTCGAAACTGAATTTTAAAAAAACACAGAGTATTTCCCAAGGATTTGGTTTAGGTATGTGAACAAAATTTGTGCGGTTTTTGATTTATCTAAATGTAGTATTGATACGTTTTTGAATCAGTTAAATTCCAAATTTCCTAGCATAAAATTCACATATGAAATGGAAAACGAAGGACAACTGCCATTTCTAGATACCTTAATAATAAGAAATAAAAATTAGTTGGAATTCGATGTTTATAGAAAAGAAACCAATGTAAACAGATTCATTTTAGCGGATTCAAATCATTGTTTTCAACACAAAATGGGTGCTCTAAATTTCTTAGTGCATAAACTGTTAACCTTTTCTTTAAACAAAGATCGATATACCACTGAACTTCAGACCATAAAAAGCATCGCTGTGTACAATGATTTCTCTTCTAAACTATCGACAATTTGATTAGGAAACAAAAAAAAAATTGCAAGTTCGAAATTCCACAACTCTCGTCAGTCTTAGAAGTGAAGGAGACAAGTACATTCAACAGATTTTCTAGAAATCGAGTATTGCTCAACATATTTACGAAACGGGTCATAGTATTATGGAAACTGACAAAAATTATAAAGGCGTTAACTTCAACAAAGCAACTAAATTCTTTTGAAAGTTTGGCATTTTTAAGAACCGAGATAATAAACTTTTGAACAAAGATGGTGGACCTATACCTTCCTCCATCTTGTATGATTTATTAAAGTTAAATTGAATGTCGGCCATGTTAATTGACCCTCAGCCACGCCCTCCGAGTCAGACAGTATTAATAGCTGTAAAATGCGCGGGAATCGCCGACTTCCATTTGTGATTTGGTCACGAGCATATATCGTTGCCATTTTGCTGTGTAAGTTTTTAGTA
>OW679196.1:154406218-154460885 GCA_940337035.1 Agriotes lineatus | reverse complement strand
CAAAAATTTGATTTGCTGTCGCATCTACATACGAGGGGAACTAGAAAAGTTATCTACCTAACTATGAAACGAATTACATACGGTTTTTTAAATAATTTTATTTTTCAATATAATCTCCCCCAACTTCAACGCACTTATGCAATTTGTCCTTCAAAGAGTTAATGCCCGTTGAAAAAAAAGATTCTCCTTGGGTCTCAAAATAGTCCTTGACTGCCTCCTTCAAATGCTCGTCTGTTTCAAAACGACGCCCTCTGAGTTTCTTTTTTAGGTTTCTGAATAGATAGAAGTCGGACGGTGCCAGATCCGGACTATAAGGTGGATGGTTTAGCTCAATAAAGCGGCATTCCTGTAGAATTGGTTTGATTTTGGCGGTCTTATGCACGGTCGCGTTGTCATGAAGAATGAGCGATTCACCTTGTGATAAATTTGGACGTTCTTTGACAATAGCTATACGCAGCTTTTTGAGGGTGTTACCATAAACCTCTGCAGTGATTGTGAGCCTTTAGGCATATATTTAATCAAAAGAATACCTTGCATGCCCCAAAAGATGGTTGCCATGAGTTTTCCAGCTGAAGATTGCGTGCGGGCCTTCTTTGGGGGAGGAGACCCCTTATGCAGCCATTGCATAGACTCTAATTTCGTCTCAGAGTCCCAGTGATGTACCCAAGTCTCATCACCAGTCACTATCCGCATTAAGAAGTCGGGGTCCGCTTCCAAAGATTTCAAATTGTTTCTACAAATTTGTTGTCTACGCAGCTTTTGCTCAGGAGACAATAATCTGGGAACCCACCTTGCTGAAACTTTACTCATGCCCAGTTTGTCGTGCAATATTGTCAAAAAGCTAGGTTCGGATATTTCCAATGCTGTAGCAATGGTGAAGGCTTTTATACGGCGATCCTCAAGAACCATGGCTTCCACTTTCTTGCACATTTCAACATTTGTCACTTCTGCAGGTCTTCCACTTCTGGGATCATCTTCTATAGATTCCCGTCCCCACCGAAATTGTTTTGACCAAAATTTAATTGTGAAATATGACGGAGCATCGTCTCCATACACCACAATCATTCTTTCGCGTATGTTTTTCGGATTGTTGCTTTCTTTTGTAAGGAATTTTATTACACTTCGATGCTCTAATTTAAAAAGACTCATTTTTAGACACAAAACACTCCACAAAATATAAAATTACTGGCGGATATGAATCAAATTTTTCATGCAACAATGAAAGACTTGTCACTGTTTGACATTAAAAGCTGAAGCTTATCAATTGTTTCTATCATGGCTAGGTAGATAATTTATTTAGTTCCCCTCGTAGTACACAAAACTTATATAGGGTGTTCCTAAATAAATGTCAGTAGATTCCTCATGAAAAAAGGAACACTTTTTTCGTCTTCCATTTTTCTTTCCCGGCTTTCGTTTTCAAGATACAGGGTATCAAAAATTTTTACAAAGCTGATTCATTGCGGTTGATACCGCATACGTTATTGGAAAAAAAACTAAGTTACCATTGAAAACAAATTACCTTAGAACTGTCAAGAGTCTCAAGTTAATTAATTGTCATGCTGCTGAGTGTTTTCTTTTTGTAATTGTTTAAAATTGTTAAAAGTGTGGAAAAAATGGAAGGTTTTACTAATAATGAATATACTGACATGATCAAAATTTACGGTGAAACGTTTAGCAAAACGTTTGTTTTTGTTCATAAAAAGCCATTTTTCTCGAAAACGGTTGACCTTAGAGCAATGAACCAGCTTTTCTAAAAATTTTTGACACCCTGTATCTCGAAAACGAAAGCCCGGAAAGAAAAAGTGTTCCTTTTTTCATGAGGAATCTACAGTGTTCCGTTGCGACACTTATTTAGGAACACCCTGTATATGAAGTTTCAACGCCATACCTCTTTTCGTTTTTGAGATATTCTGTTCACAGACAGATACACAGACAGACAGACACACAGACAGACCAATGGAAAAAAATATGTTTTTTGGGACCAGGGGACTCTGAACGTGAAGATCTGTTGAAAACTCAATTTCGAATTTTTGGGGTGAATCCAATACTTAATTTATCGTAAAAGGAAGTAAAAAGGGAAATGTTAAAGTTGGTTACCAAAAACTACAGACTGATGGTAGAGACCTGCACGGGTCCAATATATAGGACTCGTATCTAACACGCGAACCTGAAATTTTAAACCTGCATCCAACCCATGAACCGCAATTTCTACATTTTTATATCTGTATGCTACCCGCCATCGCAAACCCGACCCGTGACCCACAATTATTGCTCTTTTGAAGCCGCACTTGACTCCAAATTTGAATATTAGACCAGCACGTATGCACAACTTACTTCAGATAGAAAGTTATTTTCACGCTGCGTCGCTCAAGTTGTTATTAAGTATAATTTTTTTATACACAAACAAAATTTATGTTGAATTTAGTTGTACCCGCCACTTGACGGTGACCCAGTTTTAAATCCGCACTCGACGTGCTACTCGCAATATTGTCATAAATTCCACCTGCAACCCGACCCACAATGTGGGTAACCCTCTGGTATCCACAGGTACCCGACAAAATTCAGGACTCTAATTGATGGAAAATAGTAGGTACGTATAAAAACGAAAAAGACTATCAAAACAAGATAAAGGATGAGTTATAAGATAATGTAAAGGTATGAAAGGAAAATCACACATGCAGGAGGCTGTAAAAAGCAAAACACATAAACAGGACAGTAACAATGGTATGTTAATAGGACAATGGAATATAAGAACTTGATGTCAAAACGGTAAGTTTGTACAAGTCGTACAAGGAATGGTAGTAGATGGATATGTGAGGGATCAGTGATACAAGGTGGACAGGATATGGAAAACTCAGGAGAGTATAGTTTTGTATATTCCAGCATAGAAGAAGGATATGACAATTACTACTTGATGGGTAACCAGTCAACGAGAGAACTATTATGACGAGAATCAACATAGGTATAAATAACTAACAGTAATACAGTGTCATTTATTTGATTTTATTTTATTTATGAAGCTGCGACCAACAGTTACACAAACGAAACCAATTACAGGTCACAGTATATCATGTGTATGTTGTATGTAGCATGTGAGCGCCGTTAATTCTATCCCAATGGCGAATGGTCACCGGGCCCGATCCGATCCAATGGACTGCGGAAAAATACCGTTAAAAAGTGTGTCTTATTCTCCATTTTTTTCTACTTGTATGGGTCCGAAAATTTTTCATAATATTCGTCGTTCAATCGCAGTAGGGTTCTTCTGCATCTTTAGTTATTGTCCATGTTTGGCACCTATATAGCACTACTGGCCTGATTGTAGTTCTATAGATCTTCAGTTAGTAATTCTTGGTACACAAGATACTTTGAATATCGGCAACAGTGCCGTTAAGCATGTCAAATACGATAAAGCTCCAGGAGTGGACCAGATAACTGTCAACATATTGAAAGTAGATGCAGAAGCTTATGCAAAAATACTAAAGCCATTAATGCTGAGGAAACCTTTTCAAAGGATTGTGAAACTTCCAAAGAAACGTGACCTAAAATTATGTGACAACCGGCATGAAATCACCTTACTAAGTGTTGTAAATAAGATTTTTACAAAATCCTTATGGTTTTTGGGCAAATACATCATGCTTTGATCACATAACAATATAATAGTAATTAACGTATTTAGAGGGGTAACCCAGTCTTAATATTGAAGCATATTTTTACCACTCGAGCGAGCGGAATGGGAAATGTTAAGACGGTTACCCGTCGAAATGCGTTCATTAGTTTATTCTTCATTGAGGCAATAATTTTGAATCAATAATAATTACTAAAAACTGCTATATCGAAATCAGTGTTTAACATAGTCGCGTCCTCGAATGTTAAGATACATTTAACATGCATCCACTCATTTAACATGCATGGTAAATGTATCTTAACATTTGAGGACGCGATCATGTTAAACACTGTTTAACATATCAATGAACAATAAAGATACTAATTGAACAGTCAGTAGAATGCAACTCACCATGTAATACTTGATGTTCATTGACTATCAGAAGGATTTTGATAGCATAAAGGGAGATATACGAGGGCTGATCCCTATGCTCCACCCCTGACCTACTATTAATACTCCAATCAAATTTTTTCATAATACCCACTTGTTATTTGTCAATAACAGAACTGTCAACCTGACTGAAAAGTTTCACATAACAACCACGGTTGTTATACATTTTATCTTCATCGGTGTTGTTATAGACTATTAACCAAATTAATTTTAAAAATCGTTAAGAGCTGCATTACTGCACTGAATACGGTAATGGATATTACAGCACTCTTTTTATATAAAAAAATTCATTGAATCAGAATTTACCGATGAAAATCAAATATTGAACAATACACGTTTGCTGATGGCACTTAACGAGACTCGTTTGATTGCCACGAAACTCAGCTCACTGCGTCATTTTGATAATCAAACTTGTTTCGTTGATGCTCATAATCAAACTTGTATTGTTAATATCTATAGGTTGTTAAGAAAAAATAACAGAACAGTAACAATATTTATTCAACATGAACACTAGCAATGCTGAAATGTATTGTTGGTGACACTGTAAGTCTATGTCAAATTCGAGGTTAGCAGGTTAGGTCTTGTTTGTTAATTGACACAAAACCTAACCTGCTAACATCAAATTTGACATAGACTTACAGTGCCACCAACAATACGTTTCAGTATTACCAAACATATTTTTTTTCATAGGTGACTCTGATAAGACGTGTTTTCTACAGCCGCTACTAATACTATTTAACTTTTTCAGTTAAATTACGCTAAAATTTCAATTTTTGTAGATGTGATGAAAATAATTCAATAACATACGGCCGCTATCGCATCTAACTAACTCGGATAAATTCATTAGCTTCGGCCTAACGACCTCGGCCACAAATTTATCCACGTTTGTTAGATGCTTACTAACGGCCTTGTGTCGTTAATAACTATAACAATTGTATTTTACGACACAATCCCCCTTACAGCTGAACACACTTTTCCCATCGGTGTTCCAACATCGCGATTGCATCCTGGAAGAAATTTTCTCCAATCTTGCCAAACCACTCATCGACAGCACACATGACTTCTTCATTGCTCGAAAAATTTTTCCTCGAAGATCTTCTTTGAATTTTATGAACAGCCAGTAGTCGCTTGGGGGGCAAATCAGGAGAATAGGGCGGGCGTTCCACGATTTCAAACCCTGCATCACGAATGCCAGCCATTGCAATCAGCGACTTGCGCACTGCAGCATTGTCTTGGTGGAACAGGACACGTTTGCATAATTTTCTTCGCCGTTTTTCCTTTATAGCCGTACTCAATTTGGCTATAAGCTTGGCGTAGTAGGGGCCTGTTATAGTAGCTCCTTTTTGGAGGTTTTCAATCAGCAATACCCCTTTACCATCTCAAAAAACTGAAGCCATCACTTTGCCAGCGGATGCGACAACTCTGAATGTGTGAGATGGCGGGCATCCCGTGTGTTTCTACGACTTACTCTGCATTTTTGCGTCTGGATCATAATGATCCACCCAGGTTTCATCCATGGTCACTTACCGATCATAAAAGTTCTCCTTATCCAGGCATAGTGTTCAAAAGCCGCTTGCAAATGTCCTCTCTTGCCTGCCTGTGATCTGCTAAAATCATTCGCGGAACTCATCTGGCCGATAACATTGGCTGTTATGTTTTGAACTACATGGGTAGAAAAGCCTGTTTCCTCCACAAATTTACGCAGAGTGACTCTTCGGTCTGCTAAAATTAAATCATGGGCTTCTTGAATGTTTTCTGCAATAGTAATGGTGTGTGAAGGACCTCAGCCAAGTTGATCTTCATAGGACGTTCTCCCACACTTAAACTCGCGGCACCACTTCTTCACTATAAGACACTGCATATTCCCATAAAGTCACAGTTAAATCAGCATGGATTTCCTTTGGGTTTACTCGCTTCAGCGGTACATATACTAAAATTGGAACATTACAGAGACGATTAGCATGGTCCCTGCGCAATGATGACACACAAAATCGTGAAGCGTTCCACATTTTATTATTCATACGTTTGAATTTCCACAGCCGTCCGGACTTTTTTAATGAACATGTAGCTTTAAAAAAAAAAGTTGGAGAGTGTTTCTAATAATGCTATGCATAAAAAAAATATGTTGATAACCTTGCAAAATATGACCCTACAGGGTTTTCCAAGTCTTCATTTGACAAAAGGCGACACCCCAAGTGTTGTTTGAGTTTTGGAAAGAGATAATAGTCATAGGGGGCGATGTCGGGACTGTAGAGGGGATGTCTGGTAATTTCCCATAGCTGGCACTCATTCATTGCTGCTTGAATGTTTCGTGCCTTATGCACCTTGCAGTAGTTGTGGAGAAACACAGTTTCCTTGGCATAATTGTGGAGTCTTTTCTCGTGTATCGCAGCTCTCAAATTGTTGATTGTTTTTTTTTTGTAGAAATTCCCCATTATTGGCATACATGCAACGAGAACTCTCTCCGCATCCCAGAAAATTGTGGCCTTCACTTGTCCTGCTGAGAATTGTGGCTTTTCTTTCTTGGGTGATAGAGAACCCTTATGAACCTATTGCATGGAGTCTTGTTCTGTAGGTGGGTCCCACTGGTATACCGAGGTCTCATCCCCAGTTGCAATTAAAGAAGAAGTCCTCATCTCAGGATAAAGCCGCTAAATTCACCTCGCAAATTTCTCACCTACACAATTTTTAATCGGGGCTGAGCAGCTTGTGAATCCACCGTGGCAACACCCTACTCATCACCAAATCTTGCAATAACTGAAACTGTCGCTCAGCGATCATTCACCAAATATTCAACTTTTTTGATGATCTCCTGTGTTCTTGCTTTCAGAGGCGTGCATAGATTTCATGTCCCATTTGATTTGCTTACACCAAAATTTAACTTGTCAATTTTCCACATACACAGCCACCATTCCCTCATGGATATTTTTTGGATTTTTTGACATTTCTGTGTTGGAAGTTTTAAATCACGTGTTGCTTAAACTCTATACAGAAATGACGAATGTTAAGCTATTTGAATCAAACTTTGAGGTTACACTCTGAAATGTCACAGCGACTTGACATATCAAAATTACTTAGATTACATTTTGTTTCCACAGCTACGTAGATACTTAACATAAAAGACTCCCCTCGTCTATCTTAGGAATTTAGAGGAATTTAAGAATAATACATCGCTAACTCGACAGTATTCTAGGTGAACATACATGTAACCAGTAACAGGAAAATACATGTAACCAGTAACAGTCGATTCCTAAAATACATTGTACTCCACATCCTCATAAGTCTTTGTTCATAATTGATGTTGTATTCAACATGAAAACAGAGTTGCATAACTGGTAGGGACTAACTGTGTCTACACTAATCTATTACATCATAGATATTTGAAAATATTGTAGAATGCGTAATAAGGCACTTAAAATTTTCAGTATATTTTTTTAATAAATTTTGGATTCATAGATTTTGAAGTGTTACCTTTGAATTGTACATTGACCACTTGATTCGAATTATGTTGTACCTTTAATAAAAAGGTCGTTGATGTTTTCACAATTCTATCGACAAAATAACATTTGTCCCATCCTAAACAACTCTGAACAGGCTCACTGGTCACTGCCCAAGGTAACTTTAATCCTCGGCGATTATATGGTCATGAGTAAGGATAAAAAAAAAGGCTCTTATAGCTGCAAAACAATAACAACATGAGCGCCAGGTACCGTATTGCAACAAGTAAACAAACTTCCCTTACCATTGAAGGCCTATGTCTCCCCCAACGTATTAAAAAAAGACGAGTAGGTATTGGTAGATCTTTTAAGAGAAACCATTATAAAAGTGAGATAGCAGTGGTTAACACAAAGCACATATTAAAAGCAATTAAAAACAATCACAGCTAAAAAGATTACATGAAAATTGACAAATAACGCTAAGTTTGTTATTTTCTAAAGCCACCCAGAAGGTAAATTATTAAAATATAAAAACTCTAAAGGACTTGTTACATTTGAACAACTTTCAATTTAAAGTTACTAATATAAAAATATTCAGAAAGCTACTATTAATAAATATGAAACCTATTGAGGGATCGTTGTATTCCAAACGAACCCAGACAGTTATAATATATTGTGAAGAAATATAAAAATTAAATCGTGTTTGCGAAATTTTAAAAGCTGCAATTTAAACGTTAAATTATTAAATTATCAATTATACGTTGTAACAACAAAATCATGATATGAAATAGTGTGCGAGGTTGTATAAGCAAATAAAAGAATTAAATATTTGCCTGGCTGAAAAGCGCATAACCTTAATTAAAGGAGTCTCCTCAAGTACTCCAAATACATATTTAAACGTAATTATCGGATGCGACGCTTATCACAAACTCCTTTTGATAACGAAGCGCATTTTTAAGTTTATAAATTCCCACCTTGTCAAAAAACAAATGTCTTCGCTCAACACCAGGGCGTGAAGATCAAATTAATCGCGTATATAATACCTTAACAAACAATGGTCCAAGTTGGGCAAAATCCAAAATTGATTATTAAGCTAATCTTTTATATTATAATAAATAATGGATTGATCGCCGAAGGTGGCATAACTGTAGGAAAACGCGGCAAACCGTGAAAAATCTACACCTAACCGAAATGTTGCGCCGGCTAGAGGTGGAAACCTTTCTTCTTCAGCCCTGGATTGTGGCGAACCGCTTTTCTTGAGAGAATAGGAAGACAAGTGCCAAATTACTCGGAAAAACCTGAAAAATTCGCCGCCGTTAAAAACGAAGTACCAAATTGAGATTTACAAAATTTTACAAACATTAATCGCAATAAAAATAGGCAACACGCTCCACTCACGGGCGCTTGGCGAAGCATACGGCCAAGGAAGCAGCCCTGCTATAATTGAGTGAAAATCCACAAAAAATGCATTCACAAAAGCTGTGTAACGGCAAAAAAACAATTTGGATCGTTACACATTTTTAACATCAGCGAATTGTCGAAACGTCAATTCTATTATTTCAGGGTTAAGAAACGCCAAGTTACGCAAGAATTTTACTCGGGTTTTACATTGACAGTTGAAATAAAATATTCACTTTTATGAAGGAAGAAAATGTTGAAAAAGAAGTCAAATAGGATGGCGGTGTAAATTGCTTTTCATCTTCTACAAGATACATGGTAAAATTAAAGAATGCTAATCTTATCTAAAATTTTCACTTTTCGAATATAGGTTTGAGAGCCCATCACTACTACGCGAAGTTTTACAAGCCATATTCGGGCAGGTGGATTTAAGGCAAATTTATCCTTTTAGAAGGACAAGAAAGTAAAGTGTTTCGTTTTTAAACTAATCATTATGTGAGAAATGGCCCTAATTTATTACTATTATTTTTTTAGAATCGACATTTAACTGGTAATAGCTTGGGTCATGCAACCTTGCAATTGATAAAAAATTCCCGTTTAATTTCCTGGGGTCTGTAAATTGCCATTAGGCAGGTGTTGTCTTCGTGTCGGTATCACCTGCGGAAGTTTCCAAGGAAATAGCTTTCCGGTGTTTTCGCACCACCACTGCAAACTCCCCAAACCGAAAGCGCCACTTCGCTTTAACGGAAAGTTGCACTTGGACCCGCGCTTGTTTCGAGTTTGTATAATTTTGCAGAACAAGGCCAAATTTTGGCAATACGTTTTGGATCGTCAGAGTTGCGCAACGTGTACTTAAAAATTATTCAGCTTCCTGTTTTTTCAAACATCCTCATTGCAGGTGCGCGTGATTTTGCAAACGTTTCCGAATTATAACGAATAAATTCCCAGCTTTCATAAGGCTCGATTCCCGGCGTGTAAAAGTGAGAAGCAAGGCCGTTGCGATTGTGCGGCATACAATAATGATACGTAAAGTAATTGCTCTAAATGGCAAAAAGTGCCCCAAAAAGATGCGTGTGTTGCAATTTCTCCTACGTGACCTAATCGAGCATTTCTGTTTGCGGCCGTGCCCGCATGTTGTGTGTGTCGCCGTTGTTAAAAGCGTTATTAGCCTGTGAATTAGTGCGTGAATTGACGGTTTAGTTCAAGGCACTTGCACTGCAACGAATTGCTTCTAACGAAATTATCGATGGATTCATTACTGGCCCTGTTTATCTTCACATTTGACCAAATCCATTCAAACAAATTTATTTCAGTGAATTCATTTTAAAGAATTCGTCGAGGACGTCGAGACGATTAGCTTATTCAGTATAGTAGAGGCACACTGATTTCGGAGCTAATTTATTTGTTCGTGGATTTAAATCACTTCTCATGCATAAATTTACAGGCTGGTGACTTAACCGCCCCTTCGGTTTGAGGGTTGTGGATCAGAAATACACTGGGAAAGCAAGGCGATTAGCGACCCGTTTCATATGGCATGTGGGCGCACACGCACCAAGCATGTAAACAAGCATTACTACATTTAACAGTACGAGGGCGGCGCTCCCACGTAGCATCTAGTAGAATATCTCGATCACGGATGATCTTCAGGTGCACGGCCGATGGTGTATCTGTAGTATACGTATGATAACAGATATTTATCGCATCTAGTGTCTATTGGCCGATTGCTGAATAGACCAATGAGCTCCAACTCATGTTAAGTATGGATTGCAACTGCGGCAATTGTGGGAAATGAGCACTCTTTAACTATTTAGTTGCGCTCTTGAATTACTGATAATATAATTATCAAGTCAAGAATTTAGTGGTCATATCGCCGGATGTTTGTTCCCAGGTATGATAGTGCACTATATGCGGTACCAATTGGGCACCAACTCAACAATAAAATAATGAGCAAAGACCCAAAACATCAAAGCTCCTCTCTGCAATGAAACAGTCCAATATCTATTACAGATATTTTATATTTCGATTGATCCACGTAATTACAACAAGTAACACTTCAAATATCACACTAGAGCTCTCGCAGTGGAATGCCACCCTCTGTGGTATCAATTTTCACATTCAAACGTACGCATGTACCGTCATCCTATCCCCTATCCCCGGCCTCTTAAAATTATTTCGATCGTTGGTTATCGACTATTTCTCTGGAAATATTTCTAACTTTTTGTTTGTTAATTATCGATTGCTGTTGTAATAGTTTTTGACGGCGCTCGTAACATATTCCATCCATTTTGGGAAGTAAGTTTGGGCATATTTAATAGATATTATTTTTATCCAGTTGCTTTGTATATCATTTTACTAAACTCATTCGAATGAATTTCTTTCAACGAAGTCATGTGCAGGAATTCGTTCACCTACTTATGTATATTCCAGTTTTTTGCGAATAATTTCGTAAGTTAATTATTTTCGATTGCTATTAAGAGCACTTCTATAAGAACGGATTGTTTAACTCTAATGCATTTTTTTTTATCGAGATAACTTTTGAGAAGACCACTAAACAGAGAGTTTGATAGTTTTATACAGTTTCCGCGTATTATTTTACTAAATACCTTCTGATGAATGAAGTTAAGCGACCCATCGATAATATAGTTGTTTATCCCATTCAATAAACCATTTAGGGTTTGAGTTACTTAATATTGCAGTGATTAAAATTTGCCAGCAATTTCGTTGGTTAACTATTCATAGCAATAAATTGAATTAGGGGACTGTATAGTGGGTTGCAGTACTAAACTTTGCGCCCGCGTGACACCGCCGAAGATAGAACTCGTCTCTCAAAGCAGCAAGCGGAAGCTTTACCATCGTTTATTAACCGCTTGGTGTTTGTATTACTTACACATTAATTTGTTAATGTCGGCGATAGATTTCGTTGGATAGTTTCCTTCGCCAATTAAAAGACTTAGTCTAGCAATCGACTCGTTTGAATTCATAAGAAATTAGGATAGAAATATATTCTGAACGTGAAGGTTGAATGTAAGATTAATCTGTGATTGTTCTGTTTCTTCATTCGTCGCTATTAATCGCATCGCATTGAATAGTCATGAAATCCCTCCAGCAACTACCAACCGCATTAATTTGAATGCGGGAGCATTAATTGACAATCATAGTACTTATTAATTTAATTGAAGCTTATCCGAACCGGTGGAATTCTGAAGGATTTATTGAGCCCCGTCCGATTGTTTACCGAACACGCTTGAAACGGCCGTGTAGAGCTGAGTGGAAAAACTTGTAATTTATTTAAGCGACAAAACGGCAGCATATTGTTTTCGAACGGAAACGGTCAATCATGGCCGCGCCGCGCCGTTAGAATCACAATAGAGCGATTCCGCCGAGCCGCTGCATCGAATTAATTGCACATTTACCTGTTTGCTCACCGTTTACGATAATTACGGCGCGGCTGTGGAACTCCCGCCGCGCCGCCCTGTCTAAAATAAGCTGAATCGAAAATTCCTTTCGGCGGCGTGGCGCTTCGCTTTTTGGGTTTCCGCGGAATCGCAAGCCAATAACCCAGTGTCGCTGAACCCGCCGTATTTTTATCATTTTTAAAATAAATCGGCGCGGACAAATACTTTCTGGTTGTGCTGGAGGCAGCGGCGGATCCCACCTCTGATTTTGTTTCGGTCGTTATCGCGATCGACTTCAAATGCAACTGCAAGTGGGACAAGCCAGGGAAGGTTAGAAGTCAGCGGAAGCTGTGCTTAAGCAATGCTAATGAACTTTTTACTTAATTGCTCAAAACACGAATGCATTGTGCGGCCGGTGCATTATGTCGAGTTGCATTATGCGCGTGTTATGAATAATCATGCAAATTGCATTTGAAATATTGCCAGGTCACTCTGTTTTTTCCGATAAACGAGTAGGTCGTCACACTGCTTGACTGTGCCCTGAAATGAAAAGTGAGAAAAAATTGTTACGGGATTTATGAGTGTTTTTCAACTAGGGTGGATGAGGTAACCTGAAAATATGAAAATTCCTTTACTGCAACTTTGGAATAATCAGAAAATTAAAATTCAGTAGCTAACCTCGAGATGCTCTCCATAAAAGTAAACAAATGCTGCTAAAGACGATGCCAAGAAGTTTCTTAAGGGTATTTAGTTATCTATGTAGTACACTGGAGGTAACCCGATGGGCTTGTCATGTTAAAACGTTTGGTCGGACTGAATACTACGACAGTAGTTCAACGTTTTCAATGTCAAATTTTCAGAAAAAGGTGTTCTCTTTCTACTTCTTATTCACCCTTTATTCGCCCATTGTTGAATAGAAGTTTTCTCTTTGGTTTTACACGTTTTTTTTTGTTGGCACAGTTTTTGTGATATAATCTCTCATGTCGTCGTTATTAGAAATGTGTACTGTCGCCGTAAGCTCAAAAGGTGTATCTTAAAAATGCCAGTTTTTAGATATGGAGGATTTTCTAATATATTGGTCAGCACAAATAAAAAAAAATCTTTTTAGGCAGTTAATACTCTTCATTGGATGAAATATACAAAACATGTATTGAGATGATTTAAAGCCCACAATTTAATTCTGTATGTAGAGAGAAATATTGAACAAAGTACAGAGTTGAAGTATTTTATTTAATTGCAATCTAACGGTAGTTGAAGTTATTAAATGCATTGGTAATGATATGCAAGAATCATAATTAAAGGGATAAAGGCAGGCATAAGAAAATCAGATTTCAGAAGGATTGAATTTGAAGTTTGAGTAAAAGAAAGATTTAAGATGGCTAATATAATATAAGTAATATGATAGGTTTGCGCATATTTGAAGCCGGACTAAATGAAAGTAAATAATACAAAAGGTTGGTTATGTGCATAATGAATATGAGCGTCGAGTTATTAATAAACGTACAGGCCAGTGAAAAGCAGGCAAGCTGAAAGGTAGATGGAAATCAAAGCAAGATAAGATAGAATTTGCAAAGAGCAATACAGAACGAGGGCAACTGAAATAAAGAATAATCAGTGACGTGTTTAAAATTGAACTCGAGTGCCAGTGCATTTTAAAACTAAGTGTTCATAGCAGAGCAGTGATAAATAACGTTTTATGCGACGAGAAAGAACAACTTTTATGTATAAGAAATAAAGACAACTTCTAGTTTTAAGCAACAAACATGTTAATCAAATTTTATTCCTTTATGTGAAATTGTAACTAATACTTGTTTCCTTTAAACAATATCAGATCGCGGTTACTAGGTAACGCGATGCTTTTTTGTTAAAGAATAAGAAATTAATTCCTGTTGTGGGCAAATGGTGCTCCTGAATTTTAATGTTTTAATATAATAAAAGGTATTTGCCAAGTATAAAAAGTATACCAAATTATTCTACAAGTTACCGGGCACATGTGGGAGTGTTAGTGAAAGTTTTCCCAGTAAAAAAATTATAAATTTGTGCAAACCAACTTCGGCTTTGGATCGGTACCGAGCACCTGGATATTTCGAGCGGCGACACCGGTCCATTTGAACTTCAGAAGCCAGGGATCGCAAGTCCTACAGGCCAGGAAGAGATATAAGAGCATCCCAGAACAAGATTTGGGTCCAGAGAAGCGACTTTCAGCGAATAAGGACATCGGCGTCACTTGCACCAGCTCCGAGGCGAGATCGGCGAGAATTTCAAAGGTACGATTTGAGCATCCAGATTCGTCCCAGTTTGAGCAAATTGCAAGGCGTCACCAGAAAATGCCATTTTGGCCAGGATTTGGAGCTATCACAGGAAGTAGAACAAAAGATAGCTAGCGTCGTTTTACGTCACAATCTGAAACAAAATCCAGTTAGTTGTTGCTGGGCGGGAGATTTGCTTCAGTTTACCTGTGATTTCTTGCAAATTTCGCTTTTGAATATCAAAATAAAACGCTGTCTGCACCCGCGAACCTTTTATGGTTTAGTCAAGTTTGTGAGGTTATGAGTAATTGAAGCGAGTAGCGCGGTTGTACTAAAATTTGGCGTATTTGAGCTACTTTGAGTTAAATATTCTAAAGAATAATTTTAAAATAAAACTCAAATTTGAACCTAACCTGAGATATTAGTCTTGTGTTTTGCAGGAGCAAGCCCAAAGAAATATTGCAATTCGATAAAATATAGAAAGGGGTAATTAACCATTTTATTAAAGAGTAATAAGTACATTTCATTTTGATTAGCCTAAGATACTGACAGGCAAAACTTTACTTTTTTTAAATTTAATATAACTACCCAGAGTATTGTGTGGTGACTTGCCGTAGTTAATAATTTATATTTTCACTAAACCCTTTATTAGTTGAGGGCATCATTACAGTATAGAGGTAGACCAAAGGATAGGAAACCCAAGAAATGTTGAAAGGATTATCTGTGATGTTGCAACGGATTACAAATCCATAGCTTGAGGAAGAAGAGGAATAGTCGACCCATTTAAGAATATTTCAGTATGTTTAGAAACCGCCTTTACAGTCAGCGTAAAGTCTTGGAAATCATAAAGCATTTTTCCATTCGTTTCATCGATAATTCCACTTTATGGTGAAAAGAATTAGCTGCCATAAAAGTATTGCCCGGCTCAAAATACTTATCAGCAATCAGCACATGTTCTCAGAATTAACAATATAAACTTAAACGATGCTCAATTTTTATTTTAGGCAGTGCAGTTATCTAACCACAAATATATGAAAAAAGTTATAAACGGTGGTTATTATTTCTTCTTATGTCCAAATAAAGCATCATGCCAGAGGCCCACAAATGGTTTACATTATTTTTTTTACCAACTGATACAAAACTCGTTATATACCGTATCGGTTCATAAAGACTGTGCTCTTAAACATTTCCAATCTTAATATCAATTATCTTCTGGAGATCCACGTATGTATTATTTGTTTATTAATCGAATTACTTTACGGTTCCGAAGTCTTCATAATACAGCCTGGAGCGGAGGCTTACCGCTCAAACTGCAAACATTGCCTGTATCGGGTTACCTTAAACTTACGACTGAAAACTGTTGTGTAGCGGATGGGACTTTTCCTGGATCCCAAATGACTGGCATACGTCATAAACCATGAAGTACCTGGCTGCTAGCTATGTCACCTCGCTAGCGGATGACGTCATGGAACAATCGGAACGTCACGAAACCCCTTGGCGGTATCACAATTACACACTTGCTCTATACACGATTAAAGTGACACTTATATTAAATTCTATTTACTGCACGGCTCCACCCATCCTTTAATTTAACTTGTCGTGGTCCTGAAAGGGTTTCCTGCGACCGTCCTTAATCCATATCGAACGATGCACGCACCGAACAAGACTGTACTCGCCCTTTCCATTATATTAGACTACAATAGTCAAGCCTAATTAACAATGAAAAAGCATGCAAACACAAACTGGCTGTATATGTAAATATTAAAATAATAATTCAGGCAACGGATGCCAGATGCCCGTTTAAAAAATATTAATAATTGAGTAATAAAAATGTTGTCAAAGAGACAAATTTTAAAAGTTACCAAATAAAATTGGCAAATGCAGGTATTATCATATCGAAAAAAATATAAATATGTATTTATTTCAGAATAACACTCGAATAAAAAAAATAAATTTCGATTTTTTGAAGTAAGGAAGTAACCACGTTAAAACACAGAAACACATTCGCATCTGACACTGCTTGACACTTTACACTTACAGTATGCTGCGTGCCTGCCATCTGGTGTCGAAAGGGTTAGAAATCCTAAGCAAATGGGGCGTATCTTTGAGATGCACCTTCTGAGTTACATTATGTGTGTATAACTTAGGTCGTGGAGATACGTCTAATTTTATTAATGCTTTATATGTTTAGTATAATGAGCTATGCCCATTTTCCCTAGTAAAAGTGAGGTACTAAGTTATAAGGAGCCGGCAGGTAGTAAAATCTAAAATACGAAAAAAAATAAGATACATTTTTTGGACTGAAGTATAGTTCGTGCTCGACTCAGGTCAGCTGAACTGGCCGAACTGTTTTGCATCTTAGTAGTGACAGTTGAAGAAAAACTAAAATCGTGTCAGTATAATACTGTTACAAAAGAATCGTCTTATTCTTCCTTTTCCCCTTCTTTTTCTTCTTGAACTCTCATTCAGTTATTATTGGATACAGAATTTTTCTGTACTTTACCATACGTTTTTATGAATGGTTGCTCGTTACCGAAGTTGACGAACTGAACGAACATTTTTATAACGTTATTTGCTTTACGCTGTGTCATTGAACGCATCCTGCCACCAACTTCGTGGAAAATGATTATTTTACTACGAACGGCAAACAGTTTTAGACTCGAGCCCCAGATTAAACAGGTTCAATTATTCTAAGCAACTTCAAATCGTACCAAACAAGCTAAATGGAGATATCGGAGGGCCGACCATCTGCAGTGAAGACGGCGTGCGGTTCTTTTCTATAATTAATAAAGGGTATTCAAATCACCAGGGGGCACCAAAAAGTCGTTTACAATCGATAAGTCCATTAGCTTACGAGAACTCTTAAACTCATTAATTATTATGCTTAGCCAATTCTCTACGATCTGAAACAGACTTCAAAAAGGTTCGATACCTCAATTACTTGAATTAGCCCTACACAAAACCATAGTAAACATGAACAGAGTTATATTATTTAACGACAATAAATATGATACAAAATGGCAAACAGGTAATTTCTGCACTCGTATAAATCACAAACGCGTCCACGCTACAGGCGATAGCGATAAATACTTGAAAACTCTGCTGTTGCCACTAATTATAGGAGTTTAACTAGCACCTAACAAAGTTCAATATTGAAAAAGGTAACAGGTCTCTGGGCAGATCAAATTAGCAGGAGGGCGACAATAATAGTATGCCACCACGTACCTAGAAATTTAGTATATTCCATAAATGCACCAGTAATTACTGACAAACTCAGAGGTGATGTAATACTAGCCGGTGATTTCAATCTTTCGATGCGCTTAATGTTCAAATTCGTTTTTATCTTCACAACACAAGATCGTGTTTTAATACTCGCAGCAATAAGAGGCGACGTTGACAAAACAATCGGCAACGGTCTGCACATGTGCAAGTGGCTGTACAGCAAGAACTCAGCAACAAATGCTAACCAAATAAGCAAAGCGGGGGCACAACAAGAACGCAGGAACAAACGGAAAACTTAGCAGTGATTAAAATTCGGCTACGAAATTAATAACACAATCTAATTGCACATACTTTAACTATTCCAAGTCGGTTCTTCAGCGTACAACTCCCAAGACTTAAATTGCGACGCCAGTAAAATCTGTAATCAAATGCCATGGGTAATTAAGCCCCAAACGTCTTCGATAAATCAATCATACAAATCTGCGGTAGTGCGAGTGAAAGATGCAAGCCATTCTTGCTCTCGTAGGTCACTATAAACTGGCCCTAAACTAAGGTAAAGGATAATACAAAGTATAGAAGTGCGATTAACTCGAAGACGCTTGCAGAAGAGGAACAAAAACATCGCCGCAGGTGCGCGGAGACAGTTGAATGATACTTGGCCTGGTTACGCATGACAACGGATCCATCTCGCGCGACTGAAGGCCGTTCAAAATGAGTTTAGCGACCTCAATGACTGTACAAAGAAAGTTGAACTTTTCGGACAGGGACGACGAAAATGCATAAAAAGAACAGTATAATTAATGGGCCATTAAAGTGTAACGCTTTTTAAACATAACAACCCATTGATACTTAAGCGACAGAGCCGTAGAGATAATACCTTCGACAAAACTGAGGATTTGAAGTATCATAGTTTCGGAAAATAATGTTATGTTTACTATGATTCACACCAGTTATTAATTACTATTAATAAACTGGAAGCTTCTTTTTTCTCCTACAATGTTTCTTAATTCTAGATTTGTGTGACAGTCGTTCTGAGAGGGGGTTTATTGCTACATTTTGCAGTTCACGCTTGCTTTTTAAACCGTTGTAACTACGCCTTTACAAAATTATTTACAATATCAATATTCGTATTACCATCTGATCTTTCCAGTATCACTTTGCAAATATTGCATCAATTGCAACAAATACACAGATGTGGAAATAAGGTAAAATCAACGTTGAAAATTGAAGTAATGATGCGAAAAGTACTCAACCAAAACTTCTTAGAAAGAAGCATTCCTAGATAAAAATGAAGCGTTAACAATTAGATTTTTTGCATGTTTCCTGTAAATGGGTTTTGGGCCTGATCCATGGGCGTGTTAACGATGCTTCAGAAATTTCAACGCAGAACTTCAGCTGCTATGGAAGGGGCCCAACAGAACGAACCTGTGGATCAGAGCGGCCTTTCAATAGGCTCTACCTCTTTCGCTTTCAATAGCACAATCCATCATATCCGAGTCTCGGTCTTCACAATTCCCCGAAATTACAGGTCGGAGAAAGATTCCCTAATTCGCAGGTAGCGGGTCTTTATAAACGGAGCGATTCTCACATCCCGGTGCTCCCGGGTGTACCGTTAGCTATTTAAAACCGATTTCGTCTAAAATAACACCGTCACAAATAAACCATCTGTTTACCTACTTTCGGAAACGCGCACTCCAGAAATGCCGGAGTGCATTTTTGGGGCGTTTAAGCTCGAAATGCTCTGGGCCTTTTGTCTGGCGACTGAACGGCATTTCCGCATTTCTTTCAAGGTTAGATGAATACCAGAGGCCTGTAGGAGGCAAAATATGGCACCCATTAATTGCGCTGTTATTGCTAATGGGCCGATCAATAAGAGATCGATGCGAATGTGGCCCCCTTTTAAACATCCCGCGCGGACAGGACGAAATCGGATTGAAGAAGAAGCGAAACAAGGCGCTTGAGTGACGGTTCCATTAATTTCGACCTGTGCCTTGTACATACCTACACATCGTTCCAGTCTATAATTTTCATAACTACAAAAATTTGGATCATAAATTATAATTTGGGTCTAGTACAGTTGCACGTATCCACTCCGGGCGTTTAGTGCGGCCCTTCTACCAGCCGAGCGGTCGTTAGCGTTTTCAATGCCGTTGCTTTTCTTGGGCGAAGATGCGCCTCGAAGAATAGGAAAACGCAATGAGGCGTTGGCATTTTGAAAGAATTGTCTATATCTGCTTGGATGTGGGAGTTTCACATTAGATGGGACAGCAGTGGTCTGTTTATACCAAACAAAAAAGACGCGTCGAAAACAAAAAGACACTGTGAAAACAAAAGCAAGGCTAAATTAAATAGTAGACTGTGTACGAATAGCTGTCGGCCATCATTTCTGTTAATCTACCTGAATATGTACATGTAGTTGCTATTTATTTTGAAATATCTAGCTTTTCTCAATTAAAAATTTCCTAATTCCAGCAAGGCTAAATATAATTATTACACCAAAAAATATTAATTCGGTTGTTAAATAAACAAAAGCAAACGGGCGAATTTGCCATATAAACCAATTGCAGCGAACTATACTTATACACAATTAGTGCAAAAAATAAGGTCCAAGCTCGTATCTTTCATGTACGTACATAGTCAATCCGGATGCCATTTTAAGGTCACATAAATTCAATTGTTTTTTGTTGCTGATGCTACAGGCCTCGCCAGGGCTGTATGTCGTGGGGACTAAAGCCCTTAGCCCTCTGACTCGTAGGGGCTAATAAAAAACTGCTTCCTTTTTTATTGTAGAAAAAAATCCCATGGAAAAAATTAGAACATAAAAGTAAAATGCGAAAAGTGAATATAAATCAATAAATATTAGAAATCTACGTTTTTGTGTTAGGAGTACCTACTCATAAACTATCAGAAGGAATAACAGTATAGATATTCGAATTTCATTTCGCTTGAAAATTGGCGAGGTGATAACTATGGGGTCAAACAGTCATGACGTCCCTTTCGCGAGAATTTTCAAGTGGAATCATTTTCAAAATTACTGCTTTAAAAGTAGCTCTTGTCGATGTATGCCATAAGTTAGAGAATATCGAAGATCAAGTTTGCTGTCGCTTTTTAAAGTTATAAGAAATATTTAAGTTTCATGCCCAGAAACGGAAACTATATTGTTTTCTTTCATATTTTTGAAGAACTTTGCGACGAAATTGAAATTCAAAGTACGGAATCGCATGTCGGAAGGCTATGCATTATGGGGAATGGGGCGTCAGCTGTCATTCAGGGCTTCCAGCCTCAATAATTAGCGGCGCTCTAAAACAAAACATTGGAAGAAATTAACAAGTAAGTACAGGATGTTCTGAATATCAGCTATTCTTATGATAGCATTTTGGGGAGACATCTTATATTTTGCATAAGGCCGTCCTGGATTTATTATTCGAAGAAGAACTTTTGAAGGGACTGACGACCAGTTTAACCTTGTAGAGAGGCCAATTTTAAATTTTCGAAGTTCCTGTTTCAAATAGAGAAATTAAATTAAAAATCCGGATAGAAAAGATTACCTGAGTTTTTTCCAAAAAATACATTCCAAACTCAAACATTTCTAATAATAGTTGACACATTAGTACATAGCTACATACCCCTATTCCAAAGATGTGAAGCTACTGTTTCAAACATATTTGGCTTGCTGTACAAGTTAAAACTAGATTTATCAAGAGAATATTCGCGAATCTTCCCACCTACATTTTCAAACTGAATTCATGGAATCATTCATTTATTGGAAATACATTTTGAACCACAATGTATGAAGTATGACTTTTGGTCTTGCTAATAATGCCCATTGAAGTAGACGTTTTGCGTCAAATAAGGGATGAAAACATTATATCCGATTTTGTCAATTCAAAATTGAGAAAAAAGGCTTTTAGTAGAATATCAATCACTTTTTGTATTTCATTCATGTTTTTTGTACTCTAAAAGTCGCTCACATTTAGTCAGTTCTGCATCTTAGATGTGTCTTGTGGACGAAGGGGTTGGGTGGGGAATGGGGGCTAAAAGTTTCCCAGACTTTCCAGGCAATGAGCAGCCACGAGCTGTTTTCAAGGCCTTGAGTGTCCCGAATATCTGATATCGAGGTATTGCGAATTTCGCGAGTTGCTTGCAAAGCCTGCTACAGTAGGGATTGCATTCCCGAACAAAAAAAGAAATAAGCAAGAACGGATCAATCATCTAAACTAAGTCAAGAATGTCGCCAACTTTCGTCCCCATCTTTTATAGGAAAAAATGAGAACCTTCCAATGCGAAAATCCAATTTTGTAAGCAAGAGTATCGCAGAAGGACTTCGAGTTGCTGAAGAGAGCATACACAACTTCCCCGAACTGTTTTCTCGCAGGGAAATGGACAAATGACAACATTTTCGCAAAAACTACAAATATTAAATTCATGGCGAAGAAATATTAAGGGCGTAAATAAACTGCAAACGTCAAAGTCATTCGAAGAAATCTCCAAGTGCAATATTTGTAGGCGTCCAAGGGTATTTAATTTTTCTCTGCTGCGAGTAAATAAAAATAGGTGAAAGAAAACATAAACAGAAGTCATTTTTAAAAATAGATGGTTTGGAAAAATTACTTTTGGTACAGTTTTGATCACCCTATTTAACTTTTCAAAACGGGGAAGCAACACGGTTATGAAAACTCGAGTTAAGTAACAAGCTGTACCTAATTGGATATTTTGTTATCAATTGGCGGTGCAAGATAATTATAGTAAATACGCCCAACACGTGCTCGACCCAAAATAAACCTCACCCGCTCCACGTGCTGAACCTTAAGAGACCATCGGCCATAATTGCTCTAATTAAAAACTTCCAAATTGATTCAATTACTCATCCGAATTAAAGCCAAAAAAAATATTTGGCGTCTTTTACCTCCGGGTCCATTCTATTATTAGAGGGACAAACGGGCATTTCGGACTGTTTTCGCCGCGTTGGCAGTTACCTAACTCGCGACGAAATCGCGATCAAGACACACCAGGGCCCAAAAAACGTCAGGTCCCGTTGACGAGCTCGTCTCGGGGGTGACTTATGCCACCCTAATAACCCACCATAACCATAAAATTAGGACCTTGACTAAAATCTGTCGTAATTTACGGCCGCTTTCGCCTCGTAGGAACGAAAGTTTTCCCCGGTTTATTGCGTCCCTTACGCAGTCAAAAGGCCCGCTCCGAAAGTGGCTTCGGGGGATACGACCCTGTTCGGCCTGTTTACAACAAACGCTATTTTGGGAGGCTCTTTTTGGCAAAGGCTATTTGTCAACGGCCTTTGTTTTTATCGCCGTGGTATGTTTACATCAGGATGTGGAAATGTGACTTTTGGCTACGTGCGTCGTGAAATGTACCGAGAAATGTTTTTTGGATTTTTTTTTAAACGATAAACATGAGGGCGAAGCAGTTGAGTCAAATTTCAGCGAAGTATGGGCGGTTTAGTGTGCCATTTAAATTGTAAATAAATAAAAAAGGTTGAACATAGATCGTTAGATACGATACATAGACAATCAGAAAACAAGTGCAACATAGTAGGCTATCACTAAATTTCGTGTAATTCCGGGATGCAAATTTGGAGATTGTTTTATTGAACTTCGTCATAAAACTAACAAGATGCAGAAGAAGATCATAAAGAACTACTTTAGGTGCATAAAAAATCCTTGTGTAATATAGTAGTCTGTATAAATTCAACTGTTTTTATTTTTACTTTTGGCTACTACATACATTGATCACAATCAGTTAGAATTTTTTATAAATGTATTTATGCAGGATTCAGTGCTGTTCTCTTGAACTTCATAGTAAATGCAGTGGACCGTCTTGAACTAAGGTGATGAAAGAGAAAATAGGGTCAGTTGGGGCAAGTGCACCCCCAAGAGGTATAAATTTATCTTTGGATATGCATCAGTAAGTAATATTCATAACATTTTATGTCAAGCCTTGATTTTTGGAAATGTTACCTACTAACTTGTTAGCTACATACACCGAAAAGCATATAAACACATATTTCTAAACAAAATAATGCGCTGCATATTAAGAAAAAAACATTGGCTAAGCAGATGTAACATGTTATAATGAATATATGTTTAAACAAGAAAAATTAACACTAAAAATAAAAAGCAACTGTCTTCTGTTCATACTAGGTTTCTTTAATTTACAAATGATGTACTCTAATACTACGGATATATCAGATGTGCGGAGCCACTTAAATTTCTTATTCTCTTTTCTGGCATATCTTAAAAAAATACATGTTGTAGATGTTCGCTTGTTTACAAGTAATTTGACTTATAAAAAAATCGAGTTGTTCGCTTTATACCGAACTGCACCACACCATCGTCTTGTTCAACGATATCAGGTGAAATAAATGCTTCTCTTGCTTCTGCTCCATGACTTAAGTATTATGCAAATTAAAATCTTCTAATTCTTCAGAAGATTCTCTATATTTAGTGATGTGTGCAATTTTAGTTTTCATTCGAATATATTTTTTGTTCTCATCATCACTCATTTGAAAAACAGAATTACTAGTTAACACTTCCGCTTCTGCGCACACTCTTCGTTTTTGTATTGTAGCCTGCGGTTTAGCTGATAGAACTGCTTTAAAAATGTAGACCTATTGGTTGATGGGTCTTCCACTAAGTTGGAATATTCGCTGCTCGTTATGTTATATGTGATATTTCCTGGTTTTGTTAGGTCCCCGGTGAAATTTACATACTTGTTTCTAAACGAAATGTGTTTATTTTTGACGTTTTGAAGGTTAATGCCGCTAGTTACTTTTTGGATTTATTTGTCATGTTTGGAAGCGTGTAACAGATGGCAAAGCAGTGTCTCTGTTTCACTTCTCCGAATTTATCGTATGAGCAAAAAGAAAGTTCATTAAGAGTGCCTTTGGAGTTTTGAAGTCGTGTGTTATAACACCAGAAATTATGCAGCTGTCATCTTTCCGTTGCATTTATTACGGGTCGTCTTGACCAAGGTTATGATCACGTTGTGTCAGCCACTGTTTATAAAATGTCAGTGACAAGGATTAGGTATGATTTTCTGGTGTTACTCGTATAATACACATCTCTCAAGTCCCAAAGGTATCTTTAATGAACTTTTTGCTCATCTATATTTGCAACGTTATTCCTGTTATTGCTGTGTTTGGCGTATTTGGTCAAATCTGAGCGTGATATCCCGTACAGTCTTGGTTTATCAGACGTATTCGGTTGGGTTTTGGCGAATTACCTGCTCTATTTCGCGAATTTATCGTATTGCCACCGTGAATGATACAGCTTATCACCTTTCTTTTGTTTTTAATTGAAGAACTTCCGGTTGAATTGTGAAAAACAAATCATCGAAATCTTCGCCTGGTCCTTTAGAAAGGATTTGTGATTCGCTGTTTTCGTTATTTTTTACAATTGTTATGGTTGGATTAAGTAAATGGAATCTGGGTGAAAGACCATGTAGGTGGATTTTTATGAAGTCGGTGGCAGGTTTGGTGAGTCGTGCCGTGAACGCTTATGTTGGAAATTTGGATTTACACATTTTACTTCCATTTCTGATGGTTTTCGATAAATCAGCACCTCCTCTGGAGATTTGCACACTAAGCCATTTTCTACCTGAAGGCGTATATATTTAAGAGTGTTCGTGATGCTTTATCTGATAGAGAATTACTGGGTTGTCGTACTTAATACTTGTTTTACGAGTTGTCATATTAAATCCACCACGTTTCTTTCTCTCGTCAACGTGTAAACTACGGCGAGACATTTTTGTTACCATTAGGGTTGTGCCTTTGACCGGTCAACAACTTTTTGGTCAATTGACCGGTCAATTGACCAGCCAATTGACCGCTCATTTGACCATTTTAATTTTTTTAATTAACCTTTTTTAAATCAATTGTATTGATAGTTCTGTAAGTTTAAGCAAGTCACAAGGTTAACTAGTATCATATTACCACCAACCCTTTTGTTTAGTATTTATAAGTGCATATAATTAACAGTTTTAACAATTATTTCATTTTATACTCTCGGTAACTAAAATAATACACCATTTATTGGCCATATATTTACGCTTCAATAAAAACAAATCATTACTGCATAAGTACAGCAAAGAAGAGAATAATAACAAACTAAAATGTATTAAGAAACCCCCCAAGAAACATTGGTCGCTGTGTGAATCCCCTCGCTAAATATGTAAATCCCCTGCATTTTTGCAATTTCAGTAAATGTTTGATTAGTTACAGGCTTACAGCCAATAATAAAGACCTTCTACAAAAAAAACCGTTGATTGATAGTGTAATTTAATATAAGCAATTTTAAGGCTAAAAGAGCATTTGACAGTGAATTTGACCACACAGTTTTTGACCGTGGTCAAATTGACCGGTCAATTGACCGGTCAATTGACCAAGGCACAACACTAGTTACCATTCAATGCGCTTGACACCGAATGTTTGACGAAACTAATTATTTACAATACTCAAAATTTGCAGTAATTACCAGTCATTAATCGACTCGTATGATTGGTCTATGTGTAACTTTCACCAAAGAAATAATGTAATGAGGTGGTGAATGCAGTGGTGGAAACGAAAAGCGACGCAGTGCATAATTTAGTCCAATAACTGAGTCACTTCGAAACTAAATCCATTGCAATGTTATTTTAAGCGCTAGAGTTGCATATTCGCTAGACATACTCTATCTAGATTTCCTAGGTTATGGAATTGGTGGTGATTACGGCACAGCTTTGACTTTGCTTTCGTAGTCTGCACGATTTCCCTACGTTGGTACCGTTCGATCCAGCAACTAGGCGAGGGTTTCCGTGAGATTCAACAGAAAAGCTACGACCTTATACCCCAAATATTTTTGCCGCAATTAAAAAATGTATTGGCGCGAATAAGTGTATGAATTGGCGATATTGAAATTTTCCTGCTTATTCCAATTTTGCTATTTATGTATTAATACAGTAGTGATTCATATGCGTATTTTCTACGTATCTTGCGTTTTGGTTACGTTTGGCGTTAAAGTTACATTTGAAATTGTAAATTGCATACGTTATGCTGCGAACGCCGCGTGTACACGTCGCGGGGTCGGTATTGGGTTTGATTCACGCACGTATCTTGTCGTTACCCCAAATAGAATATTTTATTTCGGTACGAGGAACTACCTTCTTATATTACTTGTCTGCAGGTAGGTAATGAAAATAAATATTACTTTAATTGAGACGTATTTATGCCTTTTTTCTTTCTGTGTGCTTATTAAAGAGACTGCATCTGATAAATGTAATTTTTAGAAATCTCCGTTCAATGTATTGCTATTACCATATTATCCGCGCGTCTTCGCGAGTTGTTCAACAACCAAATTAGTGGCGCCCATATTTGGTTTGGATCAGTTTAGTGTTACCTCACTCCCTTCATCAGAGTAGCTTCGCTAGCCCGTTGAACGCTCTTGGTTACCGGATTGTCTTGGGTATTCACAACTCACTTTCCAGCTTATATTGAAGTATTGTAAGATTATCATTAATTTATTCTATTGCTATTGCGTATTAGTGCGTTCAGCAGTGACAATAACTTCTTAATTTTGTATAAAAAATCCGAAACAGCGGCTTAGCCACTTTTGGTGCGATTTGAACATTTATTATAAATTTATAGCAGTGGCGGAACAAATTCTGATTTAGAAGTGATGAATTCGGACTATGGCTATAGCTTTCTAGAACTAAATATATAAAGTTTAATGTGGAAAAAACTTCTTGCATTTTTGCGAGAAACAAAGGAATTTAGTATCACAGTTCCACGACCTACCATGTTCGTATACCGTAGCTTTGTTTTGTATCTTTAACAGTATAAAAGTAATGAACATAGTGACAGCTCCTTCTCCCAATGTGTCAAAACACAGCGAGTTCAGCTCCGGAATATCATCGAATCAAGAGGCGTCGACGTCGTTTTGGCGCTATTTTCAGGAAGCGCCGACCATCTGGCCGCGGTTCTCCAGCGGCGTTAAATGCAATTCAGACGCGATGCGTACCCAGATGTCTTATTTATGCCCCGTCAGTGCCAACGATCGTCCAATTGGTCTCGTAATATTCCAGACGTCGATTTTGATTCCGAAACTGAGATTTGGCCGCTGAGTCACAGCCGTAAATCACGCTTACGCTTCTAGTATTTTTGGGCCGTGACTGCACTTCGGCACTAATTTAAAGCTGCAGGTTTGTCAAATGCTCTACAGTATTTTACGACCGGCTAAATTTAAAATGGGCCGAACCGGATAGCGCACCTTGTAAAATTTTAGTTTTGAAAATAGAATTTCTCATGCAGCTCTTTTTAAGTGGATACCAAATCAGTAGCGGCTCCAGGAAAACAATTGAAAATAATTTCAGAGACTGACACAGACCTCAAGTTATATATTATGCTATCAAGCATTGTCGTGCAAGAAAATGATAATTGCCTAATAATAAAGGGTAAAAGCTTCTTGGATTAATCATACCGTTAAATGAAGCGTTCAAAAAGTTTAAGACTTTATAGTTTCATCTTCTTTGAACTTCATTCCTGTTTCAAGGCGGTGTGGCACTATACTGACATTTTCCCAGTTTTCAATTAGCTTTTTGTATTTGGAAATGCATCCGTGGTACTAAGCGACGGCATTGCTAAATTACTTCGTTACGCCTGACGATGCAGACATTGAAATTTGAAATGGAACAGGTGGTTTAACAAAGGACAAAATTATGCAGTCGCTTTGTGAGTTTTTTAAGCTGCTTAAGTGGCGGCAGGTGAATTTTTTGAAAGGGTGAACGACCCTTCCCTTAATTACTTCCTTGCCCTTGGAGGGGCCCTGCAGAGGAATTTTCCGAGCGGAATAAATTTTAATTAAAATTAGCCTGGCCTTAAACTTATTTTTTTCCAGTTTAGATGTAAATTTGAAGAAAAAACGCTTGCTGTCGTATTTACGCTTATATAATAATTCATCTTATTCAGTTTTAATAACGAAGATTCAATGACGGCTTTTAATTCAAGGTGGGAGTAATTTGCTTGAAGTGTGGTATAATTTGATGGGCTATTAGCATTATTCACTTAATAATCCCTGGGATCTTTGGGTCGACACTTTTTTGGTGAGAGTTCGGCTGGGACCCGGAATTATCCCTCGCCTAAGTGGCTAAAGTTATTGCAAAAATAAATTGCTGCGTAAGGACAAAGGTTGCAGACACTTATCTTGTCATTTGTAATGCTGCGCAATGGTGAGATGGATGGGTAAACAGTTTATACGGTGCTAATTGAACATAGAAATTACTGTTGGAGCTCAATGAAAATTGCACATCTTTAAGCTGGTTTTGTATCCACTGTCTGGGTTAGCGTCGTATTTTGAAAAAAAAAATTCTTTGGTGAGAGGATGAATTGTGCAATTTTACAATGATCTCAAAGCTATGCAACGATTTGAACGATTAATAAAAAATAAGTGCCCCAATCATGATTTGAACCTATGTGTAGCGACTCGCAGGCTTAACACGTCGCGACTCGGCCAATCACCGCCACCTAATTTTACCAATTACAGTCAAAGAACATTCTCCGTTGGAATATGTGAATGAACCTTTGTTTATATTTAGGTTAGACCATAATCGTCCGCTAATCGATGAACAGCTACGTATCCTTCTGAAAAACAAATAACAATAGATAAAGCGTACCGGTAAATATTTGTTCCGCAAATAGACAGACTACCTTGTGATCCTCTCTGTTTTCCAGCCAAAACCGGCTGTAGCTTTTCGCATACATGAAATTTATTAAAGACTATTGCGGCGTTGGGTGTGGAAATCTGGGCTGCCGTAGTCAAACATGGCTTGGAGTGAACAAATATTGACTGTTTTTATATACCACGTTAGGTACTGGCAATGGGCTTAGCAAATTAATCAATTTTTCAAAGATAAAAGAGGTTAAAGAGTGAATGAATGCATTTTTAATTAGACTCTGATTGTTGAAGTATGTTTTATTTCCTAATCTCGAAACGTATCTGTAAGCTCTGTTCGTTCACCTTTTATGAGTTGTGATAAATGGGAAATCATTTATCAATCAGAGGTCGTTTTTGTGTAAGCTTCAAGTGTGTGTTTAGTGCAAAAATATTTGTGACTAGAAAGTCCTTGTTGTTTGTAAAAACAGATTTAATACAATTTAAAGTGTCTGAAATTAGGTTATTCAATTTTGTGATAATTTGATAACAAAGGAATGTTGACTCAACATTATTATCGTTTTTTTATATGAAAATGTTTTCTAGTAATCCGCCTACGTGAAGTTTGTTGACAAATAACAAACAATAACACATATCTAATATACTATTTGCTCTTGAAATGAAAAAAAAAACGAATCTGTTAAGAAATAAATGCAATGCAATATCACGAAAAATACGAATGACGATCACATAAGTATTGACTGTGTAACACAGACCCTTCTGGATTTTTATAGAAGAACCAACGATGAATGATGTCGCTATAATTATTGCCTATGTACATTTGTATTTCTTAAAAAAATGAAAAATTCCGAAAAATGGCGTTCTTTGCTATGATAGTCGTATGGCCAAAGTCTTACTGAAATTTAACTGAAACAAAGGAGTTCCGGCTGTAGCACATCCTAGTAATATGGGATCCACAGTTTTATATCTTTTATCCGAATTTTTAAATTTTTAAACGCCTTACCTGGACTGGGGTGCAAACTCGAGACCCTTAGATTAGTAGCCAGGACTCAGGATGCTTAACCTCTCTGCGTTATCGAGCCCTGTGAAAATGGTCGTATGAGTATTTGTAAATTTGTATTGTAGGATGGCAGTAAACTGCAATGATGGTCGCAATTCATTATAAAATTTTTGATTTTCGCGCTTATTCGATTTTTTTAAATTTACCTTCGGCTTAGACCTAAATGTCATATTGACTAGGGGTTTTACTATATTCATTATCATTTATCATTATATACCTTTTTGATCGCTGGGGAAATATTTTCATGAATTTTGTCAGGCTCGTACATGTCTAAAACACATGAATCACACTCTCTTGAATTGAAAAATCTAAATAAATAGGGTCTAATTGACTCGTAATCGCTATGGTTTTCCGAGAATCAGAAATGGCGGCTTCTAAAATTCCCATTTATGTATTGTTTGCAAGTTACACAATATATTGCAGAAAACAAATAGACATCGACCTAGTCATGTTATTTTTATATAGTTCGTTCGAAGTATATTCATATCATTCTAAGTAGATCCCATAGGCGGCCATGATCTAAGCAGGGATTTCTGCCAGTTTTTGTTTCACGGACGATTTGATACGAATCAAGTTTTTTTCTATCTTCTCTGAACAATTTTCTCATTTATAATAAGGTCACTTCATCTGTGATGTCACAAGACCGACTAGATCGGACCTGTCTAATAGCAACCGTGAATCATAATAGCGGCTGGATTTAATTATTTCCGATTATGTACTTAACACGTAATCCTTCAACCTTTCAACGGGAGCAACGTCGGAACTGGATGGCAAAGTTCAGCTAATTCTGACCTAAAAGGAGCGATCTTATCTGGTTGTTAATCATATGAGCAAATATTATGCGAGTTGTGTTAATTTAAAGCGCATTAGTTTATCACAGTCGGCGCTAGTGCAGTTTATGTTCGTGTCATTTCGTTTTATCTGTATCAATTTAGTGTAATTTACATGAATGCAGTTTCTATTAGCCTCTATTTTGTTTTATCTATAGTTAATTCGACATGGTCGTCATTAATAGAGTTGATGTCTTAATTTGCGTTAATACAATGTGTGTTTTAGACGCTGTCGTGTTTTATTCGTAGTAAATTTGTTATAATTTGCTTCAATATCTATAGTTAATTGATCGTAGTTGGCGTTAATACAGTATATTCTTTTGTTTTACGCATAGTTAATTTGTCATAGTTTGCATTAAAGGAGTTGAGGTTATGTGCATTTTTGTTTTATTTCTAGTTTGCGTTGATACATTGTTTTGTTTTATAGCGCTCTTTTGTTTTATCATAGTTAATTTGTCTACGTTGGGACTGTAGACACTCTTTTGTTTTATTTGTAGTTATAATTTGTCGTAGTTTGCATTAATCGAGTTGAGGTTGTCTGCCCTTTTGTTTTATCTACAGTTAATCGTTTCAATTGGTGTCAGTAGTAAATTTCTTATAGTTAACTTTAATATCTACAGTTAATTTATTGTAGTTGGCGTTCATACGGTATTATGTTAGACATTCTTTTGTTTTCCGTATATTTAATTTGGCTAGTTCGCGTTAATCGAGTTGAGGTTATATGTCCTTTTGTTTTATCAACAGTTTATTTATTTCAATTTGCGTTGAAACAGTTTGTGTTGGTAAATTTCTTTTAGTTAGCTTCAATATCTGCTGCTAATTTATCGTTTTTAGGCGTTTGTACAGTATATGTTACATTTTTTTTTTGTTTTACGTACAATTAATTTGTCATAGTTGGCATTAATTCAGTTGAGGTTAAGTACATTTTTCTTTTATCTACAGTTACTTAATCGTATAGAGTGATTTAAAAAATTTCTCCTCGAAGTGTGCGATGGAATTTGATCATGTGTTCTTACTCACCTCACATTATAACCTCAAATTGGATTCTTAACAGAAGCTTGACAATATTATTGAAAGCATTTTGAAGTTTGTTTGACGCTCCATATTTTCTGAATGAAGCTGCGACGTCACATTTTTTGTTTCACAAAAATCACAGGTCACTAGAGGAGACATTTTTTTCGATCACTCTATAGTAGTTTACGTCGATACATCTTATATTAGACACTGTTTTGTTTTATGGCGTTTTGTGTGTAGTTAATTTGGCATAGTTAATGGAGTGTATGTTGGCTGCCTTTTTGTTTTATATACAGTAAATTTCTTTAAAATTACTTTAATACAGTTTGTGTTAAACGCTGTCTTTTTTCTGTAGTAAATTTGTTGGAATTAACTCCAATATCTGTACTTAATTAATCGTAGTTGGCGTTCATATAGTATTTCGTTATAGATTCTTTTGTTTTGCGCATAGTTAATTTGTCATATGTAGTGTGCGTTAATGTAGTTGAGGTTAGATACCTTTTTGTTTTATTTCTAGTTGACGTTGATACATCTTATGTTATACACAGTTTTGTATTATCTATAGTTCAGTATTCAGAGCGATAGACCGAATGTTAAACATCCATAGTTAACTTGGCATATTTAATAGAATCGATGTTAGCTGCCCGTTTGTTTTATTCATAGTTAATTTCTTTAAATTTGTTGTAATAGAGTTTGTGTTAGATGTAGCCTTTTTTCTCGAGTAAATTTGTTGTAATCAACGCCAATATCTGCACTTAATTAATCATAGTTAGCGTTCATGCAGTATTTTGTTAAACATCCTTTTGTTTTACGCATAGTTACTTTGTCAAATGTAGTTTGCATTAATGTAGCTGAGGTTAGATACCTTTTAGTTTTATTTGTAGCTTTTTTTGTTGTACTTAGTTTCCGTTAATACAGCTTAGTACATTAGACACTGTTTTGTTTTATCTATGGTTCAGTATTCAGACCGAATGCTCGACATTGTTTTGTTTTGCGCATAGTTAATTTATCATGCGTAGTTTACATTATTGTAGTTGAGGGTTGGTACATTTTTGTATGATTTGTAGCTACTTTATTGTAGTTTCCATTGATGCACCGTTTGTTAGATACTGTTTTATTTTATCGATCATTCAGTGTTCAGGCCGAATGTTGGATATTCTTTTGTTTTATCCATAGGTAATTCATCATAGTTTACGTTAATTGTGTTGATGGCAGGTGCCCTTTGGTTTTGTAACACTCTTTATCTACGGTTGTGTAGTAGGTCCAAACTGCAAACAGTAAATTTCTGGAAATAACGTCTGCCCATTAGGGATTAGGGCCATCGGTTCTCGAACTTTCAATTTTCGGCCGTCAAGTAAAAGCGACAGCTCCCGCCGCTTTTCGGCGGGCGTCCCTTTGCCCACGTGCTCGAGGTGTTTTCCTCGGTCGGCTGACCGTGCATAGAATAGGTCGGATCCCCTCCCGAGCCGAGCCGCATGTCCACCTTCGTACTATTATTATTTTGTAGTTCACATTTTAGGTGTGCGCTAGGCGGGTGTATAAGTGCGTGCGCCTCGACGAATTCGCGTCGCTTTTCGTCCCTTCGCTGATTTTCTCGCCGACACACTGTGAAAATGTGACTGTGCGTCCGCGTGCAACTCGACGCCAGTTTGTTGACTCTATAAACATTGGATCTTGCTTCCTCATGCGCTGGAACCGACTCTCGTGCCGACCTGTGGACACCATGAGGAGCTGACCGCGGCCGGAAAATGGGGATAGTCACGAAGACTTTGGGGATTATTTTTAGCCTGTAAGTACCGCACGTGCTCGCCTCGAGCCGGTGCATATGCAATATGCAGTATGTGCAGCAGCACCGTCGTGTTTGTATCGCGAATTTTATGCACTTTCTGTGAAGAGTATGGACCAAATTTTTGGGCATTATTTTTGTGATTAAAAATAGTTCCTCAGTTAGGTTCAATTTGTTTGTTCATTTCTGTTGTTATTTTTAAATGATATTGGGAAAAATATTATTTTTTGTATTTAAAAAAATACACGAATATATGGACTATATCGATATATCTTTATATGTAGTCTGGAGAAATATTCAATCATTTCAAAATACCAGGTGCTTTTTTTAGCTTAATTGATTGTTAATTCAATTTCGATCAGAAATATTGCTACAAAATTAATAGTTAAATTTTATAATTTTTATTAAGTCGAGACTTTTAACTGCCAATTTAAGTAAAAAAAATACGTTTAGCCAGAAAGCACTTCTTTACTAATACATACTTACAAATTAAAATGACGTGAACTGGCACAATGTAAGAATTATTATATTACCAAGTTATTGTTTTGAAAATTAAAATATTACAAAATTGTTTTAAAATTTGCAACGAAAATAATCATCTAGACTCCAGAGAGGTTCTAATTCGAATAAAAAAAATTTAACAGTGTTTTAAAGTTTTTTATTCAATTTTGACACTTTAAAGTGACATTATTAACTCCATAACAACCTTCATAAACAGTATATGATTCACAAGTGAAATAGAAGTGTTTTAATTCACTAGAGAATTAAAAAAGTTTAATTCCCTAGAGAATTTAAAAAGTGTCAATGAAGAACAACATATTTTTATTATTTCTACAAATATCTACACTCAATTATTCTTTCTCTTTGTAGTGTGTAATATATAATTACTAAAATTTAGATTAAATCGACGATGAATGGGCAAATTTATATCTTAATTTGAATATTTTTAAATTTTTTATTCAAAATTTCGTCAAAATTGAATAAAAACATATACGCCACGTGAATTAAACATTTATTTACTCAAAGATTTGATCTCACTCGCACTACGTGCTCGTGAGCTCAACATCTTTCGTGAATAAACATACGTTTAATTTACTTGGTGTATAATATGTATTAACACTGAACGTTGTTAGTCGATTCTGATAATTTATTGAAAATTTTCATATACATGTAGTGGAAACTTTGTTCTGTTAACGTGAGCGTATGCATAGGGGATGTCCCCTATCTCAAGTTCGAGTGTTGTAGCTATGCTTAACTGTTGCAGTTATTAACCTGTTTTATTTTGAAAATGAACACGAAACACTCAAAATGTAAAGTGCTATAACTATCATAATTTGAATATCCTTAAATGCACCTCTATAACTATCCCTAAACTTAATTTTTTATAGTTTGAATAATCCCCTTTTCTGCAATCAATAAAAGGCCCTGGTGATTACTACTTAGAATGCGCACAATATACACATTTTACACTTTTACATAAGGTACATTGATTATTGCATACAATGTTACCTATATTAAAAAGGGAAAACAATTGAAGAACTTGTATTTAATAAATGGATCTTGAAATCGTTTACGAGTTTATATGCATTGTTAGTAGATGTAGAATAATCATCGAAGTCAGGGCCAAATATTTTATTGAAAGGGCAAGCTTATATAGCGTGTCTGACTGAATACGGCCCTGCTATACATTTGTCTTTGCACACATAAAATGGACTTATTTACATAGTTCTGTTCAAGTTATTTATCGACGTAAATTATTTAATTTTGGCTATAATCTAATTCACATTTCAGTTTGGCTTACAGAGTCATTTCAGTTCCGTATTTATTTAGACGTAATAATTACTACTGGTTTAGAAAACGAACTTAATATACTGAAGTTGAATTGTCAAAACAGTAATTTTCTTCAGTAAATGAGTTTGTATTAAACAGTTGAGTATAACGATGTAAATGAACGCACTTTGTGCTCGAAAAGACAAATTCCACGATAGTATCGCTATGCAGCACAAACCTTGCACAGCCCTCGTTGATGCTTAGCAAAAATTTATCATTAGCGTTTCCGTACAGTTTATTCTTGCGGAATGTTTCCTGGAGTCATGTATATATGACTTAAATATGTAAATAATCTAGAAAATAGTTGAAACTTTCGGTTATACCTGTTGTTGAATTTTCTTAAGATAATTATTTTTAAGATTTTTCTCTGAAAAATTATGAAAATAGATAGACATTCACTACCTAGGTGAGAATATAATTCCTTAAATGTTGAGCCAATCAATCACCATCTCTTAAATTTAAGACCTTGACCACTAGGACCCTCTACCATAGTGACAATATAGTGACTCGCGATTTTTGATTTGGTACGAGCTAACTTGGTTTTGTTTCACGGGTCAAATGAACTTATTTAAAAATGTCAGCTGATTTTTCGAGGTTATGTGGTGCTTTTTAAGCATAAAAAGCTACAAGAAGTATATTTCGGACAAACATTGATCATTAGCATTGATACTCATGTAATAAAATAGTATTACGCTCCATCTTCCATATATTTTAAATCATTATATTCTCTTCCTAAATATAATTCGTAATATGCCCAATAATCTATAATTTTTTAAGAACATCATTTCGTTATAATTCCGATGCATGAAAATACAACTTGTCCTGCGGATTCGTTGTATTTTCAGCTTTGGGATTACAACTCATAATATTCATCACAAAATTATCGATAATAGGCATACTACTTATTATATTACCCCTGAAAATATAATTATTAGGAGAACGGGAAAGTAGGCTACGGCCCTGAGAATACGTATCTTTGACTTTACCATTTATCACTTTACTTTTGTCATCAGACTTTCTGATACGGTATTAAAAAAATGTTTTTCAGTTTTTTATAAACCATCGTATTTCACTTTAATATGAATTTTGATGCATGCCTCTAACCAATTCATTATGTTTTGATAATATCAGTAAAATATCTAGCCTGTTTTATCGTTCAGACTATAGGAAAACAATGATTAATAGTTATTTATGTACCAAGGGCATTATGAAGATGTTTATGCCCAAGTGGTATAAATGTCAAATAATGTACGTGGAATATATATTTTATTTTCCTGTTTTGATACATAAATAAATTATTGTAAAGCTTGAAAAGAAACCCTCTCATAATGATTACGCCCTAGGGCGTTATGGACGGCTTTATATACCTCATATCACAGATATAACCAACAAATAATGTATTTTTGGGAAAAATCCTTTAGGCACACAGCATTTACACTATTTTTTCTAAATTAAAACTTTAGACTGCCACAGTTCCCTTCATTTTAACTCGTTTCAAAATTGCTCGGCGTTATATTCGGTGCAGCTTATTTCCAACCTCGCCAACGTACGTAATTCATATTTGACCCATTTGAATCCACATGGGTGGCGATTTGCTGAATTAAATTAATCCGAAGTTCAAGTCGTGACTTTATTTTACTTTCCTGGCAATTACTGCAGAAAACGCTTTTTGCAGCGCTCTGACTCACGCGGACGTCTGTGACACTCAATTAATGGAAATGAAAATAACAGATTTATGTAACTTGAATGCTTGTGCAAACAGATTTTTAACGTGCGAATAATCGCCGCCAGTCGCGAGATGAATTCAAGTTAAACATAACTCGCTGGCGTAACGTCGCTTCATTTTGTTGATACCTATTGAAATTTTGAGGATGTAGCTGAATTAATTTGCTTTAATCAATCAATTTTAATATGCAATGTTTGTGGAATCCAAAGCAATATTTTTCTTTTTTTTATTTTCTGCGTGGAATAGTTGAACGCGGATAATCTCTTGCGCAAGTGGCTTATAAAATAATAAAAACTGCCGTAATTATTTACTTTAAAATTATTCAAACTGAAACAACCACATTTATTTTCCGCCAAGTGTCGACAGGCACCATGGGGGCATGCCTTCTGTGGTCTCGAGGAGGCAAGCAACACGTTTTCTGGACCAGGACCCCTCCTGGCGACGCCTTCATTCCGGCGTCATCTGGAATATTTGATTGAGGAGGGTACTTTTGATCGCTCCATTTCGTTTTAATGTGGGATTGAAATTTCGACAGATCATTTGAAAATGAATAAAATTAGTTTTTGCGTGTTCTTCTATAATGTAGAGGGTACTGCTGAAAACGTTTGAGGAGGTTGTGGAGTCAAAGATCTTCATGCTGCCTGAATAATCACATATCATTAGGCTCCTTTGTCCGGAATCAAAATTACGCAAACCCCCAATTTAGAGCGGCGAATGTCATTGTCACGCAAATCAACGCCCTGATGATGTACAAAAATAAGGTGCATGCATGGATGTGCCAGATTGATTTTCGGGTCAACGACGTTCCGGGCGTTGCTCGTCCGGACAATTTTCGCCCGGATAAGCTATGATTACGTGCTTGAACTTGAAATAACATTTGCACGTAACTTTTCTTTTTAAGTTGTTTATTTTCGTGCAACAACACATTAAATTCGTCCAGATTACTAATGCTATCATTGCGATAACATTCAATATTTCCACTTTGTAGAACCACAAATATCCATTAATATTTCACCGTGGATGTTTGTTTTTTAAATAACAGCGCCAGTGATAATCCAAGGTTTGTTTGCATTGGCGAAAAGTCTTTCATTGATGCGTAACGGCGCTTTTGTTGTGCCCGCCGCTTTTTCTAAATAAAACCGAAAGGTTTGCGCCCGATTTGCAAAAGGTCTAAAATTGAGCGCGTGCTAAAACGCCACCGCGGGCGTCGGTTCGACAATTTTTAGCCCGCGGGCCGGTGGTCCTTCCGATCCTGACTTATCCCCCCACTTGTCAAACTTTGTCTCTCTAATTTATTACCTCCTTGGATTTGAGTTATTTCGATCGTAGTTGGCCCATTTCCGCATTTGCTCGGTTTATTTGTTTACAAAGCGAACGTTGGTAAATTGTTGAACAGCTGCAACCGGCCCGGTCGCGTATTTCACATATGTAAGGCGAATTCGCAAATATGGGTGGAGTCACAACGCAGTGTCCAATGGGCATTTGTAATTAAGACGGATGGGATGCCTCTGTTCCTGTTTGGTCCAATTTTTTTGGGACCTATTAGATATGATCACTCCAATAATTTTTAGGTTCTAAGCGAGGCTTAAATTTTTCTTTTTCTCAGCAAGGTGACTTTCCAATTTCGTATTCATAATTTTTGTACTAGACCTATTATACTCTTTCTGTTCTAAACGATGCACAATTACTCTAAACGATGCACAATTACTTGATTTCTCAAAATTGAAGCTATTGTTGTCGAGAGTGATATGATGCGACGTCTGAAATGGACACAAATTTACGGGAACCCAACCCATGAAGGGCCAACGCTCTCATTACAAAAAATGTGTTCAAATAATGTGCTAAATAAATTATATACGAAGCGCCTTAGCCGAGAGATTGCTTTCTCTATTCTGGTTTCGTCCAATTTTTCATGGGACTTTTATGATCTGTCCAATATTTTTTGTTCTAAGCGGTGTTTAATCATTCTCTAGCCGGATTTTACAAAATATGGGAACGATTGTTGTAGATCTATATTGATCTCAGCAACTTAACGTGATTTGTAAAATTTAATTATGACGGGTGTGGTACAGAAAGCATTTGGATTAAATTCCCAATTCGTACAATTTTTGCACTAAGCCAATTATAATCCTTCCAACAATATTCTTGTTGTAAACAAATTGGTTCAAATCGATACTTAGTTTTTCTTATGCTCGATTTCGCGAATGTGGAAACGATTGTTGTCGATTTTTTCTGAATAATATTTGAATTTAATTACGACGGATGGGAAGCCAAACGATTGGTTTTTCTATTCTCGTGTGATCCAATTTCCATGGGACCTATTATCATCTCTCCAACAATTTTTTAGTTCTCAAGGATGATTAATTTTACTTTTGCTGCGATTGTGGTAGATTTAGGTGGACCTAAGTAACGTGATTTATAAAATTTGGTTAGGAAAGCTGTGCCCGAGATGGAATTTGGATTTAAGTTCCATAATCGTACAATTTTCGCACTGGACTTTATTGTAATTTCTCCAATATTTTTTTTTCTAAACATTACTTAATTACTTGATCTGTTATAATTGAAACAGTTGCTGTCGACTCGCCTCAACTGAGAGATTGGTTTCTTTATTCTCGTTTATTCCAATTTTCAGGGGACCTATTATGATCTCTCCAATAGTTTATTGGTTCTAAGGGATACATAATCTTTCTCTTGCTGGATTTTGCGAAATGTGGGAGCCATTGTTGTAGATTTATACCGGGTGATTATAAATGCTTTGCCATCAAGTTGCCTTTGAAATATTTGTTGTATGAATAATATGTTGGTGGCACTGTAAGTCTATGTCAAATTCGAGGTTACCAGGTTAGGTTTTGCGTCGGTCTGTGTCAAAACCATATATTTAATAGTACTATATTGCTAGCGCGTGTAAGTGGGGAGGTCACAGCGTAAGTGAGACAGACAACCAACTCTTTTACTCACTCGGTGAGCTGTGCGCAAGCGTCGTCCGCGCGGTGGGGAAGCGGTCAAGTTTAAAATTCGCTTCTAAAGGCAGAGTTCGAATTCTCAGGCATACGCACGCGACGCGTAATACTCAGAATGATACTATGTCGGCGCCGTAATGTTTTCGCTCGTTCCCGGACCCTATTAGCAATATAGAAGTAAAAATATATGGGGTTTTCGTCAGTTTGACACAGACTGACGCAAAACCTAACCTGCTAACCTCGAATTTGACATAGACTTACAGTGCCACCAACATATTATTCATACAACAAATATTTCAAAGGCAACTTGATGGAGCATTTTTTATAATCACCCCGTATTGAGCGCACCAACCTAACGTAAAACTGAATTATGATAGGTGTGATACAAACAAAATTTGGATTGAGTTTCCATTCTTACATTTTTGCACTGGGTCTATTATAATGTCTTTCACGTTTGCACTGAACCTAATATATTATGATGACTTTACTACATTTCTTCTAATCCCATCGTCTAATTAGATAAAATGATGCATTAGTCAAAATGGGATTAGATAAATTGGCATTAGAGAAAATTGAATTGGACGAAGTGGGATTAGACGAAATGGGCGAACCATATTATAATACCTCAAATAGCGTGTTGTTTCTAATGGTACTCAATTGTTTTATCGCAAATTGAGGGGGGGGGGGTTGGATTAGATCTATTAGTTTCTAGCTATTCCAAACATACCCAAATTTTTCATGTGTCTACCGAGGATACTATTGGCAAATTGTAATCGTTTTATGTTTTTGGTTGCTTGACTTAACAGAACTTGGGGACGATTATTGACATTGACGATTTATATTGTAATTTTATTTATATCTTATCAATTTCTTTTATTGGGTCCAGTAGAGATCTTTCCAATAGTTTTTTCGACGCTCAATAGTTTACCTCCACCGAGGACAATACTATCAGAACTAGAATAGCAACCGCTGGATTTTTTGGTTCCGCGTACGTATTTTTAAAAGCGGAAGTTTTAATTACCTCATTCTCCATTGAAATTACTATAAATAGAGTTTTGATGGCCGTCGGTGCATTTGACGTGGCGTACTGACCATAGGCGCCGACTTCGTAAAATTCCATGTGTGGCAATTAGATATTCATCGGGGGGTCGGGAGGGTACTAGAAGGAGGGTCCGGGGACTCCCCCCGAAATTTTTTTGAGAATTTTGAGTTCAAATACACAGTTTTAACTCTTCTAATTGACTATATTTTTGCCACTGGTTTATCTAGTTTAAGTTTCAGAAAATATAAAAAATAACGCATAAAATTTAAGAAACATAGACAAGCAGCACGTACATACTTTTTAATGACAAGAATATAAATAGATGCGCTAAACAGATTTATTCACAAACATATACAAACAACTTAAATATTTCTCTGTGAAAACAAAAACAAATTCTACTTCATAAAATATAAAAATAAACTAGGAAAAAGACAACTCCAACTAACAACAAAGTTACTCCATCAAAAATTTATTTTGAATTTAAACACCGGAATTTTATGTGGGGCCCAGCCCCACGTCTATCATTTCATGTGGGGCCTGGGCCTGGCGGCCCCCATTAAGTCGGCTCCTATGGTACTGACGACGCGTCATTTTCATCCTGTTTCCGCACGTCGCAAAACCAACCGCTAGCGCTCGTCATAATGCCAGCTAAATAGGTAAATGTCAGTGGCCGGTAAATAAAGCCCCATTTCTGGAACAATGCCCGCAAGGGCGAGTTGCCCAATTACAGCGATAAAGCGTTATCTGCCCGAAATCGGGCGGATGTTTGCCGACATTGCTCCATTTATTAATGAAGGAAATGTCGTCTTCGGGCAGCAACTTTCCAAATTGCACTGCAGAGTTTCGGAAACTGTTACAAATGTTCGGGAACAACCTAATCTAACCTTCGATTATAACAAAGAACGTGAAGATTACGTGAGTTTGGCTGTAAATATGTATAAAGGAGTTGCTCATTGTATACGACACATGACAAAACTTTAGCTAAAACGACAGTGATGGAAAGCAATTCGATCTCAATAGTTTTTTACTACTTTCTTCGTAAAGAATATCAGCTTCGTCTGTATTCAATAAAAAAAAAAAAAAGTAAGGAAATGGACGATTTTTTTTAATTTCCGCCCAATTTAGCACCTTAAAACCTAGTTGACTGATTTCTACAAATAACAAAAGACGACCGTTGCTGTGGAAATACAAGACCAGCAGGCTGCGAATGCTAGTTTAAAGCATATGACGGCATGTGATATTTTTAGGGATTTTTAATTTTACACTTATTACACGGGACGCGTCCTGAAACATTATTTAAAAATAAAATTGAAACTTATGCTTCGACTCTCGCAATCGCACAGTCGATGTGATTGAATGAAAAATTATCATAAAAGACAAGAGTTTGTAAATTGTAAGTTTCCAATAAAAGTTAAATCACACTAACATAACCTCGCATTTCTATAAATAATGCATTTTTAGGTACATAGCAAGTTGCAAGTTTTTCTATAATTTTTAAATTTGCCATGTTCATATTAAGACACATATATATTAAGTCAACTAAAACTAAATATCTGGCAAAATTAGGCGTATGTCGAGCAACAATGCGCCGTTTTGCAACAATAGGGGATTGATCGTGAAGGCTACGCGGTCGTACATATCTAGCATGAAATTATGAAATACTTTCAGCATTTAAATTATAAATTGCTGTTTGTACTTTGCCAATCTGCGCCTAAGTTAGCAGCAGGCTGCCGTTAGTTTTTATCGCTATCTAACTGAATACGTGAGCCAATTAGCATGCATAATGTAATAACTAAAGCATGAAAAGGTTGCCGCTGTTTTGTGTAAAGAGTAACAGTTTTATGGTGATTTGTAAGACGTTAGAGCTATCGATGCTAAAATATTTTAAAATCGCAATTTTGTACATTTGTTATTTTTTCTTGATATCCACTTGTTATTTTTGTGCAGATTTGAAACAACGAAATGCGACGTTGTCTATTTTTGTTTTTAAACTATACTTATTAGCCTTATGTTTGTATTTAAACACAGGATAAGCGAGCGTTTTTTAAAGAAATGTTCCATAGGTTTGATAACATTTTTATAATTGCTCCAGATTTGAATGTTCGTAGACACTACATGCATTAAGTTCTCTCCTGAAATAGGGGTCATACCGAACGGGTTTTTATAATTAATCCTATTAAATCCCAGTGTTCAGATTTTCCATACTCCATTATAAACTGGGTCAACAATCCGTCCAATTATAGACTTTTACCCCTGTATAAGAGTCTTAAAAATCTAACTCTTAACACGATCCGATCCAGAAGTGGGTAATTGTTGCCTCGCGCTCGCCGTGCAATTTTTGCTGAAAATGCAATCTGGATTCGCATTCCGCGTACCATTAAAAGGGCATCACCATATGATGATCTGATGACCGCGCGGATGCATCGCACCCCGAGAGCGCATCGCGAGTGCTAGATTTATAGCTTTTGTGTGTTCCTATAAATTACGAGCTGTTGCAAACGTCTAATTGCAGAATAGCCACACACGCGGCGATCCATGGACTCCATTTGCGATAGTCGAAAGTGTCCTTCCAGGCGGTGGTCCTTTTTGTAATTTTTCGGGAGTCTCCCAACCGCAGCGCGATGTCGTAATTTTATTTTTTAATTCATATTCTAACAATAGTTCTTGATACTTCTTAGAAACGAGTGAAAATGTTGTGAACTATTTCTGTAATGGTTATCGCAAAAAAATACGAAAAATCGAAATAAAGCAGTTCTTTTTTTCCCGTTAATCTCGGTAGCAACAATTTTACGTCTCTTTTGCAAGATGGCATGTCAATTTTTATACTAATTTTTTTAATTAAAAGCCAGATTGGGGCCGAAATCGAACTCGCGACTATGATTTGTTAATTTGATTACATGCATACATCCATAGCTTGTTTCTGCTATACCAGAAATTATCCAGATATTACGTCAAACTGATATTGAAAGAATCCGTTTTATTGAGATTGAAACTAATTTAAAAAAAAATTAAATGATTTTAATGTTGGTTTAACGAGATATAGCTGTTTTTAAAAGTGATCGTAGCCATTTTAACATAATAAAAGTCATTTTGACTACATTTAAATGTCTTAACCGATACTGTAGCTATTTTAAAGAGATTAGAAGTTCGTTTTAAGCAAAATAATAAGTTATAAAGCTACTTAGATAAAATTCAGTCATTTTAATGTTAGACAAAATATTTTGTTAAAATTTAATTGCTTGAACGATATTTTCTTTAAATCGTTTTGGACGACAATGGGAAGTCCTTTTTAACGAGATAGGTTGTTCTGACGAGATCAAAAGTCGTATGAACAACATTTTAAGTCATATAAATAAGGTTTAATGTAATTTTAAACGATACAGTAGTCGTTTTAACGATATTTAGATTTCATTGAAACAACATTTAAAGCCATTTTAACGAAATTAGAAATTCGTTTTAACGATATACAAGTTACTTTGTTGCAATGTAAACTGCATTGAATGTGTTTAACGGTTTTTTAAAATCAAATATTCCAATATTTTAAGCGAAATAAGTCATCTTGACGAGAGTGATAGTCTTTTTAATGACATACATTGTTCTAATGAGATCGAAAGTCGCATAAACGGTATTTGGAGTCATTTGAATAAGGTTTAAAGTTATCTTAATACAGAATTTGTTTTGATGACATTTAGATTTCTTTGATTTCTAGATGTATACTTCTATAATTAAAATTTAAAGCCATTTTAAAGGTATCAAAGCCATTTCAACTATATTTAAATGTCTTCAAATGATATTATAGCTATTTTTAACGAGATTAAAAGTTGATTTTTTCAATGAGACCGTAAATCATGAAGTAATTTTGTTGAAATGTAAATTACAGTGAACGACGTTAACAGTTTTTTTTTTAAATCGGACTTACCTCTATTTTAAGCGTGAGAAATCGGTTTAAACAGATGCCATTTTAACGATATTATGTTCTTCTGGCGAGATCAAAACACTTGTAAATAAAATTTGAAACCATATAAATAAGGTTCAAAGTCATTTTAAGGAATTATAGGTCGCTTTAACGATATTTAGATTTCATTAAACAACATTAGAGTTATTCTAATGGGATTTGAACTTGTATAAACGTGATTTATACTCAGTTAAACAACATTTAAAGCCATTTTAAAAGTATTAAAGGTTTTTCCACTACATTTAAATATCTTGAAATGATATTGATCCTATTATAACGAGATTAAATAGTCATAAAGGCATTTGAATAACATTCAAAGTAATTTTCATGGTATGCAAGTAATTTTTTTTTAAATTTAAATTGCACGAAGCGAGATTAACGATTTTTTAAAATCAGACTTCTCAGTATTTTAAGGCAAGATAGATCGTTTTTAACGACACAGGTTCATCTAGCGACATCAAAAAAAGTTTAAAGTAATTTTAACAATACAGAAGTCGCTTTTTACATGCTACACATTGTACTCGTAGTGATTCTCTATTTGACGTCTTTTTCGCAAGATGGCATGTCTATAGAATTTTTGTGCTAATTTTGCTAGCCGGAAATCGAAATTGTGACGCTGATATGTTAATTTAAATATAATGCACACGTCGGGCATAGCTTGCTTGATCCTACTATATCAAAAATTTTCCAGATCTTATGTAAAACACTATTAGTGATATCCAAAATATCGAACTGGGACCGGGACGCCCAAGCCGCTAGGTGTCAGTACTGGCATATGTTGTGTGAGTGAGCCAAGTGGCACGGCACTAGGGGGACGTGATCAGTAGTGACGTTCGTTTGTTGTACGCATCGTCGGGCCATTTTTTAAGAAGTGTCCACCTAATTCTACGCCACATGGCACACTGAATCACAGCACATGCTATTCTGCCATCTAGCGGTGCATCGCGTAGCTACAACCGGCTTAGGCGTTGCTGTCACAGCCCAGAATATTTTGGATAATATGATAAATGAGATTTGCCATGTTTTATTGAGTATTACGACGCAATAGAAAATCAAAATATTAGTAAACGAACTTTTCAGAGTTATCCTTAAGATTGGGCTTTAGGTTGTTGAAATACTAATCTCATTTATTTTTAATAGAAACGGGTTGTGCTGTAGCTTCCATGTTTGCAAACGCATAGCGTTCATTTCCACATGCAAATGTCAGAATTGAACACAAACTGCATCCGCAATCATTAATTTCTCATGCAAATGAGGCTAGTCTAATTACAAGAAAACTGTACTGCATATAATTATGACTCAACGCTGGAAGTAAAAAGGGTGATGGGGTGACTAATGAAGTTAAAATTAGTCACTTCGACCGTTCCTCTGTATATCATTTGTTTTTGCTTGCACTAGAAGGGAGAGGCAAGGAGAGTGGTAGTTATTAGGTGGCTACTCTACATAATTGTTTTGTTATTCTGCTTTAGACTTGCAGCAAATATGCGTACTGAACTTGAAAGCATCGAGTTCCTCTTAATATTTTCTATTATTTCGTTTATTATTATTTTTCGCGTAAGTTCGGAGTGGTATACTCATGGACGAGTTTTTAACCTTAGATGTAGCAGGCTAGAGCCAATAAGAGCTTCTTCCGAAGCTCAGTCTTTAGGTGTGATTAGCACTACGCGACTCATTACTTCCCAACTACCGTAAGGAATTCGGTACCCATCGAATTTTTATTATGAAGCGCGCTGTTACAGATCAGATTCCAATTTCAAATCGTACAAAACAGCTCATATTGACTTATTAAACTGATTGCGAAGCAGCAAACATTAATATGGCATTATCTAAAGTAAATATTTTCAACCATCCTTTCATTGCAGCCTGTTCGAGCAGGAGATTATGTCCTATGTGCCTGCTGTCGCAACGACAACCCCTGGATCTACAGGGGGTCGAAGCCCGCGAGGCTCTCCGCAGCCCTCGCCCGTTGCTTCGCCTGGCCTTAGCAGACACCGTACGCCTGCGCCTCACAGGAGAGACTTTGAAGCCAAACTTAGAAACTTCTACAGGAAACTCGAAAGCAAGGGTTACGGCCAGGGACCGGGGAAGTTCAAGTAAGTGCCTCTTGTTGGTTTACTTAACATGATTACTTACGTGATTTCTTGAACAGGTTACACATTAGGCGAGACCACTTGCTGGAAGACGCCTTTAGACGCATCATGTCTGCCAACAAGAAAGAGCTGCAGAAGGGGAAGCTGTGCGTGGTGTGGGACAACGAGGAGGGCTTGGACTACGGGGGCCCTTCACGAGAGTTCTTCTTCCTGCTTTCCCGCGAGCTCTTCAACCCGTATTATGGACTGTTTGAATATTCTGCCAATGACACCTACACAGTACAAGTTTCCCCCATGTCGGCATTTGTCGACAATTACCATGAATGGTAAGGACTATTCCGATCGTGAACTTCGCCTTCCTAACCTCGTTTTCCTTGCAGGTTTAGGTTTAGTGGAAGAGTGTTAGGTTTAGCTCTAGTACACCAGTACCTATTAGACGCATTTTTTACGAGACCCTTCTACAAAGCGCTGCTCCGCTTGCCTGTGGCGCTCTCGGATTTGGAAAGCTTAGACTTCGAATTCCACCAGTCGTTGCAGTGGATCCGGGAGAACGATGTATCTATGCAGGGGGAGCTCGAGCTTACGTTCTCTGTCACCGAGGAAGTTTTCGGGCAGGTTCTCGAGCGAGAACTTAAACCTGGAGGGCGGAACGTGCCCGTTACTGAGAAAAATAAGAAGGTAAGTGCGGATTACATTGTTTTTATTACAGTAAACGCAGGTAGAAATATTAATAAAAATGTAATCGGAAATGTTCTAAAATGCGGTATCCTCGCATACCACAGTTTGAGAACTAATGCCTGTGGTGCATACGTTTTATTTTGTACTTTGAATACGCAAATAAATTGAAAAGCTTGGAAAGCAACCCATAACGCCCTAGGGCGTAAAGAGCAAACGTAATGATAACGTAATTTTAACGAGATTTGAAATTGTATAAACGTACTTTATACTCATTTAAATAATATTGAAATTTAAGTAATTCAACTACATTTAAATGTCTTCAAACAATATTATATATATTTTAACGAGATTATAAGTTCATTTTAACGATATACATGTAGTTTCTTTGAAATGTAAATCGCATTCAACGAGATTAACGATATTTTTATATCAGGCTTACCAGTATTTTAAGCAAAATACGTCGTTTTGACGAGAATAAAAGTCTTTTTAATGAGATAGATTTCCCTAGCGAGATGAAATAGTCACATAAACAAGATTTGTAGTCATTTAAATAAGGTTTAAAATCAATTTGACAATGTAGAAGTCTTTAATTAAGGATATTTATATTTTATTAAACAACATTAACGTAATTTTAACGAGATTTGAAATTGTATAAATGTACTTTATACTCATTTAAATAATATTGAAATAAAAGTAATTCAACTACATTTAAATGTTTTCAAACAATATTATATATATTTTAACGAGATTATAAGTTCATTTTAACGATATACATGTAATTTCTTTGAAATGTAAATCGCTTTCAACGAGATTAACGGTATTTTTATATCAGGCTGACCAGTATTTTAAGCAAAATACGTCGTTTTGACGAGAATAAAAGTCTTTTTTAATGAGATAGATTTCCCTACCGATATAAAAAGTCAGACATGCCATATTGTTGAATTGTAAATCTCATTAAACCAAATTAACGTCATTTTAATATCAGGTTTACTAGTATCTTGGGTGAAATAAGTGGTTTTAACAATAATGGAAGTTTTTTTAACGGGATAGGTTGTCCTGACATGACCAAAAGTCCTTTAAATGAAATTTGAAGCTAATTAAATAAGGTTTAAAGCCATGTTAATAATAAGGAAGTTGTTTTCAACGAAATTTATATTGCACCGAACGAGATTTTAAATTGTATAAACGTGATTTATACTGATTTAAATGACATTGAAAGCCATTTTAGAAATGTTAAAGTCATTTTAACTACATAGAAATATCTTCAAACTATATCATAGCTATTTATTGAGATCAAAAGTCCTATAAATGAAATTTGAAGACATTTAAAGTCATGGCAACAATGAAGTCCCTTTAACGATATTTAAATTTCATTAAATGACATTAAATTAATTTTTTTAACTCCGATAACTAAAGTGACATATAACATACGAACATACACATCGATAGGTGACATTTTATTCATGCCATCATAACCTATGTTGAAGGAGTCTCTTAGCCACGAGCTGAAGTTGGCAACGACGTTTTAGTCACGAGGTGAAGTTAGGTTCAGATAGTATTTGTTTTATCGACCACAGCCAAAACTGAAATCCAATTAAGTTTTCAATAGTCAACTTTGAGGTTCATCAAGCATAATTTAACCTAATATAATATTCAAAATCTTAATGAAAATATGATGTTATATTGTCTAAATTTGTGGTTGTAGAAAAAGTACAGTATGTAACATATTATATGAACTCGTCTAGACACTCTTTTATTAAACATTTGCTCCGATTGTCCTTACACAAAATAGGTAACTAAAGTGACGTTTGTAATACGTTACATAATATACTATTAACCATAAATTAAATTGTATAAATGTGATTTACACTGATTTAAATGACATTGAAAGCTATTTTATAAGTATTAAAGCCATTTTAACTACATACAAATGTCTTCAAAGTATATTATAGCTATTTATCAAGATAAAAATCCCTATAAACGAAATTTAAAGACACTTTAAAAAGTTATGACAACAATAAAGTAGTTTTAACGATATTTAAATTTCATTAAATGACATTAAAGTTGCATTAATGAGAAACTAAATTGTATAAACGTGATTTATACTGAGTTAAATAACACAAGAAGCCGTTTTAGAAGAATTAAAAGTCATTTAAACTGCATGTAAATGTCTTCAAATAGTATTCCACTAGATTAAAAGTCCTTTTCACAAAATTTGAAGACTTAAATAAGGCATGATAACAATAAAGTTGCTTTAACGATATTTAAATTTCATTAAATGACATTAAAGTTATTTTAACGAGAAATAAAGTTAAATAAACGTGATTTATACTGATTTAAAAGACATTAAAAGCCATTTTAAAGGTAATAAAGTAATTTCAACATCACTTAAATGTCTTCAAACGATATTATAGCAATTTTAACAAGATCAGAAGTGCAGTAAATGAAATTTGGAGCCATTTAAATAAATTTTATTTCATATGTACTAAGTGCCTAATCACGATTATTGCTCTCGAGAAATTTAAAACTCCGCTTTGCGTCACGCTTTTGTGCTATAATATATTGACTATGCCATTAATACATAAATAACTATTAAAGTTATGCTAACAATACAGAAGTTGTTTTAACGATATTTAAATTTCATTAAATGACATTAAAGATATTTAACGAGAAACTAAATTATATAAAAGTAATTTATGCTGATTTAAATAATATTGAAAGCCATTTTAAAAGTATTGAAGTCATTTTAACTACATAGGAATGTCTTCAAATGATATTACAGCTATTTATCAAGTTGAAAATCCCTATAAACGAAATTTAAAGACACTTTAAAAAGTTATGACAACAATAAAGTAGTTTTAACGATATTTAAATTTCGTTAAATGACATTAAAGTTGCATTAATGAGAAACTAAATTGTATGAACGTGATTTATACTGAGTTAAATAACACAAGAATCCGTTTTAGAAGAATTAAAAGTCATTTAAACTGCATGTAAATGTCTTCAAATAGTATTACAGCCATTTTAACTAGATTAAAAGTCCTTTTCACAAAATTTGAAGACATTTAAATAAGACATGGCATCAATAAAGTTGTTTTAACGATATTTAAATTTCATTAAACGATATTAAAGTTATTTTAACGAGAAATACATTTAAATAATAATAATAATTTAATAATAATAATAATAATTTATTGTGCCAATTACAGAACAGTAATTCCATTTACAATTGACACATTAATAAACTCACTGAAATGCAAAAATAAACATACCTAATTTTACAAAAACCTAATGTGACGAAATTGAAAATTGAAAATTAAACCACTAAAAGAGAAGTCTACCAATTATGAGTGTACATTCATGTTGGGGAGGACTGCGAACGTACATAGACATATAATATACACAATAAATAATTTATAGTTCTCTATACGCCACCGATTTAATCATATTCCGTTTCATATGAAAAATATCAATATGGGATGATATTCTGTTTGCCACAGAGCACATTCTATACAAAGGAGAACTGATTGAACTATTAGATAAAGGAGTAGGTAAATAAAAGACTTCACTACTACGTCTGATTACAGCTGGAACACGGAGGGGAATTCGTGCAACATGGTAGGATTGATTTCAAGTCCATTGAGTATTTTATATATTTGAAATAATGAAGCTACCTGTCGACGTTTATAGAGTAAATGCTTTTTATATAAGTTCAAAAGATTAATATATGGTTCAAATTTAGGATATACACCGGTTGCTCTAAAATGAATGTACCGCATAAAACGTTTTTGAATTTTTTTCAATCATGTTATTAAATTTGGAGTAAAAAGGACTCCACACTACAGAGGCATACTCCAAATAAACGTAATTTATACTGATTTAAAGGACTTTAAAAGCCATTTTAAAAGTATAAAGTAATTCTACATCACTTAAATGTCTTCAAACGAAGTAAACGAAATTTGGAGCCATTTAAATAAATTTTATTTCATATGTACTAAGTGCCTAATCTCGAGAAATTTAACACTCTCCGCTTTGCGTCACGCTTTCGTGCTATAATCTATTGATTATGCCCCCTTAATACATAAATAACTATTAAAGTTATGCTAACAATACAGAAGTTGTTTTTAACGATATTTAAATTTCATTAAATGACATTAAAGATATTTAACGAGAAACTAAATTATATAAAAGTAATTTATGCTGATTTAAATAACATTGAAAGCCATTTTAAAAAGTATTGAAGTCATTTAAACTACTTTTAAATGACGAAATTTGAAGTCAATTAAATAAGGTTTTTAAAGGCATTTTAACAATACCGAAGTTGTTTTGTTGACATTACATTTCGTTAAAGGACTTTACAGTTATTTTAATGAAATTTTAAATTGTATAAATAAGAGTTATAGTCAACTAAATAAAATTTAGAGCCATTAAAAAATATTAAAGTAATTTTGATTACACTTAAATGCTTTTAAACAATATTACTGATATAATAATGAAACTAGAAGTTTATTTTAACTAAATTAACAGTTTTTTTTAAATTACCGATATCTTAAAGGAGATAAGTCATTTGATGACATTTAAAGTTTTTGACGAGACTGAAGTCCTTTTTAGTGAGATTTGAAATTTGAAATTGTTTTGTCAAAGTTTATGAAGTACAGCAAATATATGATAATCATAAAATAGTTTGTAGGAAAAGTGTACTTTTATTTCTTACATTCAAGTAATATCTGAATATTTTATCGACACCCATTGAAATATATTTAGCAACGAGACTTTGGGCTCTACTCTATTTCTGCCGTTGCTGATTTTCTCCTCAGATTATTTCCAGGAATATTTGGAAAGAGTAGTCCGGTGGCGCTTAGAAAGGGGCGTGTCGGAGCAAACCGAATGCTTAGTAAGAGGCTTCTACGAGGTCGTGATCCCAGGCTAGTGAGCGTGTTCGACGCTAGGAACTGGAGTTAGTGATGGCCGGCACGGCCGAGATTGACCTTGTGGACTGGCGGCAGAACACCGAATATCGAGGGGGGCTACCACGACCAGCATCCTGTCGTAATTTGGTTCTGGCAAGCTATCGAAAGGTACTTGGCGACTTTCATCTTCCTCCTCCCTGGAGCTTAACGTCTTACCTTATTTCAGATTCACAAATGAGCAGAGGCTGCGCCTACTGCAGTTTGTGACGGGCACTTCCAGTATACCTTACGAGGGTTTCGCAGCATTGCGGGGCTCGATAGGGCCCAGAAAATTCTGCATAGAAAAGTGGGGCAAACCTAACAGTCTTCCCAGAGCGCACACGTGCTTCAACCGGCTGGATCTACCTCCGTACCCAACAATAGAAGTGCTATACGAGAAACTGTTGCTAGCTGTGGAAGAAACCAATACGTTCGGCATCGAATGAACAGACCTAGTGAGTTGTTTCGGAACTCTTCGATTTAAGGCAGACGTTGCGAATGTGATCGCAGGTAACAGAAATGTACTTATAAATAGATCCATCTTTGTTGGTCTGTTCCTGTTACGACTAGAAATGTTGATGTTTCAATTTTGTACCGCATTTGTAAATTGGACAGCAGGGGATTTTTGCAGATTTTTGTTTTATGTACGATGAATAAAAGCGATTTCTATAGATATTGTAGTTATATTGGGATAATTGTGATGTTTACGAGCACAATTTAAGAGTGTTGAGCTGAGAAGGGCGGGAACTCGATTTTTGGAGTTCCCCGTGGATGTGTTGTGACTGAATGCAGCTGTAATAACGGTGAACCTGTCCGAATAGCAGTTGTAACTAATGTTTTATACTTTGTATATAATTGATATGTACTGCAGTAGAGATTCGATTTGGTTGCTTATAAGTGTAGTCAAACCTCTGTAGAAGTAGCTGTCTGCTTAGGCATCAACTAGTTTGACTTCTGAACGTTTCGTTTGTAGCATAAGTTTCTTCTTTATGTTATTTTGTATAGCCCTGTAACAGTTAACTAAATTTTCTAACGTTATTAGTTACCAATATCCGAAGTATTACTTACTTGATTACTGTGTACAGATTATTTCTTATTGTTTAAGCCCTAGGTTAGCACTTTGTGATCGACCGAATTCTAGTCACTTGTTAGATTATTAACTTTATAGACAGAAGTTCATTTTAATTTATAATCGTGATTTAATATATTGTTAGAAATCAACAACTTATTTTACTTTGCCAATTGTATTTGTTTTGTATAATTTATTGATTATGTGTGTATCGATTATAAGGAATTCAGCTGCATGTAACATTCCAGAGATATAAACGT
>OW679196.1:154196956-154406118 GCA_940337035.1 Agriotes lineatus | reverse complement strand
TATTGCGGTGAACATCATAATCTGGAAAGGTATCGAGCAGAGTGACCTCGACGGCTACAAGATAAATTGGTAAGGAACTACCAAAGTCTAGGGGGGTCAAGGAAAGTTCTTGATGACAGAACCATTATAGAGGTTTCGTGCATGGTGAAAAGATGACAGAGTTTAACATCGACGCAAGTTTCGATAACTGTAACGATAACATAAATACAAAATGGTACTTAGAAGTGATATAATTGTTGCAGCTTAGGATTATATGGGCCCTTGTTGTTTCAGATTTGATACTCCCTTTGTTTTATGTCCAAGAGGGATCTCATATGCTCTCTTGTGTTGGCCATTATTTCCTTTTGAGCTAATAATGCGTTGAACATCATAATCTGGAAAGGGATCGAGCAGAGTGACCTCGGTGGCTACAAGATAAATTGGCAACGAACCTCTATAGTCTAGGGGTTGGACAGTTTTTATCATTATACTTAACCACGGTGGCTACGATGTTGGAGACGTCAAGGAAGGTTCTTGATGACAGCACCATTCTAGAAGATTCGTGCATGGAGAAAAGATGACAGAGTTTAACATCGACGCAGGTTTCGATAACTGTAACGTTAACAGAATACAAATATAAACCGTTCAATAGTTATTTGCCAAGTAGGTAGACATGGAATTTTGTTTTTATGTTAATAAAACTAAAACTCCCTAGAAACTCTTTCTGACACTTTGTCAGAAGCAGCTGTTTATGTACAGGAGGCCCACGAAAGTGTCTAATTTGACATTTGAGGTTAAACATGCAATGTTGCCAGTCCTTTCATACTTTGTTTGCCACTAGGCATAATATGTATGGACATCGGCGTCATGGATATCTATCTGTCAACAAATTGTAGTACTAAAGTAAGTATGCCAAAAGTCATTAAAGGTGACACAAAACTACAAATTTCAAAGGCTTACAGGCATTATAAAGCCGACAGGCCCGATCTCAGTGATACTGAAATCTTGCCCGGCTTATAGTGACTTTTGGGATGCAAGTATTTATGCATAAAACTTAATTGTTGCTTTAATTTTCGGCTTTGTACTGTTTTAGATATCTGAAAGAACTATTAGAAATATTATGGGGCGGAACAATTTTGAAATTAAACCTTTTGGCCCACGACCTAAAAATGATACATACTATGTGCAACATACGCACTGAAGAAGTAGTTAACAATGCGAGACAAATTGTGCAAGAAGAACCACACGTATCTGTTCGCCATTTAGGACAGCAATTAAATGTTTCATATTCAACATCTCATAAGATATTAAGAAGCAATTTGCATTATTTTCCTTACCGGTTGCAAGTGTATCAGAAACTGCTGCCAAACGATCCTCCGGTTAGATTGGAATTTTGTAACTGGTTTATCAATGATTTAGGAAATAACGATAATGCGTTTGAGAAAACTTTCTTTACTGATGATGCATACTTCTATTTATCTGGCTATATTAATTCACAAAGTATGAGGATGTGGAGCGCTGAGAATCCCAATTTTTATGTTGAAGAACCCGCTTCACCCACAAAAAATCGGGGTTTGGGCTGCAATATGTAAAAGAAGAGTTATAGGTCCTATATTTTTGAAGGTAATTGAGTGCAGCAAAACGATTAAATTTTATTTTAATAGTTGAAATTTTAGGTTTTCTAAATGCACAACCATTTCATACTGAAATTTTGTCGCCGTTTTTTGAAGAGTTACGTGACAATGAATTACAAAAGGGTTACGTACTTTCAATAAGATGGGCATAAATTTACTTGGAGAGTTTTACAAAAACAGAGTTATTAGTCTAAACATGTCTACAGTGTGGCCCCCGAGGTCTTGTAACTTAACTCCCTGTGATTTTCTTCTGTGGCCATATTTAAAAAAAAATCCATTCTTCAACTTCCACTGGACAATATTCAGCAGCTTTAACAAAGAAGTAATGGAAAAAATGAAGAAATCAATAATAATGGCGTAATATTAAGATTGAGAATAGAACGAGTTAAGGAGTTTACTTTCTTAGGAACATTAATCTCTGAAAACTTAAATTACACACAAGGAATGAAATCAAGGTTAATAAAAGCATCGAGATGTCCGGGCGCGTTAAATAGTATAATGTCCTTAAGACAAATGTCGCGAAATGCAAAACTACGACTTATAAGACAGTAATTCGACCCACGGCTACGTACGCATGTGAAACATGGAAGATGAATGTGGCAGACCAAGATACGATAAGTAGGTGGGAGAGAAAAATGGTGAGAAAAATATTTGGAGGGACTCGACGGATGATGGTTGGAGAAGACTTACAAACGAAGAGGTACAAAAGAAGTATGGAGAGCCAAATATAGTAGACTTCATTAAAGCTCAAAGGTTAAGATGGTTTGGGCATATATGGAGAATGCCAGATGGGAGAGCTACAAAGATAGTATTGGAAGGCAGAGCGCAAGAAACTAGAAGAAGAGGGCGACCAACGAATAGGTGGAAGGGGGCAGTAATGGAAGACATAGCAAGGAAAGGAATAGAAGACTAGAGAAATAAAATCATGAATAAGGAACAATGGAGACAGATTGTTATGCAATGGGCGTAAAGTGGCTTGTAAAAGCTTTATTTATACTGAAAAAATACATAAATTGTAATATTTAAATATTTTTGTATACAATTTATAATTACAATAAAAAAAACGACTTATATACCATTATTCCTACTCAACAAAGTATGAAACGTATTCAGAATCAGCAATTTGTCTTTCATGAAATTTATCTTAACCAACAATAAAAGTGGCACAAAATCCAAAACCAAATCTGGCAACCACGTTTTGTACATTAACATAAAATTATCATTTTGTATAAAATGAGCATAACCTAACTTTTGTTAATGACTGACAGCATATTTAAGGGTGAAATTCATCACCCTAACATGGCCTCCTATCTGGCAAATAACTATTGAACGGTTTATAGGTACTTAGAAGTGATATAATTGTTGCAGCTTAGGATTATATGGGCCCTTGTTGTTTCAGATTTGAGACTCTCTCTGTTTTATGTCCAAGAGGGATCTCATATGGTTCTCTTGTGTTGGCCATTATTTCCTTTTGAGTTATTGCGGTGAACATCATAATCTGGAAAGGGGATCGAGCAGAGTTACCTCGACGGCTACAAGATAAATTGGTAAGAAACTTCCAAAGTCTAGGGGGGTCAAGGAAGGTTCTTGATGACAGAACCATTATAGAGGTTTCGTGCATGGAGAAAAGATGACAGAATTTAACATCGACGCAAGTTTCGATAACTGTAACGTTAACAGAAATACAAAATAGGTACTTAGAAGTGATATAAATGTTGCAGCTTAGGATTATATGGGCCCTTGTTGTTTCAGATTTGAGACTCTCTCTGTTTTATGTCCAAGAAGGATCTCATATGGTTCTCTTGTGTTGGCCATTATTTCCTTTTGAGTTATTGCGGTGAACATCATAATCTGGAAAGGGATCGAGCAGAGTGACCTCGACGGCTACAAGATAAATTGGTAAGGAACTTCCAAAGTCTAGGGGGGTCAAGGAAGGTTCTTGATGACAGAACCATTATAGAGGTTTCGTGCATGGAGAAAAGATGACAGAGTTTAACTCGACGCAAGTTTCGATAACTGTAACGTTAACAGAAATACAAAATAGGTACTTAGAAGTGATATAATTGTTGCAGCTTAGGATTATATGGGCCCCTGTTGTTTCAGATTTGATGCTCTCTTTGTTTTATTTCCAAGAGGGATCTTCATATGGTTCTCTTGTGTTGGCCATTATTTCCTTTTGAGCTAATAATGCAGTGAACATCATAATCTGGAAAGGGATCGAGCAGAGTGACCTCGACGGCTACAAGATAAATTGGTAAGGAACTTCCAAACCCTAGGGGGGTCAAGGAAGGTTCTTGATGACAGAGCCATTATAGAAGTTTCGTGCATGGAGAAAAGATGACAGAGTTTAACATCGACGCAAGTTTCGATAACTGTAACGATAACAGAAATACAAAATACTTACTTAGAAGTGATATAATTGTTGCAGCTTAAGATTATATGGGCCCTTGTTGTTTCAGATTTGATGCTCTCTTTGTTTTATTTCCAAGAGGTAACTCATATGGTTCTCTTGTGTAGGCCATTATTTCCTTTTGAGCTAATGCGGTGAACATCATAATCTGGAAAGGGATCGAGCAGAGTGACCTCGACGGCTACAAGATAAATTGGTAAGGAACTTCCAAAGTCTAGGGGTTGGACCGTTTTGATCAATATACTTAACTACGGTTGCTACGAGGTTGGAAACGTCAAGGAAGGTTCTTGATGACAGAACCATTATAGAGGTTTCGTACATGAAGAAAAGATGACAGAGTTTAACATCGACGCAAGTTTCGATAACTGTAACGTTAACAGAAATACAAAATAGGTACTTAGAAGTGATATAATTGTTGCAGCTTAGGATTATATGGGCCCTTGTTGTTTCAGATTTGATGCTCTCTTTGTTTTATTTCCAAGAGGGAAATCATATGGTTCTCTTGTGTAGGCCATTATTTCCTTTTGAGCTAATGCGGTGAACATCATAATCTGGAAAGGGATCGAGCAGAGTGACCTCGACGGCAACAAGATAAATTGGTAAGGAACTTCCAAAGTCTAGGGGTTGGACCGTTTTGATCAATATACTTAACTACGGTTGCTACGAGGTTGGAAACGTCAAGGAAGGTTCTTGATGACAGAACCATTATAGAGGTTTCGTACATGGAGAAAAGATGACAGAGTTAACATCGACGCAAGTTTCGATAACTGTAACGTTAACAGAAATACAAAATAGGTACTTAGAAGTGATATAATTGTTGCAGCTTAGGATTATATGGGCCCTTGTTGTTTCAGATTTGATGCTCTCTTTGTTTTATTTCCAAGAGGGATCTCATATGGTTCTCTTGTGTTGGCCATTATTTCCTTTTGACTTAATAATGCAGTGAACATCATAATCTGGAATGGGATCGAGCAGACTGACCTCGGTGGCTACAAGATAAATTGGTAAGGAACTTCCAAAGTCTAGGGGGGTCAAGGAAGGTTCTTGATGACAGAACCATTATAGAGGTTTCGTGCATGGAGAAAAGATGACAGAGTTTAACATCGACGCAAGTTTCGATAACTGTAACGTTAACAGAAATACAAAATAGGTACTTAGAAGTGATATAATTGTTGCAGCTTAGCATTATATGGGCCCTTGTTGTTTCAGATTTGATACTCTCTTTGTTTTGTGTTCAAGAGGGATCTCATATGGTTCTCTTGTGTTGGCCATTATTTTCTTTTGAGCTAATAATGCGGTGAACATCACAATCTGGAGAGCGATCGAGCAGAGTGACCTCGACGGCTACAAGATAAATTGGTAAGGAACTTCAAAGTCTAGGGGGTCAAGGAATGTTCTTGATGACAGAAGCATTATAGAGGTTTCGTGCATGGTGAAAAGATGACAGAGTTTAACATCGACGCAAGTTTCGATAACTGTAACGATAACATAAATACAAAATGGGTACTTAGAAGTGATATAATTGTTGCAGCTTAAGATTATATGGCCCTTGTTGTTTCAGATTTGAGACTCTCTTTGTTTTATGTCCAAGAGGGATCTCATATGGTTCTCTTGTTTTGGCCATTATTTCCTTTTGAGCTAATGCGGTGAACATCATAATCTGGAAAGGGATCGAGCAGAGTGACCTCGACGGCTACAAGATAAATTGTTAAGGAACTTCCAAAGTCTAGGGGTTGGACCGTTTTGATCAATATACTTAACCACGGTGGCTACGAGGTTGGAGACGTCAAGGAAGGTTCTTTATGACAGAACCGTTATAGAGGTTTCGTGCATGGAGAAAAGATGACAGAGTTTAACATCGACGCAAGTTTCGATAACTGTAACGATAACAGAAATACAAATAGGTACTTAGAAGTGATATAATCGTTGCAGCTTAGGATTCTATCGGCCCTTTGTTTTATGTCCAAGAGGGATCTCTTATGGTTCTCTTGTGTTGGCCATTATTTCCTTTAAGCTAATAATGCGTTGAACATCATAATCTGGAAAGGGATCGAGCAGAGTGACGTCTGTGGCTACAAGATAAATTGGTAACGAACCTCTATAGTCTAGGGGTTGGACCGTTTTGATCAATATACTTAACCACGGTGGCTACGATGTTGGAGACGTCAAGGAAGGTTCTTTATGACAGAACCGTTATAGAGGTTTCGTGCATGGAGAAAAGATGACAGAGTTTAACATCGACGCAAGTTTCGATAACTGTAACGATAACATAAATACAAAATGGGTACTTAGAAGTGATATAATTGTTGCAGCTTAAGATTATATGGGCCCTTGTTGTTTCAGATTTGAGACTCTCTTTGTTTTATGTCCAAGAGGGATCTCATATGGTTCTCTTGTTTTGGCCATTATTTCCTTTTGAGCTAATGCGGTGAACATCATAATCTGGAAAGGGATCGAGCAGAGTGACCCTCGACGGCTACAAGATAAATTGTTAAGGAACTTCCAAAGTCTAGGGGTTGGACCGTTTTGATCAATATACTTAACCACGGTGGCTACGAGGTTGGAGACGTCAAGGAAGGTTCTTTATGACAGAACCGTTATAGAGGTTTCGTGCATGGAGAAAAGATGACAGAGTTTAACATCGACGCAAGTTTCGATAACTGTAACGATAACAGAAATACAAAATAGGTACTTAGAAGTGATATAATCGTTGCAGCTTAGGATTCTATCGGCCCTTTGTTTTATGTCCAAGAGGGATCTCTTATGGTTCTCTTGTGTTGGAGATTATTTCCTTTTAAGCTAATAATGCGTTGAACATCATAATCTGGAAAGGGATCGAGCAGAGTGACGTCGGTGGCTACAAGATAAATTGGTAACGAACCTCTATAGTCTAGGGGTTGGACCGTTTTGATCAATATACTTAACCACGGTGGCTACGATGTTGGAGACGTCAAGGAAGGTTCTTGATGACAGAACCATTCTAGAAGATTCGTGCATGGAGAAAAGATGACAGAGTTTAACATTGACGCAAGTTTCGATAACTGTAACGATAACAGAAATACAAAATAGGTACTTAGAAGTGATGTAATTGTTGCAGCGTAGGATTATATGGGCTATTGTTGTTTCAGATTTGATACTCTCTTTGTTTTATGTCCAAGAGGGATCTCATATGGTTCTCTTGTGTTGGCCATTATTTCCTTTTGAGCTAATGTGGTGAACATCATAATCTGGAAAGGGATCGAGCAGAGTGACCTCGACGGCTACAAGATAAATTGGTAAGGAACTTCCAAAGTCTAGGGGGGTCAAGGAAGGTTCTTGGTGACAGAACCATTATAGAAGTTTCGTGCATGGAGAAAAGATGACAGAGTTTATCATCGACGCAAGTTTCGATAACTGTAACGATAACAGAAATACAAAATAGGTACTTAGAAGTGATATAATCGTTGCAGCTTAGGATTATATAGGCCCTTGTTGTTTCAGATTTGATACTCTCTTTGTTTTATGTCCAAGAGGGATCTCATATGGTTCTCTTGTGTTGGCCATTATTTCCTTTTGAGCTAATGCGGTGAACATCATAATCTGGAAAGGGATCGAGCAGAGCGACCTCGACGGGTACAAGATAAATTGATAAGGAACATCCAAAGTCTAGGGGTTGGACAGTTTTGATCAATATACTTAACCACGGTGGCTATGAGGTTGGAGACTTCAAGGAAGGTTCTTGATGACAGAACCATTATAGAGGTTTCGTACATGGAAAAAAGATGACAGAGTTTAACATCGACGCAAGTTTCGATAGCTGTAACGATAACAGAAATACAAAATAGGTACTTAGAAGTGATATAATTGTTGCAGCTTAGGATTATATTCGCCCTTGTTGTTTCAGATTTGATTATCTCTTTGTTTTATGTCCAAGAGGGATCTCATATGGTTCTCTTGTGTTGGCCATCATTTCCTTTTGAGCTAATAATGCGGTGAACATCATAATCTGGAAAGGGATCATGCAGAGTGACCTCGGTTTGTACAAGATAAATTGGTAAGGAACTTCTAAAGTCTATGAGTTTGACAGTTTTGATCAATATACTTAACCACGGTGGCTACGAGGTTGGAGACGTCAAGGAAGGTTCTTAATGACAGAACCATTATAGAGGTTTCGTACATGGAGAAAAGATGACAGAGTTTAACATCGACGCAGGTTTCGATAACTGTAACGTTAACAGAAATACAAAATAGGTACTTAGAAGTGATACAATTGTTGCAGCTTAGGATTATATGGGCCCTTGTTGTTTCAGATTTGATACTCCCTTTGTTTTATGTCCAAGAGGGATATCATATGGTTCTCTTGTGTTGGCCATTATTTCCTTTTGATCTATTGCGGTGAACATCATAATCTGGAAAGGGATCGAGCAGAGTGACCTCGACGGCTACAAGATAAATTAGTAAGGAACTACCAAAGTCTAGGGGGTCAAGGAAAGTTCTTGATGACAGAACCATTATAGAGGTTTCGTGCATGGTGAAAAGATGACAGAGTTTAACATCGACGCAAGTTTCGATAACTGTAACGATAACATAAATACAAAATAAGTTAGAAGTGATATAATTGTTGCAGCTTAGGATTATATGGGCCCTTGTTGTTTCAGATTTGAGACTCTCTTTGTTTTATGTCCAAGAGGGATCTCATATGGCTCTCTTGTGTTGGCCATTATTTTCTTTTGAGCTAATAATGCGTTGAACATCATAATCTGGAAAGGGATCGAGCAGAGTGACCTCGGTGGCTACAAGATAAATTGGCAACGAACCTCTATAGTCTAGGGGTTGGACAGTTTTTATCATTATACTTAACCACGGTGGCTACGATGTTGGAGACGTCAAGGAAGGTTCTTGATGACAGCACCATTCTAGAAGATTCGTGCATGGAGAAAAGATGACAGAGTTTAACATCGACGCAGGTTTCGATAACTGTAACGTTAACAGAAATACAAAATATAAACCGTTCAATAGTTATTTGCCAAGTAGGTAGACATGGAATTTTGTTTTTATGTTTAATAAAACTAAAACTCCCTAGAAACTCTTTCTGACACTTTGTCAGAAGCAGCTGTTATGTACAGGAGGCCCACGAAAGTGTCTAATTTGACATTTTGAGGTTAAACATGCAATGTTGCCAGTCCTTTCATACTTTGTTTGCCACTAGGCATAATATGTATGGACATCGGCGTCATGGATATCTATCTGTCAACAAATTGTAGTACTAAAGTAAGTATGCCAAAAGTCATTAAAGGTGACACAAAACTACAAATTTCAAAGGCTTACAGGCATTATAAAGCCGACAGGCCCGATCTCAGTGATACTGAAATCTTTGCCCGGCTTATAGTGACTTTTGGGATGCAAGTATTTATGCATAAAACTTAATTGTTGCTTTAATTTTCGGCTTTGTACTGTTTTAGATATCTGAAAGAACTATTAGAAATATTATGGGGCGGAACAATTTTGAAATTAAACCTTTTGGCCCACGACCTAAAAATGATACATACTATTTGCAACATACGCACTGAAGAAGTAGTTAACAATGCGAGACAAATTGTGCAAGAAGAACCACACGTATCTGTTCGCCATTTAGGACAGCAATTAAATGTTTCATATTCAACATCTCATAAGATATTAAGAAGCAATTTGCATTATTTTCCTTACCGGTTGCAAGTGTATCAGAAACTGCTGCCAAACGATCCTCCGGTTAGATTGGAATTTTGTAACTGGTTTATCAATGATTTAGGAAATAACGATAATGCGTTTGAGAAAACTTTCTTTACTGATGATGCATACTTCTATTTATCTGGCTATATTAATTCACAAAGTATGAGGATGTGGAGCGCTGAGAATCCCAATTTTTATGTTGAAGAACCGCTTCACCCACAAAAAATCGGGGTTTGGGCTGCAATATGTAAAAGAAGAGTTATAGGTCCTATATTTTTTGAAGGTAATTGAGTGCAGCAAAACGATTAAATTTTATTTTAATAGTTCAAATTTTAGGTTTTCTAAATGCACAACCATTTCATACTGAAATTTTGTCGCCGTTTTTTGAAGAGTTACGTGACAATGAATTACAAAAGGGTTACGTACTTTCAATAAGATGGGGCATAAATTTACTTGGAGAGTTTTACAAAAACAGAGTTATTAGTCAAAACATGTCTACAGTGTGGCCCCCGAGGTCTTGTAACTTAACTCCCTGTGATTTTCTTCTGTGGCCATATTTAAAAAAAATCCATTCTTCAACTTCCACTGGACAATATTCAGCAGCTTTAACAAAGAAGTAATGGAAAAAATGAAGAAATCAATAATAATGGCGTAATATTAAGATTTGAGAATAGAACGAGTTAAGGAGTTTACTTTCTTAGGAACATTAATCTCTGAAAACTTAAATTACACACAAGGAATGAAATCAAGGTTAATAAAAGCATCGAGATGTCCGGGCGCGTTAAATAGTATAATGTCCTTAAGACAAATGTCGCGAAATGCAAAACTACGACTTATAAGACAGTAATTCGACCCACGGCTACGTACGCATGTGAAACATGGAAGATGAATGTGGCAGACCAAGATACGATAAGTAGGTGGGAGAGAAAAATGCTGAGAAAAATATTTGGAGGGACTCGGACGGATGATGGTTGGAGAAGACTTACAAACGAAGAGGTACAAAAGAAGTATGGAGAGCCAAATATAGTAGACTTCATTAAAGCTCAAAGGTTAAGATGGTTTGGGCATATATGGAGAATGCCAGATGGGAGAGCTACAAAGATAGTATTGGAAGGCAGAGCGCAAGAAACTAGAAGAAGAGGGCGACCAACGAATAGGTGGAAGGGGGAAGTAATGGAAGACATAGCAAGGAAAGGAATAGAAGACTGGAGAAATAAAATCATGAATAAGGAACAATGGAGACAGATTGTTATGCAATGGGCGTAAAGTGGCTTGTAAAAGCTTTATTTATACTGAAAAAATACATAAATTGTAATATTTAAATATTTTTGTATACAATTTATAATTACAATAAAAAAAACGACTTATATACCATTATTCCTACTCAACAAAGTATGAAACGTATTCAGAATCAGCAATTTGTCTTTCATGAAATTTATCTTAACCAACAATAAAAGTGGCACAAAATCCAAAACCAAATCTGGCAACCACGTTTTGTACATTAACATAAAATTATCATTTTGTATAAAATGAGCATAACCTAACTTTTGTTAATGACTGACAGCATATTTACAGGGTGAAATTCATCACCCTAACATGGCCTCCTATCTGGCAAATAACTATTGAACGGTTTATAGGTACTTAGAAGTGATATAATTGTTGCAGCTTAGGATTATATGGGCCCTTGTTGTTTCAGATTTGAGACTCTCTCTGTTTTATGTCCAAGAGGGATCTCATATGGTTCTCTTGTGTTGGCCATTATTTCCTTTTGAGTTATTGCGGTGAACATCATAATCTGGAAAGGGATCGAGCAGAGTGACCTCGACGGCTACAAGATAAATTGGTAAGGAACTTCCAAAGTCTAGGGGGGTCAAGGAAGGTTCTTGATGACAGAACCATTATAGAGGTTTCGTGCATGGAGAAAAGATGACAGAATTTAACATCGACGCAAGTTTCGATAACTGTAACGTTAACAGAAATACAAAATAGGTACTTAGAAGTGATATAAATGTTGCAGCTTAGGATTATATGGGCCCTTGTTGTTTCAGATTTGAGACTCTCTCTGTTTTATGTCCAAGAGGGATCTCATATGGTTCTCTTGTGTTGGCCATTATTTCCTTTTGAGTTATTGCGGTGAACATCATAATCTGGAAAGGGATCGAGCAGAGTGACCTCGACGGCTACAAGATAAATTGGTAAGGAACTTCCAAAGTCTAGGGGGGTCAAGGAAGGTTCTTGATGACAGAACCATTATAGAGGTTTCGTGAATGGAGAAAAGATGACAGAGTTTAACATCGACGCAGGTTTCGATAACTGTAACGTTAACAGAAATACAAAATATAAACCGTTCAATAGTTATTTGCCAAGTAGGTAGACATGGAATTTTGTTTTTATGTTTAATAAAACTAAAACTCCCTAGAAACTCTTTCTGACACTTTGTCAGAAGCAGCTGTTATGTACAGGAGGCCCACGAAAGTGTCTAATTTGACATTTTGAGGTTAAACATGCAATGTTGCCAGTCCTTTCATACTTTGTTTGCCACTAGGCATAATATGTATGGACATCGGCGTCATGGATATCTATCTGTCAACAAATTGTAGTACTAAAGTAAGTATGCCAAAAGTCATTAAAGGTGACACAAAACTACAAATTTCAAAGGCTTACAGGCATTATAAAGCCGACAGGCCCGATCTCAGTGATACTGAAATCTTTGCCCGGCTTATAGTGACTTTTGGGGTGCAAGTATTTATGCATAAAACTTAATTGTTGCTTTAATTTTCGGCTTTGTACTGTTTTAGATATCTGAAAGAACTATTAGAAATATTATGGGGCGGAACAATTTTGAAATTAAACCTTTTGGCCCACGACCTAAAAATGATACATACTATTTGCAACATACGCACTGAAGAAGTAGTTAACAATGCGAGACAAATTGTGCAAGAAGAACCACACGTATCTGTTCGCCATTTAGGACAGCAATTAAATGTTTCATATTCAACATCTCATAAGATATTAAGAAGCAATTTGCATTATTTTCCTTACCGGTTGCAAGTGTATCAGAAACTGCTGCCAAACGATCCTCCGGTTAGATTGGAATTTTGTAACTGGTTTATCAATGATTTAGGAAATAACGATAATGCGTTTGAGAAAACTTTCTTTACTGATGATGCATACTTCTATTTATCTGGCTATATTAATTCACAAAGTATGAGGATGTGGAGCGCTGAGAATCCCAATTTTTATGTTGAAGAACCGCTTCACCCACAAAAAATCGGGGTTTGGGCTGCAATATGTAAAAGAAGAGTTATAGGTCCTATATTTTTTGAAGGTAATTGAGTGCAGCAAAACGATTAAATTTTATTTTAATAGTTCAAATTTTAGGTTTTCTAAATGCACAACCATTTCATACTGAAATTTTGTCGCCGTTTTTTGAAGAGTTACGTGACAATGAATTACAAAAGGGTTACGTACTTTCAATAAGATGGGGCATAAATTTACTTGGAGAGTTTTACAAAAACAGAGTTATTAGTCAAAACATGTCTACAGTGTGGCCCCCGAGGTCTTGTAACTTAACTCCCTGTGATTTTCTTCTGTGGCCATATTTAAAAAAAATCCATTCTTCAACTTCCACTGGACAATATTCAGCAGCTTTAACAAAGAAGTAATGGAAAAAATGAAGAAATCAATAATAATGGCGTAATATTAAGATTTGAGAATAGAACGAGTTAAGGAGTTTACTTTCTTGGGAACATTAATCTCTGAAAACTTAAATTACACACAAGGAATGAAATCAAGGTTAATAAAAGCATCGAGATGTCCGGGCGCGTTAAATAGTATAATGTCCTTAAGACAAATGTCGCGAAATGCAAAACTACGACTTATAAGACAGTAATTCGACCCACGGCTACGTACGCATGTGAAACATGGAAGATGAATGTGGCAGACCAAGATACGATAAGTAGGTGGGAGAGAAAAATGCTGAGAAAAATATTTGGAGGGACTCGGACGGATGATGGTTGGAGAAGACTTACAAACGAAGAGGTACAAAAGAAGTATGGAGAGCCAAATATAGTAGACTTCATTAAAGCTCAAAGGTTAAGATGGTTTGGGCATATATGGAGAATGCCAGATGGGAGAGCTACAAAGATAGTATTGGAAGGCAGAGCGCAAGAAACTAGAAGAAGAGGGCGACCAACGAATAGGTGGAAGGGGGCAGTAATGGAAGACATAGCAAGGAAAGGGATAGAAGACTGGAGAAATAAAATCATGAATAAGGAACAATGGAGACAGATTGTTATGCAATGGGCGTAAAGTGGCTTGTAAAAGCTTTATTTATACTGAAAAAATACATAAATTGTAATATTTAAATATTTTTGTATACAATTTATAATTACAATAAAAAAAACGACTTATATACCATTATTCCTACTCAACAAAGTATGAAACGTATTCAGAATCAGCAATTTGTCTTTCATGAAATTTATCTTAACCAACAATAAAAGTGGCACAAAATCCAAAACCAAATCTGGCAACCACGTTTTGTACATTAACATAAAATTATCATTTTGTATAAAATGAGCATAACCTAACTTTTGTTAATGACTGACAGCATATTTACAGGGTGAAATTCATCACCCTAACATGGCCTCCTATCTGGCAAATAACTATTGAACGGTTTATAGGTACTTAGAAGTGATATAATTGTTGCAGCTTAGGATTATATGGGCCCTTGTTGTTTCAGATTTGAGACTCTCTCTGTTTTATGTCCAAGAAGGATCTCATATGGTTCTCTTGTGTTGGCCATTATTTCCTTTTGAGTTATTGCGGTGAACATCATAATCTGGAAAGGGATCGAGCAGAGTGACCTCGACGGCTACAAGATAAATTGGTAAGGAACTTCCAAAGTCTAGGGGGTCAAGGAAGGTTCTTGATGACAGAACCATTATAGAGGTTTCGTGCATGGAGAAAAGATGACAGAGTTTAACATCGACGCAAGTTTCGATAACTGTAACGTTAACAGAAATACAAAATAGGTACTTAGAAGTGATATAAATGTTGCAGCTTAGGATTATATGGGCCCTTGTTGTTTCAGATTTGAGACTCTCTCTGTTTTATGTCCAAGATGGATCTCATATGGTTCTCTTGTGTTGGCCATTATTTCCTTTTGAGTTATTGCGGTGAACATCATAATCTGGAAAGGGATCGAGCAGAGTGACCTCGACGGCTACAAGATAAATTGGTAAGGAACTTCCAAAGTCTAGGGGGGTCAAGGAAGGTTCTTGATGACAGAACCATTATAGAGGTTTCGTACATGGAGAAAAGATGACAGAGTTTAACATCGACGCAAGTTTCGATAACTGTAACGATAAAAGAAATACAAAATAGGTACTTAGAAGTGTTATAATTGTTGCAGCGTAGGATTATATGGGCCCTTGTTGTTTCAGATTTGATACTCTCTTTGTTTTATTTCCAAGAGGGATCTCATATGGTTCTCTTGTGTTGGCCATTATTTCCTTTTGAGCTAATAATGCGGTGAACATCATAATCTGGAAAGGGATCGAGCAGAGTGACCTCGGTGGCTACAAGATAAATTGGTAAGGAACTTCCATAGTCTAGGGGTTGGACAGTTTCTATCAATATACTTAACCACGGTGGCTACGAGTTTGGAGACGTCAAGGAAGGTTCTTGATGACAGAACCATTCTAGAAGATTCGTGCATGGAGAAAAGATGACAGAGTTTAACATCGACGCAGGTTTCGATAACTGTAACGTTAACAGAAATACAAAATAGGTACTTAGAAGTGATACAATTGTTGCAGCTTAGGATTATATGGGCCCTTGTTGTTTCAGATTTGATACTCCCTTTGTTTTATGTCCAAGAGGGATATCATATGGTTCTCTTGTGTTGGCCATTATTTCCTTTTGAGCTATTGCGGTGAACATCATAATCTGGAAAGGGATCGAGCAGAGTGACCTCGACGGCTACAAGATAAATTGGTAAGGAACTACCAAAGTCTAGGGGGTCAAGGAAAGTTCTTGATGACAGAACCATTATAGAGGTTTCGTGCATGGTGAAAAGATGACAGAGTTTAACATCGACGCAAGTTTCGATAACTGTAACGATAACATAAATACAAAATAAGTTAGAAGTGATATAATTGTTGCAGCTTAGGATTATATGGGCCCTTGTTGTTTCAGATTTGAGACTCTCTTTGTTTTATGTCCAAGAGGGATCTCATATGGCTCTCTTGTGTTGGCCATTATTTTCTTTTGAGCTAATAATGCGTTGAACATCATAATCTGGAAAGGGATCGAGCAGAGTGACCTCGGTGGCTACAAGATAAATTGGCAACGAACCTCTATAGTCTAGGGGTTGGACAGTTTTTATCATTATACTTAACCACGGTGGCTACGATGTTGGAGACGTCAAGGAAGGTTCTTGATGACAGCACCATTCTAGAAGATTCGTGCATGGAGAAAAGATGACAGAGTTTAACATCGACGCAGGTTTCGATAACTGTAACGTTAACAGAAATACAAAATATAAACCGTTCAATAGTTATTTGCCAAGTAGGTAGACATGGAATTTTGTTTTTATGTTTAATAAAACTAAAACTCCCTAGAAACTCTTTCTGACACTTTGTCAGAAGCAGCTGTTATGTACAGGAGGCCCACGAAAGTGTCTAATTTGACATTTTGAGGTTAAACATGCAATGTTGCCAGTCCTTTCATACTTTGTTTGCCACTAGGCATAATATGTATGGACATCGGCGTCATGGATATCTATCTGTCAACAAATTGTAGTACTAAAGTAAGTATGCCAAAAGTCATTAAAGGTGACACAAAACTACAAATTTCAAAGGCTTACAGGCATTATAAAGCCGACAGGCCCGATCTCAGTGATACTGAAATCTTTGCCCGGCTTATAGTGACTTTTGGGGTGCAAGTATTTATGCATAAAACTTAATTGTTGCTTTAATTTTCGGCTTTGTACTGTTTTAGATATCTGAAAGAACTATTAGAAATATTATGGGGCGGAACAATTTTGAAATTAAACCTTTTGGCCCACGACCTAAAAATGATACATACTATTTGCAACATACGCACTGAAGAAGTAGTTAACAATGCGAGACAAATTGTGCAAGAAGAACCACACGTATCTGTTCGCCATTTAGGACAGCAATTAAATGTTTCATATTCAACATCTCATAAGATATTAAGAAGCAATTTGCATTATTTTCCTTACCGGTTGCAAGTGTATCAGAAACTGCTGCCAAACGATCCTCCGGTTAGATTGGAATTTTGTAACTGGTTTATCAATGATTTAGGAAATAACGATAATGCGTTTGAGAAAACTTTCTTTACTGATGATGCATACTTCTATTTATCTGGCTATATTAATTCACAAAGTATGAGGATGTGGAGCGCTGAGAATCCCAATTTTTATGTTGAAGAACCGCTTCACCCACAAAAAATCGGGGTTTGGGCTGCAATATGTAAAAGAAGAGTTATAGGTCCTATATTTTTTGAAGGTAATTGAGTGCAGCAAAACGATTAAATTTTATTTTAATAGTTCAAATTTTAGGTTTTCTAAATGCACAACCATTTCATACTGAAATTTTGTCGCCGTTTTTTGAAGAGTTACGTGACAATGAATTACAAAAGGGTTACGTACTTTCAATAAGATGGGGCATAAATTTACTTGGAGAGTTTTACAAAAACAGAGTTATTAGTCAAAACATGTCTACAGTGTGGCCCCCGAGGTCTTGTAACTTAACTCCCTGTGATTTTCTTCTGTGGCCATATTTAAAAAAAATCCATTCTTCAACTTCCACTGGACAATATTCAGCAGCTTTAACAAAGAAGTAATGGAAAAAATGAAGAAATCAATAATAATGGCGTAATATTAAGATTTGAGAATAGAACGAGTTAAGGAGTTTACTTTCTTGGGAACATTAATCTCTGAAAACTTAAATTACACACAAGGAATGAAATCAAGGTTAATAAAAGCATCGAGATGTCCGGGCGCGTTAAATAGTATAATGTCCTTAAGACAAATGTCGCGAAATGCAAAACTACGACTTATAAGACAGTAATTCGACCCACGGCTACGTACGCATGTGAAACATGGAAGATGAATGTGGCAGACCAAGATACGATAAGTAGGTGGGAGAGAAAAATGCTGAGAAAAATATTTGGAGGGACTCGGACGGATGATGGTTGGAGAAGACTTACAAACGAAGAGGTACAAAAGAAGTATGGAGAGCCAAATATAGTAGACTTCATTAAAGCTCAAAGGTTAAGATGGTTTGGGCATATATGGAGAATGCCAGATGGGAGAGCTACAAAGATAGTATTGGAAGGCAGAGCGCAAGAAACTAGAAGAAGAGGGCGACCAACGAATAGGTGGAAGGGGGCAGTAATGGAAGACATAGCAAGGAAAGGAATAGAAGACTGGAGAAATAAAATCATGAATAAGGAACAATGGAGACAGATTGTTATGCAATGGGCGTAAAGTGGCTTGTAAAAGCTTTATTTATACTGAAAAAATACATAAATTGTAATATTTAAATATTTTTGTATACAATTTATAATTACAATAAAAAAACGACTTATATACCATTATTCCTACTCAACAAAGTATGAAACGTATTCAGAATCAGCAATTTGTCTTTCATGAAATTTATCTTAACCAACAATAAAAGTGGCACAAAATCCAAAACCAAATCTGGCAACCACGTTTTGTACATTAACATAAAATTATCATTTTGTATAAAATGTGTATAACCTAACTTTTGTTAATGACTGACAGCATATTTACAGGGTGAAATTCATCACCCTAACATGGCCTCCTATCTGGCAAATAACTATTGAACGGTTTATAGGTACTTAGAAGTGATATAATTGTTGCAGCTTAGGATTATATGGGCCCTTGTTGTTTCAGATTTGAGACTCTCTCTGTTTTATGTCCAAGAAGGATCTCATATGGTTCTCTTGTGTTGGCCATTATTTCCTTTTGAGTTATTGCGGTGAACATCATAATCTGGAAAGGGATCGAGCAGAGTGACCTCGACGGCTACAAGATAAATTGGTAAGGAACTTCCAAAGTCTAGGGGGTCAAGGAAGGTTCTTGATGACAGAACCATTATAGAGGTTTCGTGCATGGAGAAAAGATGACAGAGTTTAACATCGACGCAAGTTTCGATAACTGTAACGTTAACAGAAATACAAAATAGGTACTTAGAAGTGATATAAATGTTGCAGCTTAGGATTATATGGGCCCTTGTTGTTTCAGATTTGAGACTCTCTCTGTTTTATGTCCAAGATGGATCTCATATGGTTCTCTTGTGTTGGCCATTATTTCCTTTTGAGTTATTGCGGTGAACATCATAATCTGGAAAGGGATCGAGCAGAGTGACCTCGACGGCTACAAGATAAATTGGTAAGGAACTTCCAAAGTCTAGGGGGGTCAAGGAAGGTTCTTGATGACAGAACCATTATAGAGGTTTCGTGCATGGAGAAAAGATGACAGAGTTTAACATCGACGCAAGTTTCGATAACTGTAACGTTAACAGAAATACAAAATAGGTACTTAGAAGTGATATAAATGTTGCAGCTTAGGATTATATGGGCCCTTGTTGTTTCAGATTTGATACTCTCTTTGTTTTATGTTCAAGAGGGGTCTCATATGGTTCTCTTGTGTTGGCCATTATTTCCTTTTGAGCTAATAATGCGGTGAACATAATAATCTGGAGAGCGATCGAGCAGAGTGACCTCGACGGCTACAAGATAAATTGGTAAGGAACTTCCAAAGTCTAGGGGTTGGACCGTTTTGATCAATATACTTAACTACGGTGGCTACGAGGTTGGAGTCGTCAAGGAAGGTTCTTGATGACAGAACCATTATAGAGGTTTCGTGTATGAAGAAAAGATTACAGAGTTTAACATCGACGCAAGTTTCGATAATTGTAACGATAACAGAAATACAAAATAGGTACTTAGAAGTGATATAATCGTTGCAGCTTAGGATTCTATGGGCCCTTGTTGTTTCAGATTTGATGCTCTCTTTGTTTTATGTCCAAGAGGGATCTCTTGTGTTGGCCATTATTTCCTTTTGAGCTAATAATGCGTTGAACATCATAATCTGGAAAGGGATCGAGCAGAGTGACCTCGGTGGCTACAAGATAAATTGGTAAGGAACTTCCAAAGTCTATGGGTTTGACAGTTTTGATCAATATACTTAACTACGGTGGCTACGAGGTGGGAGTCGTCAAGGAAGGTTCTTGATGACAGAACCATTATAGAGGTTTCGTGCATGGAGAAAAGATTACAGAGTTTAACATCGACGCAAGTTTCGATAATTGTAACGATAACAGAAATACAAAATAGGTGCTTAGAAGTGATATAATTGTTGCAGCTTAGGATTATACGGGCCCTTGTTGATTCAGATTTGATACTCTTTGTTTTATGTCCAAGAGGGATCTCATATGGTTCTCTTGTATTGGCCATTATTGCGTTTTGAGCTATTGCGGTGAACATCATAATCTGGAAAGGGATCGAGCAGAGTGACCTCGACGGCTACAAGATAAATTGTTAAGGAACTTTCAAAGTCTAGGGGGGTCAAGGAAGGTTCTTGATGACAGAACCATTATAGAGGTTTCGTGCATGGAGAAAAGATGACAGAGTTTAACATCGACGCAGAGTTTAACAGTAGAGGGTTGTACCAGTTCTAGCACCTTACCTCCTCACCTCTACTACAAAGGCTTGTTGCAGGTCTGTCTCTCTCCGACACGTGTAAAGGTATATGTCTATCTCCGTCTACAGAGCAGTGTTACCAACATACAGGGTGTTCCTTTAAAAGTTTATGTAACTAGATGTAGTCCCTAGATTAGTTACTAGATTTGGGCGGCAAATTTAAATTTAGCACGTGTAAAGGTATATGTCTATCTCCGTCTACAGAGCAGTGTTACCAACATACAGGGTGTTCCTTTAAAAGTTTATGTAACTAGATGTAGTCCCTAGATTAGTTACTAGATTTGGGTGGCAAATTTAAATTTAACACGTGTAAAAGTATATGCCTAGCTGCACCTACAAAGCAGTGTTACCAACTTACAGAGTGTTCTATAAGAAAGTGCATGTAACTATTGAAGTCTCTAGATTTAAAATAGGCGACTAGATCTAAGCATTAAATTTAAATTTAGTAGTCTCTGTTGTCTAACGAGTTACTCAGATATATGTACATCAACCCATACTAATACAACCGACCAACCAACGAAGTCGAGAACTAAAGTTACCAATAACAACACAACTGCGAGTTTTGCAGGCTCGGCTTACCGATGCGTCTAGGTAACCTCAACACCTTCGTAAAGGTGTCTCAACCTCAAGCTGGTTAAAGGCGGAGTATATTGATTTTATATAATACAGGTTAAACAGCATCTGAGGATTAAGATTGTTTGCATGCTAAGTAGTCCACTATCACTAGGATGACTGATAAATAATTCCACACAATCATAATTTTAGTTAAAACACTCACCTGTATGTAGCAACGCAAATCCTTAAAACTGTTCGAGGAGCTGAAACGTCAATATTCCATGTAACCCTCTAGTAGAACGATCCCCCTCATGTTATACACAGAAGAGAGGTTCAAGTCGATGTGAACTGTAAGCGTGATTGAGTCGAGGGTGATGGAGTTAGCAACGGTGGAGACGCTCAAGCCCACAAAGTTGAAGTTGTGTAGATCAATGTTGCATTACTTGAATAAATAGATATTAATTCAAACGCTCACAACCAACACCAACAACTACACCACAACTAATATCAATCTATGCCAACCAACAACAATAACTACTACCACAACCAACACCGACAACTACCTCCACAGCCAACACCAATAACTACTCCCACAACCAACAAACCAGCAAACTACTTGCACAACTAACACCAATAAACCCAATCTACACCAACAACTACACCGCAACTAATATCAATCTATACCAACCAACAACAATAACTACTACCACAACCAACACCGACAACTACCCCCACAACCAACAATCCAACCAACACCGATAACTACTACCACAACCAGCAAACCAGCAAACTACTTCCACAACTAACACCAATAAACCCAATCTACACCAACAACTACTTCTACAACCAACCAACACCAACAACTACACCAACACCAGTATAAACTTTAATCAACCATAATTCAATAAAACACGGAATACATATATACAACATTTTTATTTTATTTATCTATCATACACTTCAAAAGTCTTAAACATCTATATAACATATGTTGAAAAAGTATTTGAACGAGATGAGGCTATACACAGTAAGATGAACGACCGATCGACCAACTGATTGACTTAGTATACAAATATACATAGCTTCAAATTTCTTAATAGTTTAGTGTATATTATACTACAGACTAATCCAATAAAGCATAGAATACATATAACATTTTATTATATTTATCTACTATAAATATCAAAGTTTAAACAAATTTCTGTTAACTACGATGTTGCCATCCGATTGATGAATGGTGAATTTTTTAACACGTTGCCGGAATTTTATAATGACCCCAAGCTAGAGTCATAAGCGTTCCAGGAATGATGTACCTTTCATCATCTTCTGGAGAAAGGGCAACCTTGTTTTTAATTTCCGTGTATAACTGATGGTTATACGATCTAAACTGTCTCATCGTTTTATATATAGTTTTGTTATGTAACACAACACCCTCATAATCATCCATATCAAGCTCATTTTTAATAATCGCGGTTTGAACTCCTTTCGCCTTTTTTGTGAATTCACCCTCTACATCAACTATGTAGGCTTTAGCACCCGTTCCATAAAACTTTCAAATAATCTTACCCCCATACTCATCTTTCATTCTGCCTATTACAGATTTTGTTATAGGCATATTAAAACGATTATTTGGCAAATAGTTAGATGTATCAAAATATTCTAAGTTCTTTTTCATATCTTCATAAAAATGCTCTGTAAATAGTTCTAGAATTAACGAATCAGTGTCTGTGTACGCCAAAAGAGCCCTATCTCCATATTTTTCTTTAATAAAATTATAATAAAAGTTATAGATAATAAATTTAGACAAGTCCAGAACACAGAAACCTATGTAGATGGGTTTGTTGTAGACCACTTTAAGTCGCTCCATTTGTATAGCTACAAAGTCTTCACTTATAATGGTTAAGTTTTTAAAATTCGGTTTGGAAATTAATGATTCTGCCCCCAACCTTTTACCTATATTCTCCCAATGTGTAATAAGCCGTATATCTACTCTTTTATCAACATTTTCCATTGTTTTTCCAAATACTGCGTTATTCATTAATTTGTAAAATGTTTTCTCGAACTCGTTGACAGCATGATTCCTCCTTACGGTATTTAAATCAACATACTTTTTTTACCAAGGAGATTGCGAAAATGATAAGATGCGGTGGACTTTCCGTAATTTTAACCCAGCATTTAAACATTGTTGTAGATTTTGGTAGTGTATATTGTATTTCTCTTTCGGATTTAAATTCGCGATTAGCTTAGTGTATTTAGAGTTTGGGGGAGATATATTTTCAGGACAAAATGGAAGTTCGTTATGAAGATCGTGTAATGATTTAGGATAATCTAAATCAACTTCCAAAACATATCCACGATTAGAAGTGTTTAGAATTTCATTAATGTTAAAATTTTGAATTTCAGAATCGGATAACCATTGAAATCCGCCTGTTGGTAGATGCATAGATAAGGAAGCCCCATAAAGATTTGTCGCATCGAGATATGTCAGATAAGACGTTTGTTTGTTAGGGTTAAAAGTTGACATAAATGGGTTATTAGCCTTAACTGCTCTTTTGCTACACTGACAGAGTCCGCCACGAATGCCTTTTTGGAAAAAATGCACCATATCTATATCAGTTAGTAATTCTAGTTCTATTTCAGTATATTTTAGCATCGCATTCCAGCTTAAACCAAGTGCAGTATAAAAATGACATAAATCTAATTTATAAGCTTCCATGCAAACATATTGAAAGTTTTCAAAAATGTCTGCTAGCAACAACACATCAGATTTCGAGTATATATCCGAATAATCACCTAATGTTTTACACTTGAAAACCCCCCACACCATCTTTGCACGTTCATAAGCCGATTCTGATATTTCACTGTTAGTTAAGTCGTTATAAAATTGTTCACGTGTGGGTAGTTACGGATCATCTAACCGTTCCACGCTGTCAACGTAAGAATAGGGAAATACACCCTTCTGTCTAATTAAGTTAAACTTTTCCCCTACTCCAAAATATTTCTTTATTTCTGTACATTGTTCTACCCCCAAATTTTTAGCTAACTTTTCCAAGCTCATAGGCATAAATCTAAGTGAATCTAAAAATCTCAATTTCATAAAAACGTTTTTTTCTTTGCCATTCTTATCAACAATTGTTTCTACGGGTATATGTTTCGTAAAAGAGATATACTTTTCTTTGTTTGTAGCTATCACATCAATTTTCCTTTCATCTAATCACAAAGCTTTTATAAATAAATGGGCATCATAATTTGACAAATTGTGAAAAAATATAGGAATAAAATTCGAAAGTTTAAAATTTAGATTGCATATACTATGAGCAGGCCCACGGTATTTACCAGTCAAGTGACAATGATCTTTCACCCTCTCATCATTATCGAGAAACGGCTTTTCACATATATGACAGTTTACTTCTATTTTGTGAACTAGTTTTTCATTTTGGGTGAGATTATTCATTGGAACTATATGTTTCAGGTGATTCACATAAATTTCCTTTATGTCGGCGTCCATTCGCTCACAAAAAACTTTAGCACAATCAAAACCTCGATAAGTATCGAACTTTGAAAGGGAGTCATCGTAAGAGCATTTTATATAATATGCAAAACTATAGGGTGTGTGCATACGAGTTTTCTGAGAAAACGGTTTATTACTCTCTTGTTGACAGTATTGAAGCGGTACAAGCATCGACTCGAAATCTACATATACAACGAATGGGAGTTTTAATTTTTGTTCAAACGATTCAAATTTTAAAATATTTTGTGGCAACGTGTTTCCAAATTTATCCAATCGCGGTTCAGTAGTTGATAATATAACTCAAACATTTTTACAATCATGTTGTTGATGTAATGCCAAACGTTCTGAACTAGTAAAATTCATCAGGCAACCATGGCAGAAACTTTTCTTATGCCCATCAGTTGATAACTGATGATTAACAAGCCTTGATAAATTTTTAATGAGACAGTAGTGTGATCCACCCTCATTATTATCAATTAATAACAGATTTACATGTATATCTCGTTTTGTTTTTGTGAAGTGTAATGGTCCACTAATTTCATATTTGATTTTCCCATTTTCATATATACAGTGTGTTTCACTTTACATGGAAGCACCCCTGTATTTTCTTTGTTTTTGTATGGATCGATTTGAATTTATTATCAGTTGTACAACTCACCAAGAGACATCGATGCATGTCCTTCAGCACAAAAGACGTTGTTAGCCTTGCCTACTACGATCAAGAACATGGGTCGCATTGTCAATATTTTGCATCGCGTTAGAGGTACAGCAAAAAGTTATTAAGAACAGTTGTTTAGAATCAAAAGAATACCCCAGATACCGATTTTCCTTTAATAATTCGAATTTTTAATTTTTATCTCTAAATTTGTCCAAGTCCTAAATTTCAACTTTTAATTTGGTATCAAATGGTGTCATGGATAAACAACATTTTTATTTTTATTGCAAACGTCATTAGCTTTTAATAACGGCTCAATTACTTTTAACTGTTGCTGTGAAAGTAGAAATAATTAGAATTACTGGTGAAAATGCAAGATCCAATAGAGAAGTAGCTAGAATAATATTGGATCTTACATTTTCACCAGTAATTCTAATTTATTTCTACTTTCTCAGCAGCAGTTAAACGTAATTCAGCCGTTATTAAAAGCTAATGACGTTTGCAACAACAATAAAAATGTTGTTTCTCCATGACACCATTTGATACCAAATTAAAAATTGAAATTTGGGACTGACAAATTTTTAGATAAAAATTAAAAATTCGAATTATTAAACGAAAATCGGTATCTGGGATATTCTTTTGCTTCTAAACAACTTTTCTTAATAACTTTTTGCTGTAACTTTAACGCGATGCAAAATATTGACAATGTGACCCATGTTCTTGATCGTAGTGGGCCAGGCTAATAACGTCTTTTGCGCTCAAGAACATGAATAGATGGCTCTTGGTGAGTTGTACAACTAATAAAAAATTCAAATCGATCCATACAAAAAACAAAAAAAATACAGGGGTGCTTCCATGTAAAGTGAAACACACTGTAGAATCCAAACTATATACATTAATGGAAATATCATTTTGCAATTCGAATTTTGGTATATCACGTAACTTTACAGGAAACTCAATTCCTACAAAATTTAATTCATTTTTATATTTTGTATAATTAGTTATACGAAAAGAATTCTTATCAACAGGATGTAAAGCAGCCAAGACACTCCACATAAAACAACGATTATCGTCATTTTGAATGTTAATTACAGCCTTCCTATTTTGAATTGTTAGCGGTAGTGGAATATATGATGAAGGCCTTAGAGGACTATATTTGTTGATATTAAACTCGATAAACAACAACCTTTCCAGGGCCCATCCACTCTCTCTTTCTTGAAACTCGCTAACTTTATTGTCAATGATATCGATGAAATAATTATAAAGTTCGTTTAGGTTTGTTGATAAAGTGCAAACTTTGAATTTCGTATTAAATGATTTCACTTCTTTTAAATTTTTCCATTGTAATGTGAAAACTCCAAACAATTCAATATTAATATTTACAGCACCGCGCTTATCCAAAGTTGTTGTAATACACTCAACAAGCCTTCGCCTCAAAATCTTCATATATTCTTTTATATCAACATATATTTTCGTATCACCTGTAGTAATACGATATGTTGCTATTCGGTGTTTAAACGATTGGTTTACTAGTGTAACACCATTTCCTTTGTCTTGTTTTTATGTTGCAAGCTTCTGCAATGCTGCATCATGTATTTTTTCAAGACATGTACATCACATACATCACATTTTGTTGTACCATCTTTAATTGGAATCTCGCCATTATCAACTCGAGTTTGTTTAGGTTTCGGTGTTAGTTGAACACCATCTTCTAACTTCCTTTTCCGCAAACCATGTTTTTGAACTTGATGTTTTCGGAAATGTCCTATACTTGAAAATGCAAGCCCACATACTTCACATAACTGGGACAGTGGTATACAATAACCTTCTTGATGTCTGCGTAGGTTATCTTTCCGAGTAAACTGCTTATTACACACATCACAAGTAAATTGCTCCATCTTCACACTAATAATACTAAAAACAGAATGAAGTGAGAGCTCTACATTAACCCTCGTACACTATATTATTACCTCCTATAATTGAATATAACCGAACCCTTGTGATCTTATACGAAAACGTTGTACCACCAGCTAGTATTTGTAATATAATTTTCAGTAAAGCTATAGATACAAATCAGAACTAACACAGTCAATGTAAAATTTACTGCTTGAACTGAATCAACAAACACGTCTTCTATTCAGGGAACAGCAACTGCAACAACGAATGTGATATTAGTACTAAGCTACAATAGGCTGTTACTAAACTTTGACAATCAAATCGGAATAAACTGTCATAAAAAAATCAAATTTTTTGGTGAATATCTCGAAAAGAGGGTCAAAGGTCGAGGGTCAAAAGGAATTAAATCACAGCAGCGATCTGGTTATATACCCCAAACACCACCACTTCAATTAAAAGTAAAACCACAACTACAGAGAATTCCCTAAGTGCAAGCTCGAAACAAAACAAAATCATACTTCATTTAGTGAAATTCCTAAGCCCATTCTAAAAATCTAAAAAATAAATCGAAAATTACCTCCACAAACCCCCTGTCCGGAACGGTAGACATCTACCACATTTCACTAGCAAGATCAAGGCCAAAACACTCGTCCGCACCACCTATGCTCGAAATGAAAGTGAAGACTTAGCACGCTCCATCAAACTAACGCTTCCAGAAGCCGCATCGAAAATATTTCTAAGTTCAAAATTGTGTTTTTTTAAAAATTCCCGAAAACGCAGCGAGATAGAGCAAAAATAAGAAAAAAATCCCGCTCCAACCCCCGCTAGTCTGGATTTACTCACATATTTCATAATACACGGGTTTCAACCCCAAAATCAAACGTCTTCAACCACCCCCTATATAGGCAGCAATAAATACAACGAAATTTTCCTAAGTTCAAGCTGATTGCGATTGCCTAATTTCAAGTTCAACCATGCATTAAACCCATCTTACTACCACATGTGAAGCGCTTGAACACCCGACCCATCCTAATTTTCAACCCGCCAGTCACTTACTCCAATTTAATAAACCACGGAACACACGAGAGCACTTGTATCATCCGCCGCCCGAGTGAAGCACAACTGAGAATATTTCAAGGTCGATGCCTCTTTATATACCCAGCGACACTACATCAGCAAGCAAGATCAAGGCCAAAACACTCTCTCTAGGACTGTAATATTTATTACACGGTCTTTCCATAATATCCGCAATATTCTCCGGTATAACCACATTTCAAAGGCTTCGATTTTTTTTGTGATTGTTTCGTTAAGTGTCCAGGACTCGATCCCATAGAGCAAAATGGGGAAAATGTAGCATCTTAGCATGCAAGTTTTGGTGTCAAGGTGCAGATTATGGCTTTTGAATATAGTTTAATATATTGAAGATGTATAAGGATGAACAAGACGAATAGGACCGGCACCTTATTAAAGATCCACATGGATAAGTCCTAGTAAATGAAGCAATGGCTATGTTCAGGAAAGAATAAATTTCTCAAAATATTTGAACATAGCAGTAATTTGCAAGAGACTGCAAAAATTTATATAAAAAAATTTTGGTATAAAATGTATGCTTGCAATGTATGGTGCAAAGAAAGGTAACTGCTTAAACTCTTACAGAAATGTTTAAGTGATTGAAAGTTTTTTATTATTCATATACCGCAAGGTAAATGAGGTTACAGATAGTGATGGGCAGAATTGAATACTTTTCAGAATCGAATTCATAGCATTCGAATACTTTTGAGAATCGAATGATCATTCGAATGCAAGCAATTTGAATGCAAAATCGCACTCGAATTCAGATTCGAGTTGTGTGCTCGTTCTCGTACTGGGGGAGTGGTGACGTGTGACCTCGGCTGGGCGACACGCAACACCAGAGATAATGAAACGCTGTACGTGCACAAAGCAAAAATAAAAAATTCTTTTGATTGTACGCGGTTCAGCTTACCCTATTAATAACGTATATTTGTTTTGAAATACTTATATATTAAATTTATAGTACCGAAAATGAATATGAGAAAAGGACTGTTTATAAAATAGTTGTTTTTATTGTTGTTACGGGCCTATATGTATTTCCTTAAAATAAATTATTAAGACAACCCCAGCGTTTGTTTCTCTTTCCCTTCGATGTATCTGTTTAAATTTTTAGTAGATTTAGTTGCTTTTATGATTTTGGTGGTGTTATATCGTTTGAGTGTGCAATCTTCAGTCTCTGTGGTAATATTTTAATTTTATATTTAATTCTGTAGTCTATATTTAACTAGAAACATTTCAGCACCAACTATTCAAGTGAGACCTGGATAAAAAAAACGGCGTTTGAGAGTTGATTCCATTCCTGCCTTCTATGGAAATCAAAATACTTATATGTAATGTCTATCTAAAGTCGAAACTTTCGGAATGGCAACGGGCAGTTCTCTGTGCATTTATATAGTTGCTTTCGGAGCGAGTTTGCCGCGGCGGGCATTCTTTAAACTCCAGAGCTGTGCTAGCTAAAACTGAAACGATTCGAGTGCGAATCCGAGTACCAACCGTGGTCAAGCGCCGATGCATTCGAATTCAGCATTCGGATAAGAATCGAGATCACGCCGAATTCAGCATTCGGATCGGAATCGAGATCACGCCCGGCGAGATTTACAAACACCGATTAAGTATTCGATTCGAAGCATTCGAATACACTCAAAAGAATCCAATGCATTCGAGATCTTGCAAGAATCGAATACTGTAGTAATTTGAATTCGAATAGTCCCATCACTAGTTACAGACAATACAATACATATATTTTTTAAATAAAAACATTTTGAATTTTGGTTTTGATTCTTTTATTAAGGCGTCTACTAAAAAAGTAGCGTTAATTTAGCATAATTGTACCCTACGATGGATCCAGCAGAACAACATTTAAAACACGTGTATTTGCAAACATAGTTGTGGCTGGGAAACCAAGATATTTCAACGGAAGATTGGGGTTGGAAATATGATACAGGAAAGTGTTTTCCAATCATAATGACACCAGATCCAAAAAACATCTTAAAAATTATTTTTTTGCAACTACAAAACTAGTTGCGGGCCAGCTTGTGGGTATAGGAAAAGTGGCCTTTAGGCTCAGCGGCTTGCGGTGAATGTGGCGGAAATAGTTGCCCTAATTCTCGACCGGCAGTGTCAATGGAAAAAGTAGAGGAAGAAGAAAATAAAGCTGAATAATTTTGTTTTTTGTTTTTAAATGTATCTTGGGTTAATTTTAATAAATCAATTAAATTATAATATCTTGAATACTCATTTAACTCTTCTATCATTTGTTTCCACCATTTTTCAGACACCTTTTTCCATTTTTGATAAATTTTAACATAAAATTAGGAATGAGCGACCCAAAAAACTTCTAGGTATAGGTATCAGAAATTTAAAAAAATTAACCCTTTCCGCCATTTTGGATCCGCCATTTTTTGTTTTAGTTAAGTTTTAATGTCAAATTCGTAATCTGCAATCCCAAACCCCCCAGACTACTAATAAAAATTAAAAAAAAATAAAATAAAAAATTAGATCTTCGACGCCATTTTGTTTTTAGACCCATTTTGAGGCCAGATTCGTAATCTGCGACCCCAAAAATCTTATGTTATCAAATTTCAGGCGATTGTTTAAATCACGGCCTCCTGGATTAGTGCGAGACTGACGTCTCTACGCGGCCCGCCACATTTGCATAATTTTTGTGATTCTGAGGCCAACGTACTTTGGCGCCATCTGTTGGGTTTTTGATAAATTATCTGTAACGTAGGCGTGACTTTCTAGATTGATATTAATCCAGGAGGCCGTGGACGTATGCAACCACGGGCACAAGCGCAACGTACTGTAGCGCCTCTACAAACTATAAAAAACGCCTTGAACTAAAAATGCGGCGGGCCGCGTAGAGACGTGAGTCTCGCACTAATCCAGGAGGCCGTGGTTTAAATAAATCAAATAGTTATAATTTTTTTAATTAAGCGTATATTATAAAACACTTATTTGTTAATAACAATTGAAAAAATAAAAAGCACACCTTCTCACCTATGGGGAACTTTTCTATAAACTTTTACCGAAATAATAAAAAAAAATGTTCAAAATCGGTTTTGAGTCAACGAAGTTAGAACTTTGGCGAGTTTTAAGCATTTAGAAAATGGACTACTACACAAGTTTTATTGGTATACAAGCAAAGTGATATTATGTAAGTTTCATTATTATAAAAGATTTATTAAACTAACCTGTAGACCTTCTCGTTGAACACGACGGTAAATACTCTGACACAAGTGAAAAAAACGTCCTTCCACTTGTATCCCAGGAAACTCTTCTTGAAATGCTGATATTGCAGCCTGCTCGAAATGCATTAGAACTGTCCTTGGCTGCAGTCCTGGTCGAAGATTTTTAATCTGTTGCAACAACTTTTTGTACGATGCTTTTGTCTTATTTGAAATTATGGCATATACAACAGGTAGCACAGTATCGAACTGTCTAACATGTATCGAATATAACTGCTCAAAAAGACTTGGCGAAGTACTGCTTGTGCCATCAACGTACCAGTTTTCGCTAGTAGCAATCTTAAATTTTCTTGCGTCGAAAATGTTAAAATTCTCTGAGGAATTAATTCGTTTTCAGAATCATATAGAAGAAATTGTTCTATGTGTCCATCCGTTTCAATATGCTGGTAGGCCTGTAATATAAAAAAATACATTACAATAATAATCACGAGGCCGTGAGAAATGCTCAGTTAATGTAACGTTCTGATAATATGCTTACCTGAGGTATAATTAAGTTTTCCAACTCTCTAGGCACTGGGGGCATACCTTCATCTTTTCTTTTTCTCTGAATGACGTTTTTCACATACCCATAGTGAGTGTTCTCTGTCGCTCGTGTATTTCGAAAAAAGATAAATGTAATTTCCTTCGTCAACAAATTTTCTTCTTCTTCGCTTTGAAAGGACGAAACTCATGTTGTCACTGTTATTTAATGCACTACACTCAATGAAGAACAATAAAAGACTGATAGTTTTGGGGAAGATTTTGAACGTATTTATACTTATTTAAAAACCAAGTTTTCACAGGCGATAACTCTTACGCCCTAGAAGGACCAGATGTTAGCAAGATCGTCTCACCCGCATCAGTTAAAGGACGAATATATTAAAATCTTTTTCAAAAAGCCGCTAGAAAATCTAACAAGCTGCCCAATAGGTCATATTTGGACTTTTTAGACAGCTAACGGCATAGGCAATCCAATGAAAACATCAAATATGCCCAAACGTCTACAGGTGAAGAGCGCGCAAGAATCAAAGATTAAAACATGTGCATCGAAACAGGCCGAATTCCGAGAATCAGACTAGGCCGCCGACGTAATTCATTTCTAGAATATAAAGAATAAAAAAGAATACACTTTAATAGAAAACGACAAAAACTACAAAAGTGATTACTATTCTTTTAACAAAAACTGTTTTCTATTAACTATTAATATCTGTCTTTTAGCAAAATAATTTTTAAGAAAACATACGAAAAAAACAGAAAATAATCACAACCCTATCCTGTTTTTCAATACTTATTGGCAAAAGTTGGAGTTTTGAAGGAAAAAGAAAAATTATATTTCAATTTTAAACAAGAAGATGTAATGAATACTAATTATTAAGATACGATATGTTTTTTCTTGATATGTATTAAATGGGAGGTTTTATTTTTTCACTTATTCTCTAATTGCCTGCTTGTTGAAACTTTCAGTATAACTACTGCAAAAGGCTTGTATTTTAAATTTATTTTATTTGATGAAGCTGGTTTAACCAGCGAAACGTTATAATAACCTTTTAAATAAAATTTTAATATGTTTTTGACAATACAGAGTTCTGATTGAAACTTATTTTTCATGTAGAAATTTCAAGTAGCTAAGCTAATACAATGCCAACATAGCTGATTTCATCTCCAAATTACTAATTTATATACAAAAACAGCTGTAACCCCAAAATTTAATTTTTACTAATATTGCTAGTAAATAAAATATTGTATGCACCATGGGAGATATTCATGTTCTTTACCTTCGGTTGACTTACAGACCTGAGACTAGAAACCCGCAGTCTGTAACACATGTCAACCCAAGGAAAAAATATATTCATATCTCCGTTAATGCATAAGTATCTATTATTTTTAGGTTGAAAAAGAATGTTTTTCGGCAACCGGCAACAAGTAATTACTACCAAAACTGTCATTGAAGTAGACGTTTCTCTTACTGACACAAAAAGTGTATTTTGCAATGCAACACTTTTAGTTCCTAGAATTAATAGTATATTATTTTATTTGAATTAAAAGTGGCACTTTGTTTGACAAGCAATTATGTTTGCATTTGCAAGACAAAGCGCACCGTAGCCGAGCAAATGCAAAAATCGCAAGTCAAACAGGGTCACTTTTAATCCAAATAATACATACTATTTTTTCTGCAACCTAGAAAAGTACAAAATATTCAAAATTTTAGATGATTGATTACTTTTGACGTTTCTCATTTAAAAATCATTATGATAACTACATTCACAGACGACCAAATGGAAGTTGCTTTTAGTTCCATGGGAGTAAAAGTACTTCCTAGGAACTAAAAGTGTTACATAGCAACGTAAACTTTAGTGTCAGTAAGAGAAACGTCAACTTCAATGAAAGATTTTGGTATTAAAAGTAATTACTTTTGGTTGCGGAAAATACTATTTTATTTAACAAGCATATAATGTAGGCTATATTACGCGAAGATGAAATCATCCAAGTGTAATACAGCGATTATATGCAAGTGAAGTGTAATAATTTATCTACAACTACATAGTTTTTGATAATAAAGGGTACCTAACTAATCAACTTGATAATATATTTCAAATTTATCAATCGATATTTACCTTCAAAACCTTTCTGCCATTTAACAGCACACCGGAATCACTTTGCAACACCTTACAAGAAAACAGATACAGTTACCAAATTTTACTGCGATATATTGGTAAATGTTATACGTTTACAACTCAATTTATACTTCCTATAATGCTGCCTAAACAAATATAAAAAACCTTTAAATATTGACAAAGAAATAAGTATTTTTTATTACACTACTTTATTTTCAATACAAGATTAATAGCAGATACACTGTGATTGAGGTCACCGCCCTGGGCCGAAGTGGTTTAGAATTTCGTCTTGATGTCTTGCTTTCGGCCCTACTCGTCGTCTCTATTGAACGTAGATAGTAATTAATAATAAGTACAAAAAATTGCAAAAAATTTTAACATAAGTTATTACTTCTAAAGAAAAAAAATGCTCAATGTATTTATGGTAGTTTTTGATGATATTGTTTGTATTCGCAGAGTAGCACAATTCAAAGGCTTCTAAATATTGCAGCATTATTCTAATTTGCAGTAATACTCGTTTCTTGTTGTTCTGATCCCGGCCATGGAAAAAATTGTATATAAGCAGGAGAGAATGCCATTTTTTTCTTCTATGTATTTGTAGTCCTCGCGTTTCGCACTTGCGCCTCAAACTCACACTTTGGAAAAACGTATGTCTTTCTCTTCCGTGTTGGAAAGTACTATTCATTCATATTACCATCGATATTTTTCAGTTATTTTATCACCCCGCCCTCCTCAATTTTTTTCGTCGGGGATTGGCACAATGTTGGCAACCCTATGCAGAAAAACCATTTTTGCCTATGATAAATGTAGATTTCGTGAAGTTATTAGAATTTTGAATTAAACTACAAAAATATAAACAAGAAAGCTTAATAAACTTTTTTATTCAAGGTACAGTTACTGAATAAATTGAAATTAAAAATGAAAAAACTTCATTTTTAACCTGACTTGTTCAGCTGCTGTACGTATTAATCTTTCTTACTTTTGGTTGTTTAGTTACAAAATCGTATTTTTTTAAGAAATAAAATAGTTTATAATATTACATTTAATAAAAATTACTATTTGTTTCTAACTTTGATACGGCCCTGTCGCTAGACTCGCACCTCTAAAAAGCATTATTTTATAGATGTTTTATAAGAATTGTCTAAATAGCATAAAAATGTATTAAAACTAGATTGAATTGTTTATAAAAAAAGTACACATGTATTTACCAAACATAAACTGAATTGTTAATAAAACAGTACAAATTTACAAAAAATAAACCGAATTGTTAATAAAAAAGTGCATACATATTTACCAAAGATTTTTTATTAACAGAGTAGTTTATTTTTTGTAAATACATTTCTACTTTTTTATAAACAATTTAATATATTTTTTTAAATACAGATGCACTGTTGTATTAACAATTTATTTTATTTTTGATAAGTACATGTTGACTTTTTATAAACAATTTAATTTATTTTTCGTAGTTCTTTTTATATTCAATTAACTTAAAAATACAGTATATTTCATTTCTTCTCTACACACCCCTGCATCTTTCTTACCCATTTTCTGACAAATTTAATTTTATTTCAATTATACTCGGGGTTATTAGTGCAATTTTTAAATAATTTTACTGCACGCCAGTAGTCTACTGCCATCAAAAATAAATGGAGGAAATTGAAAAATTGTAGTAGGCTTAGTTTTATTAAAGAAATTATTAAAGAAGTTACTCAGAATCAGAAAAATAGTAGAATTTCAATTGCAATTGAAACAGTTTTATTGGTAATAATTGATTTGTAATATAATGTAAATGAATTTGTCTTGTTAATTTGCATTTATCTAGTTTTCGCAATTTCTTTTTCAAAATGAGCTGCTTCTAAACGGTAGTACCTAGGTATAATCGACCCACAGCGTGGTTTTGAAAATAACATCACTCAAACTCAAACTTCATTTTCACACTAATACAGATTAACCCATATATCTAATACTTACTATATTACTAGCGGCTATGAGTGGGAAACTCACCAAGGAAGTGAGACAGACAACCAACTCTTTAATGTATAATGGTGAGCTGTGTGCAAGCGCGGCGGCGTCGTCCGGCCAATGGGGAAGTGGTAAAGTTTAAAATTCGCTTCTAAAGGCGGAGTTCGAATTCTCACGCATGCGCACGAGACGTGTTATACTCTAAGTGAGACTATGTCGGCGCCGTAATGTTTTCTGACGTTTCCAGGCCCTACTAGCAATATATGTGTATTATATATATGGATTAACCTAATCCTTAATTTGATTAAATTCATCAAGTTGGGCCTATCAGACAAAACTCTTCACCGTATTTTAAAGGATTTAAAATTTCATCCTTACAAAGTTTAAGTCGTGCACCAATTATTAGGTACCACGAGATTTAGAAGTTCGGGTTACGTTTTATGAACAATTCCTTCAACTACTGAATAATAATAACCAAATTAATTTGGAGCAAGTGCTAATATTTTTAATAAATAAATTATATTGTAACTAAAATTGATAAGTTTTACTTTACATTTAAAAAAAATAAAAATATTGTAAACTTTGAAACAGTTATTAACAATTTAAATAGGGTCGGTCATTCTGCCGGACCCTGTACTACTTACTCTTTGTATTCTTGCACAGACCCCCATGTAAAGTCATACTCATTTTCTTCAATGATTTCTGCAGTAATATCGGATGTTTCTTGTTTACTTGAAACTGGAGATTCGCTACGGCTACAATCCTCGACAATTTCCTTTAAAATACCCCTACAAAATTGGCCTGTTTCTGTGAAAAAAAAAACATTAGAAGGTTGCAGCATTTCATTATTGAATGAAAACATACGTGTCAGCAAAGGTATTTTCTCAATGATGCTGTTAAAAAGAATTTCCACGTTTTTTCTTATACGGTTTTCAAAGTTAAGTCGGCACTATTGCTAACTTCGTTATTACTGGAGCTCCACAGTCAGTTAAATAGTAGTATTTTCTTCGCCAATTACGATGGTGAAAACGGAATCAAAATCGAACATCCCGTTCGCGAGTTATGTCATTGCCAGGGCCACTAGAAACGTTTACAAGGGGGCTCAAGAATGCTTGGAGCAAGAGGGTGATGTTTTTGAGCATCTAATTTGAGTTTTGTTTTTAGAAGTTCATAGAGGAATTTGAAATAATAGTAATACTTTTGCTCCGAATAACATATAGTATTTTTTCTTCAAACGATTTTATAACAAATTATTTACAAGTTTGTGAACAAAATTCTAAGAAAATTACGGCGGCAGATAACGTTGTCAGCGGCAGATAAAGTCGTCAGCGGCAGATAAAGTCGTCAGCGGCAGATAATAACTTTATCTGCCGCTCGTCAGTGACAGTTTAGCATCATCAATCCAGTAGTATAATGCCATATTTTACTGCCGTTTGAAGAAAAACGATATTGTTTCACTTCATGGATATTCTTTTTAATTTCTATTTTATGATAAGGCAAAATTGCCACTAACACAGCCACCTTGACGAATTTGAAAAATCATCAACACCTTTGTCATTTTCGACATTAGGATAAAAGGACATAGGACACTTTTTGTTTAGAATTCAATTTCCTATCGATTGTCAATATTGTATACTGAGTGTCCCATTTGAAAAAATTGAACTTTTTGATATAACTCGCGAACGCGTTATTCCATTTTTATTCCGTTTTCACCATCGTAATTGGCGAAAAAAATACTACTAGTTTGCCTATTTAACTGACTTTGTAGCTCCAATAATAACGAAGTTAGCAATAGTGCCGACTTAACTTTGAAAACCCTATATCGTATCTGCGTACCCCTCCTTGAAGCAGTTTCTTTATTATTTCTTCTCTTTCGACGTGCGAAATTATGTTTAACCATTGTTATATTTGTATAACTAACGTCAAATTCTTCGTATTTATTGATATCGCACATGCACAAAGTTGCCAGGTCAAAGAAATACAATACACGAGATTGAAGTTACAAATATTACCAGATAACTTTTTATGTCTTGTCATTTTTATAATCTATTTGCACCTGTTGTCTGGGCATGAGGTTACAAAACACAAACACCTGACATCTGTTCAGCAGAGAACACCACCTTAGTTAGTCGTATACTTACCTAAAGTAGAAATGTTTATAACTAGTTTGACTATAAATTTCCAGGTGGTAGCACGCTGCAACACAATAAAGCGAGAGGGAAGATTGGAGCATTTTCTTTGTTCCAATCCCCAACCTTAAGTAAACAAGATTCTGGACAGCTCGTGAACTATACCGGAAGGGCCGGGGTCGTAAATTAAACTCGCAGGCAAAAAAATCGCGTGTGGGTCACCCAAGCTAAGAAAAACGGTTATTTAGGTATGCATAAATATCTCAAATTAATTGCAGTATTAGCGTTTCGTTCAATTAAAGATTAAACCATCAAGTGTTTGGTACCGCTGAAGCGCAGTTTAAAAAACGCCCAAAAATAGGGTGACCAGACCTACTCTTTTTTAGAGTATTATACTCTTTTCTGAATAATATCCTCTTTACTCTTACTTTTTATAAAGCAGCTATCAATATACTCTTTGTACTTCATTTAAATACTCTTAATACTCTCTTTAGATTTTGACAGAAAATGTTGCACTCGCTCAACTTGTTAATGAATGCAGAATGCGTATGCAGAGTAGGTATTGTTTTGTGCCGAGTGTATCTACAACGAACGCGAGCAGATTATAGTTACTATAATACGAGTAAAGATATAAAATAATATAAAAAGTAAACAGGAGAATCATAATTTTGTGTTTAATTGTTAAATTTTGAATTCATTTATTTGGTTTTAATATTGTTTTAGTATATCTGTCATATTTTTCAATGATGTGTTTTTAATAACTGCGATTATACAAAGATTGGTATTACATCGGTTATACAATGGTTTATATAATCGATATAACTATAGTTACTGATATAACTGTTGTAATACATGTGAACTGAGGAAAAGTATGCATTTTTATTTGTTTCGAACCTCATGTGAATGGTATAGTCTACTTGTATACAACTCAACAATCGAAAATTCATGTGACTCGACGTATACAATTTCTACAAACAGACAAAGTGGTGACCAAAAGCCTGAACTGAAACACCGTCACTACCTCAAATTTGTCCCAAATAAAAAAGAAAAATAAATAATGGGGGGGGGGGGGTATTACCATACTGAGTTCAGTTATTCACTAAAATTGTCTGAAATATGATTGAGGATAATGTTTACCACCACTGTTTTCTTTCATATGTTCGTGCAATGTGCAAGCACTACATTTTCGTCCTTCTTGATCAGTTTTCTCTTTACATTTTGGACACTTGTACTTAACTGGTACAGGCATCTCTCTCGCTCTATTTTTTATTACTGCTCGCAATCTGTACAAAAAATATTGTTAAGAATCCCTATCTCTTTCTTATTTATATGATTTGAAGAAGACGTGGCTGGGATTGGGGCGAGTCAAGCATTTCAAACGTATGATTCTGTAAATTGTGGGCATTTATGTCTGCAGTTGTGTTAGCTCCCATGGTGATTTAGATTTTGATGCCACTGTATGAGAATGTGCAATTGGTAAAATTGACAGACAGCCAGACAGGCAGGCAGACAGTTAGGCAGGCAGGCAGACAGTTAGACAGGCAGACAGACAGACAGACAGACAGACAGAAAGGCAGACAGACAGACAAACAGACAGACAACATGTTGGTGCTGTTTAAACAGAACGATATGAATTTACAGAAGGTTTACCGAGATCATGTTAATACTGACATTATTTACGAACAATTTAAATAAATGTTGTTGAATTTTTAGTAATAGAAAAATATAGTGATTTAAAGAATAGACGCTATCGTTATGAATTTGATTCGTATATATACATCTAACAATTCTGATATCTATTATTTGATAGAAAGCTGTTGACGTGTGAACTAGTGTGAATCTGTCAGTCTCTCTAACTGTCTAACTGGCTGTTTACCTGTCTATCTGTCTAGCTGTCCACCTGTCTAGCTGTCTACCTGTCTAGCTGTCTACCTGTCTACCTGTCTACCTGTCTACCTGTCTACCTGTCTACCTGTCTGGCTGTTTACCGCTTACATACTTGTGACAATAATGAAAAAAACGAATGTAGCAGCAGAACTTATTAAAACTAAAAATATTATAAGACAGAAAGTTCGAGCTCTTAAGGAGGGTAAGTTGGTGCAACAACAGCTCCTCGGTAAATTTTTTAAACCTGTTACCGAACAAATGCAAAGTGTTGCAAAAGAGATCAATAAAAAAGAGAATCCTCCATTACAATTTAAGCCTTTCAAATTGAAAAAGAAGGAGAAAGTTAAATACAATTATGATGATGATAAATATAATCTTAAAAGAAAAACTAAATAAGATTATGACGCGGACGATGACGATGATGAATATATCAATATATCAAAGCTTCCAAAACTAGAATTATTTACACCAAAACCGGCGGATGAAGTATTGTGTGAATCCGCCGAAGATGATCCTAATACGACTATAACAAACAAATTTCAGCCGTCTACCAGCATAGAACTAGCGATGTGTCGATCCGGTCGGATTCGATACAAAGGATCGAATCCGGGGCAGGATCGATTTGGATCGAGTCCAAGTTTCGGTCCGGATTCGTTCCGAGGAACGAAAAGGTCGCGATGCGTCAATTCTTGCGGACATTCATTCTTTTGGCATTCCGTTATTCAATCCATTTCAATACAGAACACAATGATGGGGAACAGCAAATGATGATGCTGTTCGTTTTATTAGAGGCTCGACGTCGACAGGCGACACATGAGACGGCCGAAGTTGCATGCTTTTTTATCAGTTATCAGTGATTTATGGCTTTTGGCGGCTTTGTAGGTGCCCAATTGATGTTTGAGACATATAAACATACTGAATTACCGACTGCGTGACCACTTCCCAAAACAAAGATACGCGCGTTGTTCGTTCCGGGTCCGGAATGACTGCGGACCCCCGGTGTCTGAAATGCACATTCAATTTCGATGTCGATCCGAGGATCGAATCCGATGGACTCGATCCACTTGCGGAATGGGATTGGAATGAACGAGTTCGCAAAAGTATCGAAACTTCCCATCACTACATAGAACCGCCAGCTATAAGTTCTTTCTTAGAACAGTATGACGAACTTCTTAGGAAATATCTAAGCAATTATCTTATAGCAAGACCAAATCTAGGGAGGTATGGAATTAGATATGATTTTGATAAAAACTAATTTTATTTTGGTGGAGATGAGGTAGATATAAAGGGATCAGATATAATTGTTAAAAATGTGCACTATGAAGGTACGCCTGGTTTGTACGAATTACTATTTAAAAACGATCCTCAAATAACTCCAACGCTGACAGATAGAGCAAATTATAATGATATCATAAACAGAACAAATGCGGCGCATAGAAATTTTGATAAAAATGAACAGAAGGTAGGTTTCGATCACGCAAAATACAAGAAATTTATTAAATCTGACCTGTCATCATCACCCTCGCCATCATCGATATCATTAAGGACTACAAAGCGTACTGGTAAAGGTATGCAGCAAATGTATATACAAGTTAGCAATAAACCGTTGGATTATGTTTACTGGGATGATCCGAACGAGTTAGTTGATCGATTAAAGTTACTGTATGCCTCTCGAGCATCTGGCCATACAAATCATAGAAATGAAATTGTTAGTATAATAGAAGAGTTAAAAGAGGCAGGAATAACTGAATAAATCCAGTTCGACAATGTCGGAAACAGCACGAGGAGATCGTGACACCCCAGACACCTCTACCACAATAATTGACTGGTGTATAATATATTTGTAATAATTTTATACATGTACATTAGGCAAATACAATACAATTATATATGTTTATAGTTGTCGTTTTATTACACCGTCGTGCCCATAAAACCGTTACAGGAACATGTCAGGTTGACCAGTGGTCTATTTATTCATCGTTGCAAATTCTCAAACACTGATAATGAAAGCCATTGATCCCTTGATGTTCTGTAGTAATAATTTTGAAAGCGCTAAATTAAGATCTGTTTCAGTATTAATTTCCAACTTCCCTCTTCTTACTTCGTTAATAGTATGTCTGTTTGCCTGCCTGCCTGCCTGTCTACCTGTCTAGCTGTCTAGCTGTCTACCTGTCTACCTGTCTAGCTGTCTAGCTGCTACCTGTCTAAGCAGTGCTTTCGAACCTATATTAAAACAATCGAATCTAAAATTTGGGTCTTACGTAAAAGAAAACAATATGCAATTAAATGGTACTGTTGCTAATAGCGGTATAGAAATATTCAAAATTTCTAATTCAGTTTATACTCTGAGCTGTAACCTGTAAATCTCTACAGCATACTAATATTTCTTTAGGAACTTGCTTATTGCTAAAGTGAGGGATGCTGTCCTTCTGTACATAAATCCAACCGCAAAAGCGAAATAAATAACTATCGACTCAATTTCGAGACTGTGTATTTAATAAAGTACAGGAAAAAAACACTTAATATTTACATTCGGTGCTTACAAACAGTGTCTGTAAATTTTTAGTCAATTTGAAATAAACCTCTTAACCATACATTTATTAGCAACGTTGCACATTCCCAGATTTCCCGCCAAAAACCTGATCATAATTTAAAATTTACCGTCAAAATAATGCGCAGAATTTTAATTTCCCGCCAAAACCTACGCAGAATTTGAATTTACCACCAAAACCTACGCATAATTCGAATTTATTGCCAAACCTGCGCAGAATTTGAATTTCCCGCCAACACTGTGCAGAAACCCTCGCGCAGACCTGTGCAAAAATCTCGCGCAGACCTACGCAGAAACTCCAGACAACAATCACATCCGGTTTTTTTAGCAACCTTACACATTCCCAGACGCTCACATCTGCAGGTCTGGACAGGTATTTTCTATAGTCTGCAAATTCTGCGCCTCCTTCTAATTTTAGCTTTATTTACACAATTTCTAATGTGATTGTTTAGTTACAAAATCTTTTTAAACAAGTTTGAGATTTTCTCTTATACATCTGATTTTTAACCAATCTAGATAAGTTTTTATCCAGCAAAATGAAACTGTCCCTCACCATTGGGTATTGTGTATAGTATCCTTATTAATTAGAGTATTTTTTACTAATATATTGCAGTGATCTAATAGCTTTTACTTGGCTTTATTTTATTTCATTCTTATTCTCTGGATTTTATCTTAAAATTTTTGATTTTAATCTTATCTTTTGTGCACAGTCTTTAGCATTGTAATAACTTTAGTTATTCAACTCTAATCGACTATTAACATCAGATTAAGACATAAACCATGAATACCGGATATAGGACAATTGTATTTATTAAGTAATTAATAACTGCCTGCATTATGCGTTTAACAACTTTGTTAATAATATTTGATAAATACTTAATTTTAGTTAATTCAAATTTAGATTAATATTACTGTCTGTTTATATATTCTACAGTCTTCTATTGGTCAGATATCTCTGCTACAACCATGCTCGTTGCAACAAAAAACTGGACTATTTACGAATGATTTACAAATACCGTTGTAAGAAATCGAAATTCCAATAATAAAACTAAACCACCACTCCTTTTAGGAACAATATTTTAAGCTGCTTTTTATTTTTGTAGTTATTGAATGCTTACTAAAAAATGTAGTTAAAACATATAGTGCTGTGGCGCCGGATTTCGTAACTATACTACCATAACATTCTTAAAGCCAAGGTGCTAACACACAAAAACAAAGAAGGTGTTTGTTTTTGCGAGATTGATATGCGGAAGTTGCAGACGCTTCAAGATAACTGAAAAATGTCGGGTGGTTAAATATGATCCCTCACGGTTCTTTTATCGCTCTGTTTTGTATTATAAAATTCTGCTGTTTAAGACTCCACCGTACTTATTTGTTTTAGCTTCCTACAATTTTTAGTGCTGGAATTATATCTGTGTATAAGATTGGCTAAAACTACATCAAACTTTTTACCTGCTAACTGAAGAGTATTTTTTACTAATATATATTGCTGTTCGATATTTGACAAGGCACGGTTTGGCAGCTGCATTACAAGTTTTCTGCTTGTCTGTTTGTCTGCAAGCAGTGCTTTCGAACCTATATTAAAACAATCGAATCTAAAATTTGGGTCTTTCGTAAAAGAAAACAATATGCAATTAAATGGTACTGTTGCTAATAGCTGTATAGAAATATCCTAAATTTTTTAACTCAGTTTACACTCCGAACTATAACTTGTAAATCTGTACATAAATCCAACAGCAAAAAGCGAAATAAATAACTATCGGCTCAATTTCGAGACTGTGTATTAAATAAAATACAGGAAAAAACACATAATATTTACATTCGGTGCTTACAAACAATGTTGAGGATTTCTCTCAATGTCTCTAAGACTCCAACACTTATGTATTATGTTAAATACTGTTTACTAACTGACTGTTAATAACTATCAAAATATGCGAGAGACTATCAACTACCAGTCTCCAGTCACTCGTGTGTCTCACCCAGAGCTTCGAACAAGTTTTAATTTCCAAACAAAGGCTCCATTCCATTTAGTGGTTGTGCAGATTTTTCTCAAACAATGGGTTTTATTGTTCAATTTTTACCAGTCTTGCACATTTCTCAAACATGTCTGGACAAGTCTGAAGCTCTAGACAATAACATCCGGCTTATCTGATAATGGAGGTCAGCAAAAATTCCTTCAGACAACAAAGACTTCATTGTCCAATTATTTTTTGAAGTTGTGCAGATTTCTCAAACAATGGGCGTCAATTGGTACACCCCGCATCTGCAAGTCTCAACAAGTTACGATGAGTCACATCCTGTTTAGCCTGGATAAGCGTAGAAATCTTGTAAAATTTCAAAATGAGTCATTTAGACCCAAAATTCATCGTGGGAATCTTGTAAAAATTAGACTTTTAGCTTCAAAATTCATCGTGGGAATCTTGTAAAATTTCAAAATTACACTTTTAGCCCCAAAAATGCACCGTGGGAACCGGACCACGTCTAGGCCCGTGATCTTGATCCCGGCTAGACCCGTGACCCCCAGCTAGACCTAGCCAAGTTTCAAACCAGAGGCCAATGACCTCGCCACGTGCACTTAGCCAAGTTTCAAACCAATCGAAGTGTCCCAGAACGCCCCTAAGTATACTACTGCTTTCTGGTGACATAATTATCCGGCGAAACGATTTCGGTTAGTTGAAATCCAGCGAATGGGCAGGCCACGGTTAATTTGACACAAGTTAAATTTTTGTTATCTCAACCAGTTGTCTGTAGGGGTAGATATACGTTTAACTCCGACAAACTTTAAATATTTTTCAATATTGTTTTTGTTATTCACCATTCAGAGATACTATGTTTTTGGTTTTGTAGGTTTAGGTTTAAAACTACGTATAAAATGTTTTATTACACGTTTTCTAATGAAATGTTCATAAAATGTTACCAGTTTCTAAATAAAATCATTTAAAATGAAACGCTTCGAAATAAAATCATTTAAAATGAAACGCCCCCCGTTTTAATGGCATACCATCCCCCGCCCACCTTTTTTTTTACTTGTGTGCTGTTCCATAAAGTACGAAGGACAATCCTATATGAAACAGAAGGGGTTTTTTTATGCGTTTTCTATTAAATAATTGCATCGTTCCATATATCACCCATTCGTGGGTTATATGGAATGCCACAAAAATTTTAAAAAGTGGTATTTTCGAAAAAAAACGAAAAACAATCAATATGTTAACTGCTATTCTCCTATAAAACAAAAATAGTAATTTGTACAATTTGTTTTGAAAGTCATACTTTTTTTCATGAAATTGCAGTTTGATTAAGGAGGGCGAATCAAGTAAATGTACAAAAAAGGGACTTTCAAATCGTGTTGTACACGTAGTTTTTTGCATAGTGATATTATGTAATTCAAAATGTAGTCGAAAAGGACTTCAGAATTTACAACTGTCAAATTGACATTTCAATAAAATAGTTAAAAAAGTGTACTTTTTAACGATTTTGCGTTAAAAAAGTGATACTTTCTTAACGATTTCCCGTTTAAAAAAAAACGACTTTCGTGATCACTATGCAAAAGTACTATTGAAATTTGACGGAAATAAGCCAAATTCAGTTTCAGTAACGCAATGGTGAATTTTTACCTGATTTACAAAATATCCTGCCACATTTACATTATTAATTAAACTGTCAGTTTACCATGTCCAAGTCTTATCCACAAACATTTGGAATGGATTATAAAAGGTGTGTCCTAGTGAAGTTTCAGAACGCACACCTTCCAGGTCGTTTTCCTAGCGATGGTTCGGAACGCACTTGTTTAGTTCATTAGTTCGTTCTCGCGGCACGTTGGTGCTGGCATCGCGCGTCAAAACGATGGCATGTAGGCCTGTAATTTTTAAGTATTGTTCTGTGGTGTGTAGTGTGTACGTTGTTTAAGAGCAGGCTGTCAGAGGAGTGGGAGAGTTTGACGTATTAAATTGCCGTAAGATGGCAGTAATGTTCATTATTAAGAATGTTTATTTTTGGCTCTACTAGTATGTTGAAATCTGCAGTATGATAGGTGGTTGCCACTACACAATAACAGATGGCACTTTCGCATTGCTTATTTGAAATTGCAACTTGAGAATTACTTGGGCCTGGACCCACAAGTTTGTTTTGCTGTCTGTGTTTACTCAAGGATTTCTGCCTGTGCAGCAGTTTCGAACGCAATTTGAAACCAAACGAGCCTTTGGTGCGTGTGCATAGTGAATAAGTGTTGATTTTATTGGTAGCAGTGATGTTGCGTGGAAATATAAGTAAGTGATTTTTGTGTGTCATTAGTTGCTATAACATGATATTGTTAGAATTTTAGATTGGTTTGTATCATCAAATAAAATCACATACACACAGATTATTGACAGAAAATATTAGTTATGAAGGGCCCAATAACACTGATGACATCACCAGTAATTATGGAAATTCTTTGTAAGTTGCTTAACAGGTATTAACTATTGAATAGAATCTATGTATGATCATTGTTGCAGTTTTAGGACTCCAAACCTGAAATTAAGGACATACGAAGCAGGAGTTAAGAAAGTTACAGGAAAAGGAATATGGCGTTATATGATCTCATCATCTTCGGAATATGGCCAGTAAGAGTACAACAAAGTATGTAAATTAACCCTTAACTGGTAACGTGCCGTCTGTGAGACTGCAAGCAAATTTTAATCTCAAATTTTCAGCAAAAGAGTACCGCTTTTCGGCAAATGATCTTATCTAATCTTTCTCCTCTTGGTACCCCACCTATCGCACAATTATTGGTAAATTTGGGTAACTAACGCTGGAGATGTGTTTTATTTTTAGTTCAGTACAGTGTGAGACGGCACGTTACTGTTTACGTGAGAATTTTTTTCAATTGGTAGGCATGGTAGGCCCTGTGAATTACAATATTTCTTTAAGTTTTTTTTTAGAAATGCATTGTTTTACTTATTATTAATCGTAAAATAAATAAAATAAGTTTTTTTTTTGTTGTCTTGGTCTGGTAAAAAGTACATTACCAATTTGTGTTCAAGTTGAATATTATCTTATTATTTTTTCTCTACATTAAGTTTTCGGTTATTTTAAATAAAATTATTACTAAAACATATATGCCTAACAAACCTCTATATATATATTTAAAAAAATAATTAAAACAGTTTAATTTTTTTCGCTTCAAAAGTGACGGTTTACGTGAGAATTTTGTGCCACTTCTAGGCATGGCAGGCCCTGTGAATTACAATATTTCTTTAAGTTTTTTTTTTACAAATGCATTGTTTTACTTATTATTAATCGTAAAATAAATAAAATTACTTTTGATCAAAAGTTTTCCTTTGTTATCTTGATCTGGTAAAAAGTACATTGCCAATTTGTGTTCAAGTTGAAAATTATTTTATTATTTTTTCTTTACATTAAGTTTTCGGTTATTTTAAATAAAATTATTACTAACAAATATATGCCTAACAAACCTCTATATATATATTTAAACAAATAATTAAAACAGTATATTTTTTTTCGCTTCAAAGGTGTGCCAGTCTCACAGACTGCACGTTACCAGTTGTGTTCCAAAATTTCACGTTACCAGTTAAGGGTTAATATTCTACTGTGATTTCTGATTTTAGAATTTGGAATGATCCATTAAGAGTGGAATGTGACACTACTCCAAAGCAACCTTGTCCGGTTACTGGAAACACAGTAGTAGAGTTGGGACCAAATTCAACGAAACTGTGTAGGGCAATTTGGATGAGGTGATAAACTTGAAAAAAAGTAGCATTTGTTTAGAAAAGAAAGGACCGATAATACGTTTGAAAAGGAATCATTCATATTATTATCAAGTGAGTATCTATTCAAATAAGGAAATTAAAATGTTATTAAGCTTTTTTTAGGTACAAGGTCAAGAGGAAATTCTAGACCACTTTGGCTCAGGACGATGACCTCAATCACATTGTATTTACTGTCAATCTTTAAAAATGACGTTTTCAAAGCCTACCTGTTATTTTAATTTCATACAAGAGACGCGGTAAAGCATTTTTCATCATTTCAGGGGTGGACTTTTGTGTATAAGTAATTTGGGTTACATCGGCTTATTTTGAGTTCTATGTGGACAGCAATAACGGAGTTTTATAAATATTGGTTGCAAAAAAAATTAAAAAGATCATAGACAATTTTATTAATTTCATTTAAGTAATGATAATGAAAATACTCCTCAAATGTTTAAAAATAAAAAGGGAACGGTTGTTTTATGATAAATTGTGCTCATTTGTAAAGCCAGGTATTTTAAAATTGTTCAATATGTTTATTGTAAACTCAGTGTATTTTAACTATTTTGTTAACATTGTTTTACACCCTGTTGGTTCTTTTTTGTAAATAAATGAGCAGTTATCTATCTACTTTGTCAATTATTATGTATCTAAATAAAATACAGTTATATAGGTACAACTTCAATGTCGGTTTGAATTCAGATACTATATCTCTTTGTTTCATATTGCTTGTATGTTTCCGATGAATCAGCGAAGAAGAATAAATCTGTAATCATAGGTTATATCCCGAGTACTATGAATTTAATCAATTAAAATTATGCAAAGCTGGTTGTTAGGGAAATTTAAGGTTGAGGGATTTTATTTTGAATTAATAACTAAAACATATGCTCAAAAGTAATATTTTGCTAACAATGTAGTTTTGCATAATTTTGATAAGATTGAATTAATTGTATGAGGGGTACCTATATTTAAAGATTATTTCTTGAATGAGATTAAATTAAATCAAAATAGCATATTTACATTTTATTTTGAATATAGTTTCCTGAGTAAGGAATAGTAGGTATTAATTATTTTTGGTAAAGTTTGTACAATAGATGAAGCTATTTCAATTTTAGTAAACAATTCATGATTGTCAGGAAGATTCTGGTCTTGCATGTTCTCCCACAACAATTTCACCTTGAACCCCCAGTTTTTCAATACAGTAGTAATATATTCCATTTATGCAGTCTGGTGCAAAGTATACTTTTTTTCTTCACAAATGCTGTGAATTGCCTCCATATTGATTTGTTAGTTGTACCTGTATTGACGGGGACACTATTTTTGATTGCTTTGTCGATTAATGAACTACAAAAAATCTTTACTGGTACTCATTGTGAATGGTGCGACGTTTTGCAATTTTCAGACACGAAATGAATTTGTTTGTTTGTATTCGTTTACCATAATAACGCAATACAAGAAGCACTGCGATGCTCAGTAATTCTAAAATATTTGTCAATGTAAACGTCAAAAACATCAGAAAATTAATTTCTACCAAGCAATATTTCAGAAAGTACCTAGTTCTGAAAGTCAAACTAGTGAAATACATCATACTCGATGCTACTATCACTTGGAAAGTGTTCTAGGCCAGATATTCCATTATCCTAATCAAAATTACCCTTTTCAAATTGGCGGGCTTTAATCGCCCCTAAGTTTTAGCAAGGATTTTGTTCACTATGTAATGCCATAAACAACAGAAAATCGGACTTTATGATTGGCCAGTTTAGGTATGAAGGAAATAATCAAGCAAAAAATGTAACAAATTATCAACTAGCTATTAGTAGGTTTAATTTTTTACTTTTTACTATAAGCAGACATCTCCATTATGCCGACCCTTTTTTACAGTCCCGAAGGTGTCTGCTTATGAGAGATTTTACTGTATTACATAAAAAAATTCAAATCTTTATTGCAATTATTCCAGTTATTAAAAAAGATATGGGAAGTGTAAATTTTTATGCAACCTGTATAGCTATCCATATAATAGCCAGCGCCATCTCAGTGGCAATAGCTGAAACGTTACATGCACAAAGGCATGTAGAGGTCATGGAGTTGTAAATAATTTGCCCAAAAATTCCATTTTCTCAATAAAGACTGTATAGATTGATTTCAAATTTTAGGTAATTTATGTGGTTAACCTTCTAGTGGCAATAACAAATTATTATGTTTGTAGGTGATTTTTTTTTTTTTAATTTTTATGATTTCAGACGATGAGTTACTGTATTAAAACAATCCATTTCGCATTGAAACTTTGTTATTGCCATTATAGGTATTTCTTCATGGCTTTAGTGTTTCCTCCAAACTTAGATATTCATTTAAATTTAAAATAATGACATTATTAGAAAGGTCTGCTTTTCGCTTACGGCGCCATCTGTTATTAATCGTGTCTGACGGCCCCCTCTTAAGTTTTACATCCTACATCCATATATATTGAATATTCCTACACCCACGCAGCGAGTCGTAGGTATTGTTGTGTGAGGCAGTCGTTGAACTATTTAAGTTATTTATCTGAGTGCCGGTGCAAGTATGGAACAAATATTCGGTGTGACTGTTGCCTGTACCAACTATACAAATTGTGGTTTTTAACCTCAGGTAATTAATTTTTAAAACGGGCCGCAGTGTACACAAGTGTTTTCAACTGTGTGTAATGCGCGAGTGACCCCTAGGGTTAGTAATAATTCATTGCTTGTTACAATTAACGTTTAAGTATAGAACCTTAGGTTAAGTTTAGCTACTGCGTAAAGTACCGATTGGTGTACCGAGTAAAGGATAATAAAATAGTAGTTTACGTAAAAGTCCGGAAAGAGCATCTTTACAGGATGCGCAGGCACATTTCAGGCCAATGCTGAAGACGAGGCCTGAAAGCCTACAGGTTCTGTAAAGGGCATTCCTGGATGAGTTACTTATATTTTTTTGTATTCGCTCCCCAAACTGGTTACTTTGGAAACTGTCTAGGATCCTCAAAATGGCCATTTAGAGGCCTTGTACTTAAAGTCGTCATGGCAACATTTTAGCGGACTCAAACATTAGTTGCCATGACGACTTTAAGTACAAGGCCTCTAAATGGCCATTTTGAGGATCCTAGACAGTTTCCAAAGTAACCAGTTTGGGAAACGAAAAATAAATTTTTGCGCGGCCTCCTAATATAATGCCGCGTTAATGGTAATTGAAACTTCATATTATAATGTTTGGAGAGCTAGGTAATACAAAAAAACGTTGTATGCAACACGTCCTCAAATGGCTTTAGAGGACTCATTTTCATATTACGGACTCGGCTGCGCTTCGCTCCGCCTCATCCGGAAACATTACGACTCGTCCCCTAAAGCCTTGCTTTGAGGACTAGTTACATAAACTACTATTATGGGCACCTATGTCTTCTTAATTTTGTTTAAGTAAATATTGAAACATTACAATAACAAACAAGCATTATACAGAGAGATCAAAAATAAACTCGCTCTTGCAAGGCATTGAAAACAATAACACTGCCTGATTATTTGTTGACATAGAACTAATTTTTTTAAGTTTAGTAACTATTTATGATACAAGTTGCTAAATTGAAGTGTTTTAAGGCACGTTTTCACTCGTCGATTGGAGTCGAACGATCATTGAATCGAAAGCAAATTGAATGTGTAAACCAATTTTTGACTTGGTCGTTCAGTAGAGTTTTCGATTCAATCAAAGTCGAAACACACTCTACTACGAAAGTACGTCGAATGACCATAATTGAACGTGTAAACAACTTGGATCAGGTTTTTTACAAGTTATAGCCGCAAGAATCAACTAGTCCATGTAGATGCCACGTAGTGCTGTGTGATGAAAAACACGTGTTGATTTCTTTCATTTAATAGAATTTTATTATCGGAAAAAAGCATTTAACATGGCTTAAAAATGGACAGACGCTGATATGAATAAATTCTTAGAAGTTCTCTGAATGTCATTTTTTGGCAGTGGTGTATTATGATATATTTTATCGGACATTTTCCACTATCTAGGGTGTATATCACACGAAGTTTCGGGAGTTTTGATCGACTCCCGTCTGCAGGTGTTCTTAGTTAGTCCTGAGGACTGATATTGTACGAGTGTAAGTCCTTCTCAGGACTAACTAGGAACACCTGAAGATGGGAGTAGATTAAAACTCCCGAAATGTCGTGTGATATACACCCTAGACAGTGGAAAAAGTCCAACAACATACTATTTGCACTCCCACATTTATTATTTCACTTGATGCCATTTTAAATTTTAACTATCGCTTCAATGCGATTGCCTGGTATAAGCCTTTCTTCATGTTTAACCTAGTTGAACGACCCAAGCCGTTCGACTCCAATCGACCCGTAAAAACGCGCCTTAAGGCACGCGATGTGGTTTGTCAAATGAGACGGAAGGTCAGTAACATACTAGCTAAAATACAGCAGAAATTTGTAGTTTGCTTTATTATTGGTCTTCATTTGTACAATATCATTTTGATTTTTTTTATACTATTATGCATGGCCACTTCAATCACAAATATGTTTAAGGGCTAGTATAGTAAATAGTTATCATAGTCTGATTAAATCTGCAAACCCCTGTAAAGGGTAAATTCTTCGTGGATCTTTAACGTTGGATTTCTCCAGTCTAATCCAACACATTTTCTTGCTACATCTTTTGGTTACTTTATCGGGAACCAATTCCTATCTATAGTAACAGTTACATTGACATAATTCATTGAAGTATGAGGCAATGGTTTAAGCATTTCAGATGTTGTGTAGGTAGTAGTTTTTTATCCTTTATTTCGTTTTCTGCAGAGTACTTGTGACTAGTATTTATTTTTAGGAGTAAATACCCGGGGTATTTACCTGGGTAAATACCCAAAATGGGTATTTAAACGGGTATTTATAGCCTCATTTACAAATATTATAAAGCTAATCTAACTAGTATAATTGATTGGTAAGTGAAGGTGCTCAATTCAAATTTTATAAAAATGTAGAATACAAAAAATAGCTGGACTGAGAACAGTTCCTGCCCAATATACCGATTGGGCCATAATTATACAGGTTGCCTAAAATTACACGGAACATGGCAATTCCATGAGTTGGAAAAAGTTCAAATACTATTTGCCATACATAAGAGTAACCGAAATAGAAAATGCAATAATTACTTTGGTAGCTAGACAACAAGTAGCTATTGCACCTACTACTGCTTTTAGCAATTCAAAACATAAGTACCTTTTTTATGCGAAAAAGTCTAAGCTTTTTGAATATCTAACTAGAATTGACAAAAATTTCGATTGTAAAAACTTATCTCCCCACCCTTGGATAAATTATCCTTGTCTGAGGTATGGTGCGGAGGTATGGCCCCAGTGTAAGTCTCGTAGAATAGTTCCAGGGTATGTCCTGCCTGACATAAAAGGACAGCACACACACTAACAAAAACATCCAGTATATGCACTTCCCGAACATGTAGATAAGGGGAGAAGGCAAGCCGGTATCTATTCTTCCAAGGTGTATCAAGGCAGGGCCTCAGCTAGGTTGATTTGGCAGTGGCTTAGAAATAGGGTGTGGCACACTCAGGCCCGTGGCTAATAAAAATCGTAGGGTATGTAGTAGTGCCAGGTGGTGCCTGGAATAGGGCCTTTCTGTACATCTTGGGGGGCTTTGTCAGTTCTGTCATGATACTTGACAGGAACTGGTACACGGAGATTTTCAATGCAAAACAATCACATACGCTTATACAGAATAAGCGCAAACAGAATCGTAATACATTCCAACTCTTTTTTCTAGATGAAAACAGAAAAAATGGAGTTGGAACTAAACATGCCGAACAACCAGGTTCACTCTAGCTCCATAAAGGAGAATTTTCTATCTCTACGGGAGGAAAACTTCAAAGTTAATTTGGAAAGGGAAGATCAATTTCTAAAGTCATCAAGCAGCAAATCCGAAGGGGAAGCCAAGGTTACTCCCATGGATAAAGCTGCTAGAGAGGCACGTCGCAAAGAGAGGCAAAAAATTTATAAAAAGAAAGTGAGAACGCGTAAAAGGCGAGAAGAGAGGGAAAAATTGAAAGAATTGCGGAAGGCCCAGTGTCAACCAACCCAGGCGAACCAAGCAGGCGACTCTTCTCAAGACGCAGCCAAGAAGGATGCAAAGGAAGCAAGTCCAGGCGATTCTCCTGAGAGTAGCCAGGGCCGGCAACCTGGAGATCCATGTAAGTTGCAAAAAAAGTCGTCAGGAATGTTAACGGGTCCAGCCAATGGCAAGCCCACAGAACTCAGCACGCACTCCATGGTACCGGTCAGGGTAACAGAAGGCCAACCAGGTCCTTCTGGTACCAAGAGACGCAGAAGTAATGATAGCTCCCCAGAGATGATGACAAAAAAAGTGAAGAGTATACCGAAGCAGGCAGGGAAAGGCAAGGTCTTTCATCAATTGAGGAAAACCACAGCTACGACCCAGTGTGCAACGGAGCCAAAGCGACCTAATAGGGAAAACCAAGTAGTTGTTAGGTCTAACCGACCAGATGGCCAGGTTCGACCAGTGGAAGCTGAGGCAATAAGATCTAACATGGTGACGGAGATGTTCAAAACCATGGCGGGCCCTGAGGGAGGTCCCCAAGGGCCAGAACTTCGGTTCAAGAATTCAGGATTGGTGGCACCGGGCTGGTTCTTAGTTACTGCCCAGGACGAGACTTCGATGAGATGGCTTCTGGAAAGCTGGACGCCTCTCAGAGTCGACGGAGCCATCTTTACTCCAACAAGAGCATCTGAGGCGCCATGGCCAGAGAAAGTGGGATTCTGGCTGAGAAGTCAAGAAGTTGACTTAGAAAAGCTGAAGCAAATGCTTTCGATGCAGAATCGCTCGCTGAGGTTGGAACAGTGGAAGCACATCCAGACTACAGGAGCACCAGGAAGGTGGTTCTTGACTTTCATGGTCAACAGCGATATCGTTAGGTTGTTGGAGGAGGCTGGGTGGCAGCTTTACTACCAGTTGATTACCTTACCTGTGCGTAGGATGCCAACATGGAGTGGGGCAGTTTGCCAGGACTCCCCTGAGGCCAGCCGGTAAAACAGACCAAGGACAATAAAAACCAATCATTAATTCCCCATAATGGAGCATCTGTGGGTAAGTCAGATTAATCTTCAGCACAGTAGGGGCATTACGGCAGAGTCTTTAATTTAAGAATTGTATATTTACAGGAATGGAGTTAAGGAACTAGGTGTAGCCAACTATGTAGTTGGAAAGGAGGTGGAAAAATCGATCCAGGAACTGTCTTATGGTATCCAGGCATTTTGGCATGGTACCATTACTGCAGCTGGAAACCACTGAAGTCATCCTGGAGCTTCAAGTAGGTGGAATTAATTATAATGTAGTAGCAGAACGCGAATACTTTTCCGCGTTTTTATTACCCTTCTTAGGGCTGTAGCTCTCTTAAAGTGCATTTCATACGAACTTCTTGTCTGATTTTGCCGAGTACTATACACTCCAAACACATTTTATAAAAGGTGACATTAATATGGTGTCGGATAGAATTGAAAGAATGTAATCTGATTAATACCATGAATTTTACTGAAGTGATAGAAAAGAAGCAATAATAATAGATAAACTACGAGGATTGTTTGATAGATTCCCAGAATGATGTTTTTAAATGAAATTTATTTGAATAATTACAAAGATTATTATTGAATTGTATTGACTATTCAACTCACCCCCTTCATGTTAACTATTAACCAATCATAATTTAGTATTTTTGTTATTTGCACCAATCAGCGTAACAATTCAATTCATGTGTCATCTGTCAAAAAGTGAACAATGAAAATCCAGAATTTGATGTTTCTTGACCAATAAAAAAAATATCAGTGGATATATCTTTTCAACCACTTGGACGCGAATGCCCTTCTTGCAGGCCTCTGGCGTTGATACCCATACTGACCGGTTATTCCCGCGCTAAAACTGCATTGTTTGCGCATTGTTTCACGCACTAGTAGCACACCGCACTTATAGTCATTGACTGCGCATACATTAAATATCACTCTATAGTACTAAACTACGTGCATAAATACAAGAGCACTTACTGTCAGGCTTCATTGCTAATTATTATATAATGAAAAGATATAATTTGAATAAATACAGGTGGCACAAATTGAGCCGTTTCAACTTAGGATCGCAATTAATCGCACCTAAGCGCAATGGAAATTTTTGATACCACAGCAAAAATATTCGACATAACTTTGACTACTCATGGACCATGGTATTATAAGTGACAGATATTTAAAAAATTTTACTTTACTAGATTATCTTATTTATATTTGTCTATTTCTAGAATTTCCAGTCTAATAATAAGATTACATCGTTTTTTGATTCGGTTGATACCAATTCGAAGGAAAAACTTGATCGAGCTTTAGCTAGAGCCATTTTTAGTGGTACAATCCTATTTTTATTTATAGAAAATACACATTTTCTTAATTTTCTGCAGCTAATTAGACCGTCATATAAACCTCCTTCACAATTAATGCTGTCAACAGTATTATTAAATAACGAATTCAATTTGATTCAGCAGTGCATCAAAACTAAAACTAATAGCTCTGATTCTATAACAGTTTTGAGTGATGGATGGACAGATGTAAATGGCGTGTCTTTAATAAATATAATATTTGCTACTCCCGAGCCAGTATTCATTAAATGCATAGACTCAAAAATTGAACGGCATACAGTAGAATATATTTGCTCTGTTATTGACGAAGTAATAAACGATGCAGGTTGTGGGAAGGTTCATGCAGTGTGTACCGATAATGCACCTACAATGCGAGCTGCATGGAATCTACTTAAAGAAAAACATCATCATTTAACTATTTATGGCTGTGCAGCCCATTCCTTTAATCTTTTTGCAAAAGATATTTGCCAGTTAGCATTTACATCACCTGTAATAGCCAAAGCAAAAAAAAGTTGTACAGTTTTTTAAAAATAAACATATTCCAAAACAGGTTCTCAAAAAAATTCAAAAAGAGCAAGTGGGACATAAAATTGCACTTCAAACTCCAGTTGACACCAGGTGGAGCTATGTTGATCAATTCTTGGGAAGTCTGTTGAAAAACAAGGACTACATTCAAGCAGCTGTTTTTGACAAAAATATATCAAGAATACCTGAAGTGAAACCAATTAAAACTATTGTATTAGACGACAATTTTTGTACAAGAATAGCTAATTGTTGTACATTATTACGTCCAGTTTCAAATGCTATCATAAAAATAGGAGATAAGTATTATTGTGATATGCGTTCTCGTATACAATATACATTACACGGCTAGTGAGAACAGAAGTTAGATTAGTAATTATTATATAAAATGTAAATACTTAAATGCTATTTTCGTAGAATATAATTTCATGTTTTGGATTTTGGTAAACAGCGGCCAGGATAGTTTGCATCATGTGCCTCTGTGGCGGAACTAGTGCAGGTAGTATCGTAAATAATGCGGACGTGCAAAACGCACCCCCAACAGGGTCATCTGGAATGCGGATGTACGATGCTTCCCCGTAAAAGCGGGTTCTTGTAAATATTCAGATCTTAAGAAACTGTGAAACGAAGCGGTCGGCTTCTAAAGGGTAGTTTTAAATAAATGTATTTAAGCTACTGCGTTTTTTAATTTCTCGTAAGAAGTTGGTAGAGACTGAAGTTAGTGTACAACTTGTTCTTTGTTGGCTGTGCTCAGAACCCCGACGTTAGGCGAAACGCGACAGTATGTTACAATGCCCTACGTATCTAATGTTTTACTGGAAATTCAAGAAGGAGTTAACAAAGCAAGTAATTTTTTACCAGCCCAAGAAAAGAATAATGTTCAAAAAATTTTAGAAAATAGGACCAGTTTTTTAATCCATGATGTACATTTAGCTGCTTATTTACTACATCCTCAATTAAAAGGTGAAAAGCTCAATGATAGTCAAATGACAAATGCAATAACATTTATTTTAAAATTACGTGAAGACATGGGATGTGATAAAAGGGATATATTAAATGAAATTGTAAATTACAGTAGAGACCGCTTATACCGAACCCGCTTATAACGATCTACCGGTTATAAGGAACTAAATTAAAAGTCCCGCCAAAATTCCCATTACAATAATGCTAAAATTTTCGTGTTATACCGAACCCGCATATAACGAACTTTCGCTTATAACGGTCCATTTTTTACGTGAAAAAGAAAAAAGTTTCCTTTTATAGCGAACCTGCTTGCAAGAACTGGTGTGAAGTCCCAAATTTATTATGGCTAGTGAATTGTTTAAGTAAGCAGATTGTGTAAGGAATGCAGATTGTGCGAATTGATGACGGAAGTTTGTATGTATGTAGTAGTTTTAATTGAGTATTCAGAGAAGACGGTTGTGCAATGGAGGGTTCAAAAAATCGCGATTGTCGTTCACTTTAAAAACAAAAGACGAAATTGTACATGAACTCAACCACGGTAAAAAACAAAGTGAAGTATGCCGTGAACGTAATATTAGCAAATCGACGGTTGCTACCATATGGAAAGACAAAACAAAAATTATTGAAGCATTTGAAAGCAAAAATTCGTCTACTAAAAAATTGCGTAAATCAATTCACGAAAATGTTGATAACGCACTTTTAAAGTGGTTTACACAGCAAAGACAGGCTAACGTTACTATTAGTGGTGCTATTTTAAACAGAAAAGCAGATGAGTTGGGGACGCAATTAAACGATGGGCAAGAATTTTCTTGCAGTAGAAGTTGGGTCGAAAGATTCAAAAAAAGATACAATATTTGTAGTGGAAAAATTACAGGAGAAGCTGCGGATGTGAACATGAATACCATGGAAAACTGGCTGCAAAATGTATGGCCGAAAGTCAGGGAAAACTTTAACGACAATAATATATTTAACGCAGATGAAACGGGCTTGTTTTACAAACTTACACCCGACAAGACACTAAAATTCAAGGGAGAGTTGTGCATTGGAGGAAAGTTATCTAAGGAACGGATCACAGTATTGGTGTGTGCAAATTTAACTGGTACCGAAAAAAGGAAATTACTCGTGATTGGCAAGGCAAAAAATTCACGCTGTTTTAAAAATATAAAACGCCCTCCAGTTAATTACAAAGCGAACAAGAAGGCTTGGATGACGTCGGACCTTTTTACAACTGAATTGCGTGAATGGGATGAAGAATTGCGGCAGAAAAACCGAAACATCTTATTACTTGTTGATAATTGCCCTGCACATCCGGATGTCCAACATTTACAGTTTATTAAATTGGTTTTTATGTCTCCAAATACAAGCTCAAAACTTCAACCCATGGATCAGGGTGTTATACATTCCCTAAAAAGTTACTACAGACAATTTCTTTTTTTACGAATAATCAACCGCATTGATGAAGGACAAGATACACACGTAAATTTGCTGGATGCTATAAATTTTGTTCATAAAGTCTGGCAAAAGGTAACAACAGAAACGATAGCTAATTGCTTCAGACATGGGGGATTTTTTAATACAGAACAAATACAAGAATATGATTCAGATGACGAGTTGCCCTTGTCCGAGTGGTTGAATAAACAACGTAACAAAGAAAGTGATGACTCGCCTGTCTTTATTTCAACGATTGATATGGGCAGATTTCAGGATTGCGACCTTGAAGCTTACATACTTGTGGACGAAAATATTGCCACTACAGAATTTTTAAGCGACGAAGCTATTATTCGAGAAACCAAAACTAAGCAAGTCGAAGAAATTAGCAGCGAAGATGACGACGAATCGGTTTCGGGGAAGGATCTTGCCATTCCAACAGTACATGAGGCAATTAAGAAAATAAATGATATCCGCTATTTTCTGCAATCGCGTAATATTCCGGATAGTATATTAAATAGTTTTGCCGAAGTAGATGCTTACATAGACAAACTTTATTCGGCTAGTAATACTAAGCAGACAAAAATATCTGATTTTTTTAAAATAAATATCTATTAAATACGTGTTTATCGTTCTTACATAAATGTTTCTATACTTATTGTACAAATGTGGCCCATTATGGAAAATAAAGTAAGTTTATAATAACTCGCACAATTTTTGTTGTTGTAACTTTTGTAACGAACTTCGGCTATAACGAACCAATTTCTACAGTCCCTTGAGGTTCGTTATAACCGGACTTCACTGTACAACGCAAAAAGTGAATTATGGAAAGAGCAGCTAATATGGGATGCAGCCGGCTGTAGTGATCCCACATCTTGGTGGAAGGGAATGTGTAAAAATAAAAAACTTTCCAATATTGCAGTTAGAATTTTGAACTTTCCAGCTAGCAGTGCTAGTTGTGAAAGAAACTGGAAGTTATTCTCTTCTATTAAGACAAAGAAAAGAAACCGATTGACTATTGAAAGAACCGAAAAACTTGTAGCGGTTAAGTGCAACTTGAATTTGCTATCACCCGAAGATTTAAAAAAAATCAATGTGACAGCAAACTTGCAAATTGAAAATAGTAACTTGGAGGAAATTCAAGATATTAATGAAGATTTTGCAGAAGACAAAATGGACACTGATAATTCGGATTCAGAAAATACACTTTGACTACAACACTGAGGACCTAGTTAAAGATGACACAGATTGTGATTACGGAAAGTCTGATAACGAAAGTAACAGTGAATCTGCTATTGACTACGACACTGTTGAATTCAATAATAATAATAAACATGACTATGAAAATGTTGAGAGTGAAAATAAAAATCGAGAAATTTATGAAATAACAATAGAATATGAAGATTGTCAAGAAGTTCAAAACTTTGAAGTAAATCATGAAACTAATAATGAAAACCAGGAAGCAAGACCGAGAATTTTGTATTTGAAAAATGGTTTTAAAATGTAAGAAAAACTGAAAAACATAAGAAAAATACAAATATGAAATATATAATACTGGTGATTGGTCAATAAAATTATAAAATTTGGTGGTATTATTTATTAGAGGTTTTTTTTTACTGTCTGTCTTTTTCAGATTAAATTATTCAATTATTGTTTACTTAATTGTTTTTTAATATTACTATTATCTCAATATTAGTCATATTACCCATCATTTTGAAGCTTATGGCATAAGCAATTGAACCACACTGGTTTTAGCAATTTTTTAAAATGACCTTAAATATCCCAGTCAATTACCAGTCACATTAAACCGTCACTTACCACAAAAATAAATGACCGGTCATATTACAATAATATAAAAATTACATAAAAGTAAACAAACATGACTGGTCATTGACGATGCCCAACAATAACATAACTGAACACAGCTACTGCCTGGGAACTATGCACTAATGCTAATGGTGTCACAGTGTTGTCAGATGGAAGGGTAAATCCTATTTAGGAGAGATTTTAATTTGGATAGTAATTTAGTTCAGTTTATTATTTGCTTAATTTTTGGATTAGTTTTTTGGCAAAATGATTAAAAATTAATTTTGCCAAGTACTATTGCAATTAGACAACAGAAATAAATACTAAAATGTCACTCATTAAAGTCACATAATAGTACCTGTCAAGATTATGGAATTGCAGGAACGAATTGTTGTAGTGAAGTGGTTCTACCGATACAAAATTAACCAAACAGATAATATGGCTACAATACTTGTACAACGGAAGTGGTTGCAAGTATGTATATGAAAGACAAGCACCAAGTAAGAATTCGATTTTGAAATTAATGAACCAATTTGAAAAAACTGGGTAAAAATTCGGTGCACGGTCCGGTCTAGTGTGCATGTGCAAAAATGTAACAGTGAACGCAAAAATTGGCTGAAATGCAGAATCCCCGGCACATTCCCCTCCTTCTATTAGCTTCCCTTGTAAATTAAAAAAAAAAACTTGCATTGCGATTCGCATTTAATTTCACCCAGCTTTAACGTTAAAAATTTAACCGGGTTGTGTGGAATTAACTTGCAAAAGGCTCAGGAGATCGCCAATAGACGGATTGCAAGTAAGTGGGAGGAATTAAAATAGTTTGAAATGGTCTACAAAGTGAAATAACAACTGCTCTGAAAGCGAATTGAGATTAGTTAGGCAAGGTCGCGCCAAACCTTGAAATTTGCGACGGACTATGCGGAAAAAAGAGAAAAAACGGAAATAAAATAGAAGAATGTATAAAAATGGGGACGTGGAATGTAAGAGGAACGCATGAGGAAGGAGCCTTGGAACAGATAACAAGACAAATGAAGTTATACAAATTTAAAATAATAGCCCTACAAGAAACTAATCAAAAAGGAACCGAAATTATGGAAATTGAAGATTACATATACTTTAATAGCGGAGGAGATGATAGAAGATTAGGAACAGGCTTCATTATAGAAAAAAAATTAAAAACTGCAGTAGTAGAATTTAAACCTATAACAAACAGAATGTGCCACTTGAGATTGAGAGGAAAATATCAAAAAATCACGCTTGTAAACATACACGCACCAACAGAGGAAACAGACATTGCTATGAAAGAGGATTTCTATAACCGCCTAGATGAAAATTATGAAAGGATATCCAGATATGACCTCAAAATTATACTGGGCGACGCAAATGCAAAAATAGGAAAAGAAGAGCATTTCAGACCAACCATTGGCACGCATAGTAAACATGACATTACAACTGAAAATGGGCAACTATTAATCGATTTCGCTAAAGAGAAAGACTTGATAATAAAGAGCACCTATTTTGAGAAGAAGGATATATACAAGGGAACCTGGAGATCACCGGATGGATCTTATGTAAACCAGATAAACCATGTTCTCATTGAAAGAGACGAAGAAAGATCCATAAAAGATATACAAACTTATGGAGGACCAGATGCTGACACCGACTATTTCTTAGTTGGCATAATAATGAAACAAGAACTACCGATACAAAGAAACAAGAGGAAATTAGAAATAAACCAAAACAGAATAACTAGATTAACAAAACATGAGCATAGAATGGAGTATCAAGAAAAATTAAGCAATAACCTAAAAACAATAAAAGACACCGATGATATAGAAGAATTGCGGCTATAAATAAGTACCACAATAAAACAAACGGCAAGACATTATAACGAAATTAGCAACAAAAATAATAAGCAGTGGTTCGATGGTGAATGTGAGGAAGAGCTGGACAAAAGAAACACACTACGAATGAAAATGTTAAAAACAGAAACCAAGCTAGCAAAAGAAGTCTACATAACACAAAGGAGAAAATGTAAACAAATATTATGAGAAAAGAAAACAAAACATAGCGAAAAACTGATGGACAGCGTAGAAGAAAACTACCAAAACAAAGAGATAAGAAATCTATATCAAGCAATAAAAAAAGAAAAGGCAGGATACCAACAAAAACCCATATTTTATAAAAACAAGCAAGGAGAACTAGTTGGAGGAACAGAAGACATTCTAGAGCTATGGAGAGATCACTTCCGCGAGCTACTAAACATAACAATAGAGTACCAAGAAGAGTGAAGACGGAAATAGAAACGAAGAAAAACGCGACCAAGACACAGAAAATCCACCAACCCTCGAAGAAATAGAAAATATAATGAATACATTGAAAATTAATAAAAGTCCTGGAAATGACCAAATAACTGCAGAATTATTCAAATATGGTGGAAAACAACTAGCTAAATGCATGCAACAACTACTAAAGAAGATATGGGCGCAAGAAAAATTATCGCAAGAATGGAACGAAGCAATACTACTACCGATACACAAAAAGGGAGATAAAACAGACTGTATGAACTACAGAGGAATAGCCCTATTAAACGTGGCATATAAAGTCCTTGCCACCCAGTTAAAAAATGTTTTGATAACAAAAATAGAGAGCGAAATCGGTGAATATCAATCGGGGTTTAGGAAGGGAAGATCGGTGGTGGACCAGATATTTGTACTAAGAGAGATACAACCTGAAAGCTACCAGCACAAGAAGGAAACATGCAATTTTCATCGATTTCAAACAAGCATTCGACAGAGTAAACAGAAAAGAACTATATAAGGCGCTAGAGCAGTGATTCCCAAAGTGGGCGATATCGCCCCTTGGGGGGCTCTGGAAGGATCCAGGGGGGCGATAGTAGCCCCGGATGCATTTGGGGGGCGGTGAATAAAAATAAGGGGGCGGTGAAAGCTTAAAGAAGGTTAGGTTTTCCGTCAGTTTTGACACAAACTGACGCAAAACCTAACCTGCTAACCGCGAATTTGACATAAGCTTACAGTTCCACCAACATAAACAGTGCCAACCTAAAAAAAAACATCACAATCATTTATGGACACCCAGTATATATATATATTTAGTTATGGTTACTAGAGAAACATGGTTAATAATAATTAATATTAACAATAGGAGGGGAATTGGCCCCGGATTCTGCATTTTTCCCCAAAAATGTAACAGTGAACATAAAAATGTAACGTTGAACAAACTCTCTCGTATTTTTTCTCGAAAAAAAAATTTTCAAGACCTAACAACTAACATAAACCATTAACCTGGACCACCGCCGAGAGCGCAACAACATTGCTTTAAACATTACGAGACGATAGCGGCAAGCGCCACCCGCAACATTTTGACGTACACGCTGATCGAACTATAAACTCACTTCGCTCGCAGCAGATGCGCAATAGACCGGAGAAGATCAGTGCGAATGTTTAAAAAGGTGGCAGAGATCCACCAGCATCTGCTAGACGAATCCACGACGTCTCAACAGCGATTAGTTGGCCAGCTCTAAATTTCTAAAGGTTCGGTATTTTGGCTGATTAAAGACATTGGTTCAAAATGTTATAGACGTCGGCTAATATATGCCTTAAATGAAGATGATCCCGACCCAAGGCTCGAATTGTGTAACACTTTCTTGGACATGGTAGCAGACCATACGAACATGGTCAGTTGTTGAATCGCATTTTATGGACGAATGAAGCAAGGTTCCACCTTAAAGGGATGCTAAATAGGCACAATTGTGTTTATTACTCAGACGATAATGAACACCCTACCATTGAGAGAAACTTTCGCTCACCTGGTATTTTCAGAGGAGGGACATTATATATTCTGGCGTTGAGAACAAAAGTTTGGGTCATATTTGAACTATTCTCGTACAATGAAATTGTTTTAACCGATATAATTAACATTGATAACAAATTAAGCAAATTTTACAAGTAACTAGTATCTTAAAATCAGTTTTAAAATTCTTTAGTGATTTGTACGTTAACTACTTAAGTATTAGCCTTGGTGATATGATTAATCCTCAATCTTGTAATTCTAAGAGGCTAATGGTAATGAGTAATAACAAACTTTAACCCGGCAGTGCACGGGTCACGGTCAAAATGACCGGGTTTTTAGTTTTTGCCTTATTGTTAAAAAAAATCAAATGTAAACAGTGTCTAATATTTTAGGTATACCTCCCTTGATCGTTGGTTGGCACGACTGATAGCATAAGTTTTTTTTTTCGGTTTGCTTGTTTGTATAAAGTTGGCTCATTACTTACAAAGTGACGGAGCACGGTCGATTCGACCGGGTTCATGCACTTGTGTACGTAGCACTAGGCACTAAAAACACACAAATGGTTTGTGCACCAACTGAGCGGGGGGCACAAATTATGAAGATATTGAATAATTTCTGTCCACAATGCATTAAATGTTACAATTTTTGTGGTATTTTTTTGAAAATCAATTTTTTTTCGTTTGTATTCTTATATCCCGAAGTTTCTTGTGTAGAAATAATTGTTTAGGTTTTTTATACTTAGCTTTTTTAAATGCTCATTTGTCATTAAATTTTTGTGGTAACTTGGTATTACTATTATTTCAATCTTGAAAACCGATATTTGAATGACTTAAGGCCATCATATTTGAGAGAAAACGCTTTTGAGCGAAAAAAAATACACACGGTCATTTTGACCGGGTTTGTGCACTGGTGTTGTGCAATTTCACCCGTGTACCGCCGGGTTAATGAAACATCAAATAGTCATAGGTATATTTATACTACTACATCTGCTTTTTTTTTGCAGCTCTTGGCAGTATTTCGGGTGTCCTGCTGTGGTGGGAAGCATTATCAATAGGATAAGTTCAGCGAAGTTCTTTTGCAATGGACCGTGAAAGGGAATTATGCAGTGGAGGTCATGAGTCAACAAGAAATTACAAGATCGATCACCAATGCGATGGATTGATAACATTCAGTGTTTTGTGCTGGTCAAGACTGTATGAGAACTGCACATCAGAGAAGTAAATGGAAATACTTGGGGAAGGCCAACTTCTTGCAGTGGACAGACACATGCTGATATGATGATGATAATTGACATGTTCAATCACACCTGAATTATTGGCTTGCTGCAGTGATCCAGCTCTTGTCCAGGTAGTGCATTTTTATTTCCTTTTAACTTTTCCCTTTAATATAATTAATCAAAAATGGTTTTCTTTTAACAATTTATACACCATCGTTGCCTTGAAATTCATAAAAAGTTTTTAATTGTTAGGAAAACCACAATTCCATAGAAAAATTTGATATATTGATCCAGGGGCGTAAGAATTAACTTTACTTAACTTAGTAACTACTGGTAATTCTTTTACATTTCTGTATACTGTATCGTTTAAAATTTTAAAAAGGTATCATAACGTACATTACATCTGTTTTACTAAAAACAATATTCCAGTCAAAAGTTTGTGATGTTTCGATTGATTGAGTTGAAGTTATGGCAAAGTTTGGACTTTATATTTACATAACTCGAATCAATTAACGTTAACCCTCATAGGCAATGATCGGTAATAAATATATTTACAAAAACAGCACTGTTTTGAAGTTTAATAAAAATATAGTCTACACAAGCAGAGGTTGTTTCAGTTATAGGGCAATCAAATTAGATATTTATTTGACAAAAATACTACCTGAAAAGTGAAAATACATTTTTATAGAAAAAAAATCCCGTAGAATTCAATAAACTACAATGCAACGGCTGAATCAGTGGAGAAGTGATTTAAACTGGCGGTCAAAGTAATGAAAAAACAGTTTTTTCCATATAAAAAAAGCAAGCAATGAAAAAAAAAAAAAATGGGCTTGTGTACCTTAAAAAAAACAAAACAAGCTTTCAATGGTCAAAAGTGATTAATTAGAAAAAAAGTCATCGTCAAAAAACCGCTAAAAATGGCCAATTCTTCAATTGTTTTTAACTTAAAAAAAAGTTAGCATTGAAATTTTCTGAAAACATATTTTTTCGTACACTAGCATTGAAAGAGCTACTTTGCCGTACAATTTATTAATCAGAAAGTTGCACTTTGCGGTATTCGTACGGCAAAGTAGTATTTTGCGGTATTCGTACGGCAAAGTAGCACTTTGCCGTACGTTTCCTTAGTTACAACACATATAATATTACATTACATTAATATTACTCTACTTATTTGCTATATACGAGGATAAATTTAGTATTCCGTTTTGTATGCTAGTGTACGAAAAAATATTGTACGAAACTCGTATGAAAGTGGCTTTTCCATACTCGTCTAGAAATTCCGGACTCGGCCTAACGGCCTCTTCCGGAAACATCTCACTCGTACTGAAAAGCTCCACTTTCTATACTTGTTACGTAAATTACTATTGGCAGAAAACTTCCTTTTTTGAAATTTGCAAAAATGTTGATTATATTTTACTTACTTAATCCTTCCTCGTTCTACCGCCGGGGCAGTGTAGAGGTCGAGTTTGTGTAGTGGTTTACCCGATAAACGCCTTCCAAGCTTTCCTATCCTGGGCTAGACGTTTTGCTTCATTCCAATTCTTCCCTTTCCTTTGGAGTATTTTGGTCATTCCATTTGCCCATGTACATTTTGGACGCCCTCGGAGTCTTCTACCGATCACACCCGCATCACAAACCTTTTTCGGTAATCTGTTGTTATTCATACGCCAGACATGACCTAACCACCGCAGACCGTGTTTTTCAATTTCACTTAGCAAATCACTAACGTTTAGTTCTTCGCGCACCGTGTTATTGCGTATTCTGTCAATTCGCGTTTTCTTTAAGATGCCTCGTAGGAATCTCATTTCCACCGCTTGTATGCGTGATTTTTGGGTTTGCGTTAACGACCATGATTCGCAGCCGTATATTAGTGTTGGCATAAACAGAGATTTGAATAGTTTTACTTTCGTTTGTTTCGAGAGTTCCTTCTTTTTAATGACTGGCTTCACTAGCGAGTAATACAATTTATTTGCAGCTTGGATTCTTGTGTCTAGTTCTTCGTCTAAGTTACCTGTGCTGTTTATAACACAACCGAGATATTTAAAGCTGTTTACTTGTTGTATGGGCTCGTTTTCAATGTAAATAGATACTGTGCATTGGTGTCTGGCTATAGCCAGTGCTTTTGTTTTGGTTTTATTGATTTCTAGGTTATGCATGTTTAAGTATTTATGTAGCGTAGTTAAGTTGTGTTGCAGGTCATGTTCGTTATCTGTTAATAGGATCATATCATCAGCGTACGCGAGTATGTTGGTGTTAAGTGGTTGCAGATTCTGGAAACCCCAGTAAAACTTTTTTAGTTCAGTCTCCGCTTTTTTGATAATTTCATCCAGTAAGACGTTGAAGAGATAAGGGCTCAGAACACCTCCCTGTCTAACTCCAGTCGTTGTAGTGAACTCCTCGGATTGGCTGTTGTTTGTCCTTACGTAATTACGGCATGTTTGGTACATGTTTTTTATTGCACTTCTGAGGTTATCGCTAATCTTCCTGCTTTTTAAAATATTCCATAGTTGTTCCCTACGCACTCTGTCAAAAGCTTGATGCAAGTCAATGAAGCACAGATATAGTTTTTTATTTTTATCCAACATCTTCTCGATTATTTGTCTTAGGGTGAATATATGATCTTGAGTGCCCCTGCCCGGTCTGAAGCCAGCTTGTACTTCTAGTAACTCGTTGCCCACTTCAGCGTTGAGTCGATTTTGAAGTATGGCTTCATAAGTTTTTGCTGGGACGCTTAACAAGGAAATCGGTCTGTAATTACTACACTGTTTTTTACTGCCTTTTTTGAATATCGGTAATATTATCGCTACTTCCCAGTCTTTTGGGACTTGTTTGCAGTTCCATACAGCGTTCATTAGCCTGAGCAAGAGAGACTTCCCGGCATCACCGATGTATTTAATCATTTCCGGAGAGATGTTATCGTGTCCGCATGCTTTACCGATTTTTAGTCTGCGTACTGCGATTTCAAGTTCTTGCAGTGTTATGTCATCACTTATGTTTTCAGGCGCTACGTATGTGTCCTCAAATTCGTTGTATTCTACTGTGAAATGTGTTTGTCCTAGTAGTTCCGAGAAATGTTCTTTCCATCTGCTCATAATGTCGGCTTCATTTGTTAATACATTTCCCTCTTTGTCTTCCAAGTAGTTGTATGGGATTGATTTTTCTTTCCTTAAATTTTTCAAAATTCTATAGAATAATTTCTGGTCTTGGTTAAAATTCTTTTCCATTTTTTCGCCGAATTCCTCCCAGCAACGTGTTTTGGCATTTTTAACCATGTTTTTGACTCTTACTCTTTGTAGTTTATAGTCACTGTACTTTTCTGTGGTTTTCTGTGCGAGGTAGGCCTGCCAGAGTTGTTTCTTTTTCTTCACCTCTGCTTGTATAGTTTGAGACCACCAGGCTGTTTGTTTTGTCCTTGGGTTTGCATAGGTTTTACTTATTCCACATACCGACTTAGCTGCTGTGATAATTATTTCTTTAAAATGTATCCACATTTCTTCACTATTCATATCATATAAGGTCCAGTCCACCTCTGCACTTTTAGTTGCTATTATATATTGGTATTTTAATTGATGTTCAATTAATCTCAATTTGCGGGTGCGTAGTTTTGTTGTGACTTTTTGGGTTGCGTTATTGTTTATCTCATCATCATTACCTTTATTTATAAACAGTTCTAATACTAATAGAAAATGGTCCGTGCCCAGTTCCGCTCCTCTCTTAACGGAAACATTTTTTATTTCACTTAAAACGCCGTTACTTACTAGTATGTAGTCAATTATTGACCATTCGTTTCGAGACGGTTGTGCTCTCGTGAATTTATATATGTCTTTCTTTGCGAACCACGTGTTAGTTATTATTAATTCATTATTTATACAGAATTCGAGGAGTTTGCGTCCGTTACCGTTTATTGTGTCTTCACCGAAAGGGCCTAAAACTTTCCTATATCTATCGTTTGGCTTGCCCACCCTACCGTTAAAATCGCCAATTATTATTAACTTCCCATTTGCATCGTCGGCCGTTTCCTGTAACCGCTCGTAAAATTCATTTTTTATTTCATCACTTTCCGTTTCTAGTGGGCCGTAGACTGTTATAATACTTAATACTTGTTGACTTACAACTAATTCTATTTTCAATATGCGGTCTGATATGTAAACAGACTCTCTTACGTTGTTTTTTAAGTTGTTTTTTATTAAGCACGCCACCCCTGATCTTGCCCTTGCGTCTGTTGCTACCCCACTGAAAAAGAGTATGTGCCCGTCTTTTATTATTTTGCACCCTTTATCTTTTTGTTTTGTTTCTGTTAAGCCTAATATGCTTATTCCTGTCTTATTAAATTCCGAAACGAGTTCGTCTTCTTTCCCTGTGAGGCTGCGAACGTTCCATGTAGCAATTTTTATGTGTTTTCTACCTTTACTTATGTTACTGACATTTGTAAATAATACAGAGTTTATATTACCAGTGCTCAAGTCCTTGTTCAGCGCCAGGTTCGTCATCGTGTGGGGTCCTTCATCGTTGGATGTAGTTACCCGTTTTTTGGAGCGTTTTTCTCCCCGGCCTTCTGTAATTCGTTGTGCGTTGAGTTCCAAATGTATAAAACATCATTTATCCAAATTTTTTGGTAGCCAATTGTGACTTTGTTGTTTTTTCCAACTTCTTCTCTCTTTATTGCGCGAAGTTTCCGTTGTATTACCCTTTCTGCATAGGTCAAGTCGCTGTTAATATAAATTTGACTGCTTTTTAAGAGGCTCGCCTTTTTTAATATATCTATTTTTTCGTTCCAGGAATTTAATGTTATACAACACATTTTGTCATTGAGTTTACGTATGTTATTTATTTTAGCATTTACCTTTAGTTCTTCAGCCAACATTTTGTGTAATGACCTTTCTATGGCGCCTACTTGTGCATTTGCATCTAGCCCTGTAATTATAATATTGTTTTTCTTAGCTTCCCTTTCTTGTTTTTCGAGCTTAAACTCCAGATTTGTAATTCTAACTTCTAGTTGCTTCTTCTCTGCCATCCATTCATCGTTCCTTTTTTGTAATTCTTCTTTAAAGTTTTTTATTTCAAGGAAATTCTTTTCCATTATTTCTTTGTGAGCCAGGAGCTCGGCACTTATTTTTTGTTGGATCGCTTCGTTGTTTTTGTGTAATTCTTGTTTAACTTCTCCCATAAAGTTTTCCATCATTAATTGGAGTTTACTTGATATTTCCTCCATTTCTTTTGTGTTTATAATTTGTGCGCTTTCCACTGGCGATCTGTTGATTATCCTGCTTCTTTTAATGATATCCTTGTCTTCCGATATTTCCGTAAATCTTTTCCGCTTATCGTTTTCCGCTAGATTCGTTTTGTCCATTAAACTCGCGTGCCCTTGTTTGTTTACACTTTTGAAAACCGCGCGCGAGCGCGCACTGCTTGGCACTAAATACCCTAGCCCGTACCGCGTCAAAACTTCGCTTCCCGCTTGGTGCTTATCAGTTATTTTGATCGAATGCGGATTTATATCTACCGCGGTTGTTTTCTCGGATGATTTCACTGTCACCACAATTACTTATCTGTAGCAATCGTTTCTCACTTATTTTATTTTATTTCACTTCGTAGTTATTAAGTATCGTACCGGTTAGGATGGAGCCGCAAATTCACGGTTATCACATCGCCAGCCACGCCTACTAGTCTCCTGATTATATTTTGCATAAATAATTTTTTTCGAAAAAACTACGTTTTCGCAAAATTGATTTGATCAGGTTGCAGCAATCAGCGTGGGCTTATTTTTTTCCTTAATAGCTGTACTACCACACACAATATGAGCACGATTTTTTTCACTTCCAAATATGTGCAAATTCAATTTGAAAAGTGATCTTTTTTATGCGCATAAAATGTTGAATATTTTTGTCAATTTTAGTTGTGCTGAAATTACATCAGCACCATTCGATAGCTGCCAACTTTCTACGAATTTAAAATGCGCTTTTGTTTATTTTAACAACGAATTACACTTAACCTCAGATTAGTGGTTTTAATAAAACTGGCTGTTAGTGTCATTATATATCACAGAAAGACAGGTGTTTTTCATTAATGCAAATATTGTTTATAATTTAATTGATTCTTTAATATACAGAGAGATTTTCTTTACTACGAACACGACAGACGTTATGACGAATTTAGAAATGTTGAAAATTTGATGTTGACAATTTGCCAATTTTGACAATAGATAATATCTGCCATTGTTTTTTTCTTAAAATGGAGAACTACGAAGTAACAAAGTTGCAAGTTGTAATATCACAGATTAAACACCTAATGGACTCAGAAGCGACACTCATCTATGACGGCCATATTGAAAGAGAGTAGACCAAGAATAATATGTTGGTGGCACTGTAAGTCTATGTCAAATTCGAGGTTATCAGGTTAGGTTTTGTGTCAGTTTTGACATAGATTGACGCAAAACGTAACCTCCAATTTGTCATAGAACAGAATACAGAATAAAAACACCTAACGGACTTAGAAGCGACACTTGCGGTGGCGCCTTTGATGTTCGAGTAGCCGATGTCATCTATGGCGGCCATATTGAAAGAGAGTAGATCAAGAATAATATGTTGGTGGCACTGTAAGTCTATGTCAAATTCGAGGTTATCAGGTTAGGTTTTGTGTCAGTTTTGACATAGATTGACGCAAAACGTAACCTCCAATTTGTCATAGAACAGAATACAGAATAAAAACACCTAACGGACTTAGAAGCGACACTTGCGGTGGCGCCTTTGATGTTCGAGTAGCCGATGTCATCTATGGCGGCCATATTGAAAGAGAGTAGATCAAGAATAATATGTTGGTGGCACTGTAAGTCTATGTCAAATTCGAGGTTATCAGGTTAGGTTTTGTGTCAGTTTTGACATAGACTGACGCATAACCTACTCTACTAGCGACCATTTCAGACGCATGGAATTTTGTGAAACTGCAGTAGAAATAGTGAATAATACCAAAAACTTTCTCTGGAAAGTCGTTTTCACTGATGAATGGACATTTACAGTGCATGGTCACTATTACTCACAAAATGTGCAATGTGATTTTATTTGTTCAAAATGAATTATTTATTTCTTCAGAATGTGTTATAAATTTCTTTTACTTTACTGTTAATCTCTAAGTTCTCTCCTGTTCTTCAACTCTGAATTTATCATCTGAATTTCATCACAGAATAACACAGTATCCCATGCAACTTATCTGTGATATAATAATTCATTTATAAAAATTACATGATGTGTAGATGTGTCGTCTGCATCGAACAATTACTTAAATAATTTAGGCAATCATAAATTTGCGTTGATTTGTTCATGTTCACGGTTGATGAATTTTTTCGGTATAACATTTTCTTGTAAATAATTTTTTATTGTAAATACCATGAGATAAAAAAAAATAATCTGAGCAGGCCTTGATATGTGTTATATGTTTGGCAGTACTGAAGTGTATTGACAGTCTATGTCAAATTCGAGATTAATACGTTAGGTTTTGTTTGTTGTTTGACACAGACTGACATAAAACTTAACCTGCAAATCTCGAATTTGACATAGACTGACAATACACTTCAGTACTGCCAAACGTAGAACACATATCAAGGCCTGCTCAGAATCATTTTTTTTATCTCATGGTATTTCTTATAATCCTATTTTTAATAAAAATATTTTTCATGTTTAATGATAGTTTAGAAATGAAATAATTCGTTGGTATAATTATTCTTTCAATTAATATTTTGATTCTTCTAATTATTGAATGAATCTGGCTGCCCATTCCTGGAGGAATATAGCCGCATCGGTCTGATGCTTCATTAAACTGTAGCGTACCAAGGTAATTGACTTAAAAACGCCTGTCGTGCAAGGGATGGTCATAAATCTACCCAAACTTGACACTAAGTGCAATTCTAAATCAACTGAAACTTGACATTAAGCGCAGTTCCAAATTTGTAAACGTCAGTGCTATCTAAAACGTGAGTGACGAATGATCTATAAACGTCAGTGTGACATATGCGAACAAAAAGTGTTAAGATGCTAAATGTGATTTGGGTTGCCATCAAACAATGCAGACTAACTTGTCAAAAACGTCAAAGTATAAATTCGAAAAACAGCACGACGGATGTCACAAGCGTAGGAGCACCCAATGACAAAAGGAAGGGTTACGTAAATATCCTTGTGACCCAAATTCTAACCAGACAGCAATGACCAACCCTGGGCACAATACGGTCATAAATTATGGAGTATGAAAAGAGCACACGCAGTGACCAGAATCGTTTTATTATCGGAAGTAGCGTCCCAAACTTGTCTGTCACAATAGAGCGAAGGGTGCTATTGTATCCGAGAGAATGGACGGGGCTCCTTGCATTCAAACAGTGGTTATATAAACTGGAGTAGCCTAGTTTTCGAGATCAGTTGTCCCAGATCTGTGTGATCGCCTCACGTATTTGTATTTTGTATTTGCATTTGTGTAATGTTAACGAATGTGTACGTGTGTATATTTGTTTATTTCTTTAAATTAAAAATAAAGGAAGGTTATTGTTTTCCATAAACGTGTGTATTTTACTGAACTAAATTCTACAGTAAAAATTGCTACGCATCAAATAAATTGGTAAATAGTAACCAAAAAACCATTTCTACAGGGTGGATTAGTCCCTATTGCAATCCCAATTTATAGATTTCTATGTCTTCGTTTTGTCCACTATCTTTCTCCAAACTTTTCTATCGTGGAGGTTTCTGTAACTATCAGTTATTCCCATGCTTTTCAGGTCTTGTTCAGTGTCATCCTTCCATCTTAGCCTAGGTCTTCCACGAGGTCTTCCTATCTCCAGTTTCCAGTTTGACACTGTCTTTATCATTTTATCGCTTTGTGCTCTCATTACATGCCCAAACCATCTTATTCTCTGCGCTTTGATAACTCTATGTTTTCGTTTTGTATTTCTTCCACTAGTTTGTGATTCATTTGTTGTCTACTTTCATTTCCTTCAATTTTGGGGCCTAATATTTTTCTTAATATTTTACGTTCAAATATTCTGAGCTGCTCTTCTTTTTGTGTTAGGCATAATACTTCAGTAACAAAAGTAACCACGGGTTGAATTAATGTTTTGTAGATCTTTAGTTTTGTCTTTTTACTAATTTTTTTATTTGCAAGTATACTTTTATTACCGTAATATGCCTTAGTGATATTTTTTATCTCGTATTGGCAATTTATTTTCATTCCTAGGTACTTGAATGAGTTGACTTCCTCAAAATTATAATTTCCAGCATTTAGATTATGCATATTTTAATTTCTTTCTCTTTGGTATCTCATAAATTTGGTTTTACTTTCGTTTATCAACAAACTGGTTTGCTTTGCTTCTCTCTCTAAACCTTCATATATTTCTAGCAGCCCTCTGCGTGTTCTTGCGATGATGACTATGTCGTCGGCATATGCAATTATTTGAGCTTGCTTGTATACAATTGTTCCATTGTAATTTATTCTTTGAATAATTTTTTCTGCTCACCGAGTAGTTTTCTGAAAATTTCAACGTTATATAATTTTTACTTCCCTTTACGATAAAGGAAGTATTGGATTCACCCCGAAAATTCGAAATTGAGTTTTCAACAGATCTTCACGTTTTAAGAGTCCCCTGAACCCAAAAAACATGTTTTTGTTCATTGGTCTGTCTTTCTGCGTGTTTGTCTGTCTGTCTGTGTCTTCCAAAACCGAACATAGGCAATTAACATGGGAAAAAGGTTTTTCGCAGATTGCTGTTCCCCATTTTAACTTAGAGGGTTTATGATGACACCAATCGAAAGAAGATTTTTTTTCTCATCTAATGAAATGCGAATTAGTTAATTTTCAGTTGTATTTCTTTATTATTTTATCGAAAATAAACGGGGCTGCGCGCTATTGCGCGGTCTATCCTAATAAATTTCACCACCATTTTTAGACCTATTACGTTGGGCCATTCCGTTCTGTTACACACTCCGCCCCTGCGTCTCTCTGCCGTCCACCTGACCAAAGAAGGGGGCCCTCGGGGCTCCGCCCCTCTCCAAGAGAGCCCTCGGGGCTCCGCCCTTCTCCAAGGAGGCCCTCGGAGCTTCGCCCCTCTCCAAGGCGGCCCTCGAGGCTCCGCCCCTCTCCAAGGGGCCCTCGGGGCTCCGCCCTTCTCCAACGGCATAATGAATGTCACTTGAATGACGTTTGAATCTGTTCATGGTCTTACGAGTAATGGCTCAACATGATTTTCCGAATTGAATTTATTGCGAATTTTTGATAAAATAATGAGAAATACAACAGAAAATTAATTAATTCACATATTATTAGATGAGAAAAAAATCTTCTTTCGATTGGTGTCATCATAAACCCTCTAAGTTAAAATGGGGAGCAGCAATCTGCGAAAAACCTTTTTCCCATGTTAATTGCCTATGTTCGGTTTCGGAATATTCACCCGGTATAAGTTTTGTGTACAATGTAGATGCAACAGCAAGCTTTTGAAGAAAATCGTATAACCGGAAGTATGGTGTTTACTCTTGTGATTTTTCAAGCTTTATATTTTTATTACATTTTTAATGTGTATTGATGTGAGATAGCCATAGGCCTTCAGGGCTGAAGTGCTGGACATACATACATTGTTGTGAGGAAATTGTATGCGTGTATCACACCAGATTTTTGTTTTTATAGGCCATTCAGTAAACACAAAAACATATAAATTTTTTTGAAGTTGGCATATACGTAAAATTTGTGTGCTAGGGATTCTGTATTTTGTTTTGCAAAGGCTTCCAAACCTGTATAAAGGTAACTTTGAATTTAAAAATGACAATTAATAAATATCATTAATTCAGTGTCAAAGTACATACTATTCTGGAAATTCTTGCCTGAACTTTTATAAAATGTAATAAAAATACTTATTAATAAATGCTACATCAATAGTATCAAACACAGTATTTGTTTAACATCCTTAACTGCCGGTCTTATAAAAACCACTAATCTGACGTTAATTTTAATTCGCTGTTAAAGTAAACAAAATCGCATCAAAACGTCAGTGCTTATGACATTTTAATCATTAGTAAACACATTTTGATGCGCTTTTGTTTATTTTAACAGTGAATTAAGGTTAACGTCAGATTAGTGGCCTTTATAAGACCGGGTGTAAAAGTAGTTATGATAGATGCTAATTAAATGTCACACTCTTAACCTATTTGTTTTAGTAACTTTTTGTAAATACATTCCTAGACAAAAGATGCATTTTGGAAGTACACTCATGACATTTTACAAATCAAAGGCCACTTTGTGTTTTTATGTTTAGTGAACAGACTATATATGCAAAACATCGTTTTGAATTACTTTGACCGCCATTTTGAATTATTTATCCACTGATTCAGCTGTTACATTGTAGTCCATTGAATTCTACGGGATTTATTCTATAAAAATTCATTTTCACTTTTCAGGTAGAATTCTTGTTTTCGAATTGAAAGTAGGGAAACAAAATACAATCCAAATATCACTCACTGTTCTGTATCCTTAATTGGGCCTATTGTAACTTTGATAGGTCTGACAAAAAACTGATCCTGTGATGTGACGCCTCTCTTCATCGTTTCTTCTGGCGTAGAACTTGCTGTCACGCAACCAAACATATTTGAAGTCCTTCTTGAATGCTTCCTTCAGTCGTGCCAGGAATACGTTATTGTCCGGGGGACAAATGTTCACTTAGGTACACTTTGTTCTGAGAGAAGGTAAAGTTCACCTCGTCAACAATCAGGATTCTCTTCATCTTAAAGTATGACAGTGTTTAAGTAACTAAACTAGTATTTATCAAATAAATTCATTGTTACGAAAGTAAATAAAACAACCAATAATGCAATACATATTTTTATAATTTAAGGTTTTGAATTATAAATAGAAGCAAATGTTCTCTCTGGAAAGTCTTGATGCTGTTGATATGTTTTTTGGCTGGATTAAATTGCCTACTCCTTTATTTTGATACCTTCTATGGCATTTAAAAGTATTCTCTGTTTTTTTTTTCTGATATTGATATGTATTTTTAATAACTTTAGAATAAGTTTTGTTGATTGTGGTCTTAATATTTTCGGCAATGTGCTTTTATCAACTACACTTCTTTAGCTGGTTGCACAGCTGAGTTCGGATAAGTTTATTTCCATAGCCTCAATTTAAGCTGATAATTACACACAACTGTCACATATCAATGAGAACCATGCATTTTTTGAAAATCGACCAATCCCGAACTGTTTACCTGATAAGTTCTTACATATATATATTGCAGACCAATCCAATTTGATTATTTTTAATCGCGTGAGTCAGTTTGACAAATTAGATCACACTTGAAGTGAAAACGACCATAGGGTGATGTGATTTTCAATCACCATAGAAACTACCTAATTAAAATTCAGTAGTGGTGGCGCTGTAAGTCTGTCAAATTCAAGGTTATCATTTTAGGTTTTGCGTCAGTTTTGATACAGTCTGACGCAAAACCTAACCTGCTAACCTCGAATTTGACATAGACTTACAGTGTCACCAACATATTATTATAATTGTCAGAAAAATGGCTTCTCGCTTCGGTAAAAATTATTAATTTATTTATCTTATCGAATTCACCGCGGCCAGTGATAAATCCTTATAATTTTGACAAATAATATCCCTCAAGTGCGTTACCTTGAAGAAATAACCCTCGGCTTAGCCTCGGGTTATTTCTAAGCAATGCAGTATCAGGTTGTTATTTGTCAAAATTATTGTGGGTAATTATCACTGTCCTTGGTAAATTATAGCTGAAAATCGTACGACACCAATTAATGACCAATAGAAAAATTAGTTCACGAGCCGTAACCAAGACAGTAAAAAAATTTCTTGGAAATTTTTTGTAGGTAGACATTACTTCTTTTTAGGGTTTGTGTCGTTACGATTTACTTACCGAATCTGCATTCGAGCATTAATTCTTATCCGGAAATTATTTTTCGTGCATTCCAACACGTCCTAATTTCCCCTCGCGTCCCGCTCGGGCAAATTAACATGATGTTGTTGGAACGCACTCAAAAAAATTTCCGGAAAGAATTAATGCTCTTATGAGATTATATGTGATAAGCTATGTACGAAGTCCATGCACTGCGTCATTCTTATCATTTGGAATTTTTTGTAAGGGGCATGACTTCTGTCTACAATTCTGATTGCACCCCTTCGTGGATCAATTGATCAATTGGTTTAGATTTAATTTACTTAAGTTTAGCTTCTATAATATGGTTTTATTTAAATATATAATTATTTGAGAGTTATTGAAATATATTTTTTTATTCTTTTCAGAACCAGCTCCACCCCATTTTTCATTCTGTGTCTTCAGCAGTTCAAAGGACGAACACTACAGACTCCAGTTCTTCGAAGTACCAACTAGCTACTATCGGCAACCATGTGCATTTACAAGCCTATTCAACAAGATGGAAAATCGAGAAACCTCTGTTTTGAATCTCTTTTTCGCATCACATCAGAGAGAAAATAGTGCAGTGTCGATTTGTCTTGGATTAGTAAAAATTTGATTATAGAAAAAGTGCTTCTAAAAATTTTATCGTGTGGTTGATGTGTCATCTTCGATTACTTTTGTTTCTCAAATCTGTTCATCACCAAATGGTGTGCAATGCATTTAGATTTTCTTCAGTAATTTATATTGCTGCAACGTTTATAACCTTGACAGCTATTCACCACTTTCTGTAGTTTGCTGTAGCTTTTGTGTTAGTCATAAGGTTATTCTTATTACACTAACATTATGCAGCATTGCATTTTCGTATTTACATTTGGTAATAATAACTATTTCTGCATCGCTAAAATCTTCTGGCTTTATCCGTTCCTTTGGTTTTAGTTTTTTAACTATTCGCAACAACCAATTTGGTGTTGAATGGGGCACAACACCCTTTCCCGTTGTTTATTTTTCATTCTGTGCAACCTGTTGCTTCCTCATTTCGATCGCATTCCAGACACAATCTGGATGTGGAAAGTTATATATAAGTAATTGTAGTGTAATGTATCATTTTAAAAACTACACATATACAAACTGTGGCAGGTAAGAACTTAAGCGAGTGCAGCGAAGATAACATAAGAAAACCAGCGATTTTAGCAGCAATTGTGAACTGGATAGTTTTTAAGCAATGATGGTGGAGATATATTATATATTATTTTGTAGCAAGGCATCTCTTTGAAGCTGATATCGTTGTTAACAACAGTGTAGATGGTAGCACGAGGTGTAACAATATTATTCAGTTATTGAACTAGGTGTTATTGGACTTTTCATTTGCACTGCGTATAAAAACTTACGTAATGCATTAAATTAGTAGGTACAATGAGATAGTTGGTGGGAAGATAGATATACAGGGTTTTCATAGTTAAGTCGGCACTATTGCTAACTTTGTTATTATTGGAGCTACAAGGTCAGTTAAGTAGGCAAACTAGTAGTATTTTTTTCGCCAGTTATGATGGTGAAAACGGAATCAAAATTGAACATCGCGTTCACGAGTTATGTCAAAAAGTTCAATTTTTTTCAAATGGGACACTCAGTATACAATATTCACAAATTGATAGGAAATTGAATTCTGAACAAAAAAGTGTCCTGTGACCTTTTATCCTAATGTCAAAAATGACAAAGGTATTGATGATTTTTCAAATTCGTCAAGGTGGCTGTGTTAGTGGCAACTTTTGCCTTACCATAAAATAGAAATTAAGAAGAATATCCATGAAGTGAAACAATATCGTTCATTTAAAATTATTCTATGAATAAAAAAAAAAAATTTCAAATTGGATGCTCAAAAACATTGCCCTCTTGCTCCAAGCATTCTTGAGCCCGCTTGTAAACGCTCCTAGTGTCTCTGGCAATGACTCTACCATCAATATTTTCGATAGTATGAATGATGCTTTGCTGAAGATCCTCAAGATTATCATACCGCCTGTTATACACCACACTCTTCACATATCCACATATCCCCAAAAGAAAAAAATCCATAGGAGTTAGGTGATCGAGGAGGCATACGGATAGGGCCGTTAGTTGATAAATATCTGCCATCGAAAAAGTCTTGTAATTGGATATCAATCTGGCGAACATTATGGGCAGGAGCTCCATCTTGTTGAAAGTAGATCTGTTGTCTATCAATTAAATTCAAATCATCAAGGAAGTCTCGAAGTGTGGCGGTTAACATTTCGACATACCGCTCACCAGTTAATGCACCCTGATAAAATACAGGGCCTATAATTCTTGACCCAATCAAACCACACCAAACATTAACACTAAAGCGTCTCTGCGGGTTACAAGGACGGACGAGCATCAGATTTTCTTGACTCCAATAGTGGTTGTTTTTCCTATTGAACATGCCCCTATTGGAGAAATTTGATTCGTCACTCCAAAGAATCAAGCGCCAAAAATTATCATTAATTCTGATTTTATTAATGAACCACTGACAGAACTGGATGCGTCCCTCTTGATCTCCTGATACCAGAGTCTGTACAGGTCTTTACCTGTACGGCACAAACTTATGCTTTTTCAGAATATTGTGAATAGTTCCCAAACGTAGTCCACTTTGTTGTATGAGATCGTTGATTGAATTAGAAGTCTTTCAGTTTGTAAAGTACACCGTGTCATAGATGCGCAAAACGCTAGAAATGTCCGGACAAGTCCATTACGTTCAACAAGATGATTTCCGCTGTTGTATTCACTTCATTGCCGTTCGTCGTGTCATTTTGTTTTTTCGTGTGTTTATCAAAGCTTAACTCTACTTTTTACTTCTTTTCGCTTTTTAAAACAGTACTTTTCAGAACTAAACAGCTAGGATTGGGATTATTTTCATGTAAGTAAAAATTTTCGTTTACAGTATGAATTTGAGGTTGCGATTACCGTACACGCCTCGAGTAAACCCATTGCTATGCCACTGATACCGGCTATTGGCGTATAACTGTAGCCACGCCTATGTACTTCTAGCTTTGACGCCACTCTAGTAGGATGAGCTTCAAAGTAAGCTAAGATATCAATTTCAGTTGCTTCAGTGAATTATTTCTTGGTTCTAGTTTTCTTGAACACATTTTCATTCGATCTAAACTTACGATACAAAAGCAAAAAGTACCTTCGATCTGGCAAGTTACGCATAGGAAACAAAGCACTATAATCTTCACAAGCTTGGTGGCTATTTTTTTAACAAACGATATAGCATTCCATCGTATCACATTTTTCTGAATGTGTCAATGGCATTTTTTGCCTCAAAAAACACAAACTGTAAACTGCTTACTAGCAAAACTTCAATTTGACATTTTAATCCTGATGATATTTATAAAACAAACGAATGTTGTTTATGAAATAGCAGCCACCTTGACGAATTTGAAAAATCATCAATACCTTTGTCATTTTTGACATTAGTATAAAAAATCTGGTGTGATACACTCACACAACTTCCTTTTACAGTGATCTTATAATTAGTCAAAATTTTCATTTTTAATTTTTAACCATTTGTTAAAAATTTTCAAAAATTACAAATTCTACAAAAACGGTACAAAATCGAGTGTTAGTTGAAGAGACAAATTTTCTCTAGAATTTTAAGGTGAATTCAAAAATGTAATAATATACCGGGTGTTTTATTTAAAATAGGAGTTAATAAAAAAAATAGAAAAAAAAACAAAAGAAACCCACTTTAGAAGTATTCAACTGGAAAATCACCTATCTCACATCAATACACATTAAAAATGTAAGAAAAATGTAAAATTAAAAAAAAATCGTTAGAGCCGTTTTTGAAAAAATCGAAAAAAACTGAAAAATCACAAGAGTAAACACCTACTTCCGGTTATGCGATTTTCTTCAAAAGCTTGCTGTCTCATCTACATAGTACACAAAACTTATATATGAAGTTTCAATGCCATACCTCTTTTCGTTTTTGAGATATTCTGTTCACAGACACACAGACAGACAGACAGACAGACAACAATGAAAAAAAATATGTTTTTTGGGATCAGGGGACTCTAAAACGTGAAGATCTGTTGAAAACTCAATTTCGAATTTTTGGGGTGAATCCAATACTTCCTTTATAGTAGTAAAAGGAAGTAAAAAGGTTCGGTCATTATTTTCAGTCAGTTTACTTAGTCTAAGTATATAAATATAATGTTAAGGTTAATATTCGGGCTCAAAATGAGATTCTTGATTGATTTCACTCAGTTCCTGGAAGATTAAGGGCCGGTTCTACAAACTAAGAATAATGTTATCCGGGTAATAACTACCCTAGAAACGATTGCTGTAACAAAGGAAACTATGACAATTATACCTCGGATAGCTTATTCTAGATATATACTTGCCTTATTGAACCGGCCCTAATACAGTTAAGCTGTAAAAAAAACTAAAGCCCAAATAATCAGCGGGTACTGATATGATACCACCTTATATGTATACTCAAAGCCTGTCCTGAGCATTTCAGGCAGTCTGTACTTCATATACAATCTATTTCCACAATGTATTGCATATTCTGCATATTGGAAAGAAAATATTACAGTTCGGATACATAAATCTGGAAAAAAATGTGTAGAAAATTACTGACCTACTAGCATAATGTCGGCAGCTGATAAGTTTTCGAACTTCTTTTCCACTAGAGTACCTATATCTACTTATAATATAGGTACTCTAATTTCCACGAGACTAGTACTACACCTTATACTACACATGAAACCCTAAAAATCTAGTTTCCAACTTTTCAGATTTTACTTGTACGATACTCTTGAGAATAATTAGTTCATTATTAAGTTTAATGGCAACACTTTGGATAAGTTTGAGCCAACTCCGGTGTACCGCAAGGTTCTACTTTGGGGCCATTGTTATTATTTATCTCTATTAACGATCTTCCTGTTCAAATACATATTTCTAGTTCATTGCTATTTGCCAGTGACCCAAAACTTTTATTACAAATTAATTCGATAGTACCCATATTATATGATTATTACAACTAAAGTATAACTGATTTGAAATTATTTGAGAATTTTTGTTTGTACTAAATAACTTTACAAAATGTGTATTAAATATCCATTATCATGTACATTAGTTCATTGTTGTATATTATTATACCATAAGTCAACAATAGTATATTATGATACGAGTTTTATAAGAAGCATTTTGTACCACGCACGGGTAAAGGAGTAAGTGCAACAAAATGCCTTATAAACGAGGTATCATACAGTATTTTATCTACTTTGATGTCACAGATGGTTATTATAACACCGAAAACAGTGCTACAATGGAGTCCATTATAATACTGTTTTTGGTAGCTATTTGTTTTATAAGATTGGTGACATTTGCTTTCACATGCTCATAGCATGACAAACGTCAGATATCAAATACATACACAATCTCTGAACTGTATTTATTAAATATATTCTAATCAAATTGTATAACTTTAACTGAAGGTACTTTTTAACGAATTAATTAAACACAATTGTTGTTCTAGATAAAACACTATTTGAACAGCACACGAATTTAAATGACAGAGCAGCTTAATTGATAATTTGTCCAATAGATGGCGACTGTCAAATGTCACTTGACAATGTCCCCATCATTACGCTCAAAAATCCCTAGATTACAATGCAATATTTTTAGTATCCGAAATTTAGAATTTCTTTAAAATCAGCAACTCAAAGTAGATAAAGTAGTATATTATACTCGTTTAATAAGAGGCATTGTAGCACTTGTTTCATTGGAACACTCCTCGCTGCGTTCGTCGTGCCCCAAACCCACGCGTGCTACAATGGGCCCTCTTGTGACACTCGTATAATAATATAGGACGTATTCCAATACTATTAAGAAATGTCGAACTTTTCAAGAGTTATTCTAGTTATGAAAAGTTTTTCTTCGCCACAGGATTTTATTTTACCGTTTATAATTTTATAATAATTTTTCAAAAACGTCTTGCAAAAAAAGTGTTTTAACAAATATAGACACTTACGTAATATTTATAAGGGCTTTAGGAGAAATTATTTCCATAATTAATTTTTGGTGCAAATTTTTCCAAAAATTTAGTGGTAGCTTTTTAAAAAATTGTAGGTACTCTTCGTACAAAAAACTTTTTAAACAAAAGCTGTAGATAATTGCATAATGTATAACAGCCTCAAAAAGGTTCCCATTATTAATTTTTTGAGCAAATTTTTGTAAAAATTTAATTTTGCGATTTTTTCAAGAACTTCTCGACAAAAAATTATTATAAAATTTTCCTGAAAAACGGAAAAAGAACAAGAGTAAAGTACCACTTTCGGTTACCCGATTTAAAACAAAAATCACTGGGATCTCCGAATCTAAAGTATGATCATAAATTATTCTCATCTAGTATGGCTGTGGAATAGTTCCTATTTTATGAATGCACCTACATTTATACTTAAATGTCAAACTTGACATTTGATTTTTAAGTGAGTTATAGTTGCATTCATAAATTAGAAAATACTCCATAGCCATACTAGATGAAAATAATTTTTGTTCATACTATATATTAAAAGCGAAAATATAAATTTTCAGGCCGATTGATTAAACCGCCTGGGTTGTAGAGATGACACAGAAACCCTCAAACTCACACACTGACAGAATCACAGACAGACATCACTTCGAAAACAACTTAATCTGAATCAGAAGACACCAAAAAGAATATTTCCGCAAAAATCCTGAGTTCGAAAAAATCATGATTATTAAAAAGTTCATTTTTCTCACTGCCTATAGTGAGGAAAAGTACATATATATTTATTGTTATACTATTTATTCACCGATTTGTGGCAGTAAAACCTTCTAGATTACTGTAAATTATAATAAGGAAGACGTCAGATAAAGTAAACTCACATTTCATTTTAGTTAGAATTTGTAGTGTCATTAGAAAAAACTAGCAGTCCAGTGAGACAAATGTCTCATTTAATAAAACAAAAAAGACCGTTTTGCAAATAGAACGCGTATTCATCACACGTACGTATATGACGTCATTGTTGGTAGCAAACTACCAGTCGCATTCGCCTTGATAAAATTTGCCTAGAATCTAACCTAAAAAGTTAGGATTAGGATAATTATTAAGATAATAATTAGTGTTAGAGACTGAAATTCGGTTCCTGACCTGACATGACCATTCCAAACATATAACTTTAATAACTTTTTTCTCTATCTCTTACGGTTTGGCTGCTGAAACAGCGTCCCAGACAGACAAAACAGCGTCCCGGACAGACACGTCTATTAGATAAAGGATAGTATGTTCAACACGTTATGAAAGTGGTTCTTCCATGCTCGTGTAATATTAATAAACTCGCTTCGCTCCGCTCGCTCGTAAATTAAACGTTTATACTCCAGAGAAAACTCTAATTTTTCCTAACTTGTACAACAATCTACTTTTCTTCTAGCCCCTCTGATGTTCATTTTGACGATTTCAAGCTAGTTTGTTAATTAGATTTAACTGTTGTTTTGCTCTATGATTACTTGTCTTTACATGTGTATGTTACAGTCAACCACATAACTAGGAATTTTTGTGTTTTGTTGAAATGAAATAAAATGTTCTTTTACGTGATTTTGCATCAAAATGGAAGCTGGAAATCCAAAACGAATTCGAAACAGTCTATTCCCAGCTGCTTTACTGTTACCAATGGGGGCCTGGACACTTCGCCCAAAATCCATAACCCCGAATGTTCACGACGCCCAAAGTGCGCCCACAATCTGAAGCGAGACGTTGCTACGCTCCTTTATTATTTTAATTGAAATTGCCCTTAAGTTGCTAGCTAGCTCAAATATCAATGCACAAGATTCTTGTGTTACCCGACTGATGGCTGTGGGAATACCAACGCAGCTTCGCCTCGAACTTATCTCGTACACCGTTAATTCTGAAAATAAATACTCCAAACTGGCTACGTATAAAAACCAAGGCTGCTGACATAAACTAATATACTATCGACGTTCGTTGTTTACATACACACAAATAAAAGAAATACAAAAACAACACGCAAAAATAACATTAACCGTAAATAATAAAGATCCATATTTAGTTTGAATGGCTACGAGCTAAAAGCTACATTCTACTTGCATTTACAGTTTGGCCTTAACATATGCAATGAATGAACAAAGGTTAAAGTGTGGTTTGCAGTGTTACGAGTTAAAGGCTAAATTCTTCTCGGATCTACAGTTTGCATACAGGCTAGAACTAACAAAATGTTAAACGTTAACACACCACAAAAGTTGGCAAAAATATCTGACGCGCTCCGCCAACTCACTTTAGGGCGCTTCTGCTTAGCGCAGATCCTCACGAAGGCATTTGATGACTCACACTCTTGAAGCCCGAGTCCAATTTACGCGTTAAAGTATGACGCAGGCATGTGCTCAAGGTACTCAAACAACACGAGCCACCAGAGGGCATGGCCATTCTTGATCGAGTTCACAATGTGCAATGTGCAATGTATATTAAGCCAGAGAATGCTGGGCGTTCATGTACAGAGACTACGTACGCGGTCTAAGCCTAAATTCTTTTATTGTTTTTTTACTTATTTTTCTTCCACATTTGTAAATTATTACGTGTAAATTATGCTTTAGTTAAAATTTAAAAGTTCTTTATTCGGGAATTGTCTTGAGTTTTTCACTTTTTCTTTGGTGTGTATTCGGTTGCCTATTTTTATGCTTCATTTCTGTGTGGATTTTTTAAAATCCTTGGTGCTTTTTCCCAATTTTTCGAAAATATTCTTAGATAGACTTCCTTTGGCCAACTTGGGCAGATTGATAGATTCCTCCTGGTGCTTGTGTTGAATTTTCAGAAGACTTGCTTAAATGTGGATAAAAATATTAAAAATCCTTCAATATTGTGGAAAGTATGGTTCAGTATTATTGAGTTATGTGTGCAGTAGCTGAAATTAGTCAGGTTATACCGGGATTTGAAAATATTTCAGAAGTAAAACTTAACTCTGGCCGCTCTCCAACCCCGATAGATCTATCTGGGTTCGCTTTTGCACATTGCGTGACTATTTGGTGATATTTTGGGCCTCTTATTATTCCGATTTGTAATTTACTCTTTTGGTCTCCGATGCCACCGCATGAACCACCTTTATAACAGATTTTAACTGGTTGTGGGTGTCTGTCTACCTACGCTAAAAATTATCACTTTTCGAAGAGTTTGAGGCAACCTTTCCCTTGTACCACTGTACCTCGCCAACTGAGAAAATCCCCTGTGACTTCTCCATGGTCGCCATCTAGGTTTAGACATCTCCAGGTACTCTCTTTGTCATCCCCCTCGTGGCGTAGCTGTTTTATGGCTCGCAAGCACGCAAAACTATAAGTATCTTTTGTGTATATTCCTAACCTTTATTCTGGTGTTTTACTCACGCTTTGCAGTCACGATTCTATGCAAACTGTTGACGATTACATCGACTGCAGCTTTACGTATTTTAGATTCGACGATTTGTGTCAAAACTGACGCAAAACTTAACCTGCTAACCTTGAATTTGACATAAACGTACAGTACCACCAACATAAACAGTGCCAAGCGAATGACAGGCCTAAATTTATTGTCCGCCATTGTACCTTACTCACGTTGTGGAATCGAAGCCGTCCCAGGAACTCTTACTGTAATTACTATTTTCCTCCATTTGCAACACATTTGTGTCGAAGATGTCGCAGAAACTCTGCCAATTTTAAAGAGTTTCCTAAGAAAATTATTGAAACATACTTTGTTTGAGAGTATAGTTAGACAGCTAACTTTATTTTTTGGAAGTTTCTGTGCTGATCAGAGCTTTGTGCATTAATACAAGATGAAATGCGAATTGCACGTTATGTTTAAAACGTGTATCGTTGTCTAGAACTCGCAAACTGGGGCGTATCTGGCCCAAAAATATGTCAGGGTCAAATCTGCCTCTCCATTATTCATCATCTCTTTTGGAACGGTTTCAAATGGACACAGGGGATGTTTATGTGGTATTTCATGTGGCAAACGTAACTTTGCTACTTCCAGCGAATCTCGACTCGATTTTCACCTTTAGCACTTGGATTGAGTGCAAAATTCAATATTCACATATAATCTCATGAGCATTAATTCTTTCCGGAAATTTTTTTGAGTGCGTTCCAACAACGTCGTATTAATTTGCCCGAGCGGGACGCGAGGGCAAATTAGGACGTTGTTGGACTGCACGAAAAATAATTTCCAGATATGGATTAATGCTCGAATGCAGATTCGGTAAGAAAATCGTAAAGACACAAACCCTCACAGATAGGTTGGTCTACCTACAAAAAATTTCCAAGAAATTTTGTTGTTGTCTTGGTTACGCCTCGTGAACTAATTTTTCTATTGGCCATTAATGAGTGTCGTACGATTTTCGTGACTATTCAACTCACCTGTCATCTGTCAAAAAGTGACCAATGAAAATCCAGAATTCTGACGTTTCTTGACCAATCAAAAAAATATCAGTGGATATATCTTCCTAGAAGGTATTTGTTTGATTCACACAGATGCGTGCATCAAAACCTTTTTGATTATAATTAATCACGTAATTCAAGTCATAACTGTTCTATTTCATTCAAAGGTCGTGGTAAAGCCAAATTTGCATCTTGCCGTATTTGTTTGCCTCTGTTAATGTTGGAAAGGAATTTGTAAGCTTCCCTTAATGGCTTTTAAGCGGATGGATACATTTTCTACTAGAACTTAAGCCGACTTAGCATATTTGGGAATCATGGGTTTATGGATTTCGTTCAATTGCCTCATTGAGAGAGCTTAGCATTAAGGTTTCTTAGAATAAGCATTTTTCCTAAATAACGTGCGACGCTCCGATTGGCTACGCAGGATCGCCTCAGCCAATAGTGTTTGAGCTTGCCCCTCCTTGATGAATTTGCGAGCTCGGCTCGTTGTAAATTCAGAGTTAGTTAGATTCAGAACCTCGAGGAAGCAAGTTCAGCTATGCTTTGTGCTAGTTTGCGTTTCGGTCTAACTCCCTGGTAAAGACGTTTCCAGGTTGTTTTGTGTTACGGTTACGCGCAATTCGCTATTTTCGCGTGGCCAATCCAAGCGTGTCACAACAGTTGAAGCTTTTGTAAAATACCATCGGTCCATCAGTGACGTTTGTAATCGTTGTTACTCAATATACTCGTGTTTGTTAAGTCTTGTTTCACTCCAACAACTAACTGAACCCAAGTTAGGGTTATTAAGTGGCAGTTCCCGGCAATCCCATTGAACCGGAATTCGCAGTGGATTAATTGGGGGCCCCATTCGTGGACGCCTCTTATCAAGTTAATCGTACAAAAAACATTGGTCCTTCGAGCCGGATTTGGAAGAAGCTAAAAAACACGAGTGTACAAGTTTCCAGTAGCTGGTGGATGCAATTGCTCCAACATCGTTTCGTCGGAGAGCGTCAAGAAGCTTCGCCAACACCAGGAAATTCAACCATCGAGAGCTTACACCGAGTCCAGGTCCCACGTCAAGCTGCAGCGATCGGCAGCGGGTTGGTTTTCTGTTCGTCAAGAAGTTACTACGTTCTCAAATCAAAAGTAAGTCCTTTTCCATTACACCTTCGTTTAGTGTTGTTTTTTGCTTGTGTCAGTCATGGTGGAAACTCGTTCGGCATCAGCGGTCATGTCGGAAACTCGTGCTTTAACCACTCGTTGCAAATTCATAAAAGCCAAAGTAGATCGTTTCGAAACTCTATTTCATAGAATTTCCTCGTCCAGCCCCGTGAAGGCTCACGAGGTCGGCAGCTTGTCAAAAGAGTTTAGTTGTTTCCAAAATTTGTTGGATGAGTATGAGAAGTCAATGGAGGGCCTAATGGAGGCCGACGCTGAACACTTTGATGAACTTTTCAATGAATTCGACTCTTTTATGACTCATTTTAGCGAGATTAGTAGCACAGTCGAGGAATTCTTATCAAAAAATAAGATCAGTCCGGGTATAAAACCGAATCTAGGTCAAAATTCTTTGCAAAGTGGCCCTTCAGGAGAGCTCGCTGGATTAAGATTACCACCCTTAGATTTGCCTTCATTTTCGGGGAAATTCGAGAATTGGGTTCAATTTCATGACTCCTTTACGTCGCTTATTCATAACAACGCTAATTTGACCAACGTTCAGAAATTTTACTATTTGATTTCTTCCCTTAAGGGAGAAGCTGCTAGTTCAATCTCGTCGTTAAAAGTTACCAACGATAACTATACCATTGCTTGGGACATCCTAGTCAAGCGCTTTGAAAATAAGAAACTGATAGTAAAATCAAACATAAATGCGTTATTCAGTTTAGAGAGCGTAAAAAAGGATTCACATTCGTCTGTTCAAAGGCTGCTCGATAGTGTAGTTAGAATTTTGGAAATTTTAAAGGCGTACGGGGAACCCACAGTCGACACCATACTAATACATATCATAGTTTCGAAGCTCAGCTCAGCAATGCAGACTGACTGGGAATTATGCAAACATGCCGGACAATTTCCTACTTTGCGAGAGTTGTTAGATTTTTTAGAAAGCAAAAGTCACTTATTAGGTTCGCTGGAAGCTGCGAAAATAGGTTCGAGTTTGGGAAATCAGGGATCCGAGCAAAAAAGTCATGCACGCGCTCATGTAGCCAGAGAGCAAGGTAATCACTCTTGTGATTTTTGCAAAAATAGTAATCATTCGATTAGCGCTTGCGAATCTTTTTCAAAATTGTCGGTTAACGCTCGTATCGAAGAGGCGCGTCGTTTGAAACTATGCAACAATTGTCTCAACCCCGGACATTTCGTGGTAAAATGCACATCGTCGAGATGTCGCGTATGCAGAAAAAAGCACCATACTTTACTGTGTTTGCGTCCAAAGCGCGACGCGCACGAAAATACGCCGCGTCCTGGACCGCCAGAAACCAACAGCGACACGCGGGAGGTCGGGGCCGTCGCCCCGAGCGAGACACCCGTCGCATCCGTTTCAGCAGCCTGTAGCCGTCCTGCAATCGCGGCGCCAGCGCAAGTTTTATTGTCCACGGTTAGCGTATTCGTAGAAGGATCCTCCGGGTCATTTTCCCGGGCAAAAGCTCTTTTGGACCCCGGATCCCAACTTAACTTAGTTAGCGCCGACTTGTGTCAAAATTTGAAAATTGAGAAACGAGGTAATGTCACCTCACTGTCGGGTGTTGGTGCCAGGGCTCTGAACGCTGAATTCAGAGCAAACGTTCGAATCCGCTCCCGCAACGGGAAATACGAGGACATTTTGAGCTGTGTTGTGTTAGACAAAATTACGGACCCTCTGCCGGCCCTTGCTTTCTCGTTGAGGGATTTGAAGATCCCACCAAACATTGTGCTAGCCGATTTAGATTGTAATACACCGGGAAAGATTGATCTTTTATTAGGCGCGAATGTCTTTTGGCAAGTGCTCTGTCAGGGACAGGTGAAATTGGGCCCAGAGAAGCCATTCTTAACAAAAACTCTTTTTGGTTGGGTTTTAGGCGGAAACATGAATGTCGAAAATCGAGGGCTCATTCTTTCAAATAGAGTTCATTTAAGTGTAGCCGGCATCGAGCACGGCATTCAGAGATTTTGGGAAATCGAGGGGGCGTACGGTTCATCAGGCCGACTCTCTGCTGATGACAAATTTTGCGAAGACCATTTTCAATCGACTACGAAACGGGCGTCGTCGGAGCCGCGTAGGTTCATCGTGAGCATACCTTTCAGGAAAGATGCTCCATCGCTGGGAGACTCGCGCGGTATAGCGTTAAAGCGTTTCTATTCATTAGAAAACAAATTGTCAAAAAATCCCGAGTTGAAAACCGCGTATTCCGCATTTCTCAAAGAATACGAGTCGCTTGGTCACTTGAGCAAGGTGGACGACGAAGCGAGCCTTCCTCATCCTCGGTTTTATTTACCACATTTGCCAGTCATAAAGGAGGACAGTTCAACGACCAAACATCGCGTTGTTTTTGACGGCAGTTGTGCGTCCTCCTCCGGAGTATCGCTTAACGACCTTCAACATAAGGGCCCAGTGGTCCAGCAGTCGTTGTTTGCAATTCTTTGTCGCTTTAGGCAATTCAAGTACGTGCTGAAAGCAGATTGCGCCAAAATGTATAGGCAAATTCTCGTGGACCCCTCGCAGACGCAATACCAATTAATTTTATGGCGTGACGACAAAACCTCAGCGGTAAAATGCTTCAAATTATTAACGGTCACCTACGGTACTAAATCAGCCTCGTACCTAGCAACTAGGTGCTTGATACAAATCGCCCAGGAAATCGAAGCATCGCTTCCAGAGGCCTCATTAAGAATTAGCCGGGATTTTTATGTAGATGACCTACTGACTGGTTTTGAAAATAGGGCGGAAGCCATAAAAACGCAATTCGAAATTAGTAGCGCTTTGTCGGGGTACGGGTTTGAATTGCGAAAGTGGGCATCCAACGACAGTGAAGTAGCTAGCGCCATTGGTGTAGATCGCGGCAGCGTAGAGCCCATTTCTTTGACGGAAGACGCCACGGAGAAAACTCTCGGCATTTTTTGGGATACTCGGCGGGACGTGCTAAGTTACAGAGTGAACCCTAGCTGTTGCAAATCAGTTACCAAGCGAACTATACTCTCTAGTATGGCTCAAGTATTCGATCCCTTGGGACTACTTGGTCCAAGCGTTCTAACTTTGAAACTTCTCGTGCAACGGCTTTGGCAGTTGAAGTTGTCATGGGACGAAACGGTGCCCATGGAGATGCGCTCCAGACACGACGAACTCCATTCTTCATTACGCGCTTTGGGCTCATTGGCAATTCCGAGACGGGTAATTTGCGATGACATAAATTCGATAGATCTCCACGGATTTGCGGACGCGAGTTCTGTAGCCTATGGGTGCGCCGTGTATATACGTTGCGTTGACGCGCGCGGTAATGTCACCACCAATTTGCTTTGTGCTAAGTCAAGGGTCGCTCCATTAAAAACAATATCCTTGCCTCGTCTGGAGCTTTGCGCAGCCTTACTGTTGGCTCGTTTGATTAAAACTATGCTCGATTTCTCCGCATTTAAATTTGACCGCGTGTACTATTGGTCGGACTCCACCATAACTCTGCACTGGATAAATAAGGATGCGAGTAATTGGAAGACGTTCGTCGCGAACCGGGTGTCCGAGATTCACGAACTAAGCAATAGGGAAGAATGGTTTCACGTGCGTACAAATTGCAACCCGTCCGATATAATTAGCAGGGGAATGTTACCCCAGGAGTTACTCAACTCGCGCTTTTGGTGGCACGGGCCAGAGTTTTTGTCACAGGCGGACTTAAAACCCCAGCCCGTTGAAATTGATTCGGGTGAGCTAGCAGCCCAAGAGTCGCGCCCAATAGTGGCCACTCTTCACCATCGCGTCCCAGAATTTGAACTTTTCTGGCGCTATTCCAGTTTCACCGGTGCCAGAAATCAGCTATCGGAATTTAAAAATATCCTGTCAGGCTCTAGTGAGCAATGCATAAGGGACGAATTGTCGAAACATAGCATTACGTGGAATTTTATTCCGGCACGCTCTCTGCACTTTGGCGCCATTTGGGAAGCGGGGGTAGAGTTATTGAAATATTATTTAAGGCGAATATCTTGCAATGCAAAGTTAACTTTCGTTGAGTATTACACCATGCTGACTCAAGTGGAGGCGATACTAAATTCCCGCCCACTCTGTGTTCTCCCTACCGACGCCTCATTCCCCGAAGTCCTTACTCCTGCCCACTTCTTGATCGGTCGGAAGCTGACTTCGTTTCCGGAAGCCCAACTCCAGGACATACCGGAAAATCGTCTCAGCCGCTATGGGCTGGTCCAGCGGCTGTCCCAGCAGTTTTGGGATCGTTGGTCCCGAGACTACCTCCACCTCCTGCAGCGCCGGCCTAAGTGGAAGTCCTCCAGCACTTCTCTAGCCCCCCAGGTGGGCGACGTGGTACTCGTCCACGACGAGGCATCTCCAAGCTACCGTTGGCCACTGGCAATCATCTCGGCCACATATCCAGGAGCGGATGGTGTTGTGCGTGTGGTGCAGGTGCGCGATTCCCGAGGGAATCTCCTGAAACGCTCGGTGCGTAAAGTGTACATCCTACCCAAAGACGATCATTGCGATCAAGGGCAATAAACATTGACTTTGCTCTTAGTTGGTAGTTTTCGCTAATTGAACATTTTGCTAGGTTTAGTTGTTTCTTTGCTTGTATTTATGCTAGTTGTAAGTTATCTGTAAGGCTCTTGGATTATCATCTGTCCTTAATTCTTGTTATGCATTTGATTATTTGGTAGTGTCAGATTTCAGTTTAATTTTGGGATTTAATCACGTCGTGCCATAGTCGGCACTTCGGGGGCGGCATGTTTGATTCACACAGATGCGTGCATCAAAACCTTTTTGATTATAATTAATCACGTAATTCAAGTCATAACTGTTCTATTTCATTCAAAGGTCGTGGTAAAGCCAAATTTGCATCTTGCCGTATTTGTTTGCCTCTGTTAATGTTGGAAAGGAATTTGTAAGCTTCCCTTAATGGCTTTTAAGCGGGTGGATACATTTTCTACTAGAACTTAAGCCGACTTAGCATATTTGGGAATCATGGGTTTATGGATTTCGTTCAATTGCCTCATTGAGAGAGCTTAGCATTAAGGTTTCTTAGAATAAGCATTTTTCCTAAATAACGTGCGACGCTCCGATTGGCTACGCAGGATCGCCTCAGCCAATAGTGTTTGAGCTTGCCCCTCCTTGATGAATTTGCGAGCTCGGCTCGTTGTAAATTCAGAGTTAGTTAGATTCAGAACCTCGAGGAAGCAAGTTCAGCTATGCTTTGTGCTAGTTTGCGTTTCGGTCTAACTCCCTGGTAAAGACGTTTCCAGGTTGTTTTGTGTTACGGTTACGCGCAATTCGCTATTTTCGCGTGGCCAATCCAAGCGTGTCACAACAGTTGAAGCTTTTGTAAAATACCATCGGTCCATCAGTGACGTTTGTAATCGTTGTTACTCAATATACTCGTGTTTGTTAAGTCTTGTTTCACTCCAACAACTAACTGAACCCAAGTTAGGGTTATTAAGTGGCAGTTCCCGGCAATCCCATTGAACCGGAATTCGCAGTGGATTAATTGGGGGCCCCATTCGTGGACGCCTCTTATCAAGTTAATCGTACAAAAAACAGTATTCAAGTGACTATTTTTAACAAATGCGATTTTTATTAGAAAAAGTCAATATTAGTGTTGTGTTACTATAGAAATTGCGTAGTGTGTTGCTAGATTTACTGAAAATTAATTTGAAAATTTAGTTTGGTTCATTAAATAGTCCCTCGAATACCATTCTTAGTCAAAGTTAAGTAGATTATTTTTGCGGTGGTGCTAGCGCACTCGTCCTAATCGTACCAAAGCGCAATGGACATTCGTGACACCACCGCAAAAATAGTCGACATAACTTTGACTACTCATGGTATTATAAGTGATTATTTGCTTATTTCTATAATTTTTCAAGAAAAAACGTGGTCAAATCGCCCCACGATGTGTGGAGTTTAACTGTCACATATTCAGAAACATATGACATGTTTTAATCAGCGCCATGTCAATAAATTGGTTTGCAACGAATCTGTATACAAACAGCCCAATTGTTCACCCTAAATCTATACAAATTTCCGGTAAGTTTAGTTTTTTGAGAAATTCCAACCGGTAGGCACGAAACATAGATATATCTATAGCACAAAAATTACACCATCGCCATCTGTAGTCCGAAATAACGCAATCTATCATAGCTTAAATCGAAAATCGCTTGAAACAAACACTTCAGTTGGCGGTGTTAAATTTGTGTGAATGAAGCGTTATTGTAGCAAATTAGCACTTGTCAAAGAATCAAGTTGTCAACACAAAAGTGGCAGGCTTAATTAGGGTTATTACTGCCTTATCCCGTTTTTAAAGCAACCAGGCGAGTGTAACAGAGAAGCTTTTTACCATTTTGAATACCTTCGTTACGTGCCCCGTCCTTTTTCATGTTTAATTTTAATTAAGTAAGCAAACGGCACGTAAGTTCTTCTTAGACCTAAGGACATAGAAAGCGGGCAGCAGCTCCAATCTCGCAGGTAAATTGCACGATGTCCGGGGGTTGACAAATGGTCAAGAATCGCCCCTCGTTGGTTCCAGGTTCCAGGTTGATTAAGTTAGTTGTGACAGTGGAAGCTGAAAGGTTTTTAGCTTAGCGACTGCACAAATACGCCTGAACCGTTCGGATATTTCTAATGAAAAACTATAAATTATTTGCGAGTCAGTTTATGAGGGGACTACAAATTTAGTATTAATAAAGTGAGCGTTTCCAGGAATATATCTATTGGCCTTATCAGTGCAAATAATATGAAAATATTAATAAAATAGCACTTATTGTTTTTGGCACTTCAATTGAACCTTTCTCAGATACGAGTTTTTAATAAAGATTTTGTAATTAAAATATTTTATTTCCACTTGACTTGTTAAACGGTCGTTAGTGTCGTCTGAACTGAGTCGGTAAATGAGTCTTTACAGACCAGGTGCCTGTAAAATGCTGCCATCAAGACTTTACAAGCAACTTGTGTTTTAATAGATACATCCTTTATTAATCACTAATAATTTTTTTAAAGATTTTCGGCAGGAGGAAATAAAACATTGTACGCGGCTCGCGCACCGGATAACAGGGCTCGCTCGTACGTCGCTCACCCTGCAAATAATCCGGCTCGTCCATAAAGGCTAATTTACTAAGCTAGCCACGTAAATAACTATTAACAGTTGAATGCAATGACGTATTTATCCATTATTTATTTAGAATTTTTATTTTTTAAGTAGATATTTGCTATCAAATCAATTATCGTGGTGTATCGACACTTTGTGAAATGGTGATGTAACTAATGGGATAACTACCATACAGGATATTATTTAAGTAAAGGGAAAATTGACTCAAATATGGCGATCCAACCTCACAATTTGCAAAAACAATTCTTTAGGTACGACAATTATTTGTGATTACGCAATTAAAGCGTTGCCTAGGTGATAACAATTGCCGCAAGTAAATACACGTCACAAACAAAACACACTCAAGAGGACGCTTGTGCTGGAAGTGCTCATAAAACTGACGCCACTGAGAAATTCACTAAATTATATCGTGTAGGGTGAAGTTTTCTGGCCTTTCTGTTGCTTTTGGAATCGAAATTTGTCTTAACTCGAATTGCTAGCAAGTCCCACGATGCTTGGCCCCGTCTTTCTCCTGCTTCCAGCTCACGCCGTTTCCCACACTGCTTTCTATGAAGGTCACGGACTACCTCCAACTTTCAGGGCTCCCGCTATACTGCTATGATGTCCAAAACAGCCACCGAAATACGAATGCTACGAATCAAAGCACTCCACTACAGCATATCCACAGGATATACAATCAATTTTAAAACTCACTGAATTGGGAACAGGGTATTTATTCACAATTTAACCATTGTTTATTGGGGAAGCCAAATTAATAACACTTCTCAGTTTGGCTTCATTTCCCCAATTGTTTTTCTTCGATCTTACATTGTTTTTACCATGTTTCCAAGCCTACTCTGATTACACAGGCCTGCAAATTGAAATTTTTTGATTTTTTTTTTCACCGTAATGGGTGAATCGTATGTATTTTGGTGCGCTGAGTCCAAATATGACCTCAGTTTTTCTCCAGCATGTAGGGATTTTCCGCAAAATGAAAAAGAAAGTTATGCAAAACCCGCAGTACATATAGGTAAAAATGCATTTTGAAATAAAAAAAAATATTACTAGTGGTTTATTTACATTTTTAAATACAATTTGATAAAAATAGTATGTAGTATATACAATAAGGATTTATAATTCTTTATAATATCTACATCTTTTTCCCCCAAAACTCCGTTTTGAGCTTTTCCGTTTGTGTGGGATGTCTGGAAGTTCTCTATGAAGCATCCAACAGTAGTCTCCCACCATATTCACATCCCATCGTCCTTGGTACCTCCGTTCCATTCCTTTGATGTCTTGGTGGAACCTCTCGCCCTGCTCTTCACTTACGGCACCGAGGTTTTCTGGGAAATAACTCAAATGGGAGTTCAAAAAGTGAAGTTTCAAGCTCATGGGGCACCCCAAGGTTTTAAAACATTTCAACATTTTATTTACAATTTCTTCATAATCCGGGTCCTTATTGTTCCCCAAAAACTTAGTCACAACTTTTTTAAATGATATCCACGCCTCTTTCTCAGCTTTTTTCATCACCTTTTCAAACTGATTGTCTTTCATTAGTTTCCGAATGTCCGGGCCAACAAAAACACCCTCCTTTAACTTTGCCTCAGACAGTCCCGGGAATTTCTTTTCAAGGTATTTGAACGTTTCGCCATCTTTTGGCAATGCCTTGACAAACTGCTTCATCAGTCCAAGCTTGATGTGAAGTGGGGGTAAAAGCACTTTTTTGGGATCAACCAAAGACTCAAAGTGAACATTTTTTTCTCCAACCTTCAAAGTTCTCGTTGGCCACACTTTTTGGCTCCAGTGCTGTGCTTTTGCCCGGCTATCCCACTCACATAGGAAACAGGGGAATTTCTGATAGCCACCTTGTTGTCCAAGCACCATAGAGATGACTTTGAGATCACCACAGATAGGCCATCCAAACTCCTTATATTTCAATTTATCAAGGATAAAAGCCATGTTGTCATACTTTTCTTTTAGATGCACAGAGTGCCCCACGGGTACAGAAGCGTATTTATTGCCGTTGTGTAGCAAAACTGCTTTTAAACTTCTTTTTGACGAGTCAATAAAAAGCCTCCATTCATCTGACACATGTTGAATGTTAAACATTGACATCAACTTGGGAACATCAGAACAATATACAAGTTCGCCATCTTGAGAAAAATTTGACTCAAATTGTTTTTCTCTGCTTCTGTACCAAGAGAATGAAGTTCCAGATCTCAACAAGTTCTTTTCTTGAAGTCTAGAGCCCAGTAATTCAGCAGACTCTTTAGAAAGCCCTAAATCACGAACGAGGTCGTTTAACTCTTCTTGTGAAAACTGTTGGGGTCCACAGTCTTCGACTTGAAACTCATCATCCAACTGCTCTGACTCGCTCTCTGATGACTCTGGCAAATCGTCAAAATTGTGTGGGGGCACTGGTACTGGAATACCGGGTCTATGAGGCACAGGCCGAAGTGCAGATTGCATGTTTGGGTAACATATATCTTTTTTATTTTTGGCATTGTACCCTTGTATGTTGCAAGAACAAAAGTAGCAGTCATCGCCGTGGTTTCTCGGCTCTCTCCAAATCATAGGCACCCCAAAACGAAAAGATTTCACCTTTCCTTTAGACCACATGCGAAGTCCTTCAACACAGCCTGAACACACTCCATGAGGGGCCCAAGATTTTTCTTGATCTCCGATCTTCACACCAAAATAGGCAAAGTACACTTTTTTAATAAACTCCGTAATACTTCGAGATTGTTTTTTTAATACAAGTTTGCCACAAATGTAACAGAAACTATCAGGATTATTAACACAAGCTCTTGAAGACATTTTGAAAGACACTTTAAGAATATTTAAATTGAAATAAACAAATCGAAGGACTACGAGGGGTATATATAGGGCAATGGGAAAATCCAGGTTTCATTTGTCAATAATGTTCACCACAATTACTCTAATTACCAGAAAGAATTTCTCCTATTTATTTATGTACTTTTAATAACAAAAACATTTATTACAGTAACATTGGAATCTGAAAACACCGAAGAAAAGCGATAAACCTTAATTGCATACTATTAAGGTAATGGGTTTCCATGATTCATACGCTGACTAATACTGTTAAATATACTAATTTTTATCATATTTCATAGTTTCTAATATAAAACTATGAAGCCGAATAGGAAAAACAACTTTTTTCGGCATATTCATAAATATACGCTTTAAGGTAGGCAATCCCGCAGAAAAATGCATTTTGCGGTAAATGCTTACGTGCTGGGAAAAAACTGAGGGCATTTCTGAACTCAGCGCACCAAAATACATAAGAATCACCCATTATTTTAAAGAAAAAAATTTGGTCGCAGACCTGTGTTACCTTTTGTTAAAATCAAGGCTAACACTGTTTTTAATACAGTTTTACAAATTTGATCAAAACCAATGCTATTTTATACTATTTACAAAAATTAAACTAGCACATTTTTGGAACATTTTATAAAATAATATTTGATATGCTTGAAATGTTATTAATGTACACGTTACTTGAACATACAGTAAACACATATTCCTAAATTTTACTTTGATTCTGATTGAGGCCCGTAGAAAACCTTGAACAATTATTATTGACTGCTATGATGCTGAAACAATCACTTAAGAAGTCCTACCTCAAATTCACCTTGTGTTCTAGGTTGGTGGTCTTGAATAAATATTTTACACAATAATAAGTATATATTATATCTTCCTGCAGTTTTTACCATTAACAAAACATGTCCTCTTTTGAAAACACTATTTACTACTACTGCAGTAAAACTATTTACGGTTTTGCAATTTTAATTTTTTACTTAGCTTGAGACACAATTTTTCAGCTGATCAAGCAGACGCGATGACTTTGCCATCTCTTCTTCTGTGAAAGTATATCTTCTGCCTGCTGCTGTTCTTGGTTTAACCTTTTTAAGATGGGCCCCACTTTTCACGTCAAGAATATCTAGTTTTGGTTGTGGGTAGCAAAATGAGCAGCATTCGTTGTTCTCATATGCTTTGTAGCTAATATGCACGCAAACCAACAAAAGTTATCGTATTTGACAGTAACAAATACTGATTCTATTTTTTTCAACTCTCTGCGATTAAGAAATGGGGATGATAGCAGGGAATTTTGTGTTTTCAGTCTTTGCTTAATCAAATCGTATTGACAATGTTTTTTCATTCTCATTATATTCATCAATCGTGCAGTACTTAAATTAAATACCTGAAATGTTCTTGCAAAAAGATACAGCTGCTGTGGTGTCATTGTATGTCTCTGTAAACTGGCTTTTGTTGCAACTCTTTTTCAGTACTAGCAGTAATATGTGCGTTGCTAAGGTAATAATGCGGTAATAGAAAAACAACTTTGTTAATTTGTAAAGTAGCATTGTTGTTCAAAGTAAATTACAAGAGCTTCTTTTAACGAATCCTTGATCTATTTTTTGGTGTATCGTCTGAACACGTGGTGGTGCGGAGTTAAGTAAAATTGATATTTAGATGTTCTAGTTTTCTCAAGACAGAAAAATGAATCATGTCAATGAAGAACGAGTGAATGCACTAATGTTAATTGTGTATGTTCGACTTTGAGAATGGACACCTGGTATAAGTTTTGTGTACTATCTAGATGCGACAAGATTTTGAAGAAAATCGCATAACCGGAAGTATGGGGTTTACTCTTGTGATTTTTCAGTTTTTTTATTTTTTCAAACACGGCTCTAACGATGTTCTTCAAACTTTACATTTTTATTACATTATTAATGTGTATTGATGTGAGATAGGTGACTTTCCAGTTGAATACCTCTAAAATGTTTTTTTTCTATTTTTTTAATTAACGCCCGTTGTAAATAGAACACACCGTATATTATTACGGTTCTGAATTCAGCTTTGTATTTTAGAGAAAATTTGTCTCTTCAACTAACGCTCTATTTTGTACGGTTTCTGTAGAATTTGCAATTTTTGAAAATTTTTGACAAACGCTTAAAATTTGAAAATCAATTTTTCTACGACGTAGGCCTTTTAGCGCTAGCTTTTTTCACTAAAAGTGACGTTTTATAATTTAGCGTGTTTAAAATGAGGTCAGCTGTTTACTTTTAGCACATGTGTTATAAAGTGAAGTGAAGTTATAAAACTACAATTTTGAACTGGAAGTGAGGTTGTAAAATTATTCTAGTTACTTCTTGCGTTAGAGGTAAAGTGTTTTGTAAATAATTAAAGCGTTATGTAATGAATAAAGTCAAATGTGTAGTATTAAAATTACCTTTGATAACTGATTTTGACAGTACTGGCTCCACAAACATTCACCATCGCGTCAAGGCCATCTCTTTATTATGACATAAATTATAACTGTCCTAAATGCAAACCTTTGTTAAATCGACATTTATAGATTAATAAAAGAAAATTTAAGGTCGTAGAAAAAATATTGTATGCAAACTCGTGCTAAAAGTGTTATTGCATCCGACATGTTATGAAACTCAGCCTTCGGTTCGTCTTATAATTTTCATGTCTCGTGCATAAACATCAACTTTTAGCACTTGTTGCGTAAATAGCTATTTTGCCTAATTATAAGATCACTGTAAAAGGAAGTTGTGTGCGTGTTTCACTCCACATTTTTTAGCCTCGAGATGGCAGCCTGAACAAAATTTGAGGGATCAGCCTGGCAGGTACAGATATAATTGATTGCACTTTTATTTTGAAATTTGCTACGATGCACATCTCCCTTATAGTTTAATTATAGCTACTCCATCGCGGGCACGCCACTGACCGTGATGGAACTTACACGTACGCATTTTTCTTACCTGGCCCGTGGCCGCGCGCCGGTAAATTATATACCTGTACGTGCTCGCCTGCGTGCAAGGTGGATTATGCAGGTGTACTCCCTAAGGACAAACAGTCGTAAACTTATCGCTATCCGATCGTCCAAGGACAGCCGCGCGTCAAGGGCGCTCCTCGAAAGGCACGTCCGGTCAGGAAATCGCCTGCCGCGCAGTAATCGTGGCAATTATTGTCATATCGCATCTGGCATCACCCGCACTATCGCCCGAACTTCCGCTTGTTACGAGATAATCGCACCTTTATTTGGGGATCGAGTACTGAAAGCCGGACCTCGAATTAATTAGAGATTTTGCGAACCGTTCATAAATAAGGGCGGCAGAGGTGGGGTAGCAAATGCGAACTACAAAGGGACCGTTATTGCTTATCACTTTGTCACGCCTCGTAGGTTATTTGTTGTGTGAGTTAGTTTTGTGTTGCAGACACTCTTGCTTCAGATGCATGTTTTTGAGTTCGGCTTCGGAGCTTGCAGATTTGCCGACCCCCGAGCGTGGATGACATCGCAAGTAACCGCAGACCGCACTATTGTGTCATTTGTTTATTTTCTTCGCGACAATCGCTCTGGGTGGTCAGTGTTTCCTTCTCAGTCATGTATCTACCTACCTTTCTCCGGTAATCTCAGCAACAGGAAATGCCCCTTGTTAGGCTTGGTGCGGATTCCGCTATTCGGCACGATTTGGGGACCGGAAGTAATTTGACGGCTACCTGAAAGAGCCTCCTTCGCAGGGGATTCCAATTATGCCGATACCCGGAATCCGTTTGTTTTGATACTATCCTGAGAAGCAGCGATTTCTAGCTAGCCTTTTGGAGCTGCGGCACGTGCAAGATGGATCGGTGCTTACGACGTGCGGGCTCATATTGTAATTTTTCCACAGATTGAGATGGGATATGCGCGTCTCAGAAAGACAAATGATTTGCGCTACTCACGGATGATCGAAAGCAAGACGACACTGAACAGAACTATGAAGGAAGAGCGAATTTTTTGTTCAATTGAGCCCATATGCATCTTAGAAAATATACCAATTTTATGAGCTTCGCCAATTTTTCATGTTTATTTTAAAATCATTTTACGCCTACTTCTTACTTATGATCACTTCATTGGATGTTTCATTCTGCTCCCATTTTCAAGGTATGCCAAATTAATTTTTTCAATATAACTATACAGTTTGTTCCTGTCGACAACAATATACTGTTTTTTTTTCAGTTGTGATATGAAAGTTGAGTGATCCCTGCGAAACAATTATAAAGCGCCAAACAAGAGTCACAAATCAACACTTTTGTTTTAATAAAGAAGTTATGTTGAAATAAAGAAGTTAGGAATTTTCCTTTTGAGATAATAAAAGTTCCACATTACCGAGAATGGGCGGTTGATAAACTTTTAATAAATTAAAACAATACGCTTTCTTAAAATTAATGCATTTTGTAGCACCTTCTGTTTTGGACGTAAATACTATTTAGTGGTTTGCGCATGACATATAGCGGTAGTAAGTAACATTTGTGGCTAGCCAGTTTCTCCAGTTCGCTTAAAATTCCTTCCGAGCGTGGTGCCTGTCCTTCCTTCCCCTTCCCTCTCGCGTGAGTGGATTTCTTTGCACGAGTTTCCTTTTACAAGTTACAAGAACAGCGTGTACTCTTTGAACATCTAAAACTGCCTTTGCCGCTAGGTAAAACCCGTAATAACAATAGATCCGGCTTTACACAAGGTGGGCTACACTTTCGGTTTTTTCTATCACCACTTCCCTAACATCGCCTGGTTTCATCAGTTTTCAGATGTTTTGAATATCGGCTAAGACAGCTAGAAATCTTATATTATAAGAGCTGATGCCGCCGGCCTCCGGCCGACCGACCGTAAGCACTGGCGCGCGCACATGCCGATCGTAAGCGCGAGTGGCGCCGGCACACGCAGCATGAAGGGCCTGCATACTAGCAAGTGGCGCCCGCACATGTCGACCGCGCACAAGTGGCGACGCAGCAAGCATTTGTATTGTTAACGCTGGCAGGGCCGGACATAGGCTGGCTACTAGCTTAAGCAAGCATTTTTATTGTTAACCGTTTCTTTACGCTGGCAGGGCCAGACGGAGGCTGGCCACGCGCGTTCTAGTATATAAATAGAGTTGTTCCGCAATTCGCGATACATTTCTTTGTATTGCATGTTGCAGGCTTACAAGCAACAAATAACAATGTCTAACTCTAATTGTACTTAATAAATACGAGCTTAGATTTCTAACAGCTCAAAAATAAACATCAGAATTTTTTTCAGTCTTTCGGTTCTGTTACGTGTAAAATTATGCTCAAATGAAAATTATCGTATATATATATATATACAGTGTGTCCCCGGATTGAGTTCACTATAGGTATAATCGACAAAAAATTTTACAATTTTATTTTAATGTTTTGGGATCCCGCCCTGCTTGCTCTGAAAACAATTTTAAGCAGAGTTTTAATTTTTAGAAATTAAGTCGGCCATGAAAAATGTGAAAAAACTATTTTCTATTTAGGTAAACTACCCTTTTTGTTCATGATACGGCAAAATTTTATTAAGAAAAGTTGTTTAGAATGATAAATTACGGCCCTATTCAAAATTTCAGAAAGATCTGTTGACTTAGAAAACACCGTTATTTTTTAGAAAATTGTATTTTATTTTCAGGTAAACTACTTTTTTTGTTCATGATATGGAAAAATTGTATTAAGAAAAGTTGTGCAGAATGAAAAATTATGGCCCTGTACCAAATTTCAAAAAGATCTGTTGACTTAGATTAAACCGTTATTTTTTAGATTAAACAAATAGCATTTATTAAAAATGACGGTTTCATCTAAGTCGACAGTCTTTCTGAAATTTTGTATAGGATCACAACTTCTCATTCTGAACAACTTTTCTTAATAGAATTTTTCCATATCATGAACAAAAAAAGTAGTTTACCTGAAAATAAATTACAATTATCTAAAAAATAACGGTGTTTTCTAAATCAACAGATCTTTCTGAAATTTTGTATAGGACCGTAATTTATCATTCTAAACAACTTTTCTTAATAAAATTTTGCCGTATCATGAACAAAAAGGGTAGTTTACCTGAAAATAAAATAGTTTTCGTTTCCCTGCCAAGGCCTACTTGTGTTTCAAAAACTGTAAATATTCTTAAAATTCTCTTCAGACCAAGCAGGGCGGAATCCCAAAACATTAAAATAAAATTGTAAAATTTTTTGTCGATTATACCTATAGTGAACTCAATCCGGGGACACACTGTATATATATATATATAACAAAGTCCTTTTCACAGCTCGGTGGTTACTACACAAGGCGAAGAATTTGACTGGGAAAGGGGTTATAGTCAACACCAATCTCAGTACTTGGGCAACGATTACAAGAGCTATTAATGGTTTGTTGAAATAAAACCACTTGATGCTAAGGTCGACAAGTTTCGAAATATATTTATTCCATTCTCAAGACCTACGGAGAGGTTACAGATAAGAAGCGATGTTTGTACAATGTAATTAGTTAAGATCTTACCTAACAACTTGCGGCACACAACCGAAAAGGCACATGTAGTTCACAAAACATGTGACTAGATTTCAAATTTTAAATTTACAAAAGCAGTACAGCGAATGCAGCATATCACTTTTTGTTGTGTGATATGCTGCATTCGCTGTACTGCTTTTGTAAATTTAAAATTTGAAATCTAGTCACATGTTTTGTGAACTACATGTGCCTTTTCGGTTGTGTGCCGCAAGTTGTTAGGTAAGATCTTAACTAATTACATTGTACAAACATCGCTTCTTATCTGTAACCTCTCCGTAGGTCTTGAGAATGGAATAAATATATTTCGAAACTTGTCGACCTTAGCATCAAGTGGTTTTATTTCAACAAACCATTAATAGCTCTTGTAATCGTTGCCCAAGTACTGAGATTGGTGTTGACTATAACCCCTTTCCCAGTCAAATTCTTCGCCTTGTGTATATATATATATATATAAGTATAGGAATTGTCTTGAATTTTTGCTATTTTACACTAATTGGTATGGCGTCGGTTATGTAGCCACTTTTTCTTCCATGTGTGTTTGGTTGCTTAGCCCCATGGTCTATATTTGTACAAATTTTGAAAATAAGAAAATTTTTGAAATGTTTAGGAAAGATTACCCATATAGAGAGAACGATTTCCGGTAGCCATCTTGGGCAGATTGAGTGATAGGTTGCTTCTGGTACTGTGTGGTTTATTTCAGAGATGCAGCTCTGTGGAATTAAAATTATCGGATATCTTGTAAATTTTCGATCAGCATTGATATGTTGAATATGCAGCCGCTGAAATTTATCTGGTATTACTAGGATCCAAGAACATTTCAGAAGCAACTTACCTCTGGCTGCGCCAGGCTCCATAGCTCAGTGGTTAAGCATTCTGGCTACTGATCTAAGGGTCGAGAGTTCGATCCCCGATCCCGGTGAGGTTGTTACAAATAAAAAATGCGGATAAAATCTCTACAGAATGCCATTATTCGGAAGTGATGTAAAGCCGTGGATTATTTTCTGTCGTCTAGTTGTACAGGGTGACTTTAATAGTTATGCAGATAGTTTAATCAATGATAGTACTCACAAAATACGGAAAATTACCTTATGCAAGTTTATCGATTTGAGAAACAGACTGAATTATGCTATTGAATTATGAAACGTGACCAGTCAGAGAATCTTAATCGAATACTGAAACGATATTGAAGCTGAAAAAGTACGTCATGTTAAAAAATGTGACAACCAAAATTCGTTGCCTGCAATAAAATAAAATTCATTTGATCTACTTTGGTGTTTTAATGTGCCTATTAAATCACTGAAAACAGTGGTTTAATGGGGTGTATCAAGGCACTGTTTTTGTATTGTGCCTTTCATATGGAGAACGTCGAAACAGCCTCTTTTATTTCAGATGACTGACAGCTTGTCACATTTATGAAATGTCAAAATTCAAAGTTTTAATTTTAATGTAAAGTAGATATTGTATAATACGCTTGCAAAGAAGCTAAAACACTTCAGTTTATCGACTTATATCATAAATAGATATTATCTACTCCAGTGGGATAAGTAACGCATTACGTCACTCATTTGACACTATTTCAGTTAGGTAATGAAGCTCATTACACCATTCAGTTATGTAATGGTTTCATTGCGCAACTGAGTTGTGTAATGACTTCATTACGTAACTGAAATAGTGTCAAATGAATGACATAATGACATTTGCTTACTAAAATATTTTTGAAAATGACAGATCTGACATTTCTCTTAATGCACTTTTCTCAATTTTAGGCAGTCTTAGATAAAATTTTGTACAATACATGTGTGATAATGCATCATTAATATACGTGTGTGTAAGCACACAAGTATATTAATGATGCTGTTATCCCACTTGTATAGTAAATAACTATTATGGTATTTCTCAAAACGATGACGTTAATATGACATTAATATAAACAGGCTCCTTTGGTTTTTAATTATTACATTTATTCCAACTTTCGTATGGTTCGTAAAAACATATTTCGATTACTTTGACGTGTTTTTTTTCTCGAAAACTAACAGTTTTTGGATAAGACATTGTTGGATTAATCATGCTATTTTACCAGTTAAAATATCTACATATTTAAGTCACCCTGTATAATATATGAATATTCAACTCACTGCCAATATCAAATTCAGCTGGAACCACCAGATGTCCTTCATTACCAGTGTCAGTTTTTTATTCGTAACTGTTGCATTTGTCAAATTTAATTGTGTGCCATTAAATCCCCACAGCAGATTTTCCCGTTGTTAAGTATTCAAATTGGCGAACGTGCTGGCCATGTCTGGTTAAATTTCCTACAAAATTGTAACATCGCTGCAGCAGCTCATTTAAATACCCGTTTTCTGGAAGCGCTATGGAACCGGGCGTTGCGAAACGGCAGCATCAACAAATAAATCGGCGATGGAAAGTTTCGGGATTGCAGCGGATGTTCCAAAATCGGCCGGCGCCTCTGTAAATATTTGGAGTCTAAACGTCTGCGCGGCCTTGGCACCTGTATTTACACCAGGAGTTTTTCTGCACACACATTTATCAGCTCATCCTTTCTTATGTAACTCAACGGTGCCGTGGGAGCTTCAGCAGGCTTCTCGGAAGCGCACTTCGATTCCCGCTTATTAGCGGATTTCGGATTTCTGATGGGAACGGAAATCTGTAATTGGATTTAGTGACGAAGCGTCGTTTGACGTGCATAATTCGATCGACGTAACGTCCCAATTTCCATAATAACTGTAGGCTCAGTTTGGATTTGTTTGTTGAAAAATTAGATCTGCGAACTTAGTGATGTAGTTGGAGTTGTTTATAAATATATTTTTCTTCTTAGCTCAAAGGTGACTGCAGTTGACTACCATATCGTAACTAATTTAGTTAACATAGTTAACATAGTAAACATAAAAGAGATGGTGCAAACCTACAGGTGCAAGTGACAACAGACCTAATGATTACTTGTGATAATGCGAGTACGTTGCGAAAAAACAAGAAGCTTCAACACTGCAGAAAATTATTGATCCAGATTACAAAGTTCTAGATTCTAAATCTCTACAGCTCATGGACTGTCCCAGCTTTAACCGATGATCTTCACTGTCTATACTCCATGAAGTAGATGACTAATGAAAATGAGAGGATTACAAGTGCAAACATAAAAACAGGCTCGAAACGTATTTACAAATTGGATAATAATAAACGAAACCTTTTGTAGGGCCACATTGAAATGTTATTTTGAGGGGTTGAAGTCGAATCAGTTGCTAATAATTTATTACACCAATATCAACTAAGTACACCTTGTTAAGCTAAATATGAGATGCTTTCGATTTCAGAATATAACAATATAATTTCTAATTGACTGAGGCATATTTAGTCGAGGGATTGAAGGATTGAGATACAGTGTTATGCAGTTGTAATTTTCAAAACTTTAATAATATTTGTACACATTTAATTTAGCGATAGTGCGTTTGGTCCCAGATGACAAATTGTTGTGTCCGACGCTGCTTAAAGTTCATTAAAACCTCAGGTACCGAAAAAGAAACATCTCCCGACTTAGTCTTCCCATTTTCCGGGACGTACCGCATAGATCATCTCCACTTCCTCCCCTGGGGTTTGACTGAGATACGGATGAAGCAAGCAATACATCTGTCTACGTCTCGCTTCCCTCCAGCTTGGGGAATTTATCTGGCGAGCCTTCGATTAGCGCCCCAAAAAAGTGGGTTATCAGATGTAATTAGACTCGACGTCGCGTGTTCCTCGATTAATTCCGTCCGACTTTGTTTTATCGCCCTGGACATTCTCGTCCCGAATTTTCCGCCGGCTGCGCGAAATGTTAATCATAACCGAAAGTCGTACTCGCAGTTCACGCATTTTCTGAAACAGTGGCATAATTAGTTTCCAACTTTGAAATGGAATAGTCAGGGATGGCTTTCCCGCTGCTGGGACCAGTTGATGTTTTTAATGAAATTGCTGCCGATTGTTCTGTAGTTCTATACGAACTTTCTGAAAAATTGCTGAAACTGGCTGAAAATTCACCAACAACGTATTAATAACTTACTGTAAATTTGACGAATGCTTATTGCATCGTTACTGAAAATTTACTGCAAGCTTGTCAACACATTTATGACAAATTTCATAAAAAAATTCTGGAAACTTGCTGAAAGTTTGCTACATACTTAATAAAATCTTGCTGAAAATTTATTGAAAACACTTTAAATTTTGCTAATATTCATATTTAATTTGATGAAAATTTAGTGCAAACTTGTCAAAACATTTACAACGAATCTTAAAAAAATACGGAACACTTTCTGAAATTTCGTACAAAATTTTAATAACTTACTGAAAAGTTTCCAAAAAATTATTGAAAGCTTGCTGAAATTTAGCTAAACATTTATTGTTAATTTGTTGAAAGTTTACTACAAATTTACCAAAATATTATCACAAACTCCGTAAGAAAATACTGGAAACTTCCTGAAAATTTGTTACGACACTTAAACGAATTGCTTATTTTTAATAGAAACTTGTGCCTGCGTAGACGAAATGTCGCAGCAATATTTTGCAGCAGAATACGCACAGGCACTCTTCGCAAAATTTGAAATTTTAAACACACACGTCGCGTTTCTTCAACTCTCAACAGCTGAGCAGGAAAACGCTATCTTGTTAGCCGAAACAGTCGGTCATGCGCGCCTCAAAACAGGCCCCTGAAAAGCGGCAAAGTGTCGCTACTATTATTTCTTATACTACGCCAATACCACCTAAAGAACACCTGCCTCAGCTTTCTGACGTGACGGGCTCGTGATTGTGACGTCAGCTAAAGAAGGCCAGTCATGGCCGCCGATGTGAACTATGAGTACAAATCTTAGCTGGATGTTGATAGGAATTAACAATTATAATTGAGCTTATTTAATGAAAAAATCACTGAGTGCCTTCGTTAGTGTATGGCGTTGTGCGTGTGAGTGATTACCATCAGTATTGCAAAAATAAACACGTAAATAACAGTTACATTTGCCAAAATCAGATTACTGCTATACCAAGGGCATATTTCACTTCAACTAAGCACACCAAAATATGCAAATTAAATTTTCATGAAGGAAAAAGTATATGGACTATAACTGAGATGGTTTTGAAATTTTTCACATAGGTGGTGTTGGATCCCTCTAATTATTTGAAATGAAACTAATTTATTTTTATACCAAATTATTGAAACGCAACAGGAGGGTTATTTCGTTCATTTTCTTGGGTGCCATTATCATAACGAGTAAAGAATAACGAATATTAACTCGACAACCAATAGTTTGATTAAAAATTATTGTGGTAAAATAAATACCTAGTAATCGATTTGAGTAAAAGAGGTAAGGGTAGAAAATTTAGTATGTTAACAAATAAATAAACCAAATTTGGAGTTTTAGTCATCGATGCTGAATTTCAATGGCAGCTCCATTTTTTTATTAAGATTTGATTGCATATCTTATGCTTTTCTGCTTTGTAGGAAAACTTGGAAAGTAAAATAATAATTCAACTACATAGACTAAAGAAACCAATAAAACTTTTGTATGTACACTTTGACCCTAGGATTAATAGGGGAGCAAATATTTTAGCACTAACAATTTAACATGGGATTTTCTATGTTGCCCAGGCACGGTACCGACGTTGTACTGAGAAGGTAGATTATTTAAATCTAGAATTCTAGAAGATCTTGTAAATGATTTCATAGGTGCTTTACTAACTTGAATTTCTGTTTTTGGTACAGATTTCTAAATAGTTTTTTCTTGCTTTTTATATTCATTTATTATTTCTAGTTTCTATTTATAGCTTATTTTCCGAAAATTATGTTGTTTATTCGTTTTAGTTTGATTAGTCATGCATATTCTTTGCGTATCTGTCTATCTGATAACCTAATCATAAATAATTGTTCATTGTTAAACTAAATTTTTTTTATAAAATAGTATTTTTTACGTAATCAGCAACTACAATGTACTAATATGGCATACAGCTAAAACTTGATAATCAGTAATTTAGAAATATTATGACTGGTATTAGTGGATCAAGTTATACGAGAAGTATGCATATTTTAAAAATATAATGGCCCGACAGTCTGAAAAGAACGCTCTTACGCTCTTTATTAAAAGCTTCTGAAATTTTGCAACAAATGTATTAACAGTTTGCTAAAAATTTCCTATGGAAAGACTTGCTTTAAGTTTGCCAAATATTCATTTTTAGTTTGCTGATAGTTTACTATGAATTTGCCAAGACATTTACTACAAACTTCATAAAAAACTATTGGCAACGTGCTGAAAATTTGTTACAAACTTGTTAATAGCGTGCTGAAAATTTATTAAAAGTTTGTTGAAAACTTACTGAAAGTTTGCTGCAAACTGACAAAGCCTTTACTGCAAACTAAAAGTTACTAGAAACTTGCTGAAAATTTGCTACAAACTTGTTAGAAGCTTATTGAAAATGTACTAAAAATTGGTTGCTAACTTCGTTAAACGATTACGCGAAAAGAAAGCTTATGAAATTTTCCTAAAAATGTATTCAAGACTTGCTTTAAATTTGCCAAATATTCCTTTCCAATTTGCTGAAAAGTTACTACAAACACCAAAATATTTACTACAAAATTCATAAATACTGGAAACTGTTTAAAATTTGTTACAGACTTATTAAATACTTGCTGAAAATTTACTAAAAATGTATTGAAACGTTAGTGAAAATTTCCTGCACACTTGCCAAAATATTGACCATAAACCTCATAAAAATTAGTAAAACCCTGCTGAAAATTTTCTACAAACCTGTTTAAGGTTTACAGAAAATGTACGAAATATTTATTCAAAGTTTGCTGAACATTTACTTCAAACGTTACGAAGTATTTACTACAAACTTCGTAAGAAATTACTGGATGTTTGCTGAAAATGTGCTATAACCTTGTTCATGATAACTGAAAATTTATTGTAAATTTACTGAAAACCTGTCAAAACATTTACTACAAACCGTAAAAAATCCAAGAAATCTGCTGAAAATTTAATATTCGTTGCCAATTTGTTTAGTTTACTACAAACTTCCTGAAATATTACTGGAAACTTGCTAAAATTTTGCTACACACTTGTTAAAACCTTGCAGAAAAACTACTAAGAATTTATTGAAAACTTGCTTTAAGTTTGTCGGATACTTATTGCTTTGTTACTAAAATGTTACGTTAAACTTTCCAAAACATTGATTACAAACTTCGTAAAAAAATGTTCCAAACTAGTTAAAAACTTACTAAAAACCTATTGAAAATGTTATAAAAGTTGCTAAAGCATTTATTGCAAATTAATAAATTACTAGAAACCTGAAAATTTGCTACAAACTTGTTAACGGCTGCTGAACATTTAATAAAAATTAATTAGAAAATTCTTTAAATTTGGCAGATATTCATTGTTAATTTGCTGGAAATTTGGTACAAACTGTTCAAAAGGTTGTACAAAGTGATCTAAAAATTAGTTGGCAACTTGCAGTAAATTTACGAAATATGCGTTTTGATTTGCTGAAAAATTGCTGGGAACTTGCTAAAACATATTTATACATAAATATGATAAGGTCAAAGCTCCACATTATTTTGCCAAAAGTTTATGTTTATTAATCGATTAAATTGCCCTATTTATTTATTTTGAATATTTCAAATTATTTCTGCTAGTTTCTGTAGATGCACTTGACTGAAAGTCAGAGTGGATTCCTTTTATCTAGATTGCTTAGTCTGAAATTTGTTTCTATTTTAATTATGACAATTCTAAACTTCTGTCAAATGTTACTTCAAAATAGTTTTTGAAAATTCAATCACAAATACTTCATCGTTACATTGGTCAGATGACAATCTCAAATAGTAAGCACTCTCTTAATCAAAGTAATTTACTTTAATTTTTATTTTATTTCAGTTCTTATACCGGGTGGCCATAAATATCTGAGATCCCGGTAGCCATGGAATTAGCTACTTATAAATGTTGGTTAGCACTATGTTTCAGTTACGATAAGTATTGGTACCTATGTAGTGTAATAAAATGCAATAAGAGGAGGGGAATGTGCCCTGGATTCTGTAGTTTAGCCTACAACTCGATTATAAAAATCTCCTGTTCTAACTCCATTACTTATTGCAATCTGAAATAATTTTTGACACATAGGAATTTTAGTTGTGATGACATTAATGACATTTAGTTTAGTTGGATTCATCACTTTAATAAAGCGGTGTTGATTCCAAAGGTGATGTGATATCAGATATTTATGGCCACCCGGTATAATACCTGGATTCATTTACCTTTTATTGAACTTAGTACTCTTCTCTGATGAAACCAATTTGTCCAACTCTGCAACCGATCACACCACAACTGCTCCACTCAGAATCACGGTGAATGCCTCAACCGATAACTAAACTGCCAAAAACCGTCTAGAATCAGGATCCGAACCAACCCAGGAAACCAGTCCGCCCCAAGAACCAGCTCACACAGCACAGATCCAAACATACCCCAGTTGTAGTTGTTTTTCTTTAATATTCAATCCAAATTACTCCTTTGAAGTACGTTACAGCTCAGCACCAAGAATCCCAACCAGAGACAAGCCACCAGACCTTATAAAAATGCTCACTCCGCCAACGACTTCCCCGCGACTCTCTTTCCTTGTAAATTATTTGTTATAATCCAATTCAATCGATGCAAAATGCCAAATGTAATCCCACAATAAACTTAATCCAGTATTGTTTTCTTTTTATTTACTTTTGTAGATTAGAAATGCTTTAGTTTGGTATTCTCACCATATTCTTTATAATCCTCCATTTTAGTCTGCTGACCTTCTTACTTTTAACATTTCATTTTATTTCTTGTACACCACGTGAATTTAATCTTAAACCCTTTTATACACCAAATATATTTAAACTTTTTTTAAAAAGGTTATTTTATTAATTTATTATTACACAAATCGGGTACATCTTTTTGTTTCAAAATTTTATATATCAATAAAAACAAACTCCTTAACAATCTAGCTTATTTTTCAATCCAACACACTATAAAAGCTTTATTATTCGATTAATACCCACTATGTTCAATAGTCTATCTCGAAAAAGTATTTGTCATCAATTTCCAATTTAATTTTAGATATTAAATTAAGTTAGAATCCTTCTGTTTCTAAATCAGCTTCATTTTATTAAATTAAGTATAAATTCTAGTTTCTTTCTTTACTAAATGCATCTTAATAATTTTAATATCCAATTCACATCTAAACTGATCTTTATGATTTTTAATTACTATACTCTTTTAATCCTATTAATCTGAATTTTTTTACCCCTATACCAATATCATAACGGTATATGTACGTACTACAACCTTCGTAAAACTTACTGAAAATTTGGTACAAACCTCATAACAAAATACTGAAAACCTGCAGACAATTTTCTACAAACTTCTTAAAAGTTTGCTGAAAAATTACTAAAAATGATTTGGCCTTGTTGCTATTTGTGCATCCATATTCATTAACGTTTCGCAAGAACTTGCAGCGTGCATCATCAGAGTGAAAGTCGCACTAAGAACTGAAGGTCGGTGTGGAGCTATTTATAGTCCTCTGTGCCAGGCGCGTGGAGTGACGTAACGCTGATTGGTGGTTCAAGTGCAACGTAATCTATGGGGCGTGGCCGTATGACGCACAGTGGTTGTAATGGTTTGGATCGTGTATCACAGGAGTCCACGTTTTACTAAGCTTAAAACATGTTCAAAACATCCAAATGATATAATCAGGGAAGATGGTTTTAAACTTAGTAAAACGTGGACTCCTGTGATACACGATCTAAAGCACCGATTGGACCTATCGTTACAGGATTCTTAATAATGCAACGATAAGCATGTATTTTAATAAACATGGTATTGGCCATGTAACTAATGCATCTGACTAAAAATGAGATTTCCCTGCGAGAGCAGCTTCGAATCTTTGCGAATGAATGCAATTCACGTTTCAGTCTTATTAGAAATATTAAGATATCTTTGGCTATTTTTATATACCGGGTGGCCATAAACATCTGAGATCCCGGTAGCCATGGAATTAGCTACTTATAAATGTTGGTTAGCATTATACATATTTCAATTATAATAAGTATTGGTATGAAATGTAATAAAATGCAAATAAGATGAGGGGAATGTGCCCCAGATTCTGCAGTTTAGCCTACGACTCGATTATAAAAATCTCCTGTTCTAACTTCAATACTTACTGCAATCTGTAATAATTTTTGACAGATAGGAATTTTAGTTGTGATGACATTAATGACATTTAGTTTAGTTGGATTCACCACTTTAATTAAGAGGTGTTGATTCCAAAGGTAATGTGATATCAGATATTTATGGCCACCCGGTATAATGCAACTAGTGGGTTCTTGATTATCAAATAATCATTTCTGTTTACACGAGATATATTGTTTGGCAATCACGTTCGTTCTTCGGACTCGCGTGATTGCCTAAAGCAATATATCGAGTGGAAACAGAAATGATTTGATAATCGAGAAGACACGAGTTGCATTCGGCTAGATTATATCACGAGTCAATAAACAACGTTCGAATAGTGTATTTTAAATATTAAAATTACAGTTATTGTGGTTGTTATGACAATTGTAGTACTGACAGCAGGTAACGTGATGTTTGTGAAGGCGTGTGATTATCAGCTATTAATCAGGAAGGTATGTGATTATTAGTTGCTATGTACATTATCAAAAGTTAGTACATGCGTAACTAGGTATGCATTTTGTCGTTTTTCATTGATTGATGTTAGAGGGAGTGGTATAATCTATGTAATTATGAATATTTGTTAACCGTTATTCAAAGCTTGCTGAAATTGTGCTAAATATTCACTGCAATTTGCTGAAACTTTACTCCCACTTGGCAAAACATTTATATACTAAAACTTGGTAAAACATTACTGTAAAGTGTAAACCTGCTGAAAATATGCTACGAAGTTGTTAAAAGCTTGCTGAAAATTTACTAATAATTTATTGAAAGCGAGTTTTAAATTTGACGAACACTTATTGTTTCGTAGCTGAAAAGTTACTGCAAACTTGTTAAAACGTTTATTTACAAACTCAGTAAAAATATGCCGAAAATTTACTAAAAATTAATGCAAAACCTGCTTTAAATATGCCAAATATTTCTTGCTAATTTACTGAAAGTGTACTACAAACGTGCAAAAACATTTACTCCAAATGTCGCTATAATTACTGGAAATTTGTTATAAACTCGTTAAAAGCTTGCTGAAATTTGCCTGGAAACTTTTCAAAACCTAGTTAGTTAAGAATTTACTGTAAGAAATCTAAAATATTTGACTCGAAAAATATGTGAAAATTAACTGAAACTTGTACAATGTTGAAACATCTTCATTGAAGTAAACATGGTCAGTCGAAAATGTGCAGCATTACGCCAAATAAGGAATTATTTATAAAAACCGAAGTATGTTGTTATTTAATTGTGGTGAAACATCTGCATGCTACCATTCATCCGGTTTGTTGAAACCGAAGTTTTTAATAGTACAACAATCTCATGACGTGACGATCGCGTCTAAGGAAAGTTTCATATCAGAATGTTGGTATCTCAGAACATGTAACTTAAAAAGGCTAATCTACTTGGCAAATCTTTCTCGGGAACAGTAATAAGATAGAATAGTACAAATCAGTGCTGCCAATTTGACATGCAAAACCCCTATCGCCTATCGCCGTCGGCGTCGATTGGTTTAAAAATCGTCACTTTGCAAGGCTGTGCGAATGAATATCAATGGACCAATAAATAGAAATTTGTTGACGGCCGTTGGCATGATTGAGCTGTATTCAAGACGGATGTCCCTGCGGTTCCTCCGATCTTCCGGAAGGAAATAAAATCGTCCCGAAGGTCGGGAGGTGATTAATGTCCAAATCAGTCCCCTCGGAACGTGTTGAACTTGTAAACACGTTAAGGGCTCACGGCACTATTTATAGTGACACTAACGTCGATGTAGTAATAGTAAACTCGCATATGAGCGACATATTTCATCTCCAAGTGCCGCGTGTCCCCATTTGCCGCTGAGCTCCAGTTGAGCAATATCCGATTTCGAAACGCATTTTCCATTCACGAGACATACTCTCTGATCTTTCATTCATAACTCATTCTTGATCGCCGTTCCATTCGCGGCCGCCTTGGTTCTAAAAATACGCTTTAAATATGAATGGGCGATGGCACAACTGGCACTGCGTTGGTGCGGTTTCGGCAGCGAACGGATTGATGGGACGGACGCTGGAAATTTGGAAAATTGAAAACTGGGGATTAATTCCCCCCGTTTTTTCAATCAAGCGACTTGTATTATTTTCGTATAAGTGCGTATTAGCTCCGGGGGGATTGAAAATATTAAACAGCAATACCATGCATGACCTTTAGCAGAAGTATTCAGGGAATTTAATCGTTCCGTTGCACATTTCCTCTCGACTGTCCGCAAAGAGTTCGTTATGAATTGGATTTGCGAATTAATCGCGCTTGGACCTTGAACTTTAATGTTGGCAGTAATAATAATAATAATAATGGTTTATTGTCCAACAGAAAAAAATCCAATTATAGGACAATTTATACAATAAACTAAAGTATTACATATTAATAATCTAAACTTAACGCTAAACACTTGCTTATAGTGAAACAAACTGAAAAGGAATACAATATACATAATACTATACCTATACCAACAAAACTAACAAAAGCTGCCTATACTAATTCTAATATGTTATTTAAATTACAGTAATTAATATCACACATATTTGAAATGTCATTGTAGTTCTGACAAAGTGGTGATTTTTGTAATACATTAGTACGTGGGGTTGGATTATAAAATGTTACGAGACGTTACTTGGAAATTAAGCATTTCCAGAAGAAATGGACAATCGATTTTTGCATGAAGAATATTATATAAATAAGTAAGACTAATTATTTTCCTTCTCCTTTCTAAACTAATCATATTAAATCTTTCCAGTAAAAAACGTTGTGGATAACCTCTTTCTGGGTAAACTCCGTCTACTTTGTAGCTTAAGAATTTCAAAAATTTCCTTTGTATTGCTTCTAGATAAATAATTTGATATTCATAGAAAGGGTACCAAATTCAAACGCAATACTCAAGTTTTGAGCTGATTAAAGAAAAGAATAAGGTTTTCAAAGCAACTATAAGTATTAGTAAAGGATTTACAGTTTCTTACGACAAACGGTCTCTATATGTTCAGCGAAACTAAATTTATCGTCAAAAAGAAACCCTAGATTAATAACGGTGTCACTGCGTTGTAATAAGTTCGAATTTATAGCATACATCTACACTAATGGTTGTAATTTACGGGTGTATGAGACTACTCTGCACTTCGACATGTTAAGATGAAGTTTATTGGTGTCACAACAGTTGTTCAAGTTCTTAATTTGTTGTTGCAACCAAAGACAGTCCTCAATAGTAGCGACAGAAAAGAACATTTTCAGATCATCCGTAAATAGAAGCCTCTCACAACAAAGTACTTCAGGCAGGTCATTGATAAATAATAAAAACAGCAGCGGTCCTAAGTTAGAACCTTGTGGGACACCAGATGTAGCAACAATGAGCTTCGACTTATAACTGTTGTATGTTACATACCGTATACGATTTGACAAGTATGAGGTAAATAATCTTATTAGAGATTTGCTAAACCCAAAACTAAGTAGCTTTTGTATTTTAATGGAATGCAAGATGCGGTCAAACGCTTTGGAGAAGTCGGTGTATATTACATCGACGTGCCCCTGATTATCAAGTATCTGTGCCGTATATTGTGTGAAGTAGATTAAATTGGTAGACGTTGAACGATGCTGCATAAAACCGTGTTGATACGGTGACAAGTACTGCTTTACCGAAGAGTATATTTGATCATACAGTATCACTTCAAAAATCTTGGAGAAATTTGATAAGATGCTAATGGGTCTGTAATTGACAATACCAGCTAGATCACCACTTTTATGAACAGGACAAATACGGGCAGTTTTCCATACATCAGGAAATTTAGAAGACTTAAGTGAAAAGTTCAAGATGATATGCAAAGGTGTAAGGAAGATTCCTGCGCAGTCCTTTATTAAATAACTGGGGATTTGATCATCGCCAGCGGTCTTCTGGTTTTTTAATTTACGAATAGCCTTCAATATTTCTTCCTCAGTAACGTTACTAATGGAAACGCAGGGGATATTATTGAATGAGTCAGAGTGAGTTATTTTTGAAGAGGTAGAAGTAGTATAATGCTAGCAAAGTATTCTTCAAAAGCATTAACAATTGCCTCAGGAGTATTAAATACAGTGCCATCGCGGTGCATGTTACCTGGAATTCTAGCTGTCCCTTTTTTATCACGAATAAAAGACCAAAAGTTTTTTGAGTCACTTGTTACGGATTCCTCAATATTTCTTAAGTAGTTGCTATACTCTGTGGTTATTTGAGATTTTACTAACCGCCGAAGACGCTGCTTATATTCTATGTTATCAGCCAGACTTCTATATTTTCTATATTTATTGAAGTATTTATACTTTTTCCAAATATTGGTAATTAATATATCCAGTGTAAACCACTTGGGATATTTGCGACTGTTGCAACGAAATGTGGGAACATGTAGATCAAATAACGAACATAATACATTACCTATAAAATTCGTTGACCATTGCGTTCACATCGGACAGACACTTTAAAGATGACCAATCAATCGTAAGTAATGCATTATACAGCGAAGGAAAATCCGCTCTATTAAAGTTGTAGGTTTTATGTATTTTATTTATAGGAAATTTAATGTCTGCAATGCAAGAGGAATATTGTGTAGAAGAAGATACAAAAACATATTGAGAAACGCATGCTCGCACGAGTACTATTTCTCCAGGTATAAATGTATTCAGCTAAAGATGATTAGTGAATTAAATAGATGATTTTAAACCGCTAAATCATTTATGTATACCTGCCATTAGCGTAATAAGGGAATAATAATAATAATTTACTTTTCATGGTAGGCTAATGGAATCCCGTTTATTATGGCAATTTATTTATAAAACGTAATTTCCTCGGTACATGTGCAGCTGAAGTGTCGAAGAGATTTAAATTATGGCAGCCGCGTTTCCTCCGTTGTGCAAGCACTTTTTATATTTCCTCCAGCCAAGCGACTTTTATCATTTCCCTTTTAATTGGCGACTTTTAAACGAGCAACGCGCGATGTTTCTGTATCCGGTGGAAGCAACCACAGCGGTAGAATCTATAACCTAAGTCAATATCTCCAGCGTTTTCAGCAGTTGTAATTTTCATAATTTATCCAAATAAAAGCAATACCCTTTCTAGGAAACATTAAGTCGACTTAGGATCATTTGTAATTCAATTTTTGTGCCTGCGAGGAAGTTGTATTTTATGGAATTTTGAAAGAAGAGTTGCAGTTCGCCAACAGAAGCAATTGCGTTTTCACTCGTAAAAAACTAAAGATTCATTCGCTATTTATCTAGTCATATGCAAATTCTAGAAATGTCTGTATACGCATGTCGGGTCGATCTTGAATGAACGCAATAAAGTGCGTTTAGTTCGGCGGTAACATTCCATTGAATGTCTTCCACGTCGTCAAAGCGTCTTCCCTTTAGGGTCAATTTGAACTGGGGAAATGAAATTCTGGTCGTTATTACGTCAAGGATTTCCAAAAATAATGTTCAACATTCGTAAATGAGTACAGGTAAAAAGTCAATGTCAAATGTCAATTCATCGATAAAAAAATGTGAAACAACGCCATAAGCAAAGACGAAATTATATTCGATGCAACCGAAAGTTAACTTAAGCAATATTAAAATCGCTAGAAATATGAAAAGTTGCTAAACTTGTTTATATTTTAAATAACAATCGATAAAAAGGCAGTAACGCTTACTTTAATATATTGAGATTTGGGGAGTAGCGAAATTTAAGATAATAAACTTTCCATATAAATGGATAATGGAATTGGGATACGGAAAGTTCGTTCCCCACATTTCGTTCCCCACATTTCGTACCCCACATTTCGTTCCCGGGATATTTCGTCTCTCCACATCTCGTACCCGGAAACTTCGTTCCCGAGCGAGCTCAATTTGTCTCCTAGATTACAGGGTGTTGAAAAACCAGTGCAGCAATCGGATGCAGTTAGAAAAATGAAATATATTTTAAATTATTTATTTATTATAATAAACTTATAAAAACTATATACCCATATAAGAATATGAATTATGAATTCACGCCACAAAGAAGTTTCAGAGATTATATACAGGATGTCCCCGGATTGAGTTTACAAGATGAAATTAAATTTTATTTTTAGTTTTATATAAAAATGTTATAGGAATTAAAATGTCTGCTTGGTTTGTAGAGAATTTTAAGAAAATTTTCAGTTTTTCAAAAACAAGTCGGCCTTGACAGTTAAGCAAAAACTATTGTCTTTTCGGGTAACCTACCTCTTTTGTTTATGATACGGCAAAATATTACTGGGAAAAATTGTTCAGAATGAGAAATTATGGCCCTATACAAAATATCAGGAACATATACTTAGAGTAACCCGTCATTTTTAATAAATAAAATTTATTTTGTTCTTATAAGTTTATTATAATAAATAAATTAATTAAAATATCTTTCATTTTCTAACTGTTTTTTATATGATTAACTTGAAAAGAGGCTTCCACGAATGGGGCCCCCAGTTAATCCGCTGCGAATTCCGGTTCAATGGGATTGCCGGGAACTGCCACTTAATAACCCTTGAATTGGGTTCAGTTAGTTGTTGGAGTGAAACAAGACTTAACAAACACGAGTATATTGAGTAACAACGATTACAAACGTCACTGATGGACCGATGGTTTTTTACAATAGCTTCAACTGTTGTGACACGCTTGGATTGGCCACGCGGAAATAGCGAATTGCGCGTAACCGTAACACAAAACAACCTGGAAACGTCTTTCCCAGGAAGTTAGACCGACCGCAACCCAGCACAAAGCATAGCTGAACTTGCTTACTCGAAATTCTGAATCTAACTGACGCTGAATTGACAACGAGCCGAACTCGCAAATTCATCAAGGAGGGGAAAGCTCAAACACTATTGGCTGAGGCGATCCTGCGTAGCCAATCGGAGCGTCGCACGTTGTTTAGGACTAAATGCTTATTCTAAGAATCTTAATGCTAAGCTCTCTCAATGAGGCAATTGAACGAAATCCATAAACACATGATTCCCAAATATGCTAAGTCGGCTTAAGTTCTATTAGAAAATGTATCCATCCGCTTAAAAGCCATTAAGGGAAGCTTACAAATTCCTTTCCAATATTAACAGAGCCAAACAAATACGGCACGATGCAAATTTGACTTTACCACGACTTTTTAATGAGATAGAACAGTTATGACTTGAGTTACATGAATAATTATAATCAAAAAGGTTTTGATGCACGCATCTGTGTGAATCAAACATGCCGCCCCCGAAGTGCCGAATATGGCACGACGTGATTAAATCCCAAAATTAAACTGAAATCTAAAACTACCAAAAAATCAAATGCATAACAAGAACTAATGACAGATGATAATCCAAGAGCCTTACAGATAACCTACAACTAGCATGAATACAAGCAAAGAAACAACTAAACCTAGCAAAATGTTCAATTAGCGAAAACTACCAACTAAGAGCAAAGTCAATGTTTATTGCCCTTGATCGCAATGATCGTCTTTGGGTAGGATGTACACTTTACGCACCGAGCGTTTCAGGAGATTCCCTCGGGAATCGCGCACCTGCACCACACGCACAACACCATCCGCTCCTGGATATGTGGCCGAGATGATTGCCAGTGGCCAACGGTAGCTTGGAGATGCCTCGTCGTGGACGAGTACCACGTCGCCCACCTGGGGGGCTAGAGACGTGCTGGAGGACTTCCACTTAGGCCGGCGCTGCAGGAGGTGGAGGTAGTCCCGGGACCAACGATCCCAAAACTGCTGGGACAGCCGCTGGACCAGCCCATAGCGGCTGAGACGATTTTCCGGTATGTCCTGGAGTTGGGCTTCCGGAAACGAAGTCAGCTTCCGACCGATCAAGAAGTGGGCAGGAGTAAGGACTTCGGGGAATGAGGCGTCGGTAGGGAGAACACAGAGTGGGCGGGAATTTAGTATCGCCTCCACTTGAGTCAGCATGGTGTAATACTCAACGAAAGTTAACTTTGCATTGCAAGATATTCGCCTTAAATAATATTTGAATAACTTTACCCCCGCTTCCCAAATGCCGCCAAAGTGCGGAGAGCGTGCCGGAATAAAATTCCACTTAATGCTATGTTTCGACAATTCCTCCCTTATGCATTGCTCACTAGAGCCTGACAGGATATTTTTTAATTCCGATAGCTGATTTCTGGCACCGGAAAAAACTTTCGCCTGGGCAATTTTGATCAGACGGCGAGTCGCGTCCTCCAATTCGTCAATGGCTGGAGGTCCTGACCAGCGCGTTTCGGTGTTTCTGCTTCTCCCGAGACGCAGGCAGTACGCGACTACGCGCTGTAATTTTGTAAAACTGGAATAGCGCCTGAAAAGTTCAAATTCTGGGACGCGATGGTAAAGAGTGGCCACTACTGGGCACGACTCTTGGGCCGCTAGCTCACCCGAATCAATTTTAACGGGCTGGGGTTTTAAGTCCGCCTGTGACAAAAACTCTGGCCCGTGCTACCACAAGCGTGAGTTGAGTAACTCCTGGGGTAACATTCCCCTGCTAATTATATCGGACGGGTTGCAATTTGTACGCACGTGAAACCATTCTTCCCTATTGCTTAGTTCGTGAATCTCGGACACCCGGTTCGCGACGAACGTCTTCCAATTACTCGCATCCTTATTTATCCAGTGCAGAGTTATGGTGGAGTCCGACCAATAGTACACGCGGTCAAATTTAAATGCGGAGGAATCGAGTATAGTTTTAATCAAACGAGCCAACAGTAAGGCTGCGCAAAGCTCCAGACGAGGCAAGGATATTGTTTTTAATGGAGCGACCCTTGACTTAGCACAAAGCAAATTGGTGGTGACATTACCGCGCGCGTCAACGCAACGTATATACACGGCGCACCCATAGGCTACAGAACTCGCGTCCGCAAATCCGTGGAGATCTATCGAGTTTATGTCATCGCAAATTACCCTTCTCGGAATTGCCAATGAGCCCAAAGCGCGTAATGAAGAATGGAGTTCGTCGTATCTGGAGCGCATCTCCATGGGCACCGTTTCGTCCCATGACAACTTCAACTGCCAAAGCCGTTGCACGAGAAGTTTCAAAGTTAGAACGCTTGGACCAAGTAGTCCCAAGGGATCGAATACTTGAGCCATACTAGAGAGTATAGCCCGCTTGGTAACTGATTTGCAACAGCTAGGGTTCACTCTGTAACTTAGCACGTCCCGCCGAGTATCCCAAAAAACGCCGAGAGTTTTCTCCGTGGCGTCTTCCGTCAAAGAAATGGGCTCTACGCTGCCGCGATCTACACCAATGGCGCTAGCTACTTCACTGTCGTTGGATGCCCACTTTCGCAATTCAAACCCGTACCCCGACAAAGCGCTACTAATTTCGAATTGCGTTTTTATGGCTTCCGCCCTATTTTCAAAACCAGTCAGTAGGTCATCTACATAAAAATCCCGGCTAATTCTTAATGAGGCCTCTGGAAGCGATGCTTCGATTTCCTGGGCGATTTGTATCAAGCACCTAGTTGCTAGGTACGAGGCTGATTTAGTACCGTAGGTGACCGTTAATAATTTGAAGCATTTTACCGCTGAGGTTTTGTCGTCACGCCATAAAATTAATTGGTATTGCGTCTGCGAGGGGTCCACGAGGATTTGCCTATACATTTTGGCGCAATCTGCTTTCAGCACGTACTTGAATTGCCTAAAGCGACAAAGAATTGCAAACAACGACTGCTGGACCACTGGGCCCTTATGTTGAAGGTCGTTACGCGATACTCCAGAGGAGGACGCACAACTGCCGTCAAAAACAACGCGATGTTTGGTCGTTGAACTGTCCTCCTTTATGACTGGCAAATGTGGCAAATAAAACCGAGTATGAGGAAGACTCGCTTCGTCGTCCACCTTGCTCAAGTGACCAAGCGACTCGTATTCTTTAAGAAATGCGGAATACGCGGTTTTCAACTCGGGATTTTTTGACAATTTGTTTTCTAATGAATAGAAACGCTTTAACGCTATACCGCGCGAGTCTCCCAGCGATGGAGCATCTTTCCTGAAAGGTATGCTCACGATGAACCTACGCGGCTCCGACGACGCCCGTTTCGTAGTCGATTGAAAATGGTCTTCGCAAAATCAGCAGAGAGTCGGCTTGATGAACCGTAAGCCCCCTCGATTTCCCAAAATCTCTGAATGCCGTGCTCGATGCCGGCTACACTTAAATGAACTCTATTTGAAAGAAGGAGCGCTCGATTTTCGACATTCATGTTTCCGCCTAAAACCCAACCAAAAAGAGTTTTTGTTAAGAATGGCTTCTCTGGGCCCAATTTCACCTGTCCCTGACAGAGCACTTGCCAAAAGACATTCGCGCCTAATAAAAGATCAATCTTTCCCGGTGTATTACAATCTGAATCGGCTAGCACAATGTTTGGTGGGATCTTCAAATCCCTCAACGAGAAAGCAAGGACCGGCAGAGGGTCCGTAATTTTGTCTAACACAACACAGCTCAAAATGTCCTCGTATTTCCCGTTGCGGGAGCGGATTCGAACGTTTGCTCTGAATTCAGCGTTCAGAGCCCTGGCACCAACACCCGACAGTGAGGTGATATTACCTCGTTTCGCAATCTTCAAATTTTGACACAAGTCGGCGCTAACTAAGTTAAGTTGGGATCCGGGGTCCAAAAGAGCTTTTGCCCGGAAAAATGACCCGGAGGATCCTTCTACGAATACGCTAACCGTGGACAATAAAACTTGCGCTGGCGCCGCGATTGCAGGACGGCTACAGGCTGCTGAAACGGATGCGACGGGTGCCTCGCTCGGGGCGACGGCCCCGACCTCCCGCGTGTCGCTGCTGGTTTCTGGCGGTCCAGGACGCGGCGACGGAGTATTTTCGTGCGCGTCGCGCTTTGGACGCAAACACAGTAAAGTATGGTGCTTTTTTCTGCATACGCGGCATCTCGACGATGTGCATTTTACCACGAAATGTCCGGGCTTGAGACAATTGTTGCATAATTTCAAACAACGCGCCTCTTCGATACGAGCGTTTACCGACAATTTTGAAAATGATTCGCAAGCGCTAATCGAATGATTACTATTTTTGCAAAAATCTCAAGAGTGATTACCTTGCTCTCTGGCTACATGAGCGCGTGCATGACTTTTTTGCTCGGATCCCTGATTTCCCAAACTCGAACCTATTTTCGCAGCTTCCAGCGAACCTAATAAGTGACTTTTGCTCTCTAAAAAATCTAACAACTCTCGCAAAGTAGGAAATTGTCCGGCATGTTTGCATAATTCCCAGTCAGTCTGCATTGCTGAGCCGAGCTTCGAAACTATGATATGTATTAGTATGGTGTCGACTGTGGGTTCCCCGTACGCCTTTAAAATTTCCAAAATTCTAACTACACTATCGAGCAGCCTTTGAACAGACGAATGTGAATCCTTTTTTACGCTCTCTAAACTGAATAACGCATTTATGTTTGATTTTACTATCAGTTTCTTATTTTCAAATCGCTTGACTAGGATGTCCCAAGCAATGGTATAGTTATCGTTGGTAACTTTTAACGACGAGATTGAACTAGCAGCTTCTCCCTTAAGGGAAGAAATCAAATAGTAAAATTTCTGAACGTTGGTCAAATTAGCGTTGTTATGAATAAGCGACGTAAAGGAGTCATGAAATTGAACCCAATTCTCGAATTTCCCCGAAAATGAAGGCAAATCTAAGGGTGGTAATCTTAATCCAGCGAGCTCTCCTGAAGGGCCACTTTGCAAAGAATTTTGACCTAGATTCGGTTTTATACCCGGACTGATCTTATTTTTTGATAAGAATTCCTCGACTGTGCTACTAATCTCGCTAAAATGAGTCATAAAAGAGTCGAATTCATTGAAAAGTTCATCAAAGTGTTCAGCGTCAGCCTCCATTAGGCCCTCCATTGACTTCTCATACTCATCCAACAAATTTTGGAAACAACTAAACTCTTTTGACAAGTAGCCGACCTCGTGAGCCTTCACGGGGCTGGACGAAGAAATTCTATGAAATAGAGTTTCGAAACGATCTACTTTGGCTTTTATGAATTTGCAACGAGTGGTTAAAGCGTGAGTTTCCGACATGACCGCTGATGTCGAACGAGTTTCCACCATGACTGACACAAGCAAAAAACAACACTAAACGAAGGTGTAATGGAAAAGGACTTACTTTTGATTTGAGAACGTAGTAACTTCTTGACGAACAGAAAACCAACCCACTGCCGATCGCTGCCGCTTGACGTGGGACCTGGACTCGGTGTAGGCTCTCGATGGTTGAATTTCATGGTGTTGGCGAAGCTTCTTGACGCTCTCCGACGAAATTATGTTGGAGCGATTGCATCCACCAGCTACTGGAAACTTGTACACTCGCGTTTTTTAGCTTCTTCCACATCCGGCTCGAAGGACCAATGTTTTTTGTATGATTAACTTGAAAAGAGGCTTCCACGAATGGGGCCCCCAGTTAATCCGCTGCGAATTCCGGTTCAATGGGATTGCCGGGAACTGCCACTTAATAACCCTTGAATTGGGTTCAGTTAGTTGTTGGAGTGAAACAAGACTTAACAAACACGAGTATATTGAGTAACAACGATTACAAACGTCACTGATGGACCGATGGTTTTTTACAATAGCTTCAACTGTTGTGACACGCTTGGATTGGCCACGCGGAAATAGCGAATTGCGCGTAACCGTAACACAAAACAACCTGGAAACGTCTTTCCCAGGGAGTTAGACCGACCGCAACCCAGCACAAAGCATAGCTGAACTTGCTTACTCGAAATTCTGAATCTAACTGACGCTGAATTTACAACGAGCCGAACTCGCAAATTCATCAAGGAGGGGAAAGCTCGAACACTATTGGCTGAGGCGATCCTGCGTAGCCAATCGGAGCGTCGCACGTAGGCATAAATACTTATTCTAAGAATCTTAATGCTAAGCTCTCTCAATGAGGCAATTGAACGAAATCCATAAACACATGATCCCAAATATGCTAAGTCGGCTTAAGTTCTATTAGAAAATGTATCCATCCGCTTAAAAGCCATTAAGGGAAGCTTACAAATTCCTTTCCAATATTAACAGAGGCAAACAAATACGGCACGATGCAAATTTGACTTTACCACGACCTTTTAATGAGATAGAACAGTTACGACTTGAGTTACATGAATAATTATAATCAAAAAGGTTTTGATGCACGCATCTGTGTGAATCAAACACTAACTGTATTCCGATCGCTGCACTCGTTTTTCAACACCCTGTAATCTAGGAGACAAATTGAGCTCGCTCGGGAACGAAGTTTCCGGGTACGAGATGTGGGGAGACGAAATATCCCGGGAACGAAATATGGGAAACGAAATGTGGGGAACGAACTTTCCGTAAACCAATGCAATTATACAATAATAATCGATGCTAAATCGATCCTAACTTCCCAAAAATCTAACAAACAACTAATGACTATCTCAATATTTGGGCTGACAGACGCATGTACACAGTACTGTTCAATTAAATGGAAACTACATACAACAATTCAACAGCGTAATGTAACGATCTGACCCGGTAGAATGTCGAGATCAGTAGCCAACGTAGCAGCTCACTCATCAGCCCCATCCCCCATACAATTCAGCTTCAACAAACCCGCCTTAATTTTCTTGGCACGGGTATCGGATCATAAATGGTCATAACAAAACGACCGTTTTTACAGCACCGACGATAATAAGTTGGCATTCAGCACGTTATTAGTTTGACGCTCAGGTTGGATAGATTGTTGTAGATAGATATGCCTCACATTTTAATTGTGTATTTTAAATACAATATTAACATAATAAAAAATCCAAATTCTCTTCATTTTAGTGGTCTCACCAGTGAGAGATGTGGTTTTAAACCACCTTTACTTCCACATTGGAAAAGGTGTTCGCACACAGCCTTGTAACTCGACAATAATGAAAAATTACGGCACTTCATTTTGAAAATTCAATAAATAACAATAATCACATCTTCCACAACAGCTACAGTATACTATTTTAACTCATAGTGCTTAATTATCCATATTTAAGACATTATATCGATAGTACAAAACCTGTTACTTGTTTTCTCTTTGGTGGCTGTCACAAGCGCGACCAAAATTTTTGAAAAATGTGTTTCACAGATGTTTTACCTACTATTAAAATGTTGAATGTTTCAAACGGTTATATGCAACCGTACAGCCCCAAATGCAGGAATGGTAATCTGTACTTTAGGCATAAGTCTCTCCACTGAAGGATGAAAATGTTACAAGTAGTGATGGGCTTATTCGAATTAAAAATAACCGGTTATCCGGTTATTGAAATAACCTGTGTAACTCGGTTTTCGTTCCAAGTATTCGAATGAAAAATAACCTCATCCTGATACGTACTACGTGCCGTATCTCAGCGACCTGCGAGTGATCGAAATTTTGTAAATAATACGTCATTTATAACTCATAACCATAAGCAAGGCAGATTGTACCGAAAACACCATTTGGGCGTCTCGCTCTACAGTTTTCTCCCTTGTTTCCTTGCCGGCTGAGGCTCGCGGTCGATCCGTCGTCATTATGATATGAACATAAATCAATTTTTTGCCACCTTTAACCCGGCCGATCGATAAACAAAAACGTTTTAACACTGTTTCTTTCTACACTTCTTAATAAATACCTTTTAATTTCCAATACATAAGACATAATGTACATATTATGTTTTGGTTATAGATCGGAAGAATGTATAGTAGGGAGGCCAAGTGAATTAATAATTATTTTCGTGGGACTGAGTAGGTTTATACCAACAAGTGATACCATCGTAATTAGCGGTGTTTCCTCAGTAGAAAAACTTCTGTTGTCGCTTTCTTAGCCTGTGGAGTGACGAGCTATGACGTCACAAAGGTGGTAAAATGGTAGGTTTCAACAGTTTTTTGCAAATATCTCGTTACCTGTGAAGTTTACTGTGAACTTTACCTTATACAAAATTAATCTACATTTAATTTACAATAAAAATGGTCTTATGCATTTTTGCAGTCGAGTAAAGGATTACGGATATATGGAGGGGGTAAAAATGTAACTTTTTCTGTTTGGCAAAAATTTAAAAATTGCGCCTATGAATTCGTAATGTTCGCTCCAAGTGTATTATATAAAGGGTTCAAGGAAGTGGGGAGGCGAGATGGTTATGGTGAAGCATCCAGCACCAAAGACGACATACTCGTACATTTGCGCAGATCATCCACTACTACACATGTTGAAGTGAAAGTGGAAGATGGAATTAATGTCACTCTTGGACAAGCAAAATTTCTAACTAATACTAAAAACAAGATGCAACTGATTGCTCTAATCACTGTACACAACAGCAAGCTGGCTGCAAAGTGATTCAGGCAGAAGGTGGTGCTGACATCAAGATCGTTTTTACAGTAATTGACGAATCAAAGAAGGAAACAGAGGCTATCGTAATTGGCAATGACACCAATTTATGGGTCTTGTTGGTTGTTCATGCTCCAGCCAACAAACAGTTGAAGATTGTTGTACCGAAGAAAGGTAACCAAGAAGAAAAAGTTTACTGCACTGGTGCATACAGCGTGGTATCGAGGAAATGAAGGATGTTGTCTTGACAGCTTACACTTTCGCCGGATGTGATGCCGTTTCTTCAATTTATAGAAAGGGACAAATAAAGCCTTCTGAAAAAGTGCAAAGTGACAAGGAGTTTTACACAAAGCTGTTGACTTTTAACAACCCAAATGCAGATCCAGATGCGCTAGCTGATGCTGGAACCGTTTCTTCCTTTCGATATTTGCATAAAAAAATGCAGATAATTTGGATACTCTGTGCCTTCAATGTTACTTGCAGACCATCGCAAAGGAGCCTGTACACACAAATTTGAGGTTGGCTGTACTTTCTCCACTTTAGCAGCTGGACAACAACGCTCTTATGGAGTTTACTATCAAGTGCAGCAATGGCTCAATGTCAATAAAGATTCGCTAAAGTGGGGTTGGAAAAGGATTGGCGGTTATTTGCGTCCAGTTGCAACCATAAGGCAGCTGCTCCTGAAAAATTGCTTTCCCTCATTGTTTGCACGTGTAATACGGGGTGTGTCAGAAACTGTGAGCGTCGTCAGAGTGGCTAGAAATGCTCTAATATGTGCAAGAATTGCTCCGGACATAGGTGCACCAACAGAGATGCACTAATTATTGACGACGGCATCGATGAAGATAATCTTCAACATGAAAAAGAGCTTAACGATTTTTAGGTTACTGATTGCTGTAATTTATTATTATGTAACTACCATGTACGTTGTACATACCACTTTCCATTTAAGAACATTGAATTTACTGAAAAGCATGTATTGTGAAGAAAAAAAATCCATTATTTTTTGTATTAAAGCTTATTAGATAAAGTTTGTAGTTTGTTGTTTCAATGCTATTCACATGATTTTATATTTTTAGGAAAATATGACAAAAGATGGAAGTAATTTAAGTAGCTGTAATTCTAAAAGCTCAAGTGGCAAAGAGGAAAACGATATGATGCATTATCTAAAAGGAAAAATAGGCAAAATTAAGATAAAAGCGACAAAGGAGAGGAGCAATGTAGATATATTGTCAGATTCATACACATACATACATACACACATACAAATGTTCCTATGTTAATGATGCGTTACTAAGTACTTTTTATAACGAAACAAACTCTTTATAACGAAACATACTCATTTTCAAGTGATTACGATGAATCCCAAGCTAACTAGAAAATAATGACATTATTGCCCCCTCAATATCTCCGTAACTCTTGTCTAGAAGTCAAAAATGCATAAGACCATTTTTATTGTAAATTAAATATAGATTAATTTTGTATAAGATAAAGTTTGCGCTAAACCTCATAGTTAACGAGATATTCGCGAAAAACTGTTGAAACCTACCATTTTACCACCTTTCTAACTTTCGACCCCCTTCCGCCTAAACCCGAAGCGCAATGTTGCGCAAATTTTTACCACTTATTAAGAGGAGGGTACTAAACAGTTTGCTGCTGGGTAGAACTTTCTTTTTGGATGTTTGGGTTAAACCCCGGTTTCTGTACTATAACCTGGAACTAAGAATGGTCATCTTTGTGACGTCATAGCTTCTTACTCCACAGGCTGAGAAAGCGACAACATGATTTTTCATACTCAGGAAACATCACCGAATAAGAAGATACCACTTGTCGGTATAAACCTACTCAGTCCTACGAAAATCGTTATTTGACGAGTTAATTTAGTTTGGCCTCTCTACTAGTAGGAGTAATCGAGCTAATGCAGAATAGCGAGTCGTAAAACTCATACAAATACAACAATATATTATTAATTATTATTATATTATTATAAATCGCCAGCAATCGAAAACAATAAAGGTGTATCCAGATATATTTCATTGATATCCACAATTACTTATTGCACAAACTCCTTAGAAATCAAATAAAAATCATTTATACAATTATTATAATTAACGATTAACTGAGTTCCTCTGCTATCTGCAAGTTACGATGCCGATGCAGATGACGCTGAACCGCGTAACTGGCAAAATCGAAACGAATCGAGAGCCAAAATTTATTCAAATGATTATTCAAGCAAAACTTGATGTTCGCTATCTGTTTGCCTTGTGTCGTACATGACACCTACACTAACTTGTTTACGCGCATGCACAGCCTACCACACAAGCTCTAGCAGGACGCCGCTTTAGCTATGCCTAGACGAGAGTTCCAGCTACGATTTGCACGTCATTCAGGAACATCCAGTTTTTTATAGCGTCGGAAGTGGGCCAGTGTCGTTTCATATTATTTTACTTCGTATATTCTCTGTTTTTATCGATTACGTGTGCATTCACCTCAATTGACTATTGCTGTTTTTTCTTAACTATCCCTTCGGCCATTGTAAACCATGCGTCAGACGTACTGTTACGATATTGTTACCGATCTCAAACTGTAAACATGCCACCGACTAACTCGGGAGAATGGGCCAGGTTCGACTTCATAGGTGAAGAAATAAATTAAAGGGCGCCAAGTGGTTTTATTTGGCACGTTAACCCCTAGATTCCTCAGACGACAAATCACCAAGTGACTCAGACAAAGCCAAAATTCACATAAGACCGGACTGAAGAGTAACAAATATCATACAATAACAATCGATAAAATCGCGGTATTAACAGATGCAGTATAAAATGATATGTAATTACTAATTACTATTATTCCACAAACAACCATAAAATTATTAAATGTATAAGAACAAAAACTAACACAAATAGATAAATATCATAGAACCATACTTATTAAGTAAGTATCCATATCTATATAACGCATCGGGAGCTTCAATTGTAATGCGTCTTATTAAATTGTAACGAGGAGTAATTATTGTAATTTGCTGCCGAGAGGGATCCGAAACGTTAGTGTAATAATGAAATTTCCTGCAATTTAGAATTAAAGTTTTCACTGACTGATTGTGTTCCCCCAAATTAAATGTCTTTTTCCTCTTAATATAAGCTGAGCACTTATTACTACCCCACTAAGAGCGGTCTTAGAAGCCATATTAATCCGTAGTCAGGGATGAATTAGTAAGTACCAAAGGTATGGTTGCCGCAGAGTAATCTATGATACCGATGTCCGGGTGTGAGGTTTAAACTCACTACCTGCCGACTGGAAACGCAAACACTTTCCCAGCTGGCCGCACATTCTCTAAAATGAACTGTAAGTACCTTTATCTCACCCAGGCGTCTGCAGATATTTCCCTCATACCCAATATAAAAATTAGGCTAGTCAATCAGCAACTTAATTTGTCCCAAACATAAGCTAGCTCTAAACGGTATAAAATGTTTTCTCCGTCGCAGAAATGGCTCCTAACATATTGAATACTTTAACGCACTCGATTAAACAACTATAATTTGACAAGGTGAAACCTAAATTTATACATTGAAATGAAACGAACGTGATTAAAGAATTTGATTAAACAACTGCTACTTTACAATGTGAAGTCTGGATTTGTACAAATAAAATGAAATGGACTGCTCCAAAGACAGATACAAAATCGTACCAGGATTAAATTGAATTAATGTAAAACAGGCCACATTTGTTTTCGGACTACTCCGAGCTCCTCTAAAGAAACTACGCTAACTGATTAGACGAGAATTCCATCCAAAACGACATCTTTCTTCAACCATTCAAAAACCACCATTCTCAATGCTAAACGGGTCCTCTGCTCGGCAAGCAAATATGTAGCCGAAATGAACAATTAAATGTCTTTAGTTCTTCAGTAACTGTTTAGTAACAGTTTTCCGAAAGGAACTATATTCTTTATTTATCCAATTATACGTAAATTTTACAAATAGGAGAATAACAAAAAACTTTATCTGTGGGTAGATGTTAAGCGACGCAGAATATACATACCTTGTTTCTTTAATAGTAGGATTACTTTCAGTGTTCCACATGGTTCTAACTGTGGTCCCCTGTTATTTTATGTGATACATTATATGAGCTGACTGTTAGAGTTTTGTTGCTAATTTTAGAATAACTATAGACCGCAGAGTCTAAAGCGTGTTTCTTCCACGTCGTGATGTTAGTACTCTTAGATATTCATTCGCCACTGCAAACAATGCGAAGTTTAAAGCCTAGCACCATGAATGTTTTAATAGTGCTTGCTCAGTTCTCACACGTACTTCGGTGACGATACATCTTCGAAAAGAACCATCCCAACTCTCAACTCGGATGAATTAGAAGCGCAAGAAACCCAATTACTATGCTTGCAGCGGGAGGTTAACCCCATCGTTCCGAATGGAATATCACCGTAACAATTGCAGACGAAATGCATGGTGCAATACCCGCATACATTCGCCGATGTCAGCGTTTGTTACATTACTTCACACGAAGTGTCATTGTCCAGGAACGGGTCTCATTAGAATATGTAATTCGGCTTAATGTATTGTAATGAAATCTGGCGGATGTGGCTGCTAAGGCAGGTGTTGGAGTGATCGGCTTGTGCCTCATAGTTCACCGCGTCGCCGTGGTCTTTGACTTGGAGACAACGACCACTACAAGATGCTCGAGGAATGCCGCCTGTTCTTACAGCACGACGCGATGGTCGCAGGCGGCTGGGGCTCGTTCGGAGGGCCTGCCACTCGAAGGCCTTGAATTCGAATATCCTGAATGTCCTGCGCGCACCTTGAGCTTATTTTGAAAGTTAAAAGCGGCATTTACATGTTTTTGAAAAATCCTTGTGGTCGGGTGTCCGTCGATGCTGATTTCTGTACAAATCGTTTTGATTTGAGCGTTATTTCTGCACGTTTAGTGTGCGCCTTCCATGTACTCATCATTCGTTTAGATCGAATAGACGACGGTTGTGGTTCTTTACTTCTTTGCAAGCTTCGCCAATGAAAGGAAGGTCATTAATTTTCCGCTTTTCTCTAATGGAAACTGCGATTCCTCGGAGAGCCATCTTTTGTACCTTCGACACTGCGCCATCGATGTTCTGTATTTCCGAAGCGCGTTTTTGTAACGAATCGTGTTGATACATGACAATGTAAATTCAAAAAAATAAACAATGTTTTAATTAATGGTTTATTATTCCCTGGTAGTCTGATATGTCGTCATTGTGTACATCTCAAGGCCTGTCTCGTGCATGAAAATAAATAATAAAATAATAAACAGCCTCACATGCTTCATTATTACATAATTTCCTCGCAAGCGCCTATTCAAACGACTTCATCGGAATAGTTTTACTACTAAATTTTTAAAACTTTCAACACATTTTTTAATAAGTCCTGGGAAGAAGTGAGTAACTATTTTTATTTTCATAGGCGAGGCAGGATATCTCATTTTTGTTAAACCAAAGCTCGGCGTATGTATCGTGAATCATTACTTTATCGATATTTCATACATGTAGACGTTGCAATTAGCTCAATAGCAATGGGACCTCTTTTGTTTTGTTTATCTCAGTTCGCCTTTGTTGCAATAAACCCAAAAGTTGACCCTGGGCTGGTGCTAAGCTGTAAGTGTTATAGCTCCAAAAATGTAACAAAATAAGGAGCTAATTGGCTGACATACAAATTTATCCGTCGTACACAACTCTGGACAAGCTCACCGCAGAGGCTAACTGGAATCCTCGGCGATTATATGGTCGTGAGTAAGAATTGGGAAAAACTTCAGACTAACCAGCAGAATAAATAAGCTTTACCTACAGTTTAAGGCATCTATCAGCCTATTAAAGTAACGAAATCGGTATATCACATAAAAAACAATCTGCAAAGGGCTTTACCCAGAACTTCCCTCGTCGACATTGTGACAATAAATAATTTTAAAAATCAAATTAAATTAGGAGTAACAATATCTTCACGTTTTTAATACGTAAATTAAATAAATTTTCAAATAAAAAGAACGGAACGTTACCGGTGGTCGAATTCGAACGGCAGGCGGACCGCTTGTGCAGCCCTAACGTTTTGTGGAATATTGTAAGAGACATTCTCTAAAGTCACCCAGAAGTTAAATTATTTATATATAAAAATTATTAAGGGCTCCAGCCACTCCAAAAAGCAACGTCGTTAAGTGTAATCCGCGCACGCGCTTATCACAAGGCCCTTGCACTACGAAACGAATTCATAATTACATAAAATTAACGCATTGTTAAAAAAGCCAATGCCGTCACTCAACGCTATGGGCGCAGATTAAACGAGTCCAGTATACTATAACAAGAAATTGTACAAGCCAAATGAAATCCAAAACCAATTCAAATGTTCAACTAATCGCAAGCAGCAAAGGCTATTCACAATAAACAAATAAGTTACACAATCTTGAACTATGAGCGCCTGACGGTTTAGTTAAAGCAGGCATGGAAGTTTACGGAGTGTTATCGCTGAATGACAGCGACGCCATGCAGAGATCGAACAGTAAAACAAAGAAAACCGGACCTTGCGTTATCCAAAAGTTGTAGGTCGGACAATGGTGCCATGGTCTTAGATATGCCTCGAGGCAGGCGGTCTGTCCAGGTCCGTAAAACACATGTAGAACAGTTTGGAGGTTACCTAAATAGCGGATTGATCGCTACAGAAGTGACAGAGCCGGAAAAAGCGAAAAGGTCTGCAGGTGACAATCGGCCAGTACAGGTAATCATGGGAAATCTGCGCGCTTCCCAAAAAGAATTAAGATTCGCTCTTAGATTAACATAAATACGCATAATCGTTGTCCCCAACAAAAGTTGGCTTAAACTTAGGGGAGGACATCTTCCTCTCTCTTAAGCTCTCGGTCGCAAGCGGCTTTTGAAGAACATCGAAGGACAAGTCTCAGCATTCTTGGAAAACCAAAACGCCTGTGTCATCAAATTAGACACGCATGGTACGAAGTATCAAATTAAAATTTCCCAAAAATTAATCAATGTAAAAATAGGCAACATGCTCCACACACACGCGCTTAAAGTGATCTGATAACCAGGAACAACCTAGCTATAACTTCAAAAATCCACCAAAGGCGATTTTACGAAAGCCTTAAAAAGAGCTACTGCGTAATGGGAAAAATACCCAACTTGCACCATTATAAAATGAACAACAGATATACTTGTATATTTTTTGTAAAAGAACAATACTAGCTTGCGTTATAATTACGTAATAATCTTTCTTATATTTAAGTCGATTCTAGGTAATAAGGTTATCCGAATAATTCGACAATCAGAACACCTTGGTCGCAATTAATTGAGATTATCGAGGTGGTACTGCACTTAAACCACAACACGCACGGATTTTTCTACTATGCATTTATGCTGACAGCCTGCAACGCAGTTTTGTTTAACAGTCGTACTGAACAATATAAAATGGGTCGCACATGCTGGCTCCGATGACTGCTCATGGATAACATAATCTAGCATAAATCAACCACCTTAAGTGATGATTATTGAATTTTAGTTATGTTGTTATGTAATAGCCTGAATCTGTCCCTCGCAAGTATTCCCAATGATGCTTTTATTATTACGCCATTCGAGGGTGCTTTGCCGTCTTGCTGTACCCACGAGTAGCCAAACAATAATGTCGGCAGGACGTCGAAATCGAAAGTCTCCGTGACGTTAACAAGCCACTATTACGATACTTCTTCGTTCTAGGAGTTCCCCAGGAAATGAAACGCTGACTGTTAACTGACGCTATATTAGAATATACCTACTAATAAACAAATACCGAACATGATTTCGGAGGATTTCACGGCCATTGTGATTATATAACGAATATACATGTACAAATCGTCTGTATATTAAAATATTATTTCAAATAAAAAATCAGGCGAGCAAGGTCACGTTCCTGTTATAACCTTTATATAAAATGTGCATATATCATGAAGTGATTACATCAGAGTTACCGCATCCCTAAATGATTTTTTTGTTTTTTTTGTTTTTTTTTTCTAAAAATAGTTAAATGCTGTCTTAGGAAAAAGATGTTTCGTATATCCAGTTTGTCCCAGAAAAGCGAGATAAACATGAGAGGCTTTCAGACCCAAGCTGAATAAGCAATAAAAGACAATAGAAGTATTACATAAATGAAGAACACGCAATGACTGCAACCATATAGATAGGTCCCGGGTGGTGTAGCTTGAACAAGCGTCCACGTTCGATCAGCAGAGTTAAGCAACGCTCTTTCTGGTCAGAACTTGGATGGGAGTTCTACAGCTGTATCTCTCGACGCCTCGTGATACGGCTGTCACGGAAATAGTTGGTCCCGGCGGTCATAACAACATCATGACAGTCGTTATTGCGGTTGGAAGTCCCCATAAATGCACAGCGACGCCTATAATTGGCCTAACGGCTGTTGGCTGAGTGCGAAATAAATAAATGTGTGAAGGTTGTATTTAGTGTAACAATTGTTATAGACGACTTCCGTCTACGACGTGATATGTCCAATGTTTCGGGCCTATTAATTTCAGTTCATCCAACTTAATTATTTGCTAAGTGTGCTAGTTAATTTTAGCACTTTTAAATGCACTGGGCTGCTCTTTGCATATTATTTATTTTGCTTGTAAATGTAACTATTGTTTTTAATCGAGCGTAAATAAAAGGTGGTCGATATTTCCCTTATCATTAACTGGTATAAATTACTTTATTGCACACAAGAAGCTGCTACACTTACTACAAAACCTTTGGCACAAAGAGGCGCTGTAAAATTGTTATTGCGGCTTGTACGTTGTTTGAAGCTTTTTTGTGGCGTCGAGTGCCATTCATAACGTGTTGGGTTTTCCGCTTCAATGAGAATTTTAAAATATTAACAACAAATGTTTTTCGTATATACATTGATAACGGGTCTATAATATCCTCTAAACATTTGTTTTGTTAAGTTTTTATGTAGCAAATTATGCATTCTTCAAACTTAAATGGTGTGACACATTCATAATCCATATCGTAAACAATTTCCGGTGTTTATATGAACTATTTGTAAATATTAAATGTAGTTGTGTCACAGGTTTATCTGATAAAGTGTAAATAGGAAAATAAAAATAAATCTCTTGAGAAAACAATGGCAGTTGCAGTTGCTTGTTTCCTGGAATTCGAAATTTGACATAATTATTTATTTGCCTCTGCAATGTTTGTCAATGTGATAATATCAATACGTTTGTTTTTCGATACTGTAACGGATGTATTATTAATAATAATAATTTTTCAAGTAGCGACCGACAAAATAATAAGAAAATATATATGAGCTGAAGTCATTTCTTAGTGCTAAGATTTCAATTATTTATTGAGATAATATTTAATATATTTTCATCTACTTTGATGTCTTAATGTGGTGACTGAAACAGTGAAAATAATAATTTAAAGGAGAACATTAAAACAATGCGTTTGCATTTTTTAAATGAAAAACAGTGAACAGCTTCATTTGTTGCAGTAAACTGATAGATTGTCAGTATTATGAAATGTCAAAGTTCAAAGTTTTTTGATAATTATTATGCAAAGTAGGTAAAATAGTATTAAAAACTCGTTTCATAAGGCATGTTGTCGCACTTGCTCTTTAGAAAACTCGTCGTTTCGGAACTCGTTTTCTAAACTTCGTCAAAATCATGCCTGTTGCAACCTGTGTTTTAATATACTGAAGTGATATTAGCTTTTATTATTACCACTACTTAAAATACATTTATTTATGTAATGATTTATGTTGTATCCCCACCCCCTCAATTTGGGAAGTACAAGCGTTTTGAATCTCTTCTGGGAAAACACTATTTGTTTTACATATCCAAGGCAACCGTCCCAATTATTGCATATAAAAACCTGATAAATCATATTACCCAATTTACATACTTGGTCAATATTATACATGCAATTCACTTTGTTTTTAAGACTTAAACGTTTGAATTATTTAATTCACATTAAATAACAATCAATATGTACTGGGCCGGTTATTATAAATTTCTAATTATTACATTTTGTAAGCCATAATTTAGTATCACTAAAATACTATTAGTTACGCTTAGATATCTGAAGCTTATCAATTCGTTCTATTTCGAAAATTCTTTGTTTGCCTCTTGCCTAGATAGAAAATTTTTAAAGCAGTACTTTAATGAAGTAAAGCAGTCGTTATTATATCGAGGCAAGCTCGTATGCATGGTTTGAATCTTCTTTGATATAAAAATGTACCCAAAGTGATTCCCTGCAAACAAAATGCAGCATGGGACGTTGTCGCATGTGCAAGTGAATTATAGCGTACGCCATTTTAATTCATGCATTTTCATGCGGAAAACTGCATGCATATCCAAACAGGTAGAGTTGGCAGAACTTGAGTAAAATTATATATTAATTTAGTTCCGCAATAACGTGCAGGTTCAATCCCAGGTGAAAAATGTGAAAAACATGCCACCACCTTCAGTCGAGGAAATTGATTGCAGTAGACGAGTCGCATTGTAATTTATGTAATTCGTTGAATATAAATGCACTCAATAGGATTGTGGTAACTCGAAGTTGGGAAGATTCAGAGTTCATTTAAATGGAATTTTGAGCGAACTCGCTGGCAAATACTCCGTTGTCGCACGTGCCGATGATCACCGGAAAGGTCAATTAAAACTAATTGAGTTAGTTGAACAATTTTCAAGTTAATAATTGGTATTAGTTTGCCCAACAATACAATGGGCGGATTAAAAACTCGAGTTTTACGCTATGATAACAAAAGAATATTTACTGAGTTCGGAATTTACCAGCCACCTAATTCACTTAAAATCTCGCTAAAACAAAAGCGTTTTTTAATAATTCAGTTGCTCGAGCAAATAATTAATTACGCTGATTACAATATCGTTTTCAGCATCAGTATTTTACCATCGTCTTGTCCCAAGCGTGTTCACCCTTTCGTTGTGAACTAATCGGTTTAATGCAGTCTGGAGAGGCGTCTTCTTCCCCTCGGCACTTCAATTTTCTGAAGAACAGGTGATTATCTCCGGCAGAAATTAATTGTTTCATACGAAAGGCAATCAATTTTCATTAGGTCGTATCTCATTTCCCCGCCGAAACGATTTCCTGAATAATGGGGCATGTGTCTTTATCATTAGCTGGCGTCATAATCGAGGCAGGCTTTCCTAAAAACGTGGAAGGACGATCAGCGGCGGCTCGTGAAGAGCATCAAGTGCAAGAGGGTCGGTTCTAAAAGGCACCACACATTAGAATGACGTTTGTGTTTTTCTTCACCTTTCACCACATTTGTACAAAGAGAATTTCAGCTTCTTTTAATTTTTCAAAAGTTCATAGCTTGCGTCCTTTTTGTCCATTTTGAGTGTTTCGATTGTCAAATTAATAAAGTGGATTGGTGCATCGACAATACTGCGAAGCTTTACAACATCGTATAAGATTCTACCAGTCGTTTCAACAGCAGCTACTGACTCAAATTACGCTTGATGAAAAGAAAAACTGTCCTTTAACTGTTTTGTAGTGCACAGCCATTCCAACTATAGAATCGTATTTCTCCCTGTCGTTGATTTTTGCACAAGAATTGTTTTTATCGCGTTTGGGGTTATAAAAGCAAACGTCGTGCTCTTAACATAGATTAAGAGCAAGATGAGGAAGAAGCAGAATACCAAAAAGTCAGTGAAGTTGGTTTCACAAAGGGAAATCCCCAGAGAAGCCTATCTTAGCACAGTACAGGGGTGGCTTGTGCCGCTTATGAAAAGCTTGATCAGTGTATTCTGCCTATCGTGACTTATGGAGCTGAAACACTGACATTAAAAAAAACCTCGGCCAACAAGATTCGCATTGCACAGATAGTGTGTATATAACGGACAGATTAAAATTATTTCAAGAGTAACAAATGCCATTGAAAACATATATTTCTTGAAATGGAACTGGACGGGACACCTAGTGAGAATAACTGACAATAGGTGAACTGAGAAAATACTAGAGTGCAGACTACGGCTGCCTTTCGTAGCCCCCCCCCCCCCCCCCCCCCCAACGCGATCAAGAGGATCCAGACAAGCTGAATAAATGCTGTACATACAAGATCGCCATAGATGGAGAAATATACGGGAGGCCTACGTCCATTAGTGGGCACAGATGGCTGAGTGATGATGCTAAATAACTCTGAAGTCTTTGTAGCTCTAGTGATACTCTTACAAACAGGAATATTTTGTCACCATCCGCAAATTGTATACAGCAAATCAAATTAGTATCGTCATATAATCGTCGTATAATCTATGTAACTATAAGGCTCTCCGTCCACTGGCCCGACGCGACTGCGATGCGATTACGACGCAACTACGACATACCTACGATGCGATCGCGACGGCAACTTGTGTTATGCACATCAGAGCAATTTATTTTCAGTCTAGTGCAAAATATTTTCGAGTGATGATGATAATGACGTGGTTGTAGCTTACTGATACATACGAAATCAAGACAGGGAACCAAAAAGGAAGTCCACTTTCACCCCTATATATAAAAAATAATAAACAGGGCAATGCCTTTATTTTATTGCAGTAAGGAAGCTCACCCAACATGAGCAAAATCATGTTACCGAATGTCAAAAGAGAACTTTAATGTATTAGTGGAAGAGTTTAAGTCGTCGATTGAATGACGCGGCATTAATATAAGGGTATTTTTGTACTAATTTGACAGTCCTTACATTTTTACCCCGCAACTTCAACGCAACTAATCGCTTCGCGATTGGCACTGACAGTCGCGAGCAATTCTTTTGTGCAAGTTGCATCGCGATCGCATCGCAATCGCAGCAGTGTGCAGTGAAGTACATAAACCCATAAGACAATCGCCAGGCGATTATCGCTTATGAGTTTCCTGTCAGTTGCGTCGTAATTGCGTCGTCTCAGTGAGCAGACGGCCTAACCAGCTGATTTTGTATGTTTTCAATTAACTGATTATTGAAGTTTTCGCGAATTTGCCGAATATTCCAACTGGCAATATATTACACTAAAAATTATTTAAAACAAGTAATCAGGCTAAAGGTGGACGCGGCTAGCGTTAGTGGGACACGGGCGAAGAAAATATGTAATAATAATTTTTCAGGCGCCACTGAGTCATATATTCTCGCCTAACGAGGTAATTAGCGTCCCGTAACTCAGAAGCAAATATGTAAGGCGCCAACATGGGGTTGAAGTCGGCCTGGCTGTATAAACCTATCTTGCCTCAACCTGCTGCTGTTTTTATTCGTTCATCAATTTAACTGAATACGGTTGTAAGTGATACAGACAATCACAATGGTACAATTGAAACGTTATATTGAGCACACAATAGCCTGCCATTTAATTTATTGCTACAAGGGGAAAAATCCCTAACGGTTATGTCAGGGGTTACAAGCTGTGGTTTGTGGATTCTATTAGGCTGGTCACAATCCAACCTGCGTTCAAAACTAGTGTCCGTGAGTTATACTCGAGTTATAAAAAAGTATTGGCCAAGCTCCTTCATGGGGTGTTAGTGCCGCACCATTATTATTATTGAATTAGTCCTAAATACAGGAAGCCTAAAGGTCCTAGCTGCGGAGAAGAGAGGTGAATAACGTGCAGGAAATGAATGATCTTTAGAAGTTGTTCAGAAATGAAGGTAATTATGCCGTAATGCAATGGTAATGATACCGATATGGAGGTAAAGCGAATCTGCAGCTTGAAGTAACGCAGTTCAAAGAGATCAGCTCCCAAAGGTTTATCTGGTGCGGGTAGAAGAGGCTATCACCAGACCTGGCGGCCGAGCTATTCCAGGAGAAGGTCGAAATCTAACCTGGGGTACGTCCGACCTACGAAGAAGCTCCGCTGGGCGCCAGAGGTAAGCAATCTGATCTGGACATGTCTGGCCTACGAATATGGTCGCTTAGACGGCAGAGATGCTGGAATCTGGCGATGAGAGGTATTTAAGTGTTGCGCAAATGGGAGAAACGAATGCGACAGCAATTGTTCATTGGCGGCTGACGCGAGTTAATTGGCGACACGGCACTTTCTAACGGGAATAAGCAGTTTGAAGTTAGGAAAATTCGGCGAAATGCCGACGATGCCTTCACGGCAAGAACTATCACTTCAACTTCGATCACAGCGCATAACACTACATAATTGGGGCTGACTCACTAAAACATCGGGCCTACTTTTAACGTTTTTAAACGGGACTCTTTTTCGGCATTTAGCCACAACAACAAACAATGAAAATGAGGTGCTCAACTTGCGCCCAGGGCGAGAGCCGGACATGAAGCCCTTGCTCCGCCAATAACTTGTGTCGTCTGGGTTGTGTTCGGGACTGAGGAGTAAGAGCCGACGGTGTCGCGTATTAGCACGCTGCGACAACAAGAAGAACTGAGTTCTCGATCATGGGCGTGAAAATCGCGCGGCAACTTAAAGTTTAAAATAGCTTAATAAATATTACAGGATAAAGGCACCGTTAGAGCAGTCTTCTCGTAGTGTTATCAGTCAGAACCTTCGCTGTATCTGTTATCGGTAAAATCAATTCTTCTGCTACGTAGTGAAGTTTCTTTAATTTTTACAAATTACTCACCAAACTCTGGAAGAATCAATGATATGAATACATATAGGGTATAGGTAGCCATAAAGCTGTACAGCTGTAAAATCCTCATAATAATGGACTATTCATTGTTGTTACCAAATTGATCATCATATACCACATAATAGGATGCAGAGACTCTTTTGAACCATGAAGGCCTGCAACTCAGGAAAACAGAGAAGATAAAAATTTCTCCGTTTTCTTCTTCTTCCTTATGTAGGCTGAGAGCCTGTTAATAACCACCAAGTGTGGTAGGCCCTGGACGGGGAAGTGGCTGTCCTAACCCCTTAAATTCAGGAAGAATGCCCTTCCACAGGGGTAACGACCAGCAAAGGTGTTTGTTCGGTGGGCGGGGACCATACGGTGAAACCAATGTCCTGGTGTGAGGTTCGAACTCATACCCTGCCGATTGAATGCACAAACGCTTTACCTCTCAGCTACCCGCTCTCATTAAAATCTACGTTATTTTATTCGTTTCTAATATTTTGATTTTTTCGGAAAATAATCCATATACAGTAATTTGTACAACTAGTTTTGAAAGTGATACATTTTTTCATGAATTTGCAGTTTGATTAACGAGGGCGAAGGTCGAGTTAATCAAGCAAATGAATAAAAAAAAGGACTTTCAAAACGTGTTGTACACGTAGTTTTCTTGCATAGTGATCTCTTGTAACTCGAAATTTAGTCGAAAAGGACTTCGGAATTTACAACTGTCAAATTGACATTTCAATAAAATAGTTAAAAAAAGTTCATGATCACTATGCAAAAAATCATATTAGCTTAAAAGCAAGAATGCACACAACTGCTTATGCTCTTTATACTTTACACTTTGTTTTTCATTTTGTTTTGTCATGTTCATTCTGGTTAGTTTCATAATTATCATCATTCACCACATGGTTTGTAATGCAGCGTATCGTATGAATGATACATTTAATTTAAATAATATCGAGATATCCAATGTATATCATGTGACAGTTGTATGTTTTTAACTGGTGGTCTTGTAAAGGGCAACCACAGGGTTGTTTATATCAAGTAGTAAAAAATATCTTGAATTGATAATCTACGATAAATAGTCATGTTAAGGGTGAAATTCCCATTAATTGTGGAGAATAATAATTGATGACTTGATACTTAGTAGCAATATAGTATTCTCTACAATCAAATTTAACTATAAGTCACAAATATTAATCAAATATAAAATTCAAGATTGGTTGATTCCATTCAACGTAGTATTTTACTACGAAGCCAGTAAAAAAGTGAAAGTGAGTGTTGCGGTATGCTGTTAAAACTGTCTATCCACATAATAGAAGAGGTTTCAAAGAGCTACAACGAGTTTTGATTTGGTCGTGAACAACCCAGGGAGGTGTGTGCTGATTAGAATTTATCCAGTTAGGAGCTGGGATAACACATTCAGGTACAAGATAGACAATCAGAAGGTTAGTGCCCATTTCTTATGAAATATTAAGAAGTTATATAGCAAGTTTGGTGCGGCAGATCATTAAAATAATTGTAAATATATTTAGAAATTAATTTAGAAGAATTAATTTTTTAAATTTAATAGTGATTCGAGTACTCGACGTTTTTCGATCATTATAATTTTTATTAGGTTATTTTTTAGAATATAAATTTAAATCGAGTTTGGATATTTAACATTTAATTAAACTATTTATTTTTGTCAGATCACACTTCGATGTGCTACTAACAAACTGAAAGTGTGAATTTAATTTTGTGAAGTACCTGAAACGTGTATTTGATTCACAAAGTCAAATAATTATTATATTTTAAAAGTAATTCAGTCTTTAAATCCAAGAGAAAGTTGTTAGTTGAAAATTTACTCATTCAGATGGGATTCAGGAATCCCATTGCTTGTAAACTGACTAGTCGAGGCTTTAAAAAACTATAATCATATGACATAATTCTAAATGTCAAATTGATTTATAAGATACGGCAAATCCTATTTATTTTATTAAGAAGTAAGGTACGGCAAATCCTATTTATTTTATTAAGAAGTAAGGTAAGTATGTACATAATTGAGCTATACCTGATAGTGTTTCTTTTTAATATTAGGAAAAGGGTATATTTAATTTCACCGTAAGAGAGTGTTATATTACAAATTTGGCACCTCAAGTGGGGCTAGATATATAACAAGGCTATTGCTGCTATTACAAATTTGGTTTCACAACGTGGGGCGAGGAGATATATTATAGGTTGTTCTGACACCATGGAAATGCAACTTTATTCCTAGCATCAATCGTAGTAATGCTAAAACCTGAATCGCTTTGTGTTTGAACTTCGCATTGCTCTAACACTTTGTTGCTAGGGTGTAGTTCGTTGTCTCGTTCTTCACCTTCGCAGCCAATAGATGTTAGAATTATAAATTTAATTATTTATTTTATATTAAGACTGTAACAGTTACACTTTACCCTTCCTTCCTACTGAAAAATTCCTTTATATCGTTACTTCCAAGTCCTCCCGCCTACTTTTCAAAAATTTGCTGTTTTTGTGAATATTTTCGTACGTGTGTTTCCTACAGTAATACGATATTCTGTTCATCGTTTTGAATCGTGCAACACGTAACCATTTATTCCGCTTAGCCGAAGAAGTATTTGGGTGCAAGTGCAATCTATTTCTTTTTCTATTTTGCAATTTTGAAATCGTTGTTTTGGTAATTTACCTTTTATGCAATCCACGCAAGTGTTTATTTTACATTTATTTGTCGCTTTATTAACAATATTGATTTAATCACTACACTATAAGTCTGTATCTTAGTGCGAGAATGAACCTTATAATCGAATTTTGAATGTGTTTTATAAGTACTTGACCTAAGAAGTCATTGCAGATTATTTTATTTACATTATCTCTCATTTCGTTATATCATATCTGTTGGAATAACTTTCATTATTATCAGCAAATGATTCAAGCTTCGAGAACCTTGTTCCGGTTGTATGGAAATTGATTGTTCCATCTTTTGTTTGATTTCTGCTTATATGTATCTTATTTATTAACTATGAATAGTTCATTTCTAGTTACAACTAGTAGTTGATTATTTGTATTATTTGTTGTTATTGTTAATCAATTATGTAATTCATCCGGTGATGCTGATTTGGCGAACTTCTACTTGCTGCGAGCACTTCTAGTAATACACTGCTGAATATACAAAAATAACGAGCCGCCTCTGCGGACAACCACAGATGTCCGACATTCCAGCAGTTCCTACCCGTTTTCGATTACGAATATGCCTCCATAAATCCGGACTTCTTTGAATTTTCTCCAAAGCGCCTCCGGTCGCAGGATTAAGATTTTCCCGGCCTAGGCCCGTACGGATCGAATCCTCGCGGCGGGGACCACTGGAAGTCCATAAATATCCGCAAAGGTGCAACCTCAAGCATTCGGACAATCAAATTTCGCGGCACGTCCACGATACACCTCAATTTTACCAAGTACCGACGGCCTGTGGAAACATTACTACGAGCGGATGATGCGTACTCTCGCATCCTTGGTTCCGTTAAATTAGGATAGGTTCCCGGTACTTGGGGCACCATTCGTGTACTTTCACACGTGGTCTTTGAACGCAACGGAATATTAATGCACGCCTTTCTGGCTTTTCATCGTTTCCGTCATCCAAGGCCGATTTTGCAGTTTGACGCTTAGCAGGCCTGGATGACGTACGCACACGCTCCGTAGCAAAAAGTCGCAATTTTAGGAAAACTGGATGAAGATATTTACATTCGCAGCCAGTGTTTGCAATATTCGCAATGCGAAAAGTGCTTGGTAACGCCAGGGGAAATATGTTTGTTTTCGCTCGAGACGTTTAGAAAACGTCTATGTCTGTGTTGATTTTAACCGCGTAAAAAGTCAGTAAAAAACTTAAAATGTGTAGCTATAAAGCTGAATGTGTGTATCCGTTTCGATTATTTAAGCGCCGCTTCCAGCGGTGCTATTACTGAACTCGATTTATTTTTGTTAAATACTTTTTGCAATGTTCTTCTATGCCTACATGAGCTTCAATTACAAAACAGGAAATAATCGATTGCACTTGCACCAAAAAGTTGTTACCTCTTCTGCGAACCGAAGCGATAAACAGAATGCATTTTCTTAGCTGTTGCACGATTAGAAGCGATAAGTATAATGTCTTACTGGATAAAGCTATTACAAGAAAGTAGGCAATGAGGATATACAATGGCTATTTTTGTATCTAGAATGCGAAATGCTACTTTTGCGTTCGAGAATGGAAGTTATTTTGCCGCAAAAGCATTTCGCATTCGAGATGCAAACAATGATTTTTCGAAAACTGCAATAAAGCTAGTATAAGAATAAAAAAAAAACTAAATAAGGTAACTGTCAACGTTAATTGACAATTTTATATTTCATAAACAATTAATTTTTGAACCACGGCCTGCTGAATTGTTTAACAAACGTCAAAGTGACGTATAAATTTAACTCACTGCAATATCAGCAGCTTCAATTTACATGTAGTACAACATAAATTAGTTATGTTTATAATAGCTTATAATAGTTATTAGTTATTCGAGAATGGAAGTTATTTTGCCGCAAAAGCATTTCGCATTCGAGATGCAAACAATGATTTTTCGAAAACTGCAATAAAACTAAGTAGTATGAGAATAAAAAAATTAAATAAGGTAACTGTCAACGTTAATTGACAATTTTATATTTCATAAACAATTAATTTTTGAACCACGGCCTGCTGAATTGTTTAACAAACGTCAAATTGACGTATAAATTTAACTCACTGCAATATCAGCACCTTCAATTTACATGTAGTACAACATAAATTAGTTATGTTTATAATAGCTTATAATAGTTATTAGTATCTATTGAAATTTTAAATTACTTAATATAAAACTAATGTGGGTTACTTAATTAATAAAATCACAAATAAGTTCCTAAAAAATTACAAATTTTTTGACATTTCTTTTATGTTCTAGAACGCAAAAGAAATTTGCGTTCTAGAACATAAAAGTATTTCGCTGTTAAGTGACAAAAAAGAATCACTTTGCTTACTGAGAATTTAACGAAAATGTCAACATTTGATGACAGTTTTCGAAAATGGCTATTTTTGTATCTAGAATGCGAAATGCTACTTTTGCGTTCGAGAATGGAAGTTATTTTGCCGAGCTTTAGCGAGGCAAAATACCCATTCGAGAACGCAAAAGTATTTCGCATTCGAGATGCAAACAATGATTTTTCGAAAACTGCAATAAAACTAAGTAGTATGAGAATAAAAAAATTAAATAAGGTAACTGTCAACGTTAATTGACAATTTTATATTTCATAAACAATTAATTTTTGAACCACGGCCTGCTGAATTGTTTAACAAACGTCAAAGTGACGTATAAATTTAATTCACTGCAATATCAGCAGCTTCAATTTACATGTAGTACAACATAAATTAGTTATGTTTATAATAGCTTATAATAGTTATTAGTATCTATTGAAATTTTAAATTACTTAATATAAAACTAATGTGGGTTACTTAATTAATAAAATCACAAATAAGTTCCTAAAAAATTAAAAAAATTTTGACATTTCTTTTATGTTCTAGAACGCAAAAGAGTTTTGCGTTCTAGAACATAAAAGTATTTCGCTGTTAAGTGACAAAAAAGAATCACTTTGCTTACTGAGAATTTAACGAAAATGTCAACATTTGATGACAGTTTTCGAAAATGGCTATTTTCGTATCTAGAATGCGAAATGCTACTTTTGCGTTCGAGAATGGAAGTTATTTTGCCGAGCTTTAGCGAGGCAAAATACCCATTCGAGAACGCAAAAGTATTTCGCATTCGAGATGCAAACAATGATTTTTCGAAAACTGCAATAAAACTAGTATAAGAATAAAAAAAAATTAAATAAGGTAACTGTCAACGTTAATTGACAATTTTATATTTCATAAAAAATTAATTTATGTTTGAACCACGGCCTGCTGAATTGTTTGACAAACGTCAAAGTGACGTATAAATTTAACTCACTGCAATATCAGCAGCTTCAATTTACATGTAGTACAACATAAATTAGTTATGTTTATAATAGCTTATAATAGTTATTAGTATCTATTGAAATTTTAAATTACTTAATATAAAACTAATGTGGGTTACTTAATTAATAAAATCACAAATAAGTTCCTAAAAAATTACAAATTTTTTGACATTTCTTTTATGTTCTAGAACGCAAAAGAGTTTTGCGTTCTAGAACATAAAAGTATTTCGCTGTTAAGTGACAAAAAAGAATCACTTTGCTTACTGAGAATTTAACGAAAATGTCTACATTTGATGGCAGTTTTCGAAAATGGCTATTTTTGTATCTAGAATGCGAAATGCTACTTTTGCGTTCTCGAATGGGTATTTTGCCTCGCTAAAGCTCGGCAAAATAACTTCCATTCTCGAACGCAAAAGTATTTCGCATTCGAGATGCAAACCATGATTTTTCGAAAACGGCAATAAAACTAATATAAGAATAAAAAAAATAAATAAGGTAACTGTCAACGTTAATTGACAATTTTATATTTCATAAACAATTAATTTATGTTTGAACCACGGCCTGCTGAATTGTTTGATAAACGTCAAAGTGACGTATAAATTTAACTGACAGCAGTATCGGCACCTTCAATTTACATGTAGTACAACATAAATTAGTCATGTTTATAATAGTTTATAATAGTTATTAGTATTTATTGAAATTTTAAATTACTTAATAAAAAGCTAATGTGGGTTACTTAATTAATAAAATCACAAATAAGTTCCTAAAAATGACAAATTTTTTGACATTTCTTTTATGTTCTAGAACGCTAAAGAATTTTGCATTCTAGAACATAAAAGTATTTCGCAGTTAAGTGACAAAAAAGAATCACTTTGCTTACTGAGAATTTAACGAAAATGTCAACATTTGATGACAGTTTTCGAAAAAGGAATTTTATTTGAAATCGGCAGTGAAGTACGCCGAAATCGTCATTAAAATACGAGAAATCGGCAGTGAAGTAATCCATTGTTTTACGACTTTTTTTGTAGGTGGCGAGGCGACAGATAAACGTCAATCGACCGAACATAACCTACAAAAGTTGGTTAAAATGTTGTCATTTCACGATTCCTCGATTTCAAATACTAAAACATAGTGTACACCTCGGCACTGAAGTTCCTTTTTATCCCTCATGTGGTTTATTTGCCTTGGCCCTACGGGCCTCGGCAACTAAATCCACATTCGTGATAAAAAGTTATACTTCAGTGCCTTGGTATACAAACTACTATTATGGCACGTAGGAGGGGTAAAGTGTATAGTTCTCCTATGAAAATAGTGAAACAAATATTTTGATAGTTAGCTATGAAATTTTAGGAGGCATGTGTATTATTAAATCAGAAAACCAAAACATAACGTGACAAGACACAAATGACAGTGACATTTGCTAAATTATAATTATTGCACATGGAAAAAGATTTAACTTTGTCAGCAAAACGAATTCATCTTTCGGAAGATGCAAAGTTAATAATGAAAAATGTGTATGATTCTCTTTTAGGAAAAAATGTAAGAATCCTTTAACATTACAGATCGAACAAAAGTTCCTGTATCTACTGTTGCTGATATGGTTTTCAAACAAAGGTTTAAACGAAAAGCTCAACAGCCACAAAATATTCTTAGTAAATTAATTAATATGGAAACATTAGCGACCAGGGATGTGATTTACAGGATATACGAAAGTAAAGAAGTACCTACTCTAAACAAAATTAGTGGATTGCGGTATGGATTTTTCTATAAAAGTGATACTTTACGGTCTATTATGGGTTTTACTTATTAAAAAAATCAGTAAAAGGCTCCAGATGATGGAATCTCTAGACTTACTACTCAATTTTATTGCTTCTATAAGAAAATTTAGATCAGAAGGGAAGGAGACTTTTTATTTAGACGAAACGTGGTACGATACCTATGATATTACACAGAGAGGATGGGCGGATTTATCAAAAAAATGTTGTTTGGATACCCCGGTTTATAGTGGCAAACGTGTTATAATTTTGCATGCTGGAAGTAAAAATGCCATTCTAGTATTTTCTCGTATGTTCTGCATTTATTCTGTTTTATAATATTTTTTATAATTTCGTAGGCAAATAATAGAACAAAATATTTAAGGTTAGGTTCTGTTTGTCATTAGTGTCTCGTCAGGTTATAATATTTTGGTTTTCTGATTTAATAATACACATGCCTTCTAAAATGGCATAGCTAACTATCAAAATCTTTATTAAACTATTTTCATAGGAGAACTATACCTATATATTTACAGTTCTATGAATTGCAAGTACAGTCGCGGAAACATAAACCGGGACAAGTCATGTAAGACAATTTTTCACAATTTGAATATTGCAATTTTGCCTTCCTAATTGTTCATGAAATCCTATCTACCACATACCAATGAACCAAAAAGAACTTGTTGATGCAATATAAGCAGCTTGGGATATCACTAACAATGAATTCATTCAGACAATTTAACTTAGGCAAATTTTAGTGTCCCGCTTTATATTTCCGCAGCTGTACATCTGATGTTAATATTAATTAAATTTATAAATTTAAGATTAACATTTTAACAAAAATGTTAATAACTACTTTGATAACGATTTCTTTTATTATTATATATTACTAGTAGACAAATAGCCTGGATTCAATGATTTAAAATTTATGGCAACTAAAAATATTCTCACAAGCTGACATCGAATTTAAGCTGCGTAAGATTAAATAATCACGAGGCGTGAATTAATACAATCAACAAAAAAATGGAAACACTCCCGAACTACTAATCCTTAATTAAGCTAAAACTGTTGGACGAGACACTTCAAATTTTAACTGTCGCTTTCGAGTGCCTAGAGATAAGCTCCCGTTTCCCTAGAGCTTGAAACTTTCCACGAATTCGGGAATGCGAAGCCGAACTCGGTATAAAAAAGTCGAACAGCGTAATGGGATTATAGGTGTAACACTCCCCCGAGCCTTATAATCTATCGATAATAAAACACCTGGGGATAAGTGGATGTAATTTGAGGTTAAATGAAAAACAAGCTTCAGAAGAGCTGCCTACTTGAACTATAAGATTAATTTTATACATAACGGGCTCTAATCTAATATGTGAGAAAGGAGAAATTGTTGAGAATTTTGTGTGAAATCTAAGTTACGATCAGAGACCGCCAACAAATGCGAAGAAAGACAACTAATAAGTTTATGTACTAAAATAGAAGAATAGAAAAATAGAAACGAGGGACGAAGATAGACGATATATCCGCAACAGCATGCAAATAACGTTTTGTTCTGCTCTCATATTATTCCAGTTGAAAAATTTACGAAGCTCTGCCGTTTGTAAATCAATTATAGTTAGGTATACACACGCACGTCCATAAATGTATTCCTTGCGATTTTTGGCTGTTGTTTTATTCGTTCTCTCTGATGTGCAATTTCGCACGCCACTGATCTTAGACCGTTGAAAGGATTATTTTGCGCTGAACTCGAAGCGGGTGACCAGTAGTCAAGAGAGCAGGGAGCGTTTTTACACCGGACTAGTTATTTCTGTGTTAAAGAGAAGGTTGGTAGACTTCAAGCCAACCGCACGTATCGTTTGTGGCCGGTGGTGCGGCTTACGTTTTTTTTTTCGATTTCGTGATGCCATTCCAGGCTGAAGTAATATTATGGTTGTAAAAAGTTTCTGTTGTCCCGATTAATCAAGATTCCTGCAGTGCTTACACCCTTGGGGTTCCGCTACCGTCAGACCCCGAGGGTGGATTTTTATCGTACTAACTCACGCATCGCCTGGAATCTTTTCTTGGCCTAGGTTTCTTCTCAATCCTGCCTGAATTTCAACGTCTGGTCAAACTTTGCGAGCCTATGGACGTCCTAGATTACCTTCCTCGAGCTAGGGTTCCGAACATCGCCATCCACTGAGGTTGCCGTAACGAATCTGCACTATTGATATCTTTAAAAATTACTGCCTCACGTAATCACCCATTTACTGTATGTATAATTTCTTCATATATGTCACCCACCCCTCATCATAGATACAATACTCATCGGTCGTTGTTGCTTACATGTGTTATTGGTAATTGTTCGCTCAATGAACACAAGCTTTCAGTGTTTCCTTTCTGGGAAGGTTAAACGCGTTTTCAACATTCTCATAGGAGGTAAAAAGGTACTACCGTGACGTAATCTTTTAGGAAATTTACCCCGTAGTGCTAGTTTGAGCGCAGAGAAATTTTACTTGTGTATCTATGTGTTCAATATAACGTATCAATATTCATTGTATTTATATATATTTTTTGAGAGAAAATGCAGTTGCATTTACAGGTGGCCTAAGCACCAAATAGATGAGGGTAAGTGAGTTCATACAGCAAATAGGATTCTAAAAAACTCAGTGGCGCCTAACAAATGGTAATTAATAACCATCTTTCATGTCGCTATTGTCCAACTGAAGCAATTTGTGTGCAATTTAAATTTTGTTACATATTGTAAATACGGGTAACAGTGTGTTGGCGATGGTATCTGTTAGCTGTAAAACCTTCGAATATTTTATTATAAATCACGGACACCTGCAAACTATCTAAATCTTTAGCACACTTTTTATTTGTGAAGAAATTTGTTAATTATCTAAAACTTTAGACACTAAATTAAAAATAATTTAACATTGTAGCGTCCCGAGCTTTACGTTTGTCAGATTTTTTAAAATAGTTTTTTGCATTGGAATTTAATTTTGCAAAGTTCTAAATATTATTCTTTAAATTACATATTTAAAAGCCTTTGTTGCGTTAGTTCTGTTTCTTTGTACATTTACTCGTAGTTTATTATTATTTATTAAATATTTTAAAAAATTTGGACAGATATTTTGGTTCAGGGCTATTTTTTTTTAAATTTAAATTGGTCTTCATGCATAAATTACAGGGTGGCACCTTCGATTTAGGAGTTATGGGTCACGTTAACGACCCCGGGAAGGCAAGTCGGTGAGCGGTGTCCCGTTTCATGTCGCATTTGTTCACATACTCGATCGCATAAGCACAGAACAGCCAAATTATAAAGGCAGGCACCTAGTAGAATATTTCGAATAGGAATGATCTTCAGGTGCAACTCCAATGATCTACCTGTAATACGAATACTAATGCTAAGACCAGCGAGCACCAACTCACGTTAGTGTGAATTGCAACTACGGTTGTCTTCCTCGCAGAGACCGATTTCGCAAGGCATTTGTGGGAAATGAGCATCCCAGGCTATCCAGGTGCGCTTCCTGGACTACCTGCTTATCAGGTCAAGGGTTAGCGATAATCGCGTCGGGGGTTCAGTATTTCCAGGCACATAGCATACTATATCGCTGTACCAGTTGGGTTCAAATCCAACAATAACTATTAGCAACGACCCAACAACGAAGCTTTCTACAAATCAGTGCAGCAATATCAACAATGAAACAGTTTCCAATTTAGCTGCACAAAAGAACCAGGCTCAACTTCCACTACAAAACTACTCGAGTAATAATTACAGACCTTATTCGTTTATCCTTGCTAGTAATCCACATAATTACCACAAGTAATAGTACAATAATCATATCAGAGCTTCCCTACTCGAATACAACCCTCTGTGGTATCAAATTTAACATCCACTCGCACACGCATGGCGTTTTTGGGGCTGTTTGGAAATACAGCAGTTGATTGCAATTTAATCAATCTCTTTTGGAGGCTAAAAGAATAGTAAATAACTCGTCGACTACGTAACTACAAAAGTCTTCTGTTTACTGCAATCTAGAGGCCCATAGACAAAACTGTAGGCAATTTCTTTTCAATAAAATTACAAATATGATACCATGAACCTGGGTTCATCAAAATGACGCGTTCGTATTGAAGTTGAAAATTTTGCTTTAAAATGTCAACTCTTTTCCATTATTCTCATTTCAACATGTGATGGAATGACGTAGCAACTTTTCAACTTACTTTTATTCCTCACATCTTTAATATCATAGTAATTAACATGAAAGGTCTGGCGTAGAAAATGGGTTGTGTCATAAAAACGACAAACCAGACGCGTTTGCCGAAACCCGGAAATTATGAAAACACATGATTCAGTCAGTTGTTCTTCTAAACATCCATTTAATCTTAATAATTTGAATACACATATCTTGGGGGCCCAAACAAACATCTGTTTATCGATCCCTTGTTTATATTTTCCTGTTTCCAGAACTCCTGACGAAACTTTCCAAAAAGTCGCTTTTCCTATTCACAACGTTCCTCGAACTCCACGAGGCCCATTGAGAACGAACGTCGCGTCGTGATATGACGCGAGCAACGTAAGATGCCATTCATATGACTTCTACACGTTTGTTGATTCCTGGATCCGCCGCAATTACCATAAACTGCTTTTAATTGACACCGAACGTCCTTGATTTCTGCCCGAGCTGCGCAAATGCCTCGATCGGAATTTTTGTCACCGATTGTTATGCAGTGTCTAACCTAAATAATGCTCCTCAGAAACCGGTCCAGTCGTACACAACTTTTTGCCAATCCTCCGATCAGCTGTCGCAAATTGCTACACGGAATTCTACTCCGATTTCTGAAAACAATTTTTTGTTGAGGTTTAATGATGGTGTTCTGATTGTGTATCAAATGGGCGACTGATTTATATTGTTCAATGTCTTCAGGCATTTTCACGCATGGAGTGGGCGTTAGGCTATCACATTTTGTACGAATTTGAATTTGTCGGGAGATTTTTCTGCGAACTGTCCTGAAAAACGGGAGTAATCGACTGCACTTGCACCAAAATAATACGAAGAGTTGCAGGTCTTTTTGGATCCGAAGTGATGGTCGAAATGTTTTATTGTTCATTTTACCTCGTTCCACTGGTCATATTAAATTTCAAACCTTATATTTTTGTGTTAACTAACGTTGACGTTTCAGCGTGTAGTAAACCTTACGGAAAATTATTGTGGCCGCCACCGTCTCAAACATAATAAATTTCATCTTACTTAGCTGTGGGTTTGCTGAGAAACACATTTGTGTGACAGTTACAATTTCGTGCTAGGAAATTTATAAAGGTTGTAGACGCAAAGTAAATTAATTTAGCGGTGACAACTGACAAAGCTTTGTACTAAATAAACTCTGTATCTCTCTGTACACTGTTTACCCAAAAGCAAATAGCTATGGCACAACAAAGGCTTGCGATCGTTAACTACTAAAAACAAGTATTATTGTTTGGAAGAGTGTCGTGTATAATTCTGCACAGGATATATATAAATTTCTTTGTTAAGTGTGTTGATGTATTATGTTTTAAATTCAATAGATTTGATTTAGTAATGTTATATGTAACTTTTGCAATTTTGTAGAAGTTTCAGGATTTTGAACTTCTATGCTGCTCGACCCTCCAAGGGTCTATACATTGTTTGTAGCCCCTTACAAGCATAGTCAATTAAATGCAGATGAAGCGAAAGTTTCCTTTCTGCCCTTGATTTCTCAGAATTGTATTTCCAAATAGCGAAATTCTGTTCGGGATATTTTACAAATCATACGGGGTTGAACAAATATGAAACGAGACTTATCAAATACAGATCATGTGACGTATCTATAAGGGAAAGTGCTCCTAGCGTCCTTCGAAGTAATCTTCCTCGACCTCTACGCACTGCGTTGACATCGACGAAATACATCCTGTAAAACCTATTTAAGCTTGACACAATAAACTGCGTTCAGTTCGGTGGTAACATCCCATTAACTGCCTTCCATGTCGCCAGACCGCCTTACCGATGGGTGCCTTAAGCGGGGGGTGCAAAAGGTGCACGGCACCCGGGTGACAGCTAGGGCGCCGTTATTGAATTGATTTTTTAAAATTAGAAACTTGAGAGTTCCCTTCTAATACTATTCGTGCAGATAGATCGTAGGCGTGGTAACCAATGAGAACACGTGGCCACGTGACGTCATCTATCTCATCTTCGGTCAATGTTTTGAAATTTTAGTTCACAAATAACTTCATTAGCTCATTTTCAAAATTAGCTTTACGCATTTACTTATCATTACCTGTCAGTGTTGTTGAGGATGAAAGATCATTTTCCAAGTTAAAAATTATACAAAAAAATAGCAGTAGGTGTAGTAGCCTCTCACGATTATACTTTAAATTTAAATAAGATGACTCGTACACCTTAATATTTAAATAATTATCTGCCCTTTGTGTTTATCTTGCTAGCTCAGTGAATATGAAACTCTAATAATACCCCAGTTCGTGGTTATGAAAGATCACTATCTGCTAAAACAGGAAGCTGATTCACCCATGTAGAGTTCTTGGGCTAAAACTGATTTCAAACAATACACAAGAAAATCCAATTGCTAACACACATATATTGTATTTAAAACACAAAACTAAAAAGAAAATAAGAGAAAACAGGATTAACGCGTAGAATGGTTAGTCACTCTTAAATGCACTTGTAAACCAATAGAAAACAATCTGCAGGCGATATAGCGTGGGGATACTCGCATGAACATTGTAAACATACAAAGCCACATTAAAATAATATCGAAAATAACGTTGAAATAATTGTCTTTGGAATGTAAATGTCAAAATATCGTAAATGATAAATATGACCCTGTTCAAATCGAGCGGGATGTACACACCTATTATTCGTTTATGAAGCACATCTTTCGCGCTTGTGCAAGCGTTTTACAGCTCAACGCAAACTTTTCCTATGTCAAATTATCTTCTGATTTTCTAAGTCGCACGGGATTGCGGCATCGAAACTTTGACTGGCGTGATGTGTGGAAAGCTATCACACCCAATGTTTGCGGGAAAGATTAGTCGACTCGTTTGGCATCGTTCGAACGACTGAAGTCACAGCTTCAATGGACACCACAAAATTGCGAGCTGCTCCGCAAATTGTATATTCACCGGCACAATATATAAATGGAGCTTAACTCTGGCTCGACGCACTCACTTCGATGAAAGCAATTTTTGCGCAAAGCAATCTGGAGCCGCAGGCACCTCCGCCTGTACTTAAGACGAACCTGCGACTAAATGCTCTGTTATCGATGTTCGCAGGTTAGGTTTTGCAAAACCTCACCTGCGATCATCGAATTTGACATAAGACTTACAGTGCCACCGACACAAACAAATATTTCAAAGCCAAGCTTGATTTCATTTTCGTTTGCTCACATGTTACTTAACAGCGTGTTAATTTTATGTACGAGTGTGTTCCTGTTGTGAAATGTGTTTCAGATATTAGGCAAATGTCTATTCTCTTAGTATCAAGGACAGCCAGTAGTTCTTGCCGCCATTATAACAGCCCATTGACATTCCAAATGACTATTTTTAAGTCTTTGTCTGTTGCTGTTTTCTAAGACTAGAAGAGTACCATTTTTTCTGTTCCCTTCTTATGGTTCTTATTGAAGTTTTGTTGTTCTGTCGGTTGTTTGTAATTTTTTTCTATAAGTCTTTACAGTAGGTATTTTATCTTTTTCGGATCTTTCCTGTTTCTAATCTTTTGGAGTTCAATAGCCACTACGCATCCTCGACAGCTAGCAAGATGTTACCTACGCAGTTACTGCATTTGAAATGGAAAGTGTAAACTGTACCATGTATCATTGAATTATAAATATTACGTTTGCCTAGAACTTGTTTACAAAACACCATTAGTGCAGGAAAATAGTTAAAAATGTTAATTGCACGCTGAAAATTCCTTCTACAAACTGGTAGCTAATAAATCAGTATCGGCATCGCTGAGCAGGTATGTGTTGTTTTTCCAAACAGGATGTGACACTTTTATTAATGTGCTTCCATTAACATATCGTATCGACAATTTGCATTCGCTAAAAACTAGCAGTTGTTCTCTTTCGACATCGCACGTTGCCCGCTAGGACAGAGAATACAAAGCACCCATGGGTGCCAGGTTACAGGCCAGGCTGCCCCATGTAAACTAACGTTACTGCTGAACTTTAACAAGTAACGTTGTAGTGGCAGCGGAAATTAATTTTCAACGTTTGGGATCATATTAAAAGAGATGGTTATATTGTTACTTGTTACATAAGTGCGGGCGGGATGGAAAACTATGGAATAAGCGAAATTATGTACAGTTCAAAATAAAACAGGGAAGTAATACAGATTTGAACAGGGCCGTAGCCAGTATGATAACGTAGGGGAGGCAAAAAAAAGGTTGAGGAGGCTAGCATAATTTTCTGTGTTACTTAATCCTTTCGTAGGATTTGTATATTCTGATCTATAAATACAAAATATTGATGAAATAAGAAAGTGATTTCCATAGTATAAAACGCCGCAATAAAATATTTATATTTCTTAAAAAGAACACAACATAATAATTTGTACATATATTTTTCATACTTTACTTTTTTCAAAAATATTTATTCAGGTTGTTACGAAACAAAAACTGTAAAAATTACAGCAGATTTATGTGAATTTTAGAATTGGCAGATAAACAGCGCATTGGATATTTTGAGTTTTTATGACAGTACTAAATTTCTAAAATTTCATAACTGACACATCTTCCATCTAACATTTCGTGTTCATGAGCAGTTTTCGTACTGAAAAAAATCGAAATGAAATATTTAAAACAGTTGAAGTTTTCTACTTCTCGAACTGTTGAATTGAACTAATAGTCTATCTATATCAATGTCTTCAGTGCGCTCTTTCTCAAAAGCTGGCAAAATTAAATTTGCCATCCGCTGATGATGCATGGGTGTTCTTTGTTCTCTGTTTATGCCGGTCCACACAGAAAATGAAGATTCATAAAGCAGGGTTGCAACCAAATGTATGTGCAGTTGCCATCAACTGATAAGTATCAGGGAAAGTAATTCTTTACTGATCAATGTTTGTAAATACGCCAACACTGCACCCAAAGTTATAATATGGAAGGGGCCATAATTATATATAACAGCAATAAGATAACATGAACAACAAAATAGAATGCTTTAGTAAGAAATATTATTTTAGTAGGCATGTTTAGTTGACTTATGTCATAATTAAAATAAGCGTCATGCCTACTCGAATATTTACTACTACGTTTATCTCTTTCTTACTCAAGCAATACGTGTTATTTTCTTGTTCATGTTATCTCATTGCTGTTATATATAATTGTGGCCCCATCGGTATATGCTTATGTGATCTATTTTTTTAAATAAGTAGGAGTATTCTAAATAATGTAAAATTTTTAATTATTTTGTATTACTACTATATGTATTTCTCTAATTTTTATTCAAAGACGTCGTTCATTTTAACGTTTGACTATATAAATTTGGACTGCCAACGCCAACTTCACGTTGTAAGCAACATACAAATGAGATTTTTCCTAACCCCGCCAGACTATTTATTATTCACCCACCACTCATGAAATGCATTACATATGTTGTCCGATTCCTTATACATTGCTTCTATGGGAAAAGTGGGGGTTGCTGGCAGTCTATGTTTATATAGTCAAAGATTTTAACAGGGACTTCCCCTTTCCCCTGCTTATTTCGATACTCGCACTGCACCCCAGCGCCAGAAAGTGAAAGTATATATCTCAGTTGCACGGAAACATTTTATTAATAAATTTAATGAAATAGCCAATTTTACAAAAAAAAATCTCAAAAAGTTCATACATTCCAAATTGGGCGCGAAATAATTCATTTAATGCAATTTGTACAAGAGTGATCCATTTTGTCTGTTGAGTTAATTTTGAAGTTAGAAAATCCACATAAAAAAGTCACTTATAAAAATTAGAAAACCCTACTACTGGCTTACTTGCGTCGCCCTGAGTCGATTGACACCAAAATCAGCCAATTCGGCCCATGGGTTCGCTCTCAAAGTGGCGTCAAGCAAGCAAGCAATGAAAATTATTATGTCGGATATAAAACCAAATATGCAAGTTCCAGAAAGTATGCTCAAAAACGTATAAAATATACAAAATGAAACTTAACTTAAACGATGTATTTTCACATAATTAGTATACATATGCAAAAAGTTTCGCCGGCATATCAATTATACAAAATATGCATTTTCCATATAATATCAGCTTTAAGTCATGACTAAAGCTGATTTTTTCATATTTGCCTGTCCTTTCTGGAATTTATTTACATTTTACTTTCGCAACACTTCCTTCCTTATGATACTCAAAAGCCCAAAAAAATGCGATGCTAATACTATATTGTTGGGAATACGACATAAAAGCACTCTTGCCTGATTTTGCGTGAAAAGAAGTTAGATTTAAAACAGCTGCATCTTCAGTACCCAGAACATAACAGATGCAACTTTTTATTTCTTTAGGTTCCCGTATGCGGTTCAACCGTTCAACCACATCCTTTGCAAGTTGTTTAAAAAAAAAGATTTTTGTGGTATTCCAGGATTGTCCCGGGTGTACTATATATGAATTAGTGTATTTAGAACATGTCTCATCTAGCGAGTCTACGCCATATTTTGTTCGATTGTAAAATGATATAACTTTTGGTTTGCTCGTAGCTGAGTCGGACTCTCTACTATGGTGCATTATCGAAATGAGAATAGTGACATTTCTTTATTTATCAGCGTATGCTAATAAAGTCGTTTCTTTAGCAAAACCAACCCTTTATTAAAATACTTCATTAAAGATCACAACTTTTTTCTTTTGTTTTTGATTGTGAAGAAAATATTTCCCCGCTGACATCTTCTCGTGCAGTGGAATAATTATTTTGGGACATGGAAAATCAAATATTTGACAACAGAAAATAAAACAACAATAGCAACACTTGTAAGTTCTATTCTGACCTATGTTGTAGAAACATGCACTGATGCAAATAAAATTTTAAGGGCAATACTAGGAAGAACTAGAATCGACAGAGTGTGAAATAATAGATATTGTAAAATTCAGCAAAAAACTGGAAAAAAAAATTGGAACAGCAGATACATTGTCACCGCTGAACGATACAAAACGCAGTAGCGATAAAATAAACTGACAACAATCGTGCAATACTGCAATGCGAGCCGAATAGCGAGTTGTGAATACCTAAAACAGTTCTGTAATCAAAATCAAGCTACTCTGGAGGAGGGAGTGGGTTAATACTAAACTGATAAAAGCCAAATACGGTCGCCACCAACTTGTTTATTCACAGCTCGGAAATTTATAAACCCAAAAAGAAAAACCCCTGAAACAATAGAACGTCTTCAGAGTACAGGTGAGGAGTGCCTAAAAACTACTTACTTCTGTCGTAAATTGGCTCAACGTTCTCTTCCCATTACTACGCAGCATAATCAGCAAGTGCAGACTTATCAAAAGACATCTAAGAAAATTGATGGATGGGTATAAGAAATAGTTATTATCATCATCTGCGTGTATCAATCCATTTTGTATGTGGGCCTCTCTCAATGAATTTCGTCTCTGTCTATCCCTTGCCTTGTATATCCAATCGTAGCTTGCCACTCATTTCACATGGTCCGTTAACCTTTAAATCGTCTTCCTACTCTAGGTCTCTATTGTATCACCATTTTCGTTATCCTCAGTCCTCACAAGTCACAACATGGCCTGCCCATTTTCATTTTTGTTTGAGCATTTTTTTCACTACATCTTCCACTTTAGTTATTTCTCTTAGCCATGGGCTTGTTTGTCTCTCTCAGCGTTACTCCCACCTTCGACTTTTTCATTGCTTGAGTTGTCGTAACTTTTGCTTATTGTTTGCTATGGCCTGCCATTAATGTTGATTTCTTTATTGTCCCAAGTGAAGCTTTTAAAGACGTCTTGTAAAGCTGTCACCTTGTCTTACTCCTTTTCTCGTTTTTATTACACTATATACTCTGAATGGGATTTGTGTATATATGCTCTATATCTATGCGACTGTTTTAGAGGCTACTAATATTTCTAAGAAATTGAAAGTCCTTTTCAAAATCCACGAAGAGGAGTTTCGCGTCTGACGTTGCTAGCACGTCGAGGTACCGTGATCTTTTGCTTCTTCTTCTGATGAAGCCTCCTAGGAAAGTGGGTGAAACGTTGTTCTTCGATTTCAACAATGATACTGTCTAATCCCAGAAATCGTTCGTTATATGTATAATGACAATGGCCGTGGAAGCCTCCAAAACCAATAAAAATACAAAACAAAGAGAAGAAAAATCCGTGAGAATAGATATTAAGAAACTGAGAAACGAAGATATTAGATTAAAATACCAGAAACAAACCTGAACACTAGAAAAAAAGTGGAACTTTCTAAAGGGTACTATAAAGAAAACAGCAGAAGAGGTATGTGGACAGAAAGTAATAAATTCCAAATACAAAGGGACAAGTTGATGGAACGAACAAGTGAGAAAAACTGTAATGGATACATAGCACGGAAAAATATTATAAAACGAAAAGTAAAGAGGTCGAAAAACTAGTAAAGGAAGTTAAAGCAAAAAGCTGGAAAGAATTTGGGAAGGAATTGGAAGAAGTACATAAATTAAATAACGGAAAATTCTGGAATACAACCAAAAATTTAAGAGAAAAAACAAGCAATATAAACAACAGTGTTATGAATCTAAATGCACGCTTAATAATAAAAACAGTGGAAAATATTGAAGCATGTGCAAACTATTACGGCGACAAATTTAATACGAAGGAATCAAAGCAGTGTTGAGCAAAAAGGCACAAGATATGGGGAAATAAGCTGGAAAGATAATAAACTAATCTCTCAAATAAGTTATGCAAACGTTTAGAAAGCCTTAATTAGGCAAAAACAGGGAAATCATGTGGAGAGGATTATATTGCAGTAGAAACGAAAAAGTGGGGAGGAATAAGGTCGTCGAATGGTTATGAAATATTTGCGACAAAGCCTGAGAGGAAGGACAGATACCAAACGATTGGCAGGTGAATATCGTAATTTTATAAAAAATTAAAGCAAACTCACTGTAATTATTATAGACTCATATGCTCATCTTCAGTATGTGTTAAAGTATATGCCAGAATAATATAGAGAAGGTTAAGATGGAAGTGGAAGAAAAAATGGAAGACGAACGAGGACCTCTTACACCACAAAGACAAGCAGGAGACAAAAGGGATCCAAATACCAGAAAAAAATAATAAAAGTGATAAAAAAAAGTATATATCAGAAGATCATCGAGCAGTACAAATAAGTGGAGAACGATCTAAGATATTTCAATTGTGAAAGGGAGTAAAGCAGGGCGATGGTTTGGGTCATAGTGATGGACAGGCTATTAAAGAATGCTAATTGAAAACACCTAAAACCGTAGTATGATACAAAAACCTAAACCCAATAAAAATTGATAACCTTTATGCAGACCACATAGTCTTGATAAGGTTTACACATTATCATTTTTCTGTGACGTAACATTGTTATCTCTTTATTTAACTAAAGGACTGGACGAAACAAAAAATGTGCAGTTTTTGGCCAGGTCCACTTAAGTATAGCTAGTTTTATAATACTGTCATGTGATATTTGTCTAAAATGACAGTAAAATAACGGGTATTAACAAGCAAGCGGGCAAGCTGAAAATCTTATTTTAAACGTTAGGGAGATTTTACCGTAATATGTTATTTCTGACGTCACAGGAAAGGGTAATGTGTAGACTTTAGCTGATACGATCAATAAGGCACAAAAACAGATGAACGTATCATACTTAAAAGAAGCACGAAGATAAACTAACAGCAGCGGAAATGAAACACGCAAGAACAGCAAACAAAACTGAAAATTAATCAGAAATAAAAAATCTGGTGTGATACACTCACACAACTTCCTTTTACAGTGGGCAAACATTTTATTTTTAGTTTTTAAGCATTTGTCAAAAAATTTAAAAAATTACAAATTCCACAAAAACGGTACAAAATAGAGCGTTAGTTGAAGAGACAAATTTTCTCTAGAATTTTAAGGTGAATTCAAAAATGTAATACCTAATATACCCATTTTAGAAGTATTCAACTGGAAAATCACCTATCTCACATTAATACACATTAAAAGTGTAATAAAAATCTAAAGTTTGAAAAAAATCGTTAGAGCCGTTTTTGCAAAAATCGAAACAACCGTTTTTGAAAAAATCGAAAAAAACTGAAAAATCACAAGAGTAAACACCTACTTCCGGTTATGCGATTCTCTTGAAAAGCTTGCTGTCACATCTACGTAGTACACAAAACTTATATATGAAGTTTCAACACCGTACCTCTTTTCGTTTTTGAGATGTTCTGTTCACAGACAGACATACACACACAGACAGACAAATGAACAAAAACATGTTTTTAGGGTTCAGGGGACTCTAAAACGTGAAGATCTGTTGAAAACTCAATTTCGAATTTTTGGGGTGAATCCAATACTTTCTTTATCGTAAAAGGAAGTAAAAACTATAAGAAGAGTTACAACAACAACAACCCATAAACAACTATAAGCAAGACAACTGAAATGGTTCGGACACATACACAGAATTAGTGAGGACAGACTCGAAAAGAAGGTAATTCAAGTGATAAGAATGACAAAAACCAGAATTGGAAGATCAAGGAAAACCTGTCTAAACAAACAAGAAGAAATAGGGAAGGAGAGGGGTAAAACTATGGAGAAAGAGAAAATAATCGTACACAACAGGAAGCAATATAGTGGGTAGAGTCCACATCCGAGTGGAGAAGTCAATGAAGAACATACATAATTATTATAATTATATAAGAGTTAAGATCACAGCAGGTGCTTTGAATGAGAAGAACATCGAGAAAAAATTGTAAAGGGTAAAGTAATTACACAATTATACTATTATGGGGTCTTCTCCTCAGTTTTCAGTCCTCAAACTGGTCTGTCGCAGCAATCCATTCTTTTCTATTCGAAGCTTTTCTTTTCATTTCTTGGTAGTTTCTGCTTGCTGTGTCTTCAATTATTTGTTTTATATATTGCGAGCGGGGTCTTCCCCTTGGGTTTTTCTCTTCTACTTTTCCCTCTATAATTGTTTTCACCAATCCTTCTGTTCGTAGTATATGTCCTATCATTTGGTCTCTCCCTTTTTTAATCTGTTTCCACATATTTCTTTCTTCTCCCACTAATGCTAGAACTTCTTCATTGGTTTTTCTCTCCATCCAGTTGATTTTTAGAGCTCTCCTGTAGCACCACATTTCAAACGCCTCTAGCTTTCTTTTATCGATTTTTCTTATTGTCCAAGTTTCACATCCGCATAGTGCTGTACCTATACTCCATATATATGTTTGAAAATATGTTTCTTAGCCTTTAAGATGTTACTGGATGTGAGTAATTGTTTTTTATTATAAAAGGCTCGTTTTGCTATATTTATCGTGTTGTTGTTTATCTCTTTTCTGGTTCTTCCGTCCTTCGTAATTATGCTACCAATATATGGGAATTCGTTGACTTCTTTGATCGTCTCGTTGTCTATGCTAATATTATTTATATTTTGTTCATTTTTTCCGCATACCATTACTTTTGTTTTACTTTTATATTATATTCCTCTCTAAATAGCTTGTCCATATCTCTCATGGATTATGTCAGTTCTTCTGATTCAGCCAATAAGGCTATGTCATCTGCGTATCTAATCGAGTCAATTTTGTTACCATGTATTTTTATTCCTGCGTTTCTCTCTTTTCTCAGTTCGTCTATTGCTTTTTGTATGTACACATTGAACAGGAAAGGTGATAGGGGACAACCTTGTCTAACCCCTTGTCTAATTCTCGATTCTTCCCGTTCCCCTTCGTAGTACTCTAGAACCGCTGTGTGCTTCTAAAGATTGTATCTAGTGTATTTTGATCTATGCTTTTGATTATTTCTCTAGGAATGTCGTCGACTTCTACTGCTTTGTTTTTGCTAAGGTCTTTTAGAGCTTTATCAAATTCTGATCTTAATATTGGCCTATCGTTTTCTTTTCCTGCGTTCCTATTTATTTCTAGTTCGTTAGCAGGGTTTTCTTCGTTCTCTTTATGTAATTCTTCTAAGTGTCTCTTCCACATTTTTACTATTTCTTTATTGTCTGTTAATATTTCTCCGTACTCGTTTTGTATTCCATGACACTTAGGTGTCCTCTCTTTAACCAAGTTTTTAATCTTTTTGTATGCTTTACCATTCTGCACATCTTGCTCTATATCTTCGCAGTTTTCTTTTGTATATTTTTCTTTTGCTCTTCTGGTTTCTCTTTGTATTCTGTTCCTAAGTTCCCGGTACCGTTATTGTCCCTGTTCTCTGTTTATATTTTTATACCTCCTGCATTCATCTATCGGGTCAATTATTTCTGTGGTTATCCAGGGTTTCCTGTTTTGCGTCTTCTTCGTTCCGATAGTTTCTTTCACCCCTTTTATTATTCCTTGTTCTATTTCTTCCCATTTCTTTTCATTGTTATCAGTTTCTATTTTATTTATAATCTCTGTTTCTACCTTTTCTTGTAGGTATCAAAGAGTTCTTTCATCTTGTAGTTTCTCGAGGTACCATTTCTTTGTTTATTTCTTTAATTTCTTTAGGTTTAATCTGAATTTCATCATAACGACGTTATGGTCGCTATCTAGATGTATCAGGCCCTGTGTAACTTCTGCAATCTTTTGCTATTATGGGGTAAAGACATACAAAACATGAATCAGGTGGACAAGAGAAATACAGTACTGAAGACAATGTTGTAGAAGTGTAGACTAACACGATTATGAAGAATCGAACATCTAATAGAAAAAAAAATGAACGGAAACAACTACTGTGGTCATATGAAACATGGCTAACAAGAAAGAGGACCAAAGTATGGTATATAAATGAACATTACCCGAGTGAAGGCGAAGGGAAAGACCTACAAGATGGGAAGCAGAATAGAAGATCAGTGCCAACATGCGGTGTGAGATAGAACAAGACGCATGAGGAAATAGAAAAAGATGGCATTTAGATTTTGAGAAACTGCCAAGAGGGCTGTAATAGACACGATAATATATATTGTATGTGTATACTACGTATATATAAACCACCCTCGCGGCACCCATTCATGCTTTGGCACTGTTCACCTCAATAACTGGCATCTGTCAATTTGACGTTTCGCCTGTGTCGTCACCTGTGTAGCACACATTGTCGGATCCAGTCACTGCGGCGCGGATTCCACAAACCGCCAAAGCCAGCTGCAGAATTCGCGACTTCCTTGAAAATTGCCGCCGCATAATGATTTATTGCACCTGATTATTGGCGGCCAGTACTTCGGCGGGCGACTGTGTGGAATTTGATCGTCATCGTGTCCACGGGGCCCGCGAGACCGGATCTGCCCCCCCGCCCCTCGGTGAGGTCGGCCGATTATGAATGAACCCCCTCCCGACGGGGCCCCGTTCATGCTCCCTTCCACGCGGCGGAAGGCGTGTGCTCAGTTGTAAATTCGGAAGTGCGCTGCTCGGAGGCTTTTGGACCTCGTGCTCGCGAGTTCGGAAAATCTTACTTGACGTGTCGGTCGGCCGGTGAAAGCTGTGAATGAAAGTGGCCGTGAATGAACAGACTCCAGGCTGGACTATTTTCAGCGCAGGAAATCGACTGCCAAATAGGTTTGTTCGCCTCCAATAATTAGTTGCAGTGCAGCCCCACGCAGGCGGAACTTAATTTTCTTGAAGGCTGTGAAACGCACAAACGGATTGTTGTACCTCTCTCTTTCACTCGTTGATAAGCCATTTTTCTATAACAGTATCAACTACCCATTACCACAAGGAAGTTAAAAATTGTAAAAAATAATTTCGAAGCTCGCCGTTTTGTTTTCTTGGACACTTCTCCATGGCCTGCTGTGTAAAACTATTTTTGTAGTTATAACTTTGGTATTTGTAAAACTAAGCCCATCAAGCACTGTCATTGGTAAAGAGATAAATAGATTTATAGAAGTTCATGCTACTACTATCTACCTTGACAATTTAAAAATTTGGACTTAGCTTCGAAATTTTAGCTTTTCAATCTATAATGAAAAAGAAATATGTAAATAATGGCTTGTAGTAATACTGAAAATCCTACACATTTCTTCTTCTAATTCATCTTGTATACCGTTTACGAGATCTCCTTGTCGCGGACGCAGTGAATAGTTTACTACCAAATAATATAGCTATTTCACATCACTAGAAAATACAAATGTTCATCACGTGCATAAAAGATCCTTAAGAAATGCGGAAATGTTTAAGTGAAAATGAGATAATCAAGCAGAATTTAAAACGATTTCAGTCGTATCGCAGGCTCCGATCAGAAATTATCTCATGGGCCAAATTTATAATCGCGTCAAACTTTCTCTCGCCCAGGTTATCTAACGTCAGACGTAAGTTTACATTAATACATCAGGTGAGCAAATCTGCGTATTGACTATGTCATGTCATTTCTTAAACTCTGCGGCAGATACAGGGCTCTGTTGTCGGATCAATTTTATTTGAGATTTTCCTTGGAATAGACAGATATCATAATTGCTAATGATCCGCATCAGCAATGAGCCGCATATACAAGTGTATAGTATTTCATCAGTTAAACAGAGCTACATTTTTTATCACCCTGAAACTGCCGTCGGCATCCCACAGGGCTCTATTGTAGGACCAATTGTATTGTGCATTTCTGCAGTTACCGGTTGCCTCATCTGAAGACTAACAACAAACATATGGCATAATTTTCCACACGTCCACGTCCTTTACAAAGTAGAGACCTATTTTCACAGGTGTCCCACAGGGCTCTAATGCAGGGCCAGTTATTTGCCATGCTTCGTTCTAGACTTAAAACTGAGCAGATGGCTTCTTCACGGTACTTTTAACAGCTCGTTAACCGCTGGAACACTCTTTATCTCGCCTCTTGGATCTTATCGGGATGTCCGAACGCGGGTTCTCGAGTGGGATGCGCGTGGGCGCCGGCCGTATACTTTCGCCATGGAAGTTATCTCCGAAGAAAGTCGTCGCGATTAGTTTCGGCGCTATAAATTCGAAATCGCGCGAATCGTGTAACCAGCCTACTGAAATAGTTCTGCGGCAGACCTTGAGTTGCATGTAGGTGACCATTTTTCGCCACGGAGTGGCAGATGGTGCAAGTCGATTCGGCAGGCGAATTAGAATATTGTGGTAGTACCCAGTTGAAGTGGGCTAGGTCAGGGTTGATGGCGTGCGAAGTCGAGTCGTACGATGCTTGAAAGTCCTTAACCACATTTCTTCATACTTGTTATTCGGAGTAGGCTCCTATGTCGATAAAATTGAAACTTGAAACTAGATGCCGTGTTAGTCGAACATATGATGCACCGTTTCGCTAGTCAGGTTCAACATTTACAGCCTGATTAATGTTTAATACTAAAGAAGATCCAATTCCGAACAAGCTGATGCTGTCTGCGCAACGACAAACATCCCATCACCACAAACAGTATTCCACCAGCCCATGACTGTAAAACCTTCATTCTACTTGAATAAATTCGTATATAGAACAGTTTCTATGTTCGGAAGATTAAGAACACTATATTAAAAGGGCCACGAGAAATACGGCGGTCCTACAAGGAAATCAGCATTGATTCCTTGATAATTTGAGATCGCGTTGAAGTAGCAATACGTATGTCTCTTGTACTTTTGGGGGATGAATAATGCAACTTTGGTGTTTAGCAAGCGTGGTTTAGGGTGGCAGCTGTCATATTTTCAGTCTGGTCAAAGCATCCTGCAAATTGCTCAAAATGTGTGCCGAAGGACCAAATTGCTGTAATGAAATGGAAGAGCTGCAGGCAATAAAGCTACCCATAACACTATTGTTGCGTTGCAATTATTAGTAACAACGCACTTTTTGGTACATTAGATGTTGGCTTTTCAAGTACTTTATTACTTGAGATTTCAGATAGACAGTTCAGAATTAGACTGGCGAGCAAATAACGAAATAATGCCGTCTTATTCCGATACGTGGTGTTGTTTTTGACATTGTTATGTTATTCTCGACTTTGTTGTGTTTGAGTGACTTTGTACTTGGTACTTTGTGATAATTTCACATAACGTGTACACTTAAAACATTTACAAGCCAGCGAAAGTTGCCCTTTCAATTATTTTAGCTTCCGCTCGCTAGTGTAAAAACAGTGTTGGGTTTCTGCACAACTTTAATAATGTGGGCAGACCTACGGTTACAGTTTTCTGCTTATTTACGCGGAATTCGGTAACGATTGCACATCCAATTGCGTAAGTAATTAATCGAGGCGGTCACGAAGTTACGTGCAGCTAGCTCAAAAGCAATTTTTAATAACCGCCAATGTCAATTTCGTTTAAGATCGGCCCGACTTTTCCTCGCAATTGGCGTAGGTTAAAGCTCAGGTTTCTAAATTGCAGTTGGTGATTAAATTTAAACATTTTTTGTCCAATCATAGGTAAAGCACGTAATCTTGCGCGCGTTCTTGAAACTACTACTACTACATCAAACACTTTCAGCGTATCTCGATGATAGCTTTTATCTAAACCATTTTACCGGAAGTTACGATACATCAAGAATTAAAAATTTACTCATTAATATCGTGTTCGAGAAACGTACGAACGGAATGGGACCAGCCGCATTGTTTTCCAACGTTATCGCTCACTTCAGGAAGCGGAGGTGAGATAAAAATTAGCACCAATATATACGTCTTATCTTTACCTATGGATGTGGGCGGTGCATTGACACTTCATATTAGCAACTAGTGAAATATGACTGTTCGCGCACGTAACGAGTGACAGGTTGATCGAGCTTGGGTGGCCCTTTTTCTTCCGTTTATGTAAGTGCTTAAAAAGGCGTAACCGCTATTCGTGACTTGACTGTCTATAAAATTAGCTTTGAAGTTCTGGAAGCCTCGATACCAAAATCAAGCGTTATATACACAGGAAAAGTTTATATTGGAATTTATAGTTGACATGGAATGAGGAAGTAATAATATCGACGATAGACAGCTGCGGTCCAAGAGGTGATCCCTGCGGTACGCCCGACACAGAGGCGCGCGATTAGTACAACGCAAAGGCTGCGGTCGGCGAAGGTTGGTCCCCTATCTTAGCAATTTTGGCACTTTCAATGAAACGCATCGATCCGACTCGTTTGCGACCGGCTCTAATTGCACCACATGCATGCATCGTGGGATTGAGATATGGTAATGAGAGCGTGTGAGAGGTGTGAATATGTGTACACGACATTCAACCTGCTGTTCTTTTTGCGGTGAAAGACCTAACTGCCCACATAGCGCTTGCAAATACCACTAGGAAGAGAAATTCGCTCGTTAGTGCCTTCAGAAAAAGCCCGAGCCTTGCGCATATGCGCTTTCCTACTCGTTACCCCGTAATTGCGGCCATCCGTGGGACTTCGAAAGAGTCGAACCAGTTCGATTTTAATATTTTTATTCGTGGGACGCCGCTCTGATTTATAGCACCACGCACTCGAAAGTTTACGGCGACCTGCAACTTTTACTAGCCGGGTTGCTTGCGGCCGTCGATTTTGGTTTATTGTGGCGTTTGGCCCTAGGACGAACCGAAAGGTGCTGTTTAGGTTTAAGAGGTTCTGCCGAGGGTTGGATAGATTTCGATTCGATTTCATAGCGAAATCAAGGTCGATTATGCTATTCTATTAGAATTCAGTAGAATTGAAACGAATTTAATGAAGTCTAACAGAGTTGCATTTTGTATACATGCAGGGGAATGTAACATTTTGAATACCTTGACCTGTTTTACTTTTCATTGGATATGGCAATTAACTGGAAAAAATATAAATCGTACCTATAGGGAGTTGGTTAAATATGCAGTCGAATCGACAATATGATCGATACACGATTCGGAATTGAAATCGTTAAACTAATCACGATATCACAAATTCTGTTAATTTACGACTGAAATTGATTCACAATTTTAATTTAATTTACGACTGACTAGACTCGATTCATGATTTTATTCAACTTGTGATTTGACGTAATATACCTATGATTTGATTCGATTCCTTGCGGGATTCAACTTAGGATCCCATTTGATTTATGATCTGCTTCTCAGGTTTCATTTCATTCAATTCAGGATTAGTTCTGTTTATAATTTGAGTTCTAATTTCATAAAATAGTTCTGTTAGTTTTAACATTTGGTTCAATTTGTTCTGTTTTTGACTGAATGTAATTTATGATTTTATTCGAGTCGTTTCACAATTATTTCAGTTTATGATTTGGCTCGTTTGATGATGCATTTCATTAGCATCTATTATTCAACTTATGATTTCATTGGATTCTTGTTTCGATTGGGGTGATAATTTAATTCGATTCATGATTTGCTGCAATTGGATTCAGGGTTTTACTTCACGCGGTACAGAATTTAGTTCGATTTATAATTTGACTAGGAATTTGATAAAATTATATTCGATTAGTTTCCTCATTTGATTGAATTCAATTTTAATGTATAATTTTATTTGAGTCAATTCATGGTTAACTCCAATTTACGGTTTGGTTCGATTTATGATGACCCTGGATTCATGATTCAATTCGATTCTATTCACTGCTCGATTTAACTTATGGTTAAACTCGATTTTATTCATGATTTAACTCAATTTAGGATTTGACTTGATTAATGATTTCATTCGAGTTCTTGCTTGATTCAACTTATAATCTCAATTAATTCACTATTTGCTTTGATTATTTATATTTAGGTTTAATTTCATTTAATTTAAGATCAAGTTCGATTTGTAATTTTATAAAAAAATCGGTTAGTTTTATCGTTTAATTCAATGCGATTCATGATTTGCTTCGATTAGATTCAAGTTCATTTAATTTGATTCAGGATTTAGTGGGATTTATAGTTTGACTTATAATTTCATAGGTTTCGATTAGTTTTATCATTTGATTAATTTCGATTTAAGATTTTATTGGAGTCGATTCGTGATTTACTCTAAATTATGATTTGGCTGGATTGATGACGAATCTATTTATTATGTCAATGCAGTCCATGATTTGATTTGATTCGACTCACTGGTTGATTCGATTCGATTGATAATTTAATTCGATTTATGATTTTACTTGATTAGTGATTTCCTTCAATTCATTACTTGATATAACTTATGATCTCACTCGATTCAGGATTTGCTTCGATTAGATTCGGGTTTCGTTTCATTTGATTTAGGTTTTATTTGGATTTATAATTTGACCTATATTTCCAAGGTTTCGGTAGTTTTATCATTTGATTCAATTCGATATAGGATTTTATTGGAGTCAATTCATGATTTACTCTAAATTATCATTTGGCTCGATTGACAATGAATCGATTCAATATTGTAAATATTCGATTTGACGTAGTTCGATTAACTAACTCGATTTACAATTTGTTTTAATGCAGTTCATGCTTGCATGATTTTATTCTATTCGATTCACTGGTTGATTCAACGTATGATTCCATTCTATTATTGATTTGATTCTCTTCTATGTATGATTTGACTTTGATTAATGAATTGATTCGATTCCTTGCTTGATTTAATTTATGATCTCAGTCGATTAATGATTTGCTTCAATTAGATTCATAATTTCATGTAATTTATAATTCGATTACTTTTATCATATTATTCAATTTTTGACTGAGTTTAATTTATGATTTAACCTGATTTATGATATTACCTGATATATAATTTAACTTGATTTATGATTTCCTCCAATTTATGATGTGGCTCCATTGATGATGACTCTATATATGATTTGATTCGATTCAAAATATGACTTAATTTAATTACTCGACTCGATCCACAACTTGTTTCTACGCAATTTTTATTGAATTATTTTATTCAAACCGTAATTTGATTCGATTTAATGTATTAGTTAATTCAGCTAAATTTCTGTTTTACTAATTCGACGTTGGATTCATCAACCGCCTAATCATCCAGATCTGAAGTTGGATATTTTCGAGTAACTAAATTAAATCGTGAATCTATTAGAATTACAAATCGCTTGTCTCTCTCCAATCTAACCGAATTGTGAATCATGTCAAATTCCCAATGAACTCGAAAAACTTTAATATTACGTTTTTTTTTAATTATATGTATAGAATTTGTTATTGTAATAAATTATTTGATCTAATCAAGAAAAAAAATAAAAATTGTGTGCCCTCTCACAAGTTGTTTTCTGTTCAGTTCGATTTACTTTTATTTTTCATTTAGGTTGTTTGGAGTGGATACGGGTGGTTAAGGGTTAAGAATTTTGATTTGATGCAATTTGCAACTGGAATCAATTGATTTGTGATAGGCTGAATGAACAAAAATTGACTATATTTAATTCGGTTGTTGGCGAATGGAAAATCGATGTAATAAAAAACACTAATTTTCTTCTGAAATTTTGAATTAATCATTAGATGTAACAATCTTATATTAGATGCAGTGATCTTTTCTCTCTTGTTCTAAATCTCCCTAGCATCCCTTGCAATCTTACCCCTACGCCACTGTCGGCGTCGTCACCTTTTTGTGGGTTTATTGAAGCTCGACACTTTCGACGTTATTAGCTACGACTCTGTTCGTTCCGAATTGCGGGCCCTTGAAGTTAATTAAGAAAGGTGGACTTCTTAAAGGAAACAATCAGCAATAAATTTTCCCTGCGACGTTTACGTCATCCCACGGCACCGAGGATTCTTTTATAAAATTTCGGGATTTTATGGGCCTTACAAAATCGGCCGCCCACCGTTCAGGTGCGCATTTTTATTACGGTTATTAATGCCCACACGGGCCTTATTTATAGTTCTTACAATAAACTGATTATAAGTCGGATAGATGAGCACAGGATGTTTATGACGGGAAATATTAATATTGTCGTAAATGTTTGGTTATTTATGCAGACTGATCCAGGTCCAGCAGATGAATTTATTATTTAGCAACCAGCAGTTCCGTTTTGATTGCAAACTCAAACCTGTCTGCGATAACTCTCATTTTGGAGTGAATGTTGCATTAGTGGAACAAATTAATACAAATCCTTTTATTTGGAAATGATGGGCTTATAGAATTTCCACAACGGCTCGTAAAAACGCAAGATTCCGATGAAGTTCGATCCAAAACATCAACAGGTGCAAGTCTCATTCACAAGGGTTTGTTCAATGTCACACTTCACCTTGACCAATATCTCAATAAGGATATCTATAACGGGTTTGATGTAATATTTGTGAAACGCTTTCATTCAAGGATTGATAACTGATTGCCTTTAATCGCATGGGAGTAGGCGGACTTTTCGCTTATCATTAAAAAACGATTGGAATTTACTACGTCTAATTTCAAGTGCTCTTGCCAGTGCACCGAGGCGTTATAATTACAGAATCCGTGGATCCCGAGCCTCGAAAACACGGCTCGAGAAGATAATCGTCGCCTTAACGAAGCCGGTAATCATTGCGACAAGTAATGTAAATTGCGTTAATAAACCGCTGTGAAGGGCCTCCCACAACAGAGACAAAATTACTATAACTAATGCGGCATGACTTATCTCCGATCTTATGAACGTAGCTTGCGTAGGTCACTACCAGTCATCAGGGTCGGACGTTCATTTTTTTTAGCTGTCTGGTGAGCTAGTCAAAGCTAAATTATGTAATGAGGCTCGCATGGGTTTGATTTTTATTGTGCTTATGGTACGAACTGGTTTGGATATAAAAATGACAGTTACACATATTTTTTTACTATTGCGCCTTGAATAGAAGCTTGCTGGCGCAGTTGGTAGGAGCGCTGGACCTATTCGGGAGATATTGGATTGAAACCTTAGCGGTGGAAAGGATAGTTCATAAATTCACCATCTTCATTAATCACCTGTTTATAATTCTATCTGTAGATTGGTAACAAGTCGCTTACTCTATATACGTTTGCACGATCACAAACTTTGCTGCAAAACGCAACGGAAAACTATCCCAAGATCATGAGGTGTACGAGATATAGGTACGTCGCCAATCACGATTCAAAATGTTGCCGTGACATTTTAAAAATAATTCAATTCTTTTTTTAAGTCACGAATTTGGAATATTTCATAATATGTAACTGATGTTGGCGTTGGAGCCTGAAAAGAATGCTATGAACTATCTACCTATTCTATTGCGGTGGATCAAATATAGTCTGGCGTCCGACTCCAGCTGTTTCTTTACTGGCGCGTTGTCTGTTATGCTTTAAAAATGCTTTAGAAAACCATTTGTACCATACAGTTTTCTTTTTAAATTAAATATTTTAGAAAAGAAAGATCGGTCGATCTACATCGCCATTTTTTCTGATACATCGCCTTTTGGGAGACTTGTTTGCAACATTTAAAAAAACTTTACATTTTACAAATTTGTCTATGCGAAACACGGTGGGTGCAGACATTTTGTGGGAGGCAGAAACGGACCACGGCTACTAAATTTTGGCAAAAATGGTGCTGCATCCAGGCCTATGCCCATCGCGGATGCAGATCTTCGCGGAATCGCGTCCAAATCGGCGAGTGCAGCCGTTTTGGACCGGTGGCACGTTGGCGTCGCTGCGTTACATAAAAAGCCAAACCGGCGAACCTATCATTAAGTTGATTAAATTTTAGGTGCATTAACATTCGCCTCCCACTCCCAGACGTAGGTACGATTCGAATGCCTACATAAATTAGTGTGGAGTCCGACCGAATTCGACGGGTTCAGGAGGATTGCTGCGACCTTTAACTTCCAATTAAAATATATCTAATCGCCCGTAATTACCGCTTCTGCCACTTGCGATCTTCGCGAAAAGTGCCGGAGGAGAAGCCCGGCTTCGGAGAACAACTCCACACGTGGTGAATTTTAGGACTTCATTTTACGAGTCCGCCCACTCATATCCTGTCCGTTCGTTGCAGCGCGGACGCGGAGCAGGCCCGTACTCGCTTAAATGGAGGAAAAAAAATCGCGGTTTTTCATAACGGGCACGCGCCTTTCTGTTGAGAAAGTATGCGAGCAGGCACGGAGAGTGACATAACACGATTTCAATGCAGAGCGTCGTGACTTTAGAACGTTCTTTACACCGTGTGCACCCGGATATCTGTTACATGAATGCCTGAAATAAATCTCACGCTGCTGTTTTGCACAACTGGAATTGCAGTCCGTCGAGGAGTGCCTAATTAGGGCTATTCTTTTTTTTTAAATTGGGAAGCTGCTGTTGCGGTGATTAAAAACTTAAATATTCTCATACTTAGCGCTAACTGTAGTCCTAGAATGATCTCTAAAAGCGAAAATAGTACTGCAAGGTGCACATTTAAAAGTCAATTCTGAACCGATTATTCTGTAGAAATTAAAAAGCTAGGTATTGAACAATTACTTAGCTTTCAAGACTACTTCCAAATGCTGGGTTGGAATACTAAGAGAACTTAGTAGGTAATAAGTTGTTTTATGTATTTTACGCCGACTGCATGTCTCAGGACGAATCCGAGGGAAATTGTGCCTATATAACAAAGTAAAAAATTAATCCAATAAAAGAACACTCGAGAAAAAATAAGAACGTCAGAAGGATTAATAAATTGTATCTAGCAGCTACTACGCGTTTAAAAATATGTTTAAAAGTAGATGATTCTCCTAGATGGTGGAAAAATTCGAATATTAGAAAAACGAAATCATTTCTATATAAAAAAAAATCAATTAATGTACTGTAAAGTAAAACTGTTTTTGTGAATTAGAACATTCGCGGTTTATTAACTGGTCTGATTATTAAGTACTCCCTGTTCGAAATCTATGTTCAAGATACAGACAATTTACTTTTATTAGATTTTCGTTTTATTTATCGACGGTCTATACAGAAGAGAAAATACAAACACTCCCAATAATACTTATAAGCCAAAAAAATCAACCCACTGAAATAGAATAATAGTGTACATAAAATGGTACTTTCATAAATCAAGTGTACTAAAAATGTCTTGAAAAATATCGCCCTCTAAATGTCGACGTTACATTTTCCCTTTTAGAAATGTCTTCTTTCCTTCACAAAAGGCGCTTAAAATATCACCCTCAAAAACGCCACCTCTTTCACGAAAAATTTCCGTTCTTAAGGGCGCCGCTTTTAAAAAGTCACCTTTAAAAACACTACCTTCATTCGCCAAATTGTCGCTTTTAAGACCACCGTCTTTAAAAATGGCGCCCTCAAAAACGCCACTTAAAAAGCTGCCTCGTCAAAAATGCCACCTTTAAAAAACACGTTTCATTAAAGCTGCGTTTAAGACCGCCACCTCTAAAAATGTCGCCCTCAAGGACGCCACCTTTAAAAACATACTTTGCCAAAATGTCACTTTTAAGACCACTGTCTTTAAAAATAGCGCCCTCAAAAACGCCACCTTAAAAAATGTTTTACTAAAAATAACGCTTTTAAGAGCGCCGCTCTTAAAAATGCCACCTTTAAAAAGATACTTCGCCAAAATTTCGCTTTTAAATTCTTTAAAAATGTCCCTCTTTAAAACGCCATCTTTAAATTTGCCAAATATGTCGTTTTTAAAGCTGATGCTTTTAAAGGTGTCACCACTAAAACGCGGTCTTTAAAAACACTTCGTCAAATTGTCGCTCATCAGAGTACCGACTATAAAAATGCTACCTTTAACCATAGAACTGCTATGATATTTATGCTTTCGAGTGTTGCCATGTAGGGGCAACACGAGTCCAGGTACACTTTTTTTTATTAAGATTTATCTATATTTTACATACATAAGGTGTTTATAAATTAGTGTTTTTTAGTATTAAGCTTTACGTAGCGTTGTTCTTTGGAGTTTTGAAACGAAAATGTTCATACAAAAATGTTGGATTGGTCTTCATGAGCCGCCAGGAGAGGTATATAAAAAAACATTTTTTATTCAGGTAAAGTATTTTTTCTGTTCAAAATACATCAAAAAATCATTAAGAAAAGTTGTTCAGAATGTAAAATTACGATTCCATGAAATATCAGAAATATCAGATTACCCATGTTATCACAAAAGTATTCATCTAAAACCATAACTATGAAAACAGTTTGGTATATTTTTTTTTCAAAGTAAACCTAGGAATAACCTACAGTGCAATGGACAAATAGATTTTGTCAAATTGTTTGCTCCGCATATATTCGCTTTACTAATGATAATACTGAAGTGTGGACTCCCCATGCCCCTCCTAGTAATTCTAGGGTTAAAAATATACTTCACCAAAAATGTCGCTTTTATGTCGCCCTCAAAAATACAACCGGTATGTATGTTCGTATGGCATATTTTGGCCGGTAGACTCGGGTCTGCGACCCGAGCAGTTTGGTTGAAAAGCGCCACTTTGGAAAACTTGTTTCACCAAAAATTTCGCTTTTAAGACCGCCGCCTTTGAAAATGTCGCACTTTAAAGACGTCACCTTTAAAACCATGCTTCATCAAAAGTGTTGGTTATGAGACCGCTGTTTGTTTTTTAAATATCGCCATCAAAACCGTCGCCTTAAAAAACTTGCGTCGCTAAAAATTTTGCTTTTAAAACCGCCGACTTTAAAAATGTCGCTTTTAAGATCGCCGCCTTTAAAAATGTCGCTTTTAAGATCGCCGCCTTTAAAAATGTCGCTTTTAAGACCGCCGCCTTTAAAAATGTCGCACTTTAAAGGCGTCACCTGTAAAAGCATACTTCATTAAAAGTGTTGGTTTTGGGACTGCTGTTTGTTTTTTCAATATCGCCTTCAAAAACGTCGCCTTAAAAAACTTGCATCGCTAAAAATTTTGCTTTTAAGACCGCCGACTTTAAAAATGTCGCTTTTAAGACCGCCGCCTTTAAAAATGTCGCACTTTAAAGGCGTCACCTGTAAAATCATACTTCATCAACAGTGTTGGTTTTGAGACCGCTGTTTGTTTTTTAAATATCGCCATCAAAAACGTCGCCTTAAAAAACTTGCGTCGCTAAAAATGTTGCTTTAAGACCGCTGTATTTAAAAATGTCGCCCTCAAAAAACGCCACCTTTAGAAAACATTCGTCGTTACAAATGTCGCTTATAAGACCGCCGCCTTTAAAAATGTCGCACATTAAAGGCGTCACCTGTAAAATCATACATCATCAAAATTGTTGGTTTTGAGACCGCTGTTTTTTTTTTAATATCGCCATCAAAAACGTCGCCTTAAAAAACTTGCGTCGCTAAAAATGTTGCTTTAAGACCGCTGTATTTAAAAATGTCGCCCTCAAAAAACGCCACCTTTAGAAAACATCGTTCGTTACAAATGTCGCTTATAAGACCGCCGCCTTTAAAAATGTCGCACATTAAAGGCGTCACCTGTAAAATCATACATCATCAAAAGTGTTGGTTATGAGACCGCTGTTTGTTTTGTAAATATCGCCATCAAAACCGTCGCCTTAAAAAACTTGCGTCGCTAAACATTTTGCTTTTAAAACTGCCGACTTTAAAAATGTCGCTTTTAAGATCACCGCCTTTAAAAATTTCGCTTTTAAGATCGCCGCCTTTAAAAATGTCGCTTTTAAGACCGCCGCCTTTAAAAATGTCGCACTTTAAAGGCGTCACCTGTAAAATCATACTTCATTAAAAGCGTTGGTTATGGGACTGCTGTTTGTTTTTTCAATATCGCCTTCAAAAACGTCGCCTTAAAAAACTTGCGTCGCTAAAAATGTTGCTTTTAAGACCGCCGACTTTAAGAATGTCGCTTTTAAGACCGCCGCCTTTAAAAATGTCGCACTTTAAAGGCGTCACCTGTAAAATCATACTTCATCAACAGTGTTGGTTTTGAGACCGCTGTTTGTTTTTTAAATATCGCCATCAAAACCGTCGCCTTAAAAAACTTGCGTCGCTAAACATTTTGCTTTTAAAACTGCCGACTTTAAAAATGTCGCTTTTAAGATCACCGCCTTTAAAAATTTCGCTTTTAAGATCGCCGCCTTTAAAAATGTCGCTTTTAAGACCGCCGCCTTTAAAAATGTCGCACTTTAAAGGCGTCACCTGTAAAATCATACTTCATTAAAAGTGTTGGTTATGGGACTGCTGTTTGTTTTTTTTTTCAATATCGCCTTCAAAAACGTCGCCTTAAAAAACTTGCGTCGCTAAAAATGTTGCTTTTAAGACCGCCGACTTTAAGAATGTCGCTTTTAAGACCGCCGCCTTTAAAAATGTCGCACTTTAAAGGCGTCACCTGTAAAATCATACTTCATCAACAGTGTTGGTTTTGAGACCGCTGTTTGTTTTTTAAATATCGCCATCAAAAACGTCGCCTTAAAAAACTTGCGTCGCTAAAAATGTTGCTTTAAGACCGCTGTATTTAAAAATGTCGCCCTCAAAAAACGCCAGCTTTAGAAAACATCGTTCGTTACAAATGTCGCTTTTAAGACCGCCGCCTTTAAAAATGTCGCACATTAAAGGCGTCACCTGTAATATCATACATCATCAAAATTGTTGGTTTCGAGACCGCTGTTTTTTTTTAAATATCGCCATCAAAAATGTTGCCTTAAAAATTTGCGTCGCTAAAAATTTTGCTTTAAGACCGCTGCATTTAAAAATTTCGCGCTCAAAAAACGCCACTTTTAAAAAACATGTTTCGTTACAAATGTCGCTTTTAAGACCTCCACTTTTGAAAATGTCACCCTCAAAAACGTCACATTTGAAAACATACTTTCTCAAAAGTTTCGCTTTATGTATGACCGCCGCGCCGCCCACAACACTTCGCCTTAAAAAAACACGCTTAGCAAATATTTCCCTTTTAAAACCGCGGCGTTATAAATGTCGCCCTTAAAAATGTCACATTTAAAACATGCTTCGCCGTAAATGTCACTTTTAAAACCACTGTATTTAAAAACGTCGTCTTCAAAAATGGTGGTTCCATATAAAATGATTTTGAAGGCCCACTATGTGTAATATTTCAGAACCAAAACGCCAATAGCATTTTTTGAAAGAATCTAAATGTGGAACACAAAATAGCACTTTCATAAATTATTCTTACTAAAAATGTTTTTGCCTTCAAGACCGTGGGCCCATGTCGTTTTAATAAATACCACTCTCAAAAATATCGCTTTTAAAAATTTTGCTTTAAAATATTTCCTTAAACATGCTGCATTTAGAAATGTGTGTTAAAATGTTGCCTTTATATTACGTTACGTTCCATTTGAAACATTACACTCTTCAGTGTAGTAAAGGCTCAAATGTCGTTCTTAAAAATACCGACGCCCTCAACGCCTCAAAAAATGTCAAACCGTCGCCTCTATAAATATCGTTTTAAGAAATTTTGCTGTAACAACTATAGCCACAACAGCACCGTAAAGATGCCGTATAAACCCTTAACCACCAAAACTCTTGTTGCAGAAGTCATTTTAACTAAATCGCAGTTCTCTCCTGTATCGTTAGAAATGCCAATAGCTCGAAACATGTTTGATTGGCACTTAATATTAAACATAAGGGCTACATAGTCTTTAATATTTAAAATGTTATTAGCGAATTACGAAATAGGGTTCTCATCGACGTTAAAAAATTAATGTTCTGAATGCAATTGTTTGTCTGTGAGAAACATCTTCGAAGGTGATATTATTGAAACTGACATTTTCGAGGGTGACATTATTAGTCGACGCCACTTTTAATGACAACGTTTTATCTGAAAACACTATTGCCTAGCATTGTTTTCGCTTTGTGAAATTGTGAAATCCCTTTTTCGTCGTAGTTTTTTCTTCTTTCACCTTAGCTTCCTTACAATTTACTTCTTTTTGCCCTTTTCACCTTCTTTGAACCTTCTTTGAACCTTCTTTGATATTTTCCTCATCTTATAACAGCTTCACTCTTTTCGATGACACTTTTGTCGCCTGTTTCGTAAAGAATATCAAAGGGACCGAATAACTTTAGTTAGTCTCTTGACTATTTACTTTATTGTCAATTTCATTCCCTACCCTTCAAGTATGATCAGAAATATAATTTATAGATTAAATCTTTCATTTTGACACTTCTTTAACTTCGGTTTCCTGGTCCAAGATTTCGCTTCCTGTCAGCTTTAATTTTAAGCACCGAAAATTATAAATAAGCTGCTAAAGGCAGCCGCATAAATTTTCGTCAGTCAACGCCTACCACGCAGGCAGCTTTTTAGAATTGGAGATTAAATAATGTCGCAGTTCCGCAAGTGCAAAAATACACAGAGGACATCGCGTACTTCGCGGAAATCTGCTTTGCACAATAATATTTTGATAAAAATAAAATTCGGGCAGCTGTCTAAAGTTGAAGTTCTATTTCGGCGGGTTACGAAGCAAATTATTCATCTGCAGATTTAGTTAAACAACTCGCATAACAGACAGACTAAACCGCTTTCGCTTAGCTCTTTCTAGAAGTTGTGCTTTACAAAATATAAAATAAACCAGTACAATTTCCCCCAAAAAGTAACTTCGTTGTGAGGTTTCAAAACTGCTTGTTGTACTGACCGCCTTTAAGAAATTCAATCGTGTCACTCGCCGTTAGCAAAGCTGCCAATCCCATTATGTATAAAATATAAATGGAAAAACCATTAGTGAGTGGTGTTTCATTACGGCATAAAATTGCCATTTTCTGCCGCCGCTTCAGCACCCGCTCGTCGCCATGTCAATCGAAGCCGTCCAATTTTCCGAACGTATCTGTATGACGCAATTAACCTGTGGAGTACTACTTGAACCGTATCTAAATACATCATCGATGAGACGGAAATGACGCCGAAGGCATCTGGGGCCATGTAAACCTGGTTAAACGTATTTTCGTTTTTTATGCGCGATTTGTATCAACCGCTTAATATTTCTAGGAATTAATTAGTGTATTGCTGAGATCTAATTATTGAAAATGGGCCAAGTGGAATCTATGGTAGGGCTGTCGACTGACTGGAATTTTCTTAGGGAAACACCGTATATGTGATACAAAGTTGAGATAGCTGGGAGCTGTAGAAAACTTTTGTTAACTGCGTCGGTACATTTTTTCGTGTCTTGCCGATGAGCCGGCTCCTGCGCACGTCTGACATCGCAACCAGCTGTGATCCGCACTGTTTTTTTCAATTGTTAATTTTTGTTGTATTTGCTGTAGCTGTATTCAGAAAATGTTTTTATGGTTAATATGTAGTATCAGTACTGTTTTCCGTACAGGGCATGAATGTTGGTTATAGCAAAGCAGCCTGAATTTTCTTTCTCTCAGTTCCGTTTTCCGCAGCATGTTTTTTTCATGGAGTGTTAATGAAGCGGGGACGCAGATGAGCATAGCAATGGGCAGAACAATGCCAAAGGACACCTGTCCATCGGCCATCTCGACCTTCCTCAATAAACGTGGCGTTAATTGCGCCGGGCATAATAAGCGGCCGCCGCTTCCGACGATCGGATGTTGCACATGTGGCCACTTCCGCTCTGCAGGAGCCCCGGGCGGCGGAGGAGGAAGATGACCTAATAAACACGCATGAAGGGCGCGTGACGTGGGCGTAGAATTAACTGGATCTCGCCTCGAGTGCGTGCGAAATGGCCAATAAATCTCCCGCAGATTATGATTTATGCATTATTTGATTTTGCGTCGTATGTGTAGATAGCGGAGGCGATTGAAACATATTCGGTGCCTGTCGAGGATGCAAATTCTTTTTATGTTACTCGCCAGTGAGAACACAATAAACACCCATATATGTCTAAAGTAAACCGTATGAAAGATTTTAGTTAATAAAGGAAAATAGGCGAGATTAGGCAGGTGCTTAAAAGGCTTCACTAAGACATTGTCAGAAACAATATTTTCAAGTTTTTAAAGATAAGAAAATACATATTTCTCATAGAGCAATGCGAAGTCGATCAAAAAGTACTGAAACAAAAACCAAATCGACAGCTGTGGCAAACATGGAATTTATAATAATAATATACGCGTTCACAAGGTTTTTTGCCAGCATGAGTTTTACAATGGGGAGTATCCATCCCAGTTACGCTACGTGACAAAGTTGTAAGCATCAAATTTAGTGAGACGCGCACTATCACAGCATCGAAACTGGGTTGGCCCCGATTGCCTGCTAAAACAGCCTATTTTTGAAGCCATGTCCGCCGGTGCAGCCTAGAAACTGTCGAAAAGCTGCAGCCCAGCTGAGCCATTTCAATCTGGCCCAATCTGTCCGTGAAAGCAAATAGCGCTTATCGTTCAGTTTATATTCACGAAGTAAACACTACTCGTGTTTGTTTAAGCTTTAACATGAGAAGAATGATGAAAAATAAGTACAACAAAATGTTTCTTTTGGAATTAAAAAAAATCTGGAATTAGTGGTTTGTTATGGTAGGGCCATGACCCCATGGCGCCTTATAGCGAGCCGCCTCTGTTTTAGTGTGATGTTTGACACTTCTATGTTGTATACAATTCTCCACTAGAATTGTTTTCGTAAAATTTTCATCATTTTGCGCGTATTGTAACCAGCAGACAGTTGCAACTTTTTTCTACTTCGCCCAGAAATGAATATTACGGACACCCATCTCATATTTTTGCCGGCATTCTCTGCACAGACCCAAAACCAATGTCTGTAGCCTTCACCAACACATCGCTACGCAGGAAGTCTCGATTTTTATTTGTGGAACCCGGTAGGTATAATAATATACAATTTCACAAGGTTTTTCGCCAGTATCAGATTTACAGTGGGGAGTAACCATCTCAATTGATGATTTTAGTAATTATTTTGTATAATGTAAAAGGTGGATACTGGAATCTAATTCCAACATTTAACTATGTAAATTTTACATTTTCAGTAAGAATTAACATAATAGTTCGCGACAACCGGCCGCCCCAAGATTTTAATTAACAATTTCGATCGTTTATTATACGTCGTATTTTTAAATAGGTCACATTTTTGTCCATATTCTCCAGTTTTAAACGAGTATAGCTTTTTTAAAGGACTAGAAATTGAACGAATGTCAAAAGGGAACTAATTTAAAAAACTACATTCGATAATGTGATAATCTGATAACGAACTACAATTTATTAAATTTTATTGTATATACTCGGTTGCATGTCCGATAAACATTGGATATTTTTATTGCCTCATTGCCTGAGTAGCGATTCTCAAGGGAATTTTCACTTGACAGCTGCAAACAGCAATTAGCTCTGCGCGGTTACATGTCACCAGTAGTTCGTTCACGTTTTAATGCAAAAGCGACATGCACAGATAAACAGCTCCTAGACATGCCACACAAAAATTTAGTGAGGGTCTATGTTACTCCAATTGAGCACGTACTAAATGAAAGGTCAAAAGCCAAATTGGGCGGCTGCATTTTCTGCACAAATTATAAAGAGGCCTGAACAGCTCTTCGTTATTTTTTTCTGTAATCATTTTAGGACTCCTAATAAAAAACGATTTTTCTAGTTGTAGTGCAATCTGTTGTATTTCTGCCAAATCTGATATTTAGATTTGTTGTACAAATTTATCTAACTTATCAGAACAACTGCACACGAGTTGTATGACGTTAGCATTCTGCGAGCATTTTTTATTGGTACAAGGTCATTAAGCACTTCAGAATGCCAAGGTCGGCCCACACAAAGCTCGTAAAAAGCTAGAAGTTGCTAATTAGCAACCCTGGTAATGCAGCCATATGTCTAGCGTGGATAAGCAAAATTGGAGTGATCAAAGAAGTCTCTTGTGTGGAGTGCGTTATTAATGCACATATCTGATAACGGGGAGATGATTATGTGCCCTGATATTGCCTGGAAACAAAAAAGCTCGTTGGATATGCTTAGTTTCGCATAGGGGGCTTTTAACGCCGACCATATTTCCTATGTAACTCCAAGCATTTAAATGAGTTTAGAGATGAGACTTTTTTCGATAATTGCCTATGACAATTGGAAGAAAAGTAGATAACGTACTCATGGTATATGATGTGACAATCGTGAGGCTGAAATTTCATGCAATTAGAAGCAAACTATCCGCACTGATGCAATACAATTAAGTGAAAATAAATCGCTCAATGAATGTAGCTTGTGTATTCGTGTTCGTTAATTCTATTGTGTAGACATTTATTTTAATGGACGAAAATAATTTGGACTTTGAAAGCTCTAGAAGTTACAATTAAATAAAGTCAATTTCAATCGATTTAGTGATTTTTTCGCGATGTTGGTGTCTAATATCTTAAGAACTATTAACTGTGGGTGGCCACAAATTTCCATGTGTTTTTCGCACGCAATGCACCACCGACCCTGCTAAACCTCATCAAATTCTAACCGATGGTTTTTTCATTACGCCCACTCGGGCAGTTTCCTCGATATCTCCGGTTTTATGGAGGCCACTCCGCAAAAACAAAATCGGGCCGTGCGTCCCGCAGATTTGTTTGCTTACAAATTCGCTATTTGCAGCGTCTCGGTTAGCACGCGCCGCGAGTTGGCCGGCTCCCAAATCGCCTCCTCGGCACGGAGAGCGCGAGGGCCAATAAAGAGGCGCCCGAAGTGTTCGATTAAGCATTAGTCTAATTCGCCGCCGTTAACGGAGCAGCTCTCGACGCGCTTTCATCTCGGCCCACATGGCGGCCGGCGCCGCGACGCAGGATGTGTACCACAATATTTTGGCGGAAGTGGGAAGCACGGTTCTTATAATTTTGCGGTCGCCGGAGATAAAATTAGCCACGCAGCCGCGCACCGGGCAGGATATGCATCTACACTTAAAGTGGTTCTTTATTTATCTCCCGCGACTTCCTCTGCCGGTGCCCAAATTGCCTCTGGTTGGGCTGGTTTTCAAAAATAAATTCGGAAAGCGCGTTTATGACGCGCCGTAAAATTTCTTGACTTCGCCGTAATCGATAATGCACCGACGCACGTCACTTGCTGTGTCAGTACCAAAAACAAATGCAATACATCGCCGTTCTGAAGAGCTTCAAGGTTCTTAACACGTTGAGTGCTGAAAACGCGTACGGCGCAGCGCGTGTGCCCTGTTTTTGTTGACGCACCGTATGCGTCCATGTTTCACTTTGACTACTCCTGCAGCTATTATTGCAGTAGGTACATTGTGTACAAGTCTCCAAGCTCTACGGGATAGATTTGGCAGGCATTCAAATCAGTTTTAATTAAAAAAAAAACATATCCCGATGAAAGTGAGCGCACTAAGTCCTTGTAATGCTGAGAAATGCAGAATGATAACTAAAACGCCATTTGATCGAAACTACATTAAAAAACTATCGCATCAATTGGATAGAACGTAGACATTAAAGAGGAGTGCCTGAATGAGCACCCCAATGCAGCTATTGTCTCCCCAAACGTCCCAGCATTTTTACGATTTTTGTTGCGAACATAATAATTTAATTTTGTAGACTTTGTATCTACATTAAAAACCTAGTAACTTGATATTTTGCAAATCTGCATATCTTGCGTTTGCAGCAATATTATAAAATGAAAATATCCGCACGTCACAAGCGACGCACCGTATGCGTTTAGAAATCTTGAATTGTAAGGAAGTAGCTTCTGGAGTATTGTTGTTTACAAATACTGCAGCGATGCCAGCAGTGGAATTTTCGAAAGTTTGTATGTAGACGATCATTAATAACGTGGCCAAGAAAATTCCCATCTGAGTTACGAGAGCTTCTAGATAGTTATGGAATCAGCGAACCCAAATTCGCAAAACGTGTAAAGGAATCCACCAGTGTTCGAACCAGTATAAATAGAACGAGCGCGCTACAATTAAATGAGTGAATTTAGTTTATGTGTTCGTGTTTGTTAATTTCGTGATACTTATTTAGTTTACTTCATAGTTTTAATTGTATTAAGTTCATTTAAAGTAATGCACTAAACGCACAAGCGAATAAACGTACGAATACTATATAAATTGATATTAGGATATAATTGTAATTTTGACGATTAAAAACGTAAGTTATGGCATTACTGGTTCGCTCTAATAGAATATTGATATAAATGAAATGGTTACTTGCCAGTGTGAATTATCTGAATCCACAGGGCAAGTAACCTGCGTAACCGATATTGTTAGAAAATATAATTAAAAATCGGGAAGGAAAACTTCAATTTTATTGACGTGATACTTGTTAGAAAATGTGTTAACTAATACTTTTTTTAGTTTCACAAATTGCCTAAAAAATACAATTATGTAAATTGTTTTTGAAAACATCTTACCAAGAAAGCTCAAAAATAAACATTTTTTTCGAAGATACTAACTATTATGTGAATGACTAATATTTTACGTAACTTCTTAATTATACTTAGTGGTATCGATTCATCATAATATTTTAGGTACCGTGAATACATATGGCTTTGTCATGGCAAGCAATTCAGGTTGAATGAAAATCGGTACACACGTTTACTACTCCAATTTCTTAGAAACATTAATATTATTACTTAAACACCCTGCTTAAGGTACTTTATACTTTAGAACTTATATCAGATTGATGTAATCGAATGCTCAATTTGATGACAAATCTGGGTTATCAAACTTAGTTGGGAACAATATGACACATAGCTACTATGAATACATTCACTGATGTAAATGTTGCTGAACTATAATGTTATCGACCACAATGGTACCTCTTAACACTGTCCCTTTTAAAATTACTCCTAACGATGTAATAGTTATTTACTATACAAGTGGGATAAGAGCATCATTAATGCGTTATCACACATGTATTGTACAAAATTTTATCTACAACTGCCTAAAATTGTGAAAAGTACTACATTAAGAGAAATGTCAGATCTGTCATTTTCAAAAGTATTTTAGTAGGCAAATGTCATTATGTGATTCATTTGACACTATTTCAGTTACGTAATAAAGTCATTACACTACTCAGTTAGGTAATGAAGCCATTACACCACTCAGTTAGGTAATGAAGCCATTACATAACTGAGTGGTGTAATGAGCTTCCTTACCTAACGGAAATAGTGTCAAGTGAGTGACGTAATGAGTTACTTATCCCACAGGGGTAGATAAAAAATTATATTTCATCGCAGAATAATTCAATTTAAGTACTATTTGCTTTTCGGAGTGCATTAGCTGGGTGCAACATTTTTGAACGCCATATTGTCAAAGGAAACATTTTTGAACGCCCTATTATTGAAGGAAACATTTTTAAAAGGGACAATGTCAGTGGGCAACAATTTTATCAATGACAGTTTTGAACGCCGCGTGATTGAACATAAATGTTTGAAGACGACATTGTCGAGGTCGATGTTTTTCACCATGACATTACTAAACGAGTAATTTTTGAAATGGACAATGTCAATGGGCAATACTTTTATCAATTGCAGTTTTAAACGCTACGTGATTGACATTGTTGAAAAGAAAATATCATTGAGCAATCATTTTGTCAATGACAATTTTGAACGCCGCGTGATTAAATTAAATATAAATGATTGAAGACGACATTGTCGAAGACGATGTTCTTCAACACGACATTATTAAAGGAAAAATTGTTGAAAAGGACAAAATCAGTGAGCAATAATTTTGTCAATCACAGTTTTAAACTTCTCGTGATTGAATATAAATTATTAAAAGGGTGAGTATTACGGGCGACGTTTCTCAACCCGATATTATTGAATGTGAAATTTTTGGAAAGCACAAGATCAATGAGCAATAACTTTTTCAATGACAAAATTGAAAGTTGCGTGACCATAAATTTTAAAAAGCAACGTTTATCAACACGACATTATTGAAGGAGACATTGTTGAAAATGGCAGAATCACTAAGCAACCATTTTATCGATGACAGTTTTGAACGCCCCGTGATTGAACATAAATTATTGAAGGTGTGACGTTTTTCAATATGACGTGATTGAAGGAAATATTTTTGAAAAGGACAATGTGGGTGAGCTATAATTTTATCAATGGCAATTGTGAGCACCACTTGTTTGAACATCCATCATTGAAGGCGACGTTTTTAAACACGATGTTACTAAGGGAGACATTGATCAAAGTTCAATAAATAATTGAAAGGGTCAGCGTCGCAGGCGACTTTTATCAATGCGACGTTATATAATTGGAGGAAACACTTAAAAAAAAAACTATCAGTAAGTACTAATTGTATCAATGACAATTTTGAACGTCATGTGATTGAGCATAGATCATTAAATGCGACGTTTTTAAACACGAAATTATTGAAGGAGATATAGTCGAAGAGGACAATATCAATATCAGTGAGCCATCATTTTATCGACGACAGTTTTGAACGCCCCGTGATTGAATATAATTTATTGAAGGGATCAATGTCACTGGTGATGTTTTCTACAGGACATTATTGTATGAGATATTTTTGAAAAGTACAATGTCAGTGAGCAATCATTTTCTCAATGACAATTTTGAACGTCGTGTGATTGAACATAGATTATTAAAGGCGACGTTTTTAAACACGACATTATTGAAGAACACAGTTGAAGTGAGCCATCATTTTATCGACGACAGATTTGAACACCCCGAGATTGAACATTAGTAATTTATACAATTAGTTTTGAAAGTCATACTTTTTTTCATGAATTTACAGTTTGATAACGAGGACGAAGCCCCAGTTAATGAAGCAAATGAATGAAAAAAAGAAATTTCAATAGGTGTTGTACACGTTGTTTTTTTGCATAGTGATCTCTTGGTGGAAATTTAGTCGAAAAGAACTTCGGAATTGACAACTGTCAAATTGACATTTCAATAAAACAGTTAAAAAAAGTGCACTTCTTTCACGATTTTTGCGTTAAAAAAAGTGGAACTTTCAATACGATTTTTCGTTAAAAAAAAGACGACTTAAAGATCACTATGCGAAAAAATGTATTGAAGTGATCAATGTCGCGGGCGATGTTTTCTACAGAACATTATTGTATGAGATATTTTTGAAAAGTACAATGTCAATGAGCAATAATTTTATCAATGACAATTTTGAACGTCGTGTGGTTGATGATAGATTATTAAAGACGGCGTTTTTAAACACGACATTATTGAAGAAGACAGTTGAAGAGGACAATATCATCAGTGAGCCATCATTTTATGGACGACAGATTTGAACCACCCCCTGATTGAACATAATTTATTAACGGGATCAATGTCGCGGGCGATGTTTTCTACAAGACGTTATTGAAAGAGATATTTTTGAAAAGTATTTAATGCCAATAATTTTATCGATGACAATTTTGAACATAGATTATTAAAGGGGACGTTTTTAAACACATTATTGAATGACACACTGTTGCAACGTACAAAATCGGTGAGCGATCATGTTATCAATGAGAGTGTTGAAGATCACGTGATTGGACAGAAATTAAAAGTGACATTGTCGCGGGCTACGTTTTTCAAAGCCATATTTTGAAAGCGACATTGTTGAAAAGCATATTTTTTAATGTACTGAAGGTGGCAATTGTTGAGAACCACATTTTCATTGGGCAGCAATTTTAAATGCTGCATGTTTAAACGTGACATTAATTAGAACATTTAGAGACTTGCATTTTAAATGCAATATGTTCAATTAAAAGGATACGTCATTTATGAATAACAAACAACGGATGAAGTTTTGAGTACTTTATTTTTAAATCAAGATGGGTTTTGCTAACTAGCAAAAGCGGAGGTTGCCATTTATTCCCATTGAAAATGGAACACCCTGTACTATCAATGAAAGAACTGAATATGACAATTATTTATAACTTTAATAACTGATAAAAACTGCATGCACCGTTTAATGCGAAAGTGTAGCAGTTTCTTTACCTTGTTTTGAGTTCATCTTTAAAGCAGTTTATAACTGGCTAGATAGCAGCAATTTCAGACTTTAATAGCGATGAAAAATAATTTTACGAGGAAATTAGATAATCCAGCAAACAAAGGCGGCCTAGCTGTGGCGCGTTGACGGGCTGTATTGGCGAACTCGAGTTCATCGTTTCAAGTAAATGATTCATTCAGTGCACTAATTAGACTTTTCCCACAACGTAACGTCGCCCATTTTTGCAGACGAGAATCGCACGTTGTTCGGTGCGACCGGAGGCCGCGGTGCATAATGAGGAAGTTGAAATTGCGTCTAGTGCAAGCTGAAATTCATACTTGCAGCAATCCGCGATTATGCATCCCGGCCAAATCGCCGTTGCGCTTACCAGCAATCGAAGCTGAATGTTCTTGTGTTTGTTTTCTAATGGTCTAAGTGTAGCAGCGCATCCGGTTCCGGTGGGCATGTGGATAATATTTCCGCTCCGGCCGGCGATTGATAGCCTTAATGAGTGTTTACGTAGGAATTTCGGAAAGGATGGAAACTTCCAGCGGACATAATTCAGGATATTAATGGCGTTCCCCGCGAAAGTCGCGACTAAACAACGCGAGCGTCGAACTTAGCGCGTTTCCTCTTAACCGGGGGAAACTTTTGGATTTTAATATTCTTATCCGCCCCGGGCATTTACCTTTAAAGTAATCAAATCACGATGGAAGGCGGCGCACAGAGAGCGTCCAAGTCGTAACTTGCTTTATGTACTTCAAAACTGCTTTGCTTTTCTATAAAAATGGTTACGAAATTGCTTAAATAGAGAACATAAAACAACTTGCGACGATTACCATCAGGTGTATACAGAGTGACAACAATTAATATAAGTGTTTGGAATTTGGTCTTATCGTGTTCATCCTTTTGTTGTTGCTACCCATTTTTCACTCCTATACAATAGTGCCGGTACTGCCATTAGTTTATAGAATTTCAGCTGGGTTTCACAATCTTTTTAATTAAAAAAAAAATGCAGCAACAAATATGATCAGTGTTCCCAACATTTTGAAATACGAAATGAGATGTCAGAATGGTGGCGAGCGCTTTCGGTGTTAGCAAAAAAATCGAACTACGAGTGCAGCGTGCAGGGCGGGAGGGTAGTTTACCTAGTTATTATTATAATTATGAACATGAAGTATGACCAAAATACGAATTGTCAAACATTTTTCGGCTTGGTTAACATCGATTGAGATATTATATATTATCGATTGAGTGTTTGAGATTAGTTTGCAGATCACAGTCCGGATTTTTCTCGGTGTAGCAGCGAAAGCTTAACGAATTGAACGTCCAGTGACAAGATGGCAGTGGCGGGATATTTTGAAAATATTAATACTTTACGGTACTTAACTGCGATTGGAAGCCATTATGAAACACAAAAATATGAATTTATTGTGTCATAAAAAAGAAATCTTGCCGCCAAATTATATAACGCGGCTTTTCAGGTGGAAGAATCGCGAAAAATGTCCCCGACTTGAAATTAAATTACTCGAAAGCCGAATCTCGACTGTGCGAACAGAATCCGGCACTTTATCTTTATTATCTGTCAAAATTCGTGCTTTTGTGTTTTCAGATAACAGGCCGTAGTAATGGTTACAATATGCAGCGCTTCTCTGATTTGCGTTTCTTCCTTATTATTTCGGGCAGTTCTCTTGGGGCTGGCTCCCCAACGCTTTCTTTTACAAAGTTCGCTTATTTCTGACTCGGTCGTTGCATGTTGGCGTAATTGTGTCGTATGTGTATTTACTGTAAGGTGAAATCGACTGTTCTTTTTTTATTCGCCCGGTATAGGTATATTTACATATTTTTGCGCTATTATTAAAAGCAATAAACATTGGCAATTTTAAGACTTAAAGAATAGGTGCTCTTCGACTACAATAATAATTGTTGTTACGGCTATTGGGAAATTTGGTGTGCATATTTTGATGTTGTTCTATAATAGGGGTATATTCCTAAAGCTATGCCTCACCTGAGTTGCCCTAAACAAAGATAAAAAGGATGTGAATTATGATTTCTACCTGCTTTTACTCATCGAGTTGCGGTTTCTTGATTTTATTGGCCTTCTGAAAGAAATTTGCCGATTAACAAGTTTAGTTGAGATATTGCTCATTTGTTGATTTTTGACGTTTTAAGGTTAGCTATTTGTCGTGTAAAGATTCGGCTGTGTTTCTCGTCTTATAAAAGTGACAGCTGAAGCTCGCTAAAACCTAATTTGGGTTGCCCATGTCAATGCATGCGTAATATTTCGAAATTGTTTTAGTTTCTCCGACGTTCTCTGTTGAAATTCGGTGATTACTTGCTTCGTGAAGCTATGCGTTTGGTTGCCGTAAGATTTAATGCGGCTTCGTCGTAACTTTCAGTTGCGATCAGGAATTCCAGTACCATTGCGTTACATTGTGGTGGTATTAGCCTATTTCTGTTGCTTAGGAATATAAAAAACAATTTCAGTGAAGAAGCAACAATTAGTCGAGATTTTAGTGGACTTCGTTCCCAAACCAGTTTAAATTAATATAAGTGTTTCGGTGAATAGGTGAATAGCTTGTTTTTGATTCTGGTTTGTGAATAGTTTTGGGATAGCACCTATACGGTGGAATTAAATTAATCTAGCGATGTTTATTAATCTGCGAATATCGATGTTGAAAACTTTGTGATGCGATTTCATGGTATTCTTTAGGTGTTTATTGATTCAAAACTTCAGGATTATTCTGGGTAGGATTGGAGAAAACACGTTCAAGCCCGTTTTTCATCTCAGTAAGCTTTTTAAACCACATACACATCTGTGAGCTAATGATACATAGTAGCTTTTTATTGATGTTTTTTATTTATGGTTTTTTATTTGTGGTTTTTTATTTACGATTTTTCTACTTATGGTATTTGGGTTTTTGACCTCTTTCTTATATCTTGAAATCATGGTTATCTAGAATTGAGTGTTTAGTTGTGGACTCAGTTTACTAGATTTAGATCTGGTTGCCCGATGGGAGTTTCCACGTACGACTTTGGGCTCTCTCGATTCTAAGATAAACCACTTATTTATAGTCAAATGAACATTTTGCAATTGAAAAATATATGGTGACGTGAATTAGTTTGATAATGTACGTTTTTGAAATATTCCTGCTTCCTGCTTATGATAGTTTTGTCCTTCGTGTATCAAAGCAGTATAAATAGTTGCATTCATTTCTGTACGAGTTGCAAGTAGGCCGTGATTTAACTAATTTTTAACATTGTCAAACATCTAGTTAGAAAAATGTAGAAATGATATTGGGCATTTTGATAGGTCAAAGCTATTGAATGGACAGGTACCTATAACTTGCAATTTTGTTTTACAAGTTAGCTAAGTTGTTATTTATTTCGTAGCTAATTACTTTTGACGCTTTCTAGTTAATGAGCAAATAAAACACCACCATAAGTTAAATTAACTTATTTATAATTGGCGTCTATCAATTACACTTAGTAAATTCTTAAACGTAACTATAGGTCTACACCAGTGGTCCCCCAACTTATTTGGCCTACCCGCCCCCTTTTCAGAAAAAAATTACTCAGCGCCCCCTGGAAATCTACATTCTTTAAGCGAGCAAACAGAAAGATATTGTAGTGGTAGTTTCTTGAGACTGATAATTATCTATAAGAGTATTTCTAGGTAGGAAATTATTTTGAGAGAATAAATTAATTAGCAATTAAAAAGTACAAGGAAAGATTTATACATTAAAAGTACAACATAAAATATTTGAGAATTGTTTAATGAATGATACATTAGATACAGTTACTGTTAAATTGCGAATAGTTTATTAAAAAGGTTCGAGCATATAAGTTGATTCAGTTGGGATAGTTGTTTGGTAACATCAGAGCTTAGATTTTAATTTGTAGGTATTAACTGACAATCGGAATAACTAAAGTGAAAGTCAAACTCAAATGATTATCTGAAAAAGTCAATTTTGTATAAATTATTATTCCTAGAGAAAATGCTATTTTTAAAATAAACATTTTTTTCTGAATTTGTAACCTGTATTTTGAGTAAAAGCAAATTTGAATAATAAAAGCCATTTATTATAATGGTATTTACTGTTTGGATGGTGTATTAAAGGGTGTGATAAGGTAAAATTAAAGAAACGGAGAATAAACAGACTGAATAATGAATAAATAAAGTAATAAATGATATGAAGAGGAATAAGAACATTTAATAATGGTAAATAGTCTTCATGGAATAAATAAATCTGTAACTTGCGTTTTGTGTGTTTATTTGGAAAATAATGTTACACTATGTTACACAACATATGAAATATGTACGAATGGTTTTTCTAAATCTTCTTATCTTCTCTTTCTTCTTTAAGATTTCACCGCCCCCTTATTGTTATTCACCGCCCCCCAAATGCACCCGAGGCTACTATCGCCCCCCCCTGGATCGTTCCAGGGCCCCTCAAGGGGCGATATTGCCCACTTTGGGAATCACTGGTCTATACTGTCAAGAGAAAGTTAAACCAAAGCCTACCGCAAGTAATATGGAAATAAAATCAACTATAGCACTATTTATGAATACTCGTGCCTTGTAATTTAATTAATAAAACGCTAAACTTAGATTTGTAAAAGCCATGTGATCACGTCGCGTATCTAATAGTATTACTTTCATATCAATATTATAAAATTGAACATATTACTTCGGTACGAGGAACTGTCGTTATATATGTACATGTTTTGTTTACTTGCGAATTGTTGGTCATTTAAAATAGTGGAGCCTGTATTTATTTATATTCACTTATAATACCATGAGTAGTCAAAGTTATGTCGACTATTTTTGTGGTGGTGTCACGAGTGCCCATTGCGCTTTGCTACGATTAGGACGAGTGCGCTAGCACGAGTCCTAATCCCAAGCGCACTGGACATGAGTAGTGATACCACCGCAAAAATAATCTACTTAACTTTGACTAAGAATGGTATTCGAGGGACTATTTAATGAACCAACTCCTTTTTCAAATTAGTTTTCAGTAAATCTAAAAACAAACTGCACAATTTCTATAGTAACAGAACACTAATATTGACTTTTTCTAATAAAAATCACATTAGTTTAAAATAGTCACTTGAATACTTTCTAGGAAGATATATCCACTGATATTTTTTTGATTGGTCAAGAAACGTCAAAATTCTGTATTTTCATTGGTCACTTTTTGACAGATGACAGGTGAATTGAATAGTCAGTTTAGTATTAATCCACCGCATTCTGCCGAAGTCTAGTTAGCGGGCTCTGTTGAACGCAATGGTCATGGCACCATTTTGGGTTCGCCATCTGGCTTGCTTTGAAGAGTATTATGATGGTCATTGGTTTAGTTTGGTTCTATTAATTGCTAGAGCCTTCAACAGCTAACATTGTAGATCAAATAGGGATGGATGTGATTCCAGAGCATTTGATAACTTAGAAAATCGTACCTAATTCGTATTTATATTGGGAAACAACTCTAGAAGTCGAGAGCGTCTGAAATTTATTTTTCATCCTACATGATTAGAAAATCGAATTTTACCATCTCCTTAGAGACGAGAAAGTGTGCGTTTCTAAGGCTAGCCCTGCAAAACAAACCCCAATGGCTAGGCAAGAAAAAAAAATTCGACGTTTTCCAGTAGGGGACGCTGCAATAATCTGTCAAACCAAATTTAAAAGAAAATCACGTTTATAATTAACTTGTTTGCTTTAAATAATAGCTATTCCCCTTTTACACAACTATTTGCTCAATAAAACATAATTTTAGCAATGTATTCGTTATATTTTTAATATACAATAAACATCAGATAGATTTCTGTAGAAGCTTATGTCTAACTACGGGTAGATGGCGCTGCAGTTACAAACGCTATTCGATATGCCGAGATTTGCAAATTGTTTTATTATTGTTGACAGCTCTGTCAATTTCATAATAATAACCTGGATGAAAGCTATGTTGAAAAAATTATTGCAGGATAGTGTTGTCGGATGAAAAATAATGTGTAAACCATGGGCGATAAAGTGATTTTCCAGGCTTCAAGAAGTGTCCAGGCTCGCTAAAGCTCGCCTGTCCATTTCTTCTTTCAGCCTGGAAAATAATCACTTTACCGCCTAGGTTTACAATATACTATTATTTCATTAATCATTATCTAGATCTAAATCGTTTTTTGCTCAAAATTAAACTTCGAGGAAATAAAACAGTACAATAATATATTACGTGTATCAGCTTTGGTATATAGCTAGCGTAATCGCAATCTTTTTTCCATTTATCAAATCCAGCTCTGGCATTTTCGGTCCAGTTCCGACATTTAATTAACTACCTCTGTTTGGATAATTGATACTCCTTCTTTGTCTTTTATTTCAGGAAAGCCCTTCTTGATTGATGTAGGATCGTTGTTATTAGCTTTTTCGGTTTGTCAAAAAATAGTTTGCCAATCTAGTTTTTCTCGTGACAGGGTTATAATTATAACGTGGTTAGGCAAAATTGAATTTTATAAATGTATAGTTTGAGATGGTGTAGTACGTATATGTAAACTATAACCCTTGGGGGTCTTTAAGACTCGTTCCAAGGCCTTCTTGATTGATATTATAACCTCCTTTTTAACTATTTAAATCCGCCGAGCACCATCCAGTGAAATTAACGTGTAAATATTTGAACCTACGTTATGTTTCAATCAGTCCCTTTTCCTAAAATCACATCAGCAGAGAAAGGGAATTGTTAAGACGACCGTTCAACGTTTTTACCAACTTCACCAACAGTTAGTTGAATGTATTTAACATTTATTATACTTTTAAGTTACATGCCAATTTCCATAATCTACAATACATTTCCCACGGCGTTTCTCCTTGACAATAAATTGCACTTAATAGTAAGATATCTGGATTAGCAGTTTCCCATAAATCATAACTGTTAATATCCTATTCGCATCTAGTTGTCCATGCTTTACTGCCTTTCCTCAATTAGCCGTTTTCCTTCCATTCCAAAGCTGAGATCGTAAACAGCGATCCGCACGAATTTCTCACGTTTTTGGTGATGTAAAGGAAGTGGTTGGACGCATAAATAGCACAATAGTTAGCGACGGGCAGTAAAGGAACCTTTAAGAAGCGATAATAATTTCATTAGAGCCTTGTATAGGAGTTTCCGTTCTTACCGGAAGCGCATAAACAAGTCATTGTGTCAGCTGGGTCAGCTCCGCGTGATGTCAGCGGGCTTAATTCGTGCGGCCCTGATCAAAATCCATTCAGCTAATGGATAATGGATGAATTAATCCGCGTTTTTCGGGGACCTGCAGGTAGCGGCCGATTAATGGTTCGTTTTCGGGCCGAACGTGTGACATCCAACAGCGCTTGTGTGAACCATATGGCATGGACGACGGCGGAAATTGAATTATGCAATCGTGAACTAACGCGTTGTAGTTATAGCCGGCTCAATTTTAAATTGGTGTCGCCGTGCTGATGCTCCAGTTGTTAGTTATTTTGTTAATTGTTGTATGTAGACCACTTATTAAGCAGAAACAATCGAGGAAAACTGGACGAAAAACCATAAAGTTTGATTTTCATCAATTGATTATATAGTAACCAAGCGCTAGCAATTATAATAAGTACACGTTTTTCAACATAAAGATTATAAAACAATCTGAAGCATATATGATGATCGTAAAGAGATGAGGCCATACCCACTACTCGATACCGGTATTTACTTGATAGAATACACATGTAAACAGTCTATAGTTTGTTGATACACCTGTCGATGCTGTAGTGTAGATAAACTGATTATAACTAAACTTTTATCAATAGCATGATCATAAAGCGACATTGACAGTATGAAGTACTCATATTGATATATACTTTATAGAATATACATTCAAACATTCGATAGTTCGTTAATACAACTTTCGATGCTTAAGATGAACTAACCGTTTATCAATATCATGATCGTAAAATGATATTGACAATAGGCACTACTCAATGTCGACATTTACTTTTTAAAATATGCATTCAGACGTTCGACAGTTGATTGATACAGCTGTCGATATCGTAGGTAACTGATTGTAACTGACATTTTATCAATGTAATGATCGTAAAATGATATGGGCAATACCCACTACTCGATGTCGGTATTTGCTGTTTTAAATATGCATTCAAACATTCGATAGTTTACTGATGTAACTGTCAATGACGTAAATAACTGTTATAACTGACCTTTTATCAATAATTTTACAATACCCACTACTCAATGTTGGCATTTAGTTTATATAATATGCTTTCAATCAGTCGATAGTTCTTTGATACAGCTGTCGATGTTGTAGATAAACTGATTATAACTAACCGATTGCCAATAATGTTCGTAAAATGATGTGAAGAATACCCACTACTCAATAAGTCAATACTGACGTTGTCTTTGTAGAGTACACATTTTAAAATGCGATAGTTTATTGATACCACTGCGGATGTCGTAGATAATCTGATTATAACTAAACTTTTATCAATATCGTGATCGTAAAATCATGTTGATGATTATCACCACTCACTGTTTACATGCACTTTATAGAATATGCATTTAAACATTCTATAGTACATTGATAAAACTGTCGATGTCGTAGATAAACTAATTATAACTTAGTATTTATGAATATCATCATACAGGCTGATCTGGACCATACCCACTACTCATTGTTAACATTCACTTTATAGAATTTCTATTAATACATTCAGTAATAAGTAGTACCTAGGTACATTGATACAACAATCGATGTCGTAAATATACTGATTGTAACTAACTGTTATCAGTATCATTATCATAAAATGATATGGATAATTGGCACTACTCAATGTCCACATTCACTTTATAAAATATGCATTTAAACATGAGTAGATAGTGCGTTGATATAACTGTCGATGTGGTAGATGAACCGATTATAACTTAGTATTTATCAATATCATCTCAGGGTATATGGACCATACCCACTACTCAATGTTAACATTTTGTAGAATTTGCATTCATACATTCAGTAGTAGGGATATTGATACAACTGTCGATGTAAATAAACCGATTGTAACTAACTCTATCAATATCATGATCGTAAAATGTCGACATTTACTTTATAAAATACGCATTTAAACATTCAGTCGTTAATTAATACATATATCGATGTAAAATATGGACAATACCCACTCTCAATACCGACGTTTACTTTGTAAAATATACATTCTAATGTGATAGTTCATTGATAACAACCTATGATGGTGTTAAACTGATTATAGTTAACGTTTTATCAATATCATGTTTGTAAAATGATATCGATGATTAGAACTACTCAATGTCCACATTTACTTTTAAGAAGAGGGCATTCAAACATTCGATAGTGCATTGATATAACTGTCGATAGATAGACAGATTGTAGCTAACGTTTTATCATGACCGTAAAATGATATTGACAGTACCTGTAACTCAATGTCACCATTTAACGTATGGCTCAAAAGTGTTCGGAAAAAAGCAATGATTAAAATTTGGTTATTTATTTTTCATTTCAACAACATAACCTTATAACTGTGTTCATTACAAAATTGACATGTTATAATAAACGTCAATCATTTGGATACAATTTGTTTCCAACGGCAACTGGATGGACGTTATTTAGTGTAGATACATTTTATAATTTTCCGAAACTTTTGAGACATACGTACTATATAGAATATGCATTCAAACATTCGATATTAAATTGATACAATTGTCGATAAACTGACTATAAGTAACCATTTATCAACATCATGATGGTAAAATGATGTTGACAATAGGCACTAGTCAAAGCCAACATTTCACTTTACAGACTATGCATTTAAAGATTCGATAGTTCATTTGTGGAACTGTCGATGTTGTAGATAAACTGATCATAACTTACCTTTGGCCAGTATCATTATCCTAAGATGATATGATAAGGATTACCACTACTCAGTAAAAAAAACTAATTATAATGACGAAACGTTTACCATTTATTAAGATGGTAGAATTGCTCAGTAAGCCTTTTAGGTTGAATTGTCCCAGGAATCGGTAGAGCCGCGCACTGAAAAAGAAGAAGAAAAAAGAGGTAATAGAATTATTTGACTCATATCTACTATCTGATGTCACATTTATGTTTATGTTATGGAATAGCTAACTATACATGGATGAGTTGAAAGTTGATTGATGTTCGTCAGTGAAATTGATAAACTAATTATAATAACTATATCTACCAATATTGTGATTATAAATGAAACCAACGGTATCACCTACTAGGTACTCAATGTCACGTCTAAAAACAGGATATACGAACTTTCGGTAATTTATTGATACAACTGTCAGTGATGATAAACTGGTTATAATAACTAAACTGTTCCATTATTACGGTAATGGAACTATTTGAACAATATTTACTATTCAGCGTTGACATTTATATTATAGGATAATTCGGATAGCTTGCATACATTCGATATTTTACTGTCAGAGCTGTCGATTATGTAGAAGAATCGGTTAGGTTAAAATCGGCAAACTTAATCAGTGCCAAGATAATGAAATAATTTGAACCTACTAACCTATTGCTGGATGTCTGTAATATAATGTTATGTAAATATTATTTGATATTTATCTATCAGTAGAAATTTTATTTGATTACTCGATGTAATTTTGTATCGATTTGAATAGATATCCTTATAGCAGATGTGTTGTCGATGTATGATGAAGCAGCCTCTAAGTAAATATTTAAAAGTAATTGCGTTAGTAAATAATATCGTAAATAAATTTGTCAATATGTACGGTACATGACAATCGATGTAAACATTCTCGACTTGAACATTTTAGAATGTATACTTGTCTTTAAATTACAGTACATAATAATTTACTCACTTAACTGAAATTTCTGCATACAGAGTCACTCGATACATTTACGAGAATCATTATTTACAAATAAGGTGGTTCATAATCAGTGTATCTAGCAGTATTTATGGGCACTAGAATCTTGTTCCAGATTTTATTTTATTTATTTTCTTACTCAGCTAACAGCCGTTAGGCCAATTATAGGCATTTTTTACGGTGATGGACTTATTTTTTCTTGGAATTTGATGTCTTCAAATGTTGTTACTGGTATTTATAACTTTGATTACTTCTTAAGCTTTGGGCGGCTTCCTGTATTTCATAAATCTAATTTTAGCACAAGAAATTTGCCTCCTTTCGTGGATATTGCAATATGAGTTTCAAAGGTTTCTTCTTAATACTAATCTTGTATTACAGAGAAGTTTTAAAAAGATTTGTAT
>OW679196.1:153974928-154196856 GCA_940337035.1 Agriotes lineatus | reverse complement strand
TACCAAAAAATAATATTTTCCTATTAATACAAACACAGAAACACTCGCCTTGTTTCATGGTACTCTTATTATTGCAATAACGATCTACTGACGGTATAAAAATGTTGAAAATTTTAAAAATGAAAATCTTCCCGCAAAATTTGGTATTTGGGGTTTTTCGTGATTTGTAACAACTTTTCTTAATATTTTTTTTGCGCTATCTTAATTGCTACGTTTTATTTTAACCATAGTTGGCTAGATTTTGACTTATGCACTGTCGTGGCCTACACAACTGATTTTATATTGATTGCTTTCAAAATAAAAAAGTTATTTAGGTGTCCTCAAGAAAAATGAAACACACTGTATGTCTATATACCTTTATACCTACTATATGACGTTTGTGTAAACAGCCTGGCTTTTATTTCTAGGGGGGTTTGAGTGCATATTTTCAGAATTATACGTGAAAGCGAAGCAGGCTCAGAGCAAGCTGTGTTGATTTTGGTCCATAGCCACACTAAGTTAAGGAACAGGTATTATGCACGACTGAGTTAGCTAGCAAACAAAGGGCAATTTAAAATCTAAAGTAAAGAGGAAGGGGTGAACGCCTCATTACAAGGCATGTAGAGTACCAGGTACCTTAGACACCGACTGTTGCCGTTATATGGTCAAAGTCCTTTTATTTCATCCTGTATGTGGTTTTGTTATTTATGTAGTGTTCAATTTTTTTTGTTATACTCCTGGAACACAATTATTTTCATTTTTGGGCATCTCGTTGAGGTAGCTTGACTTCATAATCTTTTAGCTTACTGCTAATTGCACCATTTAAAACCCCAGTGTTATGTTTTTGCTGACACTTGGTAACTGCATCAGAATTTTTTATGTTTAATACAGTTTACACCGTCCTTAGGTTCACGTTCTGATTCAATTTTTTTTTTGTTTGAGTACATAATTGCTTCCATTTTGGCTTTATGACTATTAGGGACAGTATTACCTTATATAATACCTCATAAGACATTTATCCATACCCAATTTCATCTTCTTTTGCCCCAAAGCTTTAATTTTTTTATCTCTCCAGTTTAATAATTTCTTCTTAGTCACTAGTAATTTTGTTTTTTATCTTCCAGTATCATTTATTCTTCATGATCTTTAAGAATCCTGGTTATCTTCTAGCAACGTTTTAATCATTTACTCTGGGTCCTTGATAATTTTATTTTTATCTTCCATTTCATCAGCATTCATACAGCAATAGATAATACTTTGGCACCTTTTTTTCGAAGCTACTGCTCTAACCTCCGTAGATGTCCAAGTTAGCACAGTATATGTTTGCAGCTATCACATGGAACTAAATTCTCTAAATTTTGAGTTAGTTTTGGTCCATAAAATAGTGATCAACCCTCGTATGTGTTGATTTGGCTGATTTTTTGGAAAATTTAAAAGTTGACATTAATATACATGAATTTATATACTAATAGTCTCATTAAAAACTGTGGAGAGCCTGTAGTAATTTTGGCACTTCCATTTGGTGTATTTGCTTAGGAAAACTAAATAATTGAAGCACCTAACCAACAAGCGCATATTACATCAAACTACATCTTAAACGCATACAATTAATAATATTCGCCACACGACTAGAGCCAAGAAAGCTGCAAAACTAACCTATATTCCTCAATCGAGTGTGTTCGAGCAGGGTAACGTTCTCAGGCTTCTTGAACCGCTTGCTTGGGAATGTCGAGAGCCCATCCACTTCGCTCGAGTTGCTGTTCAGCATGCCGATGCTGCCTATCTTGAACCGCTCCTCGAACTCGACAAAATCGATGGTGTTGTGCAGCCTGTCATCGTCAAGCTCGTTGAATATGGTGCCGCGCACCTGGTTGGGCTTCAGGGGGATCCAGTTGACAGTGGGGAGCTTGTACTTGGTCTGCACCTTGCGCTTGATGGTCATGGCCCCGTCGGGCGCTTGCATCAGGCCGGCGGGAGGAGGTGGAACGGGCACGGAAGATATCCTCTGCGGAGGCGGCGGAGGGCACGGTGGAGGCGGGGGTGGTGCGGGAGCAGGCGTTGTTATCACAGGCGTGTTGGATTCAGTCGAGCCTTCCGACGATGAGCTCGGAGGCGTCATTTGAAGGATTTCAGCTAGACCGGCAACTGTAAAGTTAAAGATTGTAATTGCTAAAAAGGGCGACTTTTGAGAGGACATACTTGAAGCTCCTTTTGGAAGGCTCTTGGTGATGGATTCCAGCTGCAAAATCTTTGACTCGAGCAAAGACTGCCGGTTTTTGGATTCTTGTTCGTGGTGCTGGACTGCTCGCCTCAGTGTGGTGACCTCCTCGTCGACCTGCCTTCGTGTTTCCTGGAGGTCGTCTCGTTCTTGCCTAACCTTAACTAACTCAGTCTCTAGTTCTGCCAATTTAGCAAGAGATTCGCTTTCGAGTTCCTGGAGTCGATCGTGGGCCTAAAAAGTTCGAAATTAGTTTTGTGTCAGAATTAGTTACTAATTTTAGTTGTCAAAATGTAGATAAGAAACAATTACTAATAAAAAAATAAAAATGAATGCAAAAAGATAACTTAGAAATTTATAGAAGGCATAATATAGCCGAAAGAAACAGTACAAACAGTTTATGTAAACAAAGAAAGGAAAAATTTAACATGATGAGAATTACTATATAAAATTATGGAAATTAAATATAAGATATCATTTGGTGAAGCGCATTAAAGAAGGAAAATCCTGTATAAGAATGAAGAAATATATCTGCCTTCCCCTCCAAGAATTCCTAATAATCCGTAATAAATTAGTTTCTTAGTCGCGAGTCACCAATTTTGTGGTTTCCGCTGGAACTATTATGTTATTTATTACTGTGGAATTAAGTTCAGTAAAAAACAAGCGTTTGTAGAAAACAATAACATTCCTTTTATTACTTTAGAACACACGAACAAAATACAACATATACAAATTCGTTAATTAATTTCAAATACAAATACGAATTGTGAGTAGCCTGATTTTCGATACTGAATTATTTATTAATAACAGACCTTGGAAACTGACCTTGGTCCTCGACTTTGCCCAAAATGGTACAAGTCAGAATATGCAGAAAATGTGGCATTAAGTCAAGTGATATTACGCAAAGTGATTTTATGTAAAGTGATCTCAAAAAATAAACTATTTGTGCTTATATAGAGTGCGCCTGAATGGAAGGAATATTCCCTATTCTTTTAAGTACAATAGGATTGTCCAGCTAAACTCCCTTTGCTCTATTGTATGTAGCACAAGAGGTTGAAAGAACTTCCGTCGAAAATGACTTCCCCTTTTCGAGCATTTACGACTGTATTGTTGACCCGAGTTGACTTTCCCTTTTCGCCTAGTCTTTGTTAGTTGGGGCAAAAGGGTATTTACGCAACTCTTTTCTTTTGTTGGCCGATATCCCTGCGTTTACTACATAGCTCCGGCTGTGCTAGAAATTGCATCGTGACGTTTAGACAAGTTAGTTTTGATTGTTCAATTCGACGACACAAATCACATTTGACATTACAGATGTTTCTTATTGCACGTGTACAATTGATACTTTCTCTAAACTGTCACATCGCAAACTCCACTTTTATTAACTAGCTGATTTAGTAATGCACTTTAAATCACATTTTAGTTTATGGCATTCTCTTGCACAAAAGACGTTTTTAGGCCATTCATCACCGTCTTCCCCTTCAAGCCTATATTGATAAGAATTATGTCAAAATTAGTTTCGGAGGCTGTACTGGCCAGATGTCCTGCTAGGGGGGTTTTAATTCTGCACACACACTATCAATTCTCCCATTATTTTGTCCTGATGTCAGGCTTTACTGTTCTTTAGTTTACTGATTATTTTGTCTATGTATTGAAGTTCTTGTTCTTCCTGTTCCTCATCTTCCCCTGTTCTTATTGTCATATTCTTTAATTCACTGTTATAGCAGTTGGCTATGTGTTCCCCATTATTTTAATACTTCATAATTTTCTTGAATTTCTGACTTTTTCCTTTTGCTTTTCTAAATCTTTGTGAAGTTTCATTGTTTTCGATATTTATTATTTTTGTCTATCGTCTCCATCTTTTTCATCTAAAGATTGTTTTGTAATTTTTCTGATTTCCTCATATTCTCTTCTATTGTTTTAGGATTAAAATACTAAGCACTTTTGATATGCCTTCTGTTTTTCCATTTTCTTTCAATAGCTTGTCCGTAGTTTTTTTTGCCTACAGTCAAATCTGTTATGATAATCTATAAATGTCATACGCAGGGGGGGGCATGTTGTATTCTCCCATTTTTTCCATTAGTGTTCGAATGGTCTGGGGGTAATGTATCATTACCATAACCTTTTGGAAACCCTGTCTGTTCACTTGGTTGATATTCAACTTCTGTGTTAATCTCTTTGTGATCATTCCAGAGATACAGGTAAGAAAACAAGCTGAAGGAGCAGTAATTTTCTGTTTCTGACGAGTTCCTTTTGGAATAGTAGGATCATCTCTGCCTTTTCTCAGCAATTCGGTATGTTCCTTTCTATTAGGCATCTATTTAAAGGACTCTTAATGCATTTTAATTAATTTTGGGGCTTTCCTATTTTTCAATTGTCTCTGATAGTGCTTTTAAGCAAATATAATTCTTTCTGTTTTTATTATTCTTTGTGGTGATTTGGATGTCAGCACTATCATGCTTGCTGTCTCATCTTCCATGACATTTTAAATTTTGTTTTGCATGTCTTAGGTTTTTCCCAATTTCTTCCATTTCCTGTTTGTTAATTTCCTTGTAATCATCTTATTTCTGTTGAATTTCCTTCTTTTTTCTATCATTTTTCTGGACTTAATTAAGGAGATCCTTTATTTCTTGGTAAGCCTATTTTTTGGACGACACTTATAGAGTTTAAAAATCGTATGCTCCCCGGCTACCACGCTAACACCTGTGGTAGTCACTAAACCCTAACAAGGCAACTCTTCCTCACATTCGACAAGCAAGGCTAGCCATCTATCTGGCCTAAAGGCAAAGAGGGCTCATAGAATCACTTTGTGGTTAAAACAGGCCACTGGCCTATAAAAAGAGGAAGAACAAGAAGATCTTTTGTTTCTGATGAATACTCTGCCACAATTTCTGTATTCTGATATGTATTCAGCTTTCTCCTGCCAGTAGTCATGTTTTACACACACATTTTTTCTTAGTATACTTTTTTCATGTGTAATTTCTTCCTTGTGTAATTAGTTCCTGTGTAATTCTGTCCATGTGTAATTTTTTAAGTGTAATTTTATAAAGTGTAATTTTTTCCTGTGTCATATAACCATGGATTAAAATTTTTACACAGTAATATTCATAAAAACATATTTTAAAACTGTATAAGCTAGAAAGAGAAAATAAAGGGTAGGCTATCTCACAGGAAAAAATAATTACTACAGTATAATTTTATACAAATAAGGAGAAATAACTTACCAATATGTCGATCATGATTAAACAATATAACGCGCACACATAAATAAATTAAAAGTACAAAAATAAACAATGAGTTAAACTATAATGAAGGATATGCCTTGCATAAGCACAAATTTTTAAAAAAGGACAGGCAGTTTTTTCCATTCTGCACATTCTAGCACACCATCACAACAAATGCAAACTTACAACTTCTGTGAATCTACTTATTATAGCAAATAAGATAACGAAACGATACCTGTGGTTAATGTCTACGGAAAACCCTACACCTAGAAAAACAGGTACTTAAGATAGAAATTTCAAAGTATTCCTTATCTGAAAGGTAAAACCTGATTTCTGAATCTGAAGAATTCGAAGAAGCTTCAACAAACAACCAACCTGGCCCAACTCATCCTCGAGGTCTGCAACCTTCTCTAGAGTAGCAGTTTTGGTTTCACTGTCCTCCATGAGAGCAGCCACGTCGAAGACGTTGTCCAGATAGGCAGAGATCTGCACCTGCAGCTCCTCGCTCTCCGTGTGGCGCAGTCGGTCGAGGTACTCGTCCAAGCCCAGGGCTGTGAATTCGTATTGCAAATGTACCCGGAAGTTCATGTCTTCTACTGAATGCACTATAATATTTACAAACTGCATACAAGCTACCTGAAATGCACATTTATATAGTAAGGACATGAGCACAGCAAAGGGACATACCATAAACTCGATATGAAACACTTCATAGTTGATGAAGTAGTCCATGAGCGTTTGAAACCGATGCAGCTCCTGGCATATCTCCTTGAAGTTGTCAAAAGCGGAGAGAATGATCTCGTGGCCGCCTTTGACAAGGCAGATGGCAGCCAGCAGCTCTAGGACCAAGGCCTTTGTCCGTAAGCTCTTGTGGATGAGACTGAGTGATATGCAGTTGATGGCCTCCCGATGCTGTATCACCATGTTAAACCCGTACTAAAACACAGCATTTTCACCCTGTCCCTGCAAACGAGTAAAATGAGCAAACCTTGTTGTTCATGATGGCTCTCATGCACATGATGCACACATGAATGTCGTCTTTCGATTCGCCCATGTTCAGCTTGGCCACGTGCTTCGACCTCCTTCGTATGCTGGGGCTGTCGGTCATGTCCAACGGGGGCCTGATGTGCCCGTTCTGCTTCTCCATCATGGCAGTGTTGGTTGTTTGTACTGGCGGGTTAAGTCTCTCCTCAGATGCTGTTCGAGATTCGGTAATTCGCTGCTCGTGCCTCATCATTCCTAATCTAAAGCTTAAATAGTCTATGAGTACATCCAGGCCTAAGTTTTCTTCGTTGAGAAACTCCCGTACCCATCTGCAAGAAAATTACAGTAGTTTATTTAGTGAGTAAGCAGAGTTGCGAGTACAAATGCTGAACGTTCTTTTAGATGAAAAATCATTACAATGTTTACACTCACTATAAATATTTAAATCTTTTAAAAACTGTTATTCATAAATAAATAAAAACGTTAAAATTAATTATTATAGCCCTCGATACTGGAAGGTACAAGAAAGATAATAATAATAATTCACCTTGTCATAAGGGTGAACGAACTGTCTTTGATAGCTTGAAGGACCACGTTAATAAACAAATGTCAATGATCAACACAAGTGAATAGACAGGCAAAATTAATGTACTCACTCATAAATATACACCACAAAAAAATGTAAAAAATTGTAAATAATTATATAATGTCAAACATAAAAAAACAATCATCACACAGGTTACTGCCGAACTGGGTCAACTGGATTCAAATATCCAGTAAGTGGACTTCAGAGTATCGCTCAATGATATATCCCCCCCGTAGATGCTCTTAAAGGGACGTTTACCATCCTTCATTTCATGTCCAGCACAATGAGTTAGCTGACTAATCTGTGCGCAGGTGTAAATTGCCAACCTTGACCTCCACTGTTCTTACTTGTCCATCTCTCCCTGGGAAGACTTGTAACCATACCCTTCTTCCAGGTATTTCTGGGAACATCAGGAGCAATAATAATGAATAGTCAAGTCACCGACCTTCAGTCACTCTACCTTCTGATGACATTGTCTTCCTTGGTAGGTGATGGAAGATATTCCCTGATCCGTCACTTTTAGAACATGTCTGCTAGTCTTTGGGAAACTCTCCGGTGTTTCCTGAGAGACAAGTCATTGTCTTCTATAGGCTCTCATAAACCAGAATTTTCTTGAATAAAATGGTTGGAAGTTCCACCATTAGTCTGTAGAATTTCCTTCTTTGGAAATTATTCAGTGTGATCTTGTGGTCAAGTTTCATAAATTGAACTAACCTTTCCCAGCTACCCCACATGTGCAGTGGTGAGGAAGGGATGAAATGCATGTTGATCCCTCGTGGTATCAATTCAGCAATAAACTTGGAGGGACTTTTTTCAGTTCGACGACCGATCTCAGATATTTGTTCTGTTGTCAGAGAACATTCTTTGAGGATTTCCTCTTCTTCCAGCATTCTTCTACTTGATATAATTGCCGAGTCAGTTGTCAAATTGTGGGCAATTTCAAGATGAATGGCACGAGTAACCATACATGTCAATAGTACTCCATACCGTTTTTCATGTTTTCTGCCAATTGTGTCTTGCTTCTGGAAAATTTTACATTTCCGGAACAATTGGCTTTGCATGTCAATTTTTGTAAAATGATGGATCGTCTTCAGATAAGGCTAAATGTTCTGACCTCTGATAGATCCAATGACTTCTCGTCTTGAATGTAAGAAATTCAAAATTGAACAATCAATGAGTTGTCATATATCTAGACAGTTCCATTACACCAATTGCCAAACAGAGGCTCCCCTTAGGTCCTTCCAATGCCACAGGAATGACTTTAAACAAAATCCTGTTTGAAACGACCTGATGACTCTGGGCTTGAGCGGGAGCCTCGTTCACATTGTTGTCGTAGAGTAGCTTTCTACAACATCAGCCAAGGGAGTAGCCAGAACTCTTATAACGATCTATCCCACAATTCTTCTTGAACAATCCCTAACTCAAGTGATGAGACCAGGCAAGAGAAGCCCAGTTTCTTATCGACCACTTTCTTGAATTGGTAGTACGTTCCAACAGAATGCTTCTTATTACAGAATAACCAAATGTTGGTCTTACTTTAACTCTCCAAAGTGGTGCCCATGTGCTAAGATGATCCTTTAGGTTGTTTGAAGTGTTTATCAGGTTCCTTAAACTTCTTGTAATAGTTCTTCCTTTCCTTTTTTTTGTATCCTACTTTTTGACGGAACATTTGCTAATGCCCTTACAATGTTGCTGAGCCAAGTGGAAACATTTTCAAGATTTCCCTCGTTCGTAGGATGCATCTGCACTTTTCCCCAATCCAGTTTAAGAAATGGCGAAAGTTTGTTCCCCAAGTTTTTCATCGGCATGGGATTCGTCATGTATACTTTCATCTTCAATGCGACTAGGATATTTGTATATTCCTCACCAATTTACAAAAGTTGATCAACCTATGCAGTTTTCCATCTTTGATTGCAAAGGCTCTCTTGATTTCGTCAAGCGACAAATACAAGATGTAGTCTGCTTTACCATAGCTTTCTTTCGTCCAGAACCTTCATCACTTCCGAAACATTGCCTGGGACTGAATTGCATCATTGGCTTTTCTAGATAACCGACTTCATAGCTCCAATAATAAAGGAGTTGGCAATAGTGCCCCTTAATTTACTTCACCTCGTATACATTGATTACAGAATCTCTGCAGTTAACCTTATTATTAAAATTTTAAATGGACACTTACTCTATATGATTTGTACGTAATGAAATTTCTAAATCCCTAAGAACCTGCGTCGACGTGGAATCCCCCACCATTTTTCTTTTCTGTAAAATAAATATCATTATTGAGGCACAGGACTAATATAAACATACATTAAAAAGACGAGCTTAATCCAAAACTTACCCTATGACTTCTGGAAGCTTTTGGATCTAGATATGTTCGTAATTTATGAAGATAATAAGATGGAGGGTCCTTGGCTTGAACCATCTCCTGCAATAATGATTTTTATTTAGAATAAATAATACTTAAAACATACATCGATACAAAACAAAACCGTCCCCGGTGCTACTTAATAAAGAAATATTTAATTTGAAATAGGGCATAACTTGGTACCGAAAATCTATTTAGAAGAGTAGAAGTCTAGTACACCATTGAACGGCACAACAAGTAATGTGCCTAATACATTCCATCTGTTTCTGACAACTGCATCACTTCCCTACTGTTAAAAGGGGTTCAGTGTTCAAATTTTGATAAGGGACTCTGTAGGCTGCTGCCTGCCAGGTTTTTGGTGTGAGGATTGAACTTCTAGAATTTTTAGTAAAATCTACGGTTATGGTTCTACCCGCTAATGCAGCATGTGTTGCACTAGGAGACAGAGGGCTCTAAAAGTAGTCCAACGATGGTGGTCCCACAACACAGAATCTCCCTTATGGAGGTACGAAGGGGGTAGATGTTAACATGGAGAAAAGCCCCCTCATCGAGGGAAACAAGGTTTAAATGGCCACTTCAAAATGTCAGTTTTGCGTTCGAAAAATTAATTTGAATATTTGCTCATTCGCAAAACTTAATTTGATCAGTTTTTAGTTTAACATTTGTTAACCAAGTCTAACCTAAACTAACCTAACCGAACCAAACCTAATCTAATCTTTTCCACTGCTAAGCTCTTCTACCGTCCCTCTCTGGAAGCGCTTGCACATTACTTCAAGGAATGCGGGCGTCACTTATACTATTGTGCCTTAAAATAAGTAAAAACTGGAACGCCTGCGTCGAGAGTCGAACTCTCGCTCAAACGCTACGCGTTTTCACTGCAGCATCGTCTGTAAGCAGCGGAACCACTGGCCCACCGAGGCCTCTAACCTAACCTAGTCTACCCTAACCTAATGAAAATTACGTCGTGCTCCCTGTTCTGTCTGACTTTGGTGGTGTTACAAGAACGGGAACCTAACCTAACGAAACTTTGTAAAATGTTCCATTTAAAATGCGTTTCCCTTGACGAGTAGAACAGCGAAATTTTGAATCCGCGCGCACTTCCTCTCTATGTTGTCAGGCCATTTTCTATCTTTCCTTAATTCGGATTCGACCTTCAGAATAGTTTTGGTACATAATTGGCGAGTCCGCCTGTATTTCAGACCCGTTTCGGCATTATAGAATCTTTTATATGGCAGCCTTCCGTATCGCACAAAAATCCTTGCCCGCACGTGGCTTTTGCTCCCGCTCAGCAGGCTGACATTTCGCGCAAATCTCTATATAGTCGTTTTTGTAACTGGTGACTTCATAGCAGGCAGGAACGCTCAATTTCTATTTATTCAAAATTTAGCCCGTGAGAGCGAGTGAGAAACCCTCCCGAATTTTTATGTAAAACGTCTGTCGGTCTCTTTCGAACCGAAGCAGCTGCAGTGGTGTGACTCGAGTCCTTGGCTCCCCATTGACCGCTCCGGCCGCGCGCGACGACTGCTGGATTCGTGATCGCGCTTGGTTGTTGCTTCGAGCGGCAGGCACTCTCGAGCCAGCGTTCCTAGAGCGTCTTGGCCCCGACGGCCACAGTGCCTTCGGGCCGGCGACCGCTTCCCGTGCTGTTGCAGCTTCTCGGGTTCTTCTCGTTTTGTGCAGACAGCGCTTGGCTAGCTTCGAGGTTACGAGTGTCTTTGTTGGTGGTTCCGCACGGGCTTGAGTTGGTTCATTCATCAGTATGAAGGCGGGTTACGCCTAATTTTGCCCATCAGTGTTTAGACGGGATTAATCGCCGAGTGATCCAAGTAACGGCTTTGCCCATTTCTATGTTTTGCCAAGAGGGCATGAACATTACACCCACGCTTGATGCATATGGGGAACATTCCGGAGGCCACTGCAGCAACAGACGACGCCTACAAGTAGCGCTTTCCTTCCGTCGTTGAAGCCGAGCTGGTATCCAGGTAACAACATTGTATCAATAAACTGTTTCGTCAACATGTGCCTAAATTAACATTAGTGTTGCACGTCGATTCGCTGCGAGCTGTTTTGTTTGTTTTTTTATTAAACTCATATAAAGTACCTACAGTGGTTCGCTGCGAGCTATTTTGTTTGTCTTGCATTGAACTCATATAAAGTACCTACAGTGCTTCGTTGCGAGATGTTTTTGTTTGTCTTGCATTAAACTCGTATAAACTACCTACAGTGCTCCGCTGCGAGATGTCTTGTTTGTTTTACAATTAAACTCGCATACTCGTGTCAGGTACACTTACGTGTGAATCTCACGCGTGTGTAACATACTTGTAATATACTTGTAATTTAGCTAGAACTAATTTTGTCCTGTTGTACGCCTCAGTATGCGCTTTAATTTTTAGGTAAAGCGCTTCCCAGCTGGGCGTATCCCATAAGTAGTTAGTATACGTGCCGACCACGTCGGTACCATGTAAGCTGTTAGTTGGTCACGTGAAGTGGCCCAATAGATGTATTAACTGTACCGTCTTATGATTTTTCTCTTTGTGTCTTGTGCATGTTTGTTTACAGGGTGACTGAGTCACTATGTTACGTTTGTCGCCGCGCTGTGGCTTTCAGAAATAGTTATTTGAGTATTTATCGCCCCGTTTGACCCTCAAGGTCCGGTTGCACGTGGGTCTCCTGATTAGGATCTTGTGGCGCCCATTTATTTGATAACACCCTATATATACCTGAACACGCTTGACCTGTGGTGTCTCGTTTTAGGACCCCGACCCCTTCCTGAGCGTATCTGAGCCGAGGCCTTTAGCCCGTTTCTTACAACTTCCAGGGTGAGCGTGCACATTTCCCGGACTTGTCTAGTCATTTGGTACTCACACAGCCGTGAGTGTCAGTTTGATACCGTAATAATGTTTCAGCAAGTTAAGCCGTTCTTGGTTGTGGTGGCAGTTTTGTTGGAATATGATTCTCATATTATTCCGAAGCCATCAGCTGCTAGGAAGCTTTTCTAGCTTTTCTGAAGCCAGAATTCTGGTAATTTCAACCGAGATTCGAGCCGTGTAAATTTATTTTTTCACTGCACGAGATGGTGGCCCGTTATCCACCTTAAGGTAGGCCTTTTCCCCTTTGAGTTAGTAGTGCTAATTACATTCCTGTGCGCCTTTTTGGTTACCTACCCTATCATACATTCCGGTAGAGCTGCCCAAAAAACCGAATGGCCATGGCTGCGTTAGGGCATTAGCTCTATTTACAACTGTTATATTTAATTTTGAGTTATAGGTGAGATAGTACAAAGGGAAGTTCTTTTTATGACAGCCAGCGAAAGGTGCTACATATTATGTATTTGGTAAAACATACTACTTTTTATACTTAATATTATTAATTTTTTCGAAAGCCTATCGACAGACTTACGTCATATTTTTCAGACTAGAGATAAGCTTTTTGCCAGCGCCTGAAAGGATGCATATCAAATAGAATGAGTTTTCCGCTGATTAATATCTGCGCAGTTCTAGTAACTGTTTTATGATTTATGAATTCTAAAACTACTAGACGCGCAATTCACAGTTTATCCAACATTTCACTTCTTTTCACCATTTAACTTTGTTCGTTTTATTTTTCCTTTGCCCAATTTTTAATGTAAAATCTAGTGATGGGCTTATTCGAATCAAAAATAACCGGTTATCCGGTTATTGAAATAACCTGTGTAACTTGGTTTTCGTTTCAAGTATTCGGGTGAAAAATAACCTCATCCTGGTACGTACTACGTGCCGCGTCTCAGCGACCTGCGAGTGATCGAAATTCTGTAAATAATACGTCATTCATAACTCATATAACCTTTTCTACGTATGTACTTGATTGACCCAAGTGAGGCTCGCGGCTGCTTGTTGATGTTATTAAGACATTTGAGACTACCAGTCGACGAGTTAAATTTATGGGGCCTTTCCTGTTAAAGATAACGTTCTGCTGAGTATGAGATTTGCCGAAGCTGTGTTGGTATTAATTAATAACGGCCTAAATTTTTGCTTCGAAACGCGGTTGATTATGCCTAATAAGGGATAAACAGAAAGCGAAATAAGATTTTCCAATATCGTAACAGATTTATATTTAATTTTTAATAACGGAGCAGTCAGGACAAGAAGTGGATTTCGACGTTGAAAATTTTAAGTGTGCGTCCTTAGAACCGCGGAAGGCTGAACGTAGATAAATTATGGATTCTAAAATATACCGGTATGATGTGCAAGCGAAAAGCGAAGGGTGGCTACTAGAGAATTTTAGGAACTAAAAATAGATTCAATAGATACTTTGTATTCGCATATTTATAATTTCTTTATGATTAGTATTGATATAGCTATTCTCAATAGTTTAAACTCCTTAGAAATCAAATAAAAATCATTTATACAATTATTATAATTAACGATTAACTGAGTTTCTCTGCTATCTGCAAGTTACGATGCCGATGCAGATGACGGTGAACCGCCAACCGGCAAACCGGCTGACTTAATCGAAAGGAATCGAGAGCCAAAATTGATTCGAATGATTATTCAAATAATCAATAGGTTATTAATATGATTCGAATGCAAATAATTCGGTTATGCCCATCACTAGTAAAATCCCCTCGGTCGTGTATGTGCCCACTTTGAACTAATTGTACCATTTAACCTTCAGGTCTAGGACGCTATTTACTTTAATTTTGTAGTTATATTCATCTGTACTCAAATAGTTTAGCAATTAAAGCCTCTTTATTATCCCCTACTACTGACATATTATATTTTATTAGACTCTACCGATACCTGACTGTTTGTACGTTTGTACTTTTTTAGTATAGGCTACCGTAAACTACATGCTGCACACGGTATGTTATATTGAGATTGTGAGTGAGACGGTTTTGTTGTTGTCGTGGTTGACGACTATTGCCTTTTTGTAATTAGCTTAACTTTTTATTCATTTAATAATCTTAAGAATTATTGCCTGATTCTTACGCACGACAACAAATAGCCAGAGTTTGAGCTACTCCGGGTTGTGATCATCTTTTGTTGAAGGGCGATACACCGCAGCCAAGCGCTCTAACCATTAGACAAGACCATGCTGGCGTCAAAGCATCTTTGAAGGCGTGTGTGTTGCCTATTGTAAAATATTAAGAGGCTACGCCCACAAAACCTCTAACGAACGCTCATTCCAACACTTTTAAAAAGTAAAATAGAACTACAAACGTTGAAAATACCAAAGTAAATATTAATTTTCTGATCTAACAAACCAATAAATCTCTTGGGCTACTCCGCTCCTGTGCTGGCTATAAAACCAATTTGGAAAATTAATGGCGCCCAAATCGTTGTCTAGATTTTATCATTGGCGATTCTACAATTTTAAAATACCGATTTACCCGAAAACCGGGGTAAATACACAATTCAAGGCTGTTTGCAGAGGACGCTTGTACTTTGACATTTCATATTGAATATTACCCAAACATAACGATAAAGTCATCATCATCATCGTGGGTCACTTCGGCCGGCAATATAATTACACGCTTTTACATAATGAATCACCATTACGGCATGACTCATGGCACAAATCTAAAGGACGCAGATAACCGCGTGATACCGTTGTCAAAACCTCCTCACTGACCCGATAATTCGGCTGGAATTGGGACGTGGAGCAGAAAGTAAAAGTTCGTTCGCCGCACTTGCGGTAATTGTTTTGACACCTAGCTCTCGTAATTAAATCTGGCATTAGATGCGCTCCCACGTAATTAAACGATTACATGGAAATTTCTGACTATTTTATGTAATAACCAGCGATACTTGCTGCACACGATGTAATGAATGCCGATATGAATGAACGTTCTCTAATTAGAAAAGTAAACGTGGTTTTTATGAAGTTTCTCGTGATTTCATGACCTAACAGCGTACATTTTCTAATTATTGTACCAAACTTAGTCAGTGAATTGATAAAATGACAGGAAATTGCAACAACTCTGAATTTCAAGGATTTTTAACCACCGAGCTGAGAATCATTTTACAAACAAAGTGATACATACCTCTCTGCTCATGCTGTGGTCATTCCATATAAAATAAATATGATTACACCTAAATCTATTGATATGCGTTATCTTGTTTCTTTCCACAAGTCTGTATTAGTCACTTTCTATTATCTTCAACTTCTCAATTAGAATAACCAATAAAAATAGCAAAAAGATTGTCAAATATAAGATCATGGCCTGTAATACACCCATTTTTGTAACTGCATTTTTGAACGAGAACGGATTCTTATTTACAATTGTAATTGTTTCCTCTGTTTTTACAAACGTTTTTCAATTGTTTTTCTTGTAAGCACAAGGTTGTGATCTTAAGAAGAATGCAAATGCTTCTTTGTTAGACAGGCTGTTCTTACATCAGCTCCACACTTATGAAAAAATGTGTTTAGATTAGAGCATGTTTGTTGTTTTATTACTATTTAGATTATGCTAGTGCAAACATACAAGATAAAGAAGTGCACTTATACTATCGCACTTTTATATTTGTATAAAACGGTAGATTATTAATTATAAATACTAAAATTGAAGCACGAGTATGCGGTTTTGAACTTGACGAGTCAGTAATAGAAAAATGATTTCTGGACCGAAATGGGACAGTGCGTACGTTTTCTTAAATTTCACATAGCTTCAACGATAAAAGAACAATCGCCAAAGCATATTTTTTCTTCTTCCAGATTATTTTTACAACTTGATCTTTCAATCATTTTAGTTGGTCTTGATATTTATAGCCATGTTTAATAAAAACGTAAAAACCAATTACGCCGTCACATGTTGATTGCTCTTCTTCTTTCCTCCAACGTTTTCTACTTGACGTGGCCTTTATTCGATGATATCTTTTATTAATGTTATTTCCCAATATTTCACGTAATATTGCTCACTTGATTGAAAAGCAATCATTCAGGGAAATAACTAGTATCATTTCATTTCCTTTTCTTCATAGTTTCGTTACGATCCGAAATCGGTCGGCGTGAATTTCTGGCTGCGTAGCGCAGGCTCGGTGATTCCCAACACTTGCGCGCGTTGCGATCCACTTATTCTATTTTGTATGTTTTGAATAAAAAATCGGGGGTAAGGAAATATTTCCGGAGGCAGGCGCAGCGAAAGTAAACCACCGCAAGGTCCAGAGCTTCGCCCTGCCTAAGACCGTCGTGCGTGGTGAAGTGCCACACCCTAGTCGAGGTACCTCCGTTACGCTGAACACGGCTGATCTAGACCAAAGAAGATCGATAAAAAATCCCAGCAGGTAAGGTTAGCATTTTGCCATGGAGGAGAAAAGTATATGCTGCTCTTAGAAATGGCAACGATACCTCGATACGACTCATGCAAGAACACGGAAATAGTTTATTGTACTTTTTTTCACGAATTTGCAGTTCGATTAACGAGGGCGAAACCCGAGTTTCTCAAGCAAATGAGTAAAAAAAGTTGCTTTCATACGTATTGTACACGTTATTTTTTTGCATAGTGATCCCTTGTAACTCAAAATTTGATCGAACAGCACTTCAGAATTTACAACTGCCAAATTGACAATTCACAATTTCAATAAAATAGTTAAAAAGAGTTGTTACCTTCTTACGATTTTTCCTTTAAAAAACGACTTACGTTATCACTATGCAAAAAAGGAATAGTAAAAATCACAGTACAACACGACTAGCCACCTGGAACGTGATGTTATGCAATAGTAAATAATATACAGTGAATTTATTTTAATGGTTAACATAGCAGTTTAGTTTCTATGCCAGCATTTAATCATACAGGTCACTTCCAATGAAATCAATAGATTAGAGCGTTTATTTTATGAGTTAACATATGAATTTGAATTCGATTCTTGCTAATAAGAAACTTTAATTTTGTTACTGGAAAGTAGGTATGCAACTAAAAAGTAGATACGTAGGAACAACTTGTGTATTGTATCTTTTCTTCAGTGGTATATATTAGGATAACTTTTAATTGTATTTTTGACAAGTACCAATTCCTATATTAACTCGTAAAATGCACGCTCTAATATATTGGTCTCATTTGTAACTATGGAAATCACCTGTATGATCGATTAAATGGTGGCATAGAAACGAAACGCTTATCCTTTATCTAATAGACTTGTCTGTCCGTCCGTCCGTCCGGGACGCTGTTTCAGCAGCCAAACCGTAAGAGATAGAGAACAAAGTTATGAAAGTTATATGTTTGGAATGGTCATGTCAGGTCAGGAACCGAATTTCAGTCACGTGACACTTCCGGTTTTCGAGAAATCACGTGATTTCCGTCCGTCCGGAACGCTGGTCCGTCCGGGACGCTGTTTTAGCAGCCAAACCGTAATAAATAGAGAAAAAAGTTATGAAAGTCACGTGACACTTCCGGTTTTCGAGAAATCACAAAAAAGACCGTTTTCAAATAGAACGCGTATTAAATAAAAATGTTTCAGCAGCCAAACGGGTTGCTAGTGTTAACTATTAAAATAAATTCACTGTATAATACATAATAGAATTAAAAGAAAACAAAATAGATATCTGTGGAATTATTGAAACGAAAAAGAAAGCAAAAGGCACGGCAAGAAATGTAGAAATAAAGAGCAATACTGAACTAATACCTCAGTTTCAGAAAGGTGCCAGATCTAAGACGTAGTTAAATAGTTTAAAATTAGAAAACAAGAAAACAATATGACCACGTAAACAGGATACATGAAAACAAGCTAGCTAAATTTGCTACTCAGAGAAACCATCACATGCAAAAAGACCACCCAGAAAATCACCAAGGCGATGAATTCAAAGTTGGATTTCATCGTCAACTGCATAAATAAAAACCGAAACAAACAGAAGAAATCCTATAAAAAGAATCATAAAAAATCAATGTGCGTTTGGTATAAAAACTTCCCGAAGCACGTACTTTGGAGGTGTGAGATAGTTATCTTCCTCGACCGTCGCATCAAATGGCGCTTGACGTGCCACCGAGATGTGCGAACCCCATCCGTCGGGGCCGCCCCAGCGCGAAAGTAGTTCGTAATGTGGTAGTTTCCGATGCGAATCGAAATGTCCATAGACCGCTTGAAATCTGAGGTAAATTGCACTCGCAATTAGTTTTGCGGAACCCCCGTCAAATTGTATTTGTTTCAGGCCTTTTATTTTCGCCGTTTTACCTCTCGCTAGGTGCACTGACCACCAGAGTTCTGCTCTACGCCTTAGAATGTGCCCTTTGAGGCAACTGCTCGTACCGGCCAGCGAAGAATTGGACACCTGTGATCTGTACAATTGCCGAGGTACAAATTTTCTAATTTTGTAGACTTGACGACGCGTTTCGCGTGTCCCGCCTGGCGAACGGAGTCAATGCGGGGCCGCCGTTAGAAGTGTCGGGCCAGGATTGACCCAGATGTACTAGTATCCGAGACGAGCCAGCCGTCGTTTGAGGTGTAGGGCCACGCGTCATCCTGATTTACTAGTTATCTGAAACTAGCTTCTTTTTCGAAGCAGACCACACGGTCGTTTACCCATAAAGTTTCCCGGTAGGCTGCTCTCCCCCTCGACTATGTAGGCAACACATGCTCCAAGCTCCAATGCTGCACTGATGGGCAGAGACTCACATCTAGACGGTTACTCGTCCACCATTTACACGAGTAGTGCGAACGGTCAGCACCAAGCCCTAGGTGCCTCGGTAACTCGCTGGCCAATTGAGTATGGGCTCGCATTGGTGGTGGTTAGGCCAAGCATGATCAGCGGCTAAGGCTGCATAATTATCAGAGGTAGGATAGGCTTCGAACCTTACCGGGTTGGTAGGCATCTATACTCAGGCAGGCCCCGCGTCTTCTAAGCTTATCATGGGCTCCTCCTAATGGCGGCCGTAGGGAAACGGGTGCCCGACGTAAAACCTAGACTCGCGTGTCCCGGTTCGAAATACCGGAACTCATCGCGCCGCCACGACGCCAGTGAAATTTTTCTGGCGCGGGCTTACATTCCGTTTTGTGTTCAACTGCATTTATTTTGTTGATATGCGATTGTTGGTCGATTACTGTTAATAATTACTGACGTTGTTCGCGTCTTCCAAATGCTGTTGTGAATAAACAAATTATTGATACTAACCGATGGTTTCCTTTCTGTGGGTCTTTGTTATTTTTTTCAACCTCTTTCGTCGTAGCTCACGCGTTCCGCGTGGTTCAACGGAGTCCGACTCGGTAAGTTATTGAACCTGACCTCCTTACTGATTGTACTAATTGGTGAATTAATTTTTTACCCTTTTGATACTCGCTACACCTCCCCGACATTTGGTTTGAGCTAGCTGTTTGGAATAAAAATGTTGACGTTACTATAAGGCATTTTCGTCTAAAGCAATAATACGGATACAGACACCTCTCTTCTTTTTCTTCCAATGGTGATAAAGGTTATTTTGTAATATGGTCTTTACAATTGTGTACCTTTTATTATACTAGTTGAAGAATGTCAAAGAAGCAGTCTTGACCTTTCTTTATCGTTCTCCTTCCAAACTGATAAAGAGTTTCTGTCCGAAATTTGCAACCTAATTTTCTTGGAATTTTAGTTTAACACGTTTTGCAAGTTCGATAATATGTACTGCGATTCTGTTGCTAATATGAATAACGTTAGCTACCGAAACAGCGTCCAGCTTTCCCGACGTCAAAGCCAATTATTAGACGACAAGAAAAACGGTTGAATTTTAATTCACGTGCAAAAAAAGAACAGCAGCGCTGACCAGCACAAAATCCAAAGCTACAATGCATTGGGCGTTCGACTGCTATGGCAGATCCAGGAATTTTAATTAAATTTGACTTTTTCTTGCAGCACTTCTGAACCAGGAAATTAAAAATAGCCTGACTAATCGGCTGTTATCGACGCCATAACGCTCTAATCAATGTTTCACACCGAATTTCCTGGTACTTACGATACATCCATAGCAATGCCGCCACGCATTTGCATGTAATTTGCCCTAGTTACCAGTGGCGGTTTGTGAGAAATCCCAGAGGCACAAGTCATTTAATACAAAGTAAAATAATTTTAGTTTGCTAGCCTGGGACTGGTGGTTCGAATCCAGCAGAATTAGCTTTTATAGGAAATATTTATTGCAGGCCCAAAGATCCTTATCCTTATAAGATACGTCTACAAGCTGACTATCCTTAAATAATTGTAGTTCACTACAGTGACCAATGGTTGAGCTATTCAAACGTCACAGACGTTTCCGTATAGCTATAAACCTAAGGGTGCACACAGATGGTGCAAAATAACTAGCTAGGTACCACAACTACGATAAATACTACATAAGTTCTGCATTTTAATTGCTCACACTTTGAAGTAAATCGTAGGATATGCTGAATAGTCTCACGCATAGAAACGTCCTCGTTGCCATTGGTGTTTTGAGAAAGCCAAAGCCAAGTGTGGTTATTTAATCCAATTTAAAAAAAATAAACTAATGTTCCACTGCCCAAAAAAATACACTTTACTTCTCTTAGTAGGTAATCCAGAGAACCTTTTAGCAACGCGTCTCAACCTACGGCCCCATCGTCTGGTCGACTACCCGCATCATGTGTAGATGTACATGTAAGTGAAATTTGCTAATGTTTTTACAATAGTATATTATTATAATTTATAATAGTTTAATAAGAGGGCCTATTGTGGCACGACGAGCGTAGCGTGGAGTGCTCCAATGGAACGAGTGCTACAATGCCTCTCATCAAACGAGTATAATATACTATTTTAGCTACTCTTCATTAAAAAATAATCAAAAACTGTGAATTTTGACATTTCATAAATATGACTATCTGTTAGTCATCTGTTTCAATTTTATCCATATGAAAATAACAATACAAAAACAGTATTATAATGGACTCTATTGTAGCACTGTTTTCCGTATTATAATAATCATATTGTGACATCAAAGTAGATAAAACCATTTTATAACTAGTCAGATTTACCTAGAATTTTCGCCCTACATTCTGTAATAAACTATAAAAAAAGAAACTATGTGGGTTAATCTCGACTCCATTTCAGGCAAGGCTGATCCAGATTGCTACCAATTTTGGAACTTCGTTTCAACATACACATGCACGTATCAAAACGCCGTAAACTTCCTGAACCTTCGTGTTAGTCGTAGAAAATAGGCCAACCTCCCTAATTGTTACAAACCGCAGCAGATAGTGACATCACGAGTATTCACGGCCGCCAAGGATGTGCCGATGATGATGAGCGGCGCGTATTAGTAACAGACGTTTCCGAGAGTGTTGAACTACCGCCCATCATTCGAGCATTAAAATGTTATTACGAGTGGCACTTGAAGTGCGCAATGAAATGCGACATCGAGTGGCACAATAAAGCACAAAAGCGCTTTTTAGGCGCGCTTCCAGCACGTCCTCCTTCCGGAAGCTGCCCAGCGTCTATTATTAGAAAAACTTTGTATGCGGCACTTCAACTTCCATCAAAATTATTGTTTTATAATCTGCCCGTGGCTCTGCGACAAAATACCTACGATTTCCGAAGTGACGACTGCGGGCAATGAAGTCAGTAACCTTAGCAATTTTGTGCCATTAAAGAAGTTAATATCAATTACTTCAAATTTATTGGACTGGTCGCGTTTGGCTATGATAGAAGATAGCTCCGCAGTTGACTATTTATTTGATAAAAACGTCAGTTTGTTAGTTGTTTAAAAATAGCTCCGAACAAATGAATATGCACACAATAAAATGCATTGACTGAAATCTGCAGTACAGAACTTTTCGTCATGGAACACAAAACTTAATAAATAAAAAATTGTTCACTTTGTTACCAAATGAGTCATCAACGAATTAACCAAGATATTAAACACAACTACATTTTTTCTCAATTTTCGCACTAATATAAATGATATTTTATGGTATATATTAAGTCTCAAAAAGTTATATCAATTTACATAATTAGCAGATTTTTAAGAGTTCTACAACCACAGCAACATAAGTACATACATTGTTCTATAGTTTTTCATCGTTTCGCGATTTTTTCAATGCCTTTGCAAATAGCCATTTTTTTGGTAAATTCCCTAGCTTCGTTTCTTTCAAACAAAGTTGTACGTAGCCTTGGGATTAGATCACTTTAAACGTCTGTGCGTGGAGCAGGTTGTCTATACTCATTTTGGCAAATTTTTGGTGTATTTTGGAAACTTACAATTAGCACTCAGTTTGTTTTGAGAATCTTGGACATGGTAATTTCAAAGTACAGCAATTATCCGTTTTTTTTTAAATTGACAGTCTTCCATTTCCCTTCTGTGTCTGATGACGTAGGATGGGGCTTGCGAAATGAAGTAATCCCATAAAGCTTGGGTCATCCCGCATCGTTTTTGAGGGCTGATGGGACATCTCAATACGTCTGGTTGTATAATACCGCTCGTTGGAGGTCAGGTTTGTTTTATTCTACCTATCGAACATCCGAAGCAGCGGTTACAACCCCCGACGCGTCCCTCTGCGGTCTGTATTCGCTTATTCCGCCACATCGTGTTTGTTACGGGAAGTCAATTCATTTTAATTTTATTCAATCTTTTGTTGGATATTAATTTCGCTCGATTGATTATTTACTGTCTAGTAGGCAGTCTAGCTATCTACTGGTTTAATTAATGTAGCGTATTTTTTTATTAATTCGGTGTTCGTCAATACTTATCAAAATAGTAGATGGAGTAAGTACCACGATAGCGCACTGACTGGCGGTACACTAAGAAATTTGTAAGCGTTGACCGTATATTTAATTGTAAACGCGTCAAGTCCCGAGAAGCCTCTTGACGATAGCGATGCATCTGTGTCTTGGTTTGTTGGGGCGCCTCATCAAACCCCTATCAATTAGGGCTATCTTCGCTGTATTAGTTTCAGCGCCATGTTGATGATTTATGATGATTTATATACATATTGAGATGGTTTTAAGTTCACAATTTGGCTCTGTTTGCAGTGCGAAATATTTAACCAAGTCAATAGAGCACAAAGTTAAGATATTTTATATAATTGCAATTTTAAACGATAATAAAAAGTATACAGTTTATTTACATTAAGTGTTCAGGCAGCTGTACTAGTGTTTGTGGCGAGTTCCACGACGAAAAATTAAAGATTTTTTCAATCCGATCTTCGAGTGGGAACGGCAGCCGATCACCTGAAATTTCCGATCTTCGTCTACGACCAATTTAAGCAACGGAACCCAGAGATCAGCAATCCAGGACATCCGCAGAATGTGCAGGAGCATCCTGAGAGAGATTTGCAGCCAGGGAAGCGTCTCCAGCAGAGAAAAATCAACGACGTCATCTGCGACCAGCATCGTTTCCAGCTCGACAAGATTTTAGGAGGTAGGAACTAACTGTAATTCGAGTGTTGGCGTTCGGGAAAATTATTTAAATACAAGAATAAACCTTGCTGAAGAAGCCTATCGTATTCGAAAGAGTCCAAATACTCCGTGGGATTCTCAAATTGGAAGGCGTCATCAGAATTTGCGTTTTTGCGGGAATTTTTCAAACATCAGAAACAATTGCTTGTTGGCGTGGGTCCTACGTCACCCTAATAACAATGAAGTGTAGGTTTTGTTGCTAAGCAGAATATTGAAATTATTTACCTGACGCTTCTTCGCCTATTTTCACGATTAAAACGTTCAAATTCGCTATATTGCGCGAACAGCTTTATGTGTTTCTATCTGTCAGATTTTGATTACAAATATTATCTACTAAAAGCGAGCAAATAAGCTACTTTGAGACGAATAGCCTAAAATTAAGAATACATTTTGAATGTACTCAAATTCTGATCCCACCTGGGAAAAAAGTTTTTGTGTTTTTCCGTGAGCTAGTATAAAATATTGCAATTCAATAAAATATACAGAGGGGCATTTAACCATTTATTTAAACATTAACTAATACATTTTATTTTAACTAGCCTTAAATTACTGACAGGCAAAGTAAACACAATAATAAATTAACCTGAGAATTGTGTGGTGATTTGCCCTAAAATTAATTTAACTTATTAAATTTTGTGTCAAAAAAATAAATAACAAACAGGCAATTCATTACAATATATAAATAATAACATCCTGGGTTTATTTTCAATTTAATGAACCTAGTGTAATGTAGATACTAATTTGAATCTCAACTGTGCTTTCTTTAATCTGACTCAGGGACAAAAATCGCCGAGAATATCGAGGTTGTTAACATACCCCAAGGTTAACATACCCCAAGAGTTGTATAGGGCGGGACAACGAGAGACAGTGTAAATCCTAAATACCGTGTAGATGCCAATACACAATTAACAGTATACAAAATAGAAAGCAACTACAAAATGTAATTGCAGAAATTACTAACTGTTCGGACTAAATCTTTTCCTCAAAGGTACACGCGAAATAAAATTAAACAAGTACCTACAACCGGCCGGTAAATTTGCACCCATCTGTTTGTGTTTAAGTTTCTTGAACTCTTGATTACATATTAAGATAAGAATGAAAACAATAACACACTTAATACAATTCGGCTTACCAGATTATATCAGTTTTTCCTAAAAAACAAATGTAATCCAACAACTTTACAAATCTAATTTGAAGGACCTTTGAAGTAGTTGTAGCGTTAATTTTTCAAATTTTTAACTGAGCTGTAAAACACCTAATGGAGACCAAAAAGACCCCTTTCTATGCGCAACTTAAAAAAGTGATGCCGAATATCGCAACTACTTACTATTATTATAATTGTTTGTGAACGCAACGAGCGATGGCAACGTTAGCCATAAAAACAAAGTCTACATACAGCTGTTTTTACAGAGACATGACTAACACATCGGATGCAGTTTTTACAACACGAAACGATGTCGCCCAAAGTTGCTACAACGCTCATTACTTATCTCAATTGAGTCCAAAAATTACTGTGGCTCGCCTTGAGTCTATTCTAGGCGTTTTGAATTCTGAGAAAATCTGCAGCGAACAGTAACACCTAAGCACAGAATAATAATAACCAGAAGGATATCTCGTATTACCTGACCGCCGGCCCCGCATAGCCTTGAGACGTTTCTACCCCGAAATTCTACCCCGAAACGGCCAGAGTAGGTAGCGGCTTTGGGGAGAGCCCATGGAATACAAAGGTTCGAGGTCACCCGCTGTCGGCGTCGACATCAATGCGGTTTTGTAGAAGATATCCTTCTGGTTATTATTATTCTGTGACCTAAGCCTGATCCAGGTCGTCGTTGTGCATTGTTTGCGGGGGCCATAATTTCGGAATCTTGCGCCCCAGTTGAACGTACCGCTGTTAGTTATTGTTACAGAAAATTCCGGCTCGTTACAGTCGCGCTTCCGCTCCCAAATTAGTCGAAAGTTTGTGTTTTGAGCGACGAATTGATCCACTGCCACCATGTGCTGGTTCTGTCTTACAACAGACCGGGTCGTGACACATACCCACATCCACCTTTTATTTGGAGCCCGGTCGAGGGGAACTGGAAATGCTGGATTTAGCGGGGTTATTACTTCGAGAAATCCATTTCTGAACGGATTGGAAAGGGAGTTAATACACCACTAAACCATTCGTCGTCGATGGTGGTTTTGGAGCTTAAGATTACGATCAGGCCCGGCTTGAGAATGAAAACATGACAACACATACGAGGCGAAAAGGAAACTTTCTAACCAAAATTGATTTGCATACGATTAAATTTCCTGTAAACAAAACACATACGGAAATCTCAAGCACCCCCAATTAAATGTATTAAGTACATGAGGAAGAAGGGAAGCGGGCCTCTGTTAAAGATATGCAACATGACATGGAGAACAAAACGAATCCCTAAAATTTGGGAAATGGCAGTGATTATTCCGATATACATATAAAAAATGGAAACAAGAAAGAATACAACTACAGACATTTCCCTTCGTCCAAGGAAAACTTTATTCTAGAAATAGTTGGCACAAGCACAATGCGGTTTCAAATCCGAGAGAATATTTTACTATTCAACAGATTTCATATATCATTGAGCACCAGATTAAGAGAAGCGATCAAGTTTCTACCGAAATTCTCAAAACGTAGCTATAAAGAATCACAATAGCTTAGAACGAACTCAAGTAAATAGCGCCTAATTATCTGGTGGTAGCAAGAGCCTCCACGGCGAACTGGAATGCGGAGAAAGAGAAGACGGATATCGAGATAATATGCAGAACGATTGCGAAGCTGAAACAAACAGCAATAAAAAAGGTGGAAGAAAACTTGTCACAACCACCACACTTGAGATGGACATGACATACCTAAAGGAAAATTATAGAACGCGTATTCCATAATAAAGAGATTAAAATAAAAAAATTAGTGACCCGAAAGAAACATCAAGAAATAGGGGATAAACAATACGAGATTAGGCAAAAGAATGAAAATGATAGTAAGCGAGAGAACAAAGTAAAAGACAAAGAAACCAAACCATAGATATAACGTCCAACAACATAGGAGAAAACTCAAACAGTAAAACAAGTGATTAATATAATTATATAAGAGATTGGCGTACAAGTAAAAAAATAAGGAAAACCAAAAATTTAAATGTAAGAATAATAATCTAAGAAAAATAGGAAGTTGTTAAATTTGATATGATTTATTAATCTGCTCGCTTTCCGCGCAACGGTCCACGATAGCCGTTAGTGCAGCGTCGCGATGTCTAAATTATTTAATCCGAACAACGAATTGATACACATTTTAAACTCTCCGCTTCCCGAAACAAAGACCACTTTGTATATATGCAACGCCCGCTAACGGTTGGAAAATGAGCCGTTAAAGGGCCTGCTTCTCAGAGCAAATTTAACTGTCGAATGCCGGAATGCTATCTATAACTGACCAGCGACTAAATACGAAGGTAACACAAATTTATAAACTTTATCTGATACACCAAGGGGGTAATGTTTGGTGTCAAAATGCGCGGATTTAGGTCAGCTACAACACGATACAGATCAAATCATTCTGGCTGACCCCTGGAAAAACTTATAGCTAAATTTAATAAACAATAGTAACTTGACCCTCTCCCCCCACTGCTTTGCCGACCGTTGAAAATAAATACTTCGAGGATCAGCAGCAAAATTCAGACAAGCTCTCCAGGCCCAACCAACTCGTTCGCCGAAGGGCCTAACCGCCTTCTCTGTGGCCGAACCTCAATAAATTCGCCAAGAGTACAATAGCATCCTCGGCAGGGGCACCTCGTGTGCTCCCGAACCCTTCATTCACTAGGCATTTCGCACCTGCAGCATCCTTGGTCGCAACTCTTGTGATTGCCCTGAAGCTACCCTTGCACCCGAAGGCCGAACCAAGTTTCGTCTCCGAATTACTCCAGCCCAGGCCGATCCTCGTGTTCGCTGCGCACTACGCACCAACATCACCCTCAAAGGCATAGAACTTCTCCGCCTCGTCCAGGGTAAACCAATCGACACGCCGCAGTACGCATCCTCCAGGAGGCCGAATCGTTAGTCATCTATATATCGATATCAACGAAATAAAATTATGATCAGTCTCTGCTCTAAAGTGCTGATTAACACACCAGCCCCAAGAAGCCGGACTATTGAAATATATATTGTGTCAACTTATTTTAAGGAAATATCGAACCAAAGCTGGAGAACGATACACCTGCACGAAGAAGAGAAGTAATAATAATAATACGATAATTAAACGGGGCGACATCTAAAGAAGACGTAGACGATGCAATTGTGGAAACAATAAACAAAGAAATTGGGGATGACATCAAAGTTCACACGCTCAAACCGTCAATAGTAAGTGATATCCATGTGGTCACGGTAAGCCTAAAAATGACAGTGGCGGCGGAATTGCTTGAAAATCAATAAATTAAAACTGGATCGATTAGATGCAGAATGCACAAAATTATCAGCCCAGTAAGATGTTATAAATGTCAACAGCAAGGGTATTTTGGCAACGCATATGACCTGAAAGATGGGAATGCAAGAGTTATCAAGGGAAAATGTCTCAAATGTAAACAAGAACATAGCAAAGAAATGTACGAATAATTCCTACTGTTACGAGTGTTATGAAGAGGGACATCAAGCAGCGACTTTGGAATGTGAGAAATACACAAAGCTGGCGGTTGCACAACGAGAAAAGGGAAAAAGGAACACAGAAAGAAGACAAAAAAGCGAAAAAGAACAGTAAATATGTTAAAAATAGCATAAACGAAAGCAAATAGGAGTGGTATGACCCAGGAACTAAGCATTAAATATAACTTTGGAAAAACAGATTGATGGTCATAACATCGGAACGCATATGATAAAGGTACATCGTTCACCAATGATGCATGTGACGTTGCAATAAAGAGTTCTAAGTAACAGAGCCATGAAAGTTTACCAGAGTGGCAAGGGCAAAAGATACGTGTGGATCAGGGCGGGAAAAATACGCTCGCCAAATATCGATGAAGGAGTTTGCGGAAATACTAAAAGCACTAAGAAGCTGCATGATAAACAACGTGGGAGGAAAATAATAGTAAGCGATTTCAATGCTAAATCCCATGATTAGGGATAGAAAAGGTGAAATTATGGCAAAGTGGCTAGCCGAATAAGATCTTCTTTTTGCAGCACTCAATCCTTCGTAGGTTTTGGGTGCGAATACGATGCGCTTTCATTCGTTCCTACTCTGGGTTTGAAGTTGCCAGTTGTACTTATCAGGGGGTGAATTCACATGCATAGTGGGACAGAGTAGGTCACATTATTGATATTACCTTGTGCACACGCAATATAGCAAGACAAGTCAAAGGCTGGAAGGTGCTAAAGGCGGAGAACTTTAGAAACTATCAGAATATAACTTATAACATGCAAATATATAAACACCACAAAAAAAAACTACTGAAAGCAAAAACGAATGCAAAAAAGGACGGAGAATAAAAACCGAGTCTATCCTAATCACTCACAGAAAAATTGCATTGAAATATAAGACATATGCAACGAAGAACAACGCAACATAAACCACTCCTGAATCATGCACATACATGCTGACTGAGAGAGAAAAAGCGAGAAATACCGATAAATAGAAGACTAGTCCATTGGTAACCCCAAGTAGCGGGAAGGCGAAAATGTCTACAAAAATCCGAAAACCAGTAAGAGGAAATAGAAAGAACACGATATCGAAGCTTGAAAAGGAGAGACCAAGACAAACTATGGATAACAGAGGGAAGAGTTAAGAAAAGCAATAAAATCTGCTAACGAAAAAGCATATGGGTTAAAGTATCCGGGGAGATGGATAGAAACATCTGGGGTGAAGGTTAAAAAAATAGCATGAAAAAAGCTGGGCACAATATTCACAATGGAAACAAAGGATGCATAAAAAGTAGCCTAAACATGGGACCAAATAATATCCGAAATGGAAGATGCAGAAACCCCATTTATAGTAGAAGACCTTGAGCGGGTGATAACACAACAATAGCAGTGTCCACAGATATGAAATAAATTGCTGAACAAAGGAGAGTTCCCGGAAAAGTGCAAAATAGTACGCTTGGTTTCACTGGAAAAGCGCAAGAGAGAAAACTCGGAGCAGACGTATATGCCGCTTTATAACGGGTGTCCCAAAATTCGCGCAAGAAGTAATTTTGATAGATAACACAGCTTTTTAGTTGCAAATTGTAATTTTTTTTGACTCATAATTCATAAAGTATACAGTATAGGGTTATGTATGGAATGGGATAGCGGGTAAAAGGCTTCCACCGCTTTTCTAGCACATACGCACTCTTTTGTCGAAATTTTTCATGACCTTTTCGCATAAATGTGGCTGAATTTCGTTAATATAGCGCTCAATTTCCTCCTTCAAGGCGTGGGTAGTCGTGGGCTTGTTCACATAAACCTTAGACTTCAAAAAACCCCAAAGAAAAAAGTTCAACAGCGTTAAATCGCATAATCTGGGCGGCCAATTCTGATCACCAAAACGGGAAATTACACAACCAGGAAATTTGTTTCTCGGGCTGTATGGTATGTGGCACCGTCTTGTTGAAACCACATGTCGTCCACATCCATATCTTGCATTTTTTTTTAAAATTTTTTTTAGAATATTGCTCCACATTGAAACCGCGATGTGCTTTCGTGTAGCGCTCCTTTTTAAATAACCCTGAATTGTCAGCTGTCACACTATCTTTTTTTTTTTCGTTCGCCACACTTTACCGCACAAATGGTGCAAAATTTAAATCTTGAATTTTGGGACACCCGTTATAATGAATATATTAGGAAAACTATTCGCACAACTGGCGAACAAAAGAATATAAAGTGAACTAGAAGAAAAAATGAAAGTATCTGCTCGACAATATGGTTTCAGGTCAACCATCGAAGCAATGAACACGAAAGATTGGGGATGAGGTAATCAAAAGACAGAGGGGAATACTTTTGCCTGATGAATACCATCGATGTGATGATAAAGAAAGATATATCAACTTTCCTGGTGAAGATGCTTGACAGCAACCTAAAAAATAGAAAGTTGGAAATCAGCAACGCGGTGACAATGGAATTAAGATGTGGGGTACAATAAAGGTCGGTACTGGGACCACTCCTGTGGAACATTTACAGTGACGACTTACTCGAACTATCGATCCCAAAAGGGACAACCCTGGCGGGGCATTCGAAGGAGTTGGCGATTGTCACCAGAGAATAAACGATAGAGGAGCTGCAATACAAAACCAATTAAGCTTGCCCCTCCCAAATTGATGTGATGGTGCTGTTAGGATGATAGAAGAGAAGTGACCATAACAATCGAAGAAACAGAAATACCAACAGCCGAAACACTTAAATACGTGCGAGTTATCTCTACCAGAAATATGAGCATGACATAGGTAGCACCTGCTACCACCCTCTTCTTCTTTTTCCTCGTGGTGTAAGCTGAGAGCCTGTGACCACCACGCACTGCGTGCGGTTTTATAAGCCTTCTTAAGCCGCGACTAAACGTATCATACCGGACTAAAAAATAGGGTGTAATAGAAACTACTGTGAAGTTAACTACATACTACCTTATGCAAGTATTGGCCGGACATTGATGTTTCGAAGCCTATCTTCATTTCATAGAATCATGGAAAAACCAGGAAGAAATTACTCTTACGGCGAGGATTTGGCCACAGTAGAACACAGTTTTCTACTGTGATCGATGGCTGAAGCTAGAACAGAAATGGAAATGGCGGTAGGAGAATCCATAACACTAGATAATCTAGCTCAAAAATGCTGGAGATAAAAGAGAATTGGGAAGAATTAAGCAAGAGACTTGTGCATATTATGAAAGTGAAAGAATCGAAGGAACGACAAAGATAAGAATAATACGATAGAAGAAGCAGAAAATCTAACAAGTTACCCTGGTGTAATACTACCGTGGTTCCGGGGTGCTTATCTACTAGCAAGTGAGAGGGTAAAAATCCCACAGTGCCTGGTAGAATAGAAGATCTTCCGGCCAGGTTCATTTTGCAGATTTCCCTCTAACTAAAATAAAAAGTTTAAAAAGAACTCATGTGTAAGACCTCAATTCTTTCTTTTTTATTTTTCTTTAGTTAGAGGGAAACCTTCAAAATGAACCTGCCGGGAAGATTTTCTATTCTCTTCGGAGCGTTTTTCTAGCGTCGCGGCAATTGTGTCGCCGCAAGTGTGGTCTTGCCCGTAAGTGTAACCAATATTCTCCACGCCTGTTTAGACCTTAGCTTTTCCAATTTAACACTTTAAAGATATCTTCCAATAAGTTCGTAAAGCGCTGTGGAGAGACATCGTGTTTCTTTTTCTTGCGCAACTATCTTTCTCTTCTCCGGGATTGAACCGTGTCATTGTTGAAATAGAATAAGTCAACGTTTCGGCCTTTTCCATAAGGAGCTTCGTCAGGAGTGAAGCAAAGAGCTCAACATGCAAACCACGCCAGAGGCGAATCTCTTCTGAGTGACCCGATCCAATCCCGTAATTTCTTCGTTACAAAAGAGGTATATATAGAAAATGACAATTATCTTCTTATTCCCTCGTAGCATGAATTTTTAAAAGTTGCACATATTTTGATAATTTTAAATTTATAGCTTTAGGTATATTTTTGGCTGGACACCGGCCCGAAAATAGCCTTCGGATTCCCATTTATCTTCGTTTGCAATTGTGTTTCAGGTTTTTCACATGGGATCAACGAACGCACGCAGGCGCCCCCTCGATTACGCACCCACGAACATAGACGTCCACCTACGTGCAACACACAAAATATTCGAAGCTCAACTGTTGTTCGCGATTTGGACAGATCATTTGGCAAATCGCGAGGCGACAACATAATCGTGACTCCACCAAGAACTCGTTACAGAAGTTTGTGTTCGGGCCACGTTTAATATAAATCATTCAAAAGGCAGACATGCCTGAAAGATTAAGATTGCATTTCAAAAATAAAAACCATAAAAAACGAACTATAAACAGGGCCCGTGCCAAATACACTTAATTAACATTAACAACTGCATATTTTTAGAAAAGCGCGTTGGTTTTGAATAAATTTCTTAACACAAACTTTCCTCCCCCATCAGAATGTTGAGATTGTAGATCTCTAAATAGTCAAAAACAAATTAAAATTGTTAAAGTTTAGACTACAAAAAGTATATTACAGTTTTAAATAAAGAAAACATGCATATTCCGATAAACGGTTATATAAATGAAAACATGATTTTGAGCCCCTTTTGATATCGTTACAAAGTATTTGTGAGAAATCGCATCGTCATGCTGCAGGAGCACTCCTTTTCCTTGTCGTCCACGGTGTTTGATCTTGATTTAGTCCCGCAATGTGGTCCGAAGGTCGCATTTGATGGTTCGACCATTGTGAAGATAGTCGATAAGTAAGACTATAATAATTTTAAAATGTGTGCAGAATACCTGTTGTCTAGGCCTTTAAAAGTATCTAAAATCTTTATTAGTAATAATAACAAGATATGCTTTAAAATAATTCAGTCGATTACTCTTGTTTATTCACATTTCATTTTAAATTGAAAGTGAAAGTAATATAAATGTTGTGTTCAAAGCCTCAAAAAATGCGCTGTGCCTACGCACTAAAATGTAACTGTCTCCTCGTTAACCAAAACCAAAACAAGTTGCAAAAGCTCATCCCACGGGCTGGATTGCAAATTATGAGCCGCTTAATAATCGCCTATGCGTTAGTGCATTAAAACTGCGATCAATCGGCAATTCGGACTGCGTCGCGCTGACGTACGCGAATTTCGCAACCGAGGAGAATCTTTAAGAGCATGAGCTCATTTAATCAAGTCCTGGTTAGTCTTGAATGAATCATAGAACCACTTACCGCATTTTAACTAGCATCCACGTATCGCCGACCGGTTTTTCTAGCTCCGGCGACGTAATAGTAGTACTGTTTGTTTTTTGTAATTACGTATCTATGGCTTGTTGCGGCGTTAAAAATTTCGCAACTGCAGGCACGCCACGAATTTAGCAACGACCCGAAGAGGCCATCCAGCTTGACCTTCGCTGGAACGTGATTCACGCGGTAAGCATGTTGGTGCCCAATTCTACGGCAATTGCGGCAGTTTTAGACATAATTAAAAATAGCCTACTTCTAATAGTTTCTTAAAAAACCGGCTGCTTTGTAGTTCACAAAAAATTAAAACCTGGAACTTAATTTAAATTGTTCTATTTGACAATATGCAGTCTTCGTTACGCGGTTACGGTGATATTTTGTTGTGCTGTTGCAGGGTACCTACCTACCTTCCTACCTACCCTGTCAATAGCTGAATAAAGTGTATTGAGAAATACACAATCATAAATTAGTATCAGCAGTTCTGATTTCAATTGTATCCAACAATATAGAATCTTAGATTCTGCGAGAATTTGGGCCCATGGGAACAATTAACTATTATAAATCTAAATTAAAATAAAAAGCTCCGATTTCAATAACTGTATTCAACTATATAGAACTGCGGATACTACAGGAATTTGGCTTCGCAAGATAAGATAACGATCACAAATTAGAACCAGAAGTTCTGATTTCAGTTGTATCCAACAATATAAAATCTTATTAGATACTACATCAATCTGGACCCCTGAGAAAAGTTAACGATCATAAATTAAAATTAAAAGCTGTGAATTCAGTAACTGCATCTAACAATCTAAGATACTACAATTTGGCTCCATGAGAAATGTTTACTAAGAGAATTTGGCTCCATGAGAAAGGTTAACGATCATAAATTTGAATCAGAAGTACTGATTTCAATTGTACCCAATAATAAAGAAACACTGATAATGAGAATTTAGTCCCATGAGAACAGTCAACCATCATAAATTGCATCTAGAAGTTCTGATTTCGACTCTATCTAACAAAATAGAATCTTAAATACTACAAGAATTCGGCACCAAGAAAAAATGTTACGATTATAAATTAAAATCTGAAGTTCTGACAGTTGTATCCAACAATAATATAACCTAAGATACTACGAGCATCCAACAATATAGAATCTCCCATACTGCGAGAAAATAAACGATCATAAATTAGTATCAAAAGTTCAGATTTTAATTGTATTCAACAATATAGAATTTTTGATACTACGAGAATTTGGCTTCATGAGAAAAGTGTAGGACCATAAATTAAAATAAAAAAATTCTCATTTCAATTGTACCCAACAATAACGAAACTGGTACTACAAGAATTTTGTACCATGAGAAAAGTCAACCATCACAAATTAGATGTAGACGTTCTGATTTCGATTGTATCTTACAACATGGAATCTTAAATATTACAAGAATTTGGCACCCCTAAAAAAGTTAACGATTATGAATTAAAATCTGAAGTTTTGACAGTTGCATCCAACAATAATATAACCTAAGATACTACGAGAATCCAACAATATGGAAACTCCCATACTGCGAGAATTTTCCCCAGGATAAAAGTAAAAGATCATAAATTAGTATCAGTGGTTCACATTTCAATTTTATCCAACAATATAGATACTATTACAATAATTTGGCTCCATGAGAAAGGTTTATTATCATAATTTAGAATCAGTTCTCATTTCAATTGTATTCAACAACGTAAAATATTAGATACTATGAGAATCTATCAATTTGAGCCCACGAGAAAAGTTAACGATTGTAAATTAAAATCTGAAGCTCTGACTTCAGTTGTATCCAACAATAATTAAAACAAATATATTCTGAGAATACAACCATATAGCATCTTAGATACTGCGAGAATTTGGCCCTAAGAGAAGAGTTAACGATCAGAAATTAGAATCACGAGTTCTGATTTCAATTGTATCCAACAAAATAGAATCTTAGATACTACGAGAATCCAACAATTTGGGCCCATGAGAAAATGTTAACGAATATAAATTAAAATCTGAAGCGCTGAATGCAGACGTATCCAAGAATAATAAAACCTAAGATCTTCGAGAATCCAACAATATACTGCGAGAATTTTGCCCCAAAATAAAAGTTAACAATCACAAATTAGAATCAGAAGTTTTCGTTTCAGTTGTATCCAACAATAAAGAATCTCAGATACTAAGAAAACTTGGGCCCTTGAGAAAATTTTACGATCATAAATTAGAATCAGAAGCTTTGATTTGAATTATATCCAACAATACAAAGTCTTGGATACAACGAAAGTTTGCTACAGGGAAAAATGAAAAAATATAGATTAGAACAGTTTGAGAAAGCAAAAGGTTGACCCCACGCGATAAACAAAAAAATACATATTACAACCAGAACTTCTAATTTTAATTGCTGTATTCAACCAAATATGTACAATCTTAGATAGCCTACTACGAGAATTTGGTCGCACGCGAAAAGCTTAAGATAATAAATTAGAATCAGAAGTTCTGATTTCAAATGTACAGCTCATCCAAATTTAGAAGGCACTCGGAAAATTCTTGAACTGATAAGAGAAATTTGAAAATATCCTAAGAAATAGCCTTTGTACATTCTGCCAAGAAGAAGCCGCGTGGCGCTGTTCGGTAAGCGCCAGACTTGCATTAAGCAAGTCCTCGGTTCGAATCCCGCGGGGGTCGGAATTTTCCGCCTTGGCGATTGGAATCGGGCTCGGTGAGACCATTCACAGTTGGGCACCAAATTAAGTGTGCCCTACTCAGAACGCGGACCTAAGAGATAGAGTAACAAGGTCAACACATCACCAATACACACAATTCATACAATGATTGCTGCGCAAGCACCAAAGGCGCGATCCAACTCTGTATCCCGAATCCGGGACAAGTTGATCATTGTACCGCCAGATGCCAGCGCATAAAGCACCAGCCTCGACACCGCAAGGTAAATGAGGTTACAGATAATACATACAATATACAATACATACATACATACATTCTGCCAAGTTGAATTTACCCCTATACTCAACCATGGAGATAAATAACATTCATTTTTCTTTCAATTACAGTCACACTTCATATACTGAGTGACAGACAGTCCTGTCAATATAAATTTAATAATCTGAATCAAAAGTTTTTATTTCAATTGTATCCAACAATAGAATCTCAAATACTACGAGAATAAAAAAATATAGAATATCAGATAGTAAGAGAATTTGGTTCCGTGACACAAATTAACGATTGTAAATTAGAATCAGAAGTTCTCATTTCAATTGCATCCATCGAAATAGGATCTCAGATACTACCAGAATCCAACAATGTAGAATCTCTGATACTATGAGAATTTAACAATATAGAATTTTAGATAAAACACGAAACTGGACCAATTCCAAAAATTAGCACCCTAAAATGAGAACCACACGTTCTGATTTCAATTATTTATTTAACAGTTTACAATCTTGGATAGATTACTTCTAATAAGTTATATGTAATTGTAATTCCGGTATTCAATTATATAAAATATTGGAGAAGACAGGTTGACCACGCGTAATAAACAAATAAATGCGTATTACTACCAAAAGTTCTCATTTTACATTGTAAATGTATTTATTGCCCAACAGAAAAATGCCTATTATCGGACAATGCGCAAGTACAGTAAATATAATATTAAATAACATATACAAACATAATAACTAACTACATAGATAAGGTGATATAGAATACTATATACATGCAACACATCTAAATAGAATGAAATAGTACAACAGCGTGAACATGTGCTAATATTAATGCAGATTTTAATTGTAGTATCCAACCAAATAAAATCTTAAGATATTACGAGAAATTGGACCCACGAGAAAAGTTAACGATCATAAATTAAAATCAGAAGTTCTCATTTCAACTACGGCGAAAGTTTACCTACGGGAGGAAAGCTAAAAATGATCGATTAGAACAAGACGTTGTAACTGTAATTGTTGTATCCAATAATATAAAGTGTTAGAGAAGGCGGAAGATTCGTCCCACGTAATAAGCAAAAAAACTATGTATTAGAACACGAAGTTTACATTTTAATTTGATGCATACAACAGTATAGAACCTCAGATACCACGAGAATTTGGCCCCACGATCAAGTTGAAAATTATAAGTTCTAATTCCCGATGTTCTGTCTGCCCAACAATGTCCCACGAGGAAGTTAAACGATCATAATTTAAAACCAGACGCTTAAATTTCAATTGTTTATCCAACAATATACAATTTTGGATACGGCGACAGTTTGATCCCTGGAGAAATGGTAAAAGCTAAGATCACAACCAGAAGTTCCAATTTTAATTGTTGTATGCAACAGTATAAAATCTTACATACTAATACTAGCATACTACGACAATTCGGGCCCCACAAGAAAAGTTAACAATAATCAATTTGAAGAAGTTTCGATTGCAATTTTTTATACAACAATATACAATCTTGGATATGACGAAAGTTTAGTCTCGGGAGAAAAGGTAAAGCCTATAGAGTATAGACTAAAGATTAAAACAAAAATTATAAGTAGTGAAAGCTTAGATAAGATGCAATTTTTTTCCCGAGAAAAAGTTAAAACCTATACATTACAATCACAAATTTATAATTATTGTATCCTACAATATAGCATTAATCCCCGTGATATACATAAAATATGAATTAGAATCAGAAGTTTGATGTTGGGAAACAGTCGAAGTGCATATTTATTAAATACCGCATGACAACTATAAATCCGAGTGCTCGGATAAATTTTACTAAAAGGAAAAGCACAACTGTTTCAAGTGTTTCATGATATTAAACCTGATTTAAATGCTTCATTTCATTCGGTAGCAGTTCGATGAACAAAGATTTCAATTACAACAAATCTTCTGGGTGAAAAGTGAAAGTGGTACTAATCTTACATACAAATGGCACAAAGTTCTGCAAGAAGTTTTAGCTTCAGTCGTTGTAGCGGACAATATAGAGCGTGGATATTACGATATGCTGGCTCAATGAGAAAATATATTTCGACTGTGACAGAAACGAAAGTCAAAAATTTGCTGAAAAGCATATACATATCAAATGCTGTAGGCAACTGAAAACATATCAATGTTGTCAGATGCATTCTATTGAAGAGGTAGTAACCGATCCTTGCGGTTCGATATCAATGTTTCATTTTTATTGATATCAATTTGAAAAAGCTGTTTAGTAGATATACTACAGACATATGGCAAGTGAAGGTGACACAAATCTTATATTTCTTAATTTTATAAGCCAAGCGGCAACAACGTTTGATCCAATAATATGGAATTCTGATAAAAGAAACCAAAACCAGCGGCATATAGCAAATCGTTCTATAGAAATCTAATGTAAAATTCCACATACTTATTTCGACACTAAATATGCAGAGGAACTACTACTATCTTCCTCGTCCAGCTGCTTGTGTAATGGTCGTAAGTACGTGACTCCCGCGGATTTATCACATCGCCATTCTGGAATTGCTGCTCTTTCTAGAAAACAATACGGCGAACATGCAGTCCCTTTCCTGAGTTATTATAATATGAAGTTTGCATGATTCACAGGTCACAGGTGACCTCATCGACTACCCAACCTACCTATCCGGCCACGGTTCCCTGACCGTCTCAATTGTCTGCTCGCGACTGCCAAGTGAAAGCGAACATGTGCGGAGAACGATCGGCATTACAAAATGTTTTGAAACTTTATTTTTGAAGAAGGAAGTATATTTATAGCTACAAGGGAGGGAGAACGATTGGTTAGTTTCGATTCCATGCTTTTATGATTCCTTCAACAACAGTAACACGCGTTACCTAAACAAAATGAAGTAAATTGAATGGTAATTATTAAAATTGCTTCCCTCGCGTCAACACCTATACCACTGTGAATCAACGTCAAATTGGCTTAATCTTATATTTTCCAATGATGGTTATGTAGTACACATTTAAATAGCTCTTTTTATTTATTACTAGCAACATTAATGCAATTAGAGACATAATTTAATGAAATTCTGTTCTGTTCCATCTTATCTGCCGTTAAATTAGATTTCGTTAGTGACTTATAGTGGAACTGACCTCAGTTATTATCGAAACAAACAGCAATTAGTGAATAGAACATCTCAACTTCTCAGGTAAACATTTATTGTTTAATTTTAGACGTGACGCATTAGGTTATGAATAGTACTGCTTTCCGGAAGGATTTGGATCTGGTTTTATACCTTATATAAACGTTCTGGCCTTTGAGGGTTTGAGGATCAACTCTGTTGCGCTCTGGATACCTCGAGACAGCTATGGCGCCTTCAACAAATCCACTACAATTTTCCAATCACTCATATGAAGATCCCTTCACGCTGCTCTTCCACGTTCAGGTGAGCGAAGAATAATACAAGAATATCGTTCAACTAATTTCCATTATTTATTTTTCTTTAATTGTACTGCTTCAATCTTCCTCCAAGTGCATATTATATTATTTTATAAAAATATATTCAACAACTTGCCATAACCTCACTTTCTCAGTTATCTTCGGCATTCTAAATCTTGTTTTTTACATATTGTACAGCTACTTGGTCAAGATCTTGCTGTTTCGGCAAGCTACCTACTAGGGATGTTCCGAATATACAAAAATTCGTATTCGCGAATACGAATAGCGAATACAAATACATACTCTTATGAATATTCGCGAATACGAATACGAATACATGACCTTGAGTGAATAATATCAACATCAACATCGTTTTTGTACGCGCTGCAAATTTTAGAAATAGTATGGAAAATAGTTTTGTTTTTTATTTAATGTTATAGAATGGTTAATATTAAAAAAAAATGTTTTATTTAATGTATGAATACCTGTTTCATATTTTTATTAAAATTCTTATCTATATTTCTATAATTTTAATGTCAAATACTCGTATAATATTCGTGTTAATTTTGGCGAATACGATTACGAATACAAATATTTAAAATATAGCGAATACTCGCGAATACGAATACGAGTATTTGGAACATCCCTACTACCTACCGATACTGTGAGAACGAACATAAAATAAAGTGGTGAATACATTTGAAATTCGATGTAAATTGAGCCCCACTCTGAATTAAGTTTCCCAGTGTTAGTTTTCTGTATTAAATTATTAAACAAAATAACATGATGTTTATGCAAGTGTAATATTTTCTGAACTAACAATTCTAAAAAGGAATCTGTCCCCAACTTTTAATAGCTTCTATATTTTTTTATATGTGGCGAATCCAATATAGATGCTGAAGTGCAATATTTAACATAACCTTAATTCGCATCCCGACGCGCTATCCACTTCGCATGCAGAGCGACCAGCGCTGTTCATACCAGCCTTAATGAACAACAATAGCAGCATCATTCGCAGGTGAAGGAATGTATATGGCAGAATTATTCAAATTCCCCGCACCGAAACAGCTAATCGAGAGCGAATGCGATAAACGGCAGCTATGTGCAACCGCGTTGGGAATGTTGTGATTGCCTTCTTCGTAGCGACAAGGGCAAGTAAATCATCGGGAACTGACTGCAGTTGTGCACATCTGCAACGCATTTGTGCTGGTTGGCTCTAAATAAACGGACAGTAAAGTGCAGCAAAAATAAGCCTTTGTTCCGGGAAGATTTAATTTCTCATCATCGACAATAAAATGCTCGTCACTGAGACAGGGCCTCCTATGCTCGTAATTTTATTGCCGATCGTTTCAAGAGAACAACGAGCCCTTTAAGGCGAACTGTCGTTCTTTGTGGTACGTAATATATTTGGTAGGATCTCACGATCTGACAAAAACGTGTAACTTTACATTAAAAAATCATTTTAGAAACAGGGGGTAAAGAAGCTGTCTGCAAATGGGGCGTTTAAGATACATCTGTGCTGCCCATTAAATGGAGCTTTCGGTGTATGAACCAAAGAACCACAAAGCATTACCATTCCGTCATTTAATGTTTGTTAATAACATGGAATTGCACGAAATGAAAGTCAACGACCGTTACATCACGAAGTTAATTTTCTCTTCAACAGATGTAAATTTTTGGAGTGGTTTTAAACATATCCAGTGGGTTAAAATAATTTCAATTTTGAAAAGACCCATCCTTGAGTACTACAAAATTAAATTTGAGTGCTTTTATTAAATGTGTGCAAGAGCTGTGATTGGTCTCGTTTCCCGTTCCTCCATTGAACTTCCCTGGATGTTTTCTATAACGGCATCAAAGTACATATTCAACTGCAATTTCTTGGTTAATGCTACTTGAGAAAGTCACCTAGATTTGGTCTCTTCCAAACTATATTTTGCAAGAAACAAGTTCGCTCTAAATGAACCGGAAACACTATTCTGCAACCTACAACTTTCTTCTCGTAACAGTAAGTAAACCACAAATTGCTCAGTTTACACCGCATTGCAGCTACATAAAAAATTGCGAAATTCAATAACAACGCGCCTGCCAGGAGCCGAAAAATGCCATTTTAAAGTGCGGGGTGACTGCATCGGAATTGGTCACGCTGTCATTATTGAAATTATCCGAAACATGCAATTTATATGGCACGGCGGCGTTTCATAACCCAATAACATGAAGATTACTGAACCGAAACGACAACAATAAATGAATTATTTCCAGCTAGATGTTTTGAGCTCAAAGGAACGGTCTGGTCTGTATTGCGAGAGTTGCTTTGCTATTGTATCTCGAAGGGAATTAGTTCATTATCGCTGGTTTTGTACGGCTAATTACTAACTAACCTGATCACAGATAATGTCCCACTTCTTCTCGTAGTCGTAGTTTTTTAACAACTTCGCTTTGTCGGGCGGGAGATCCATGGAAGCCTGGAAAGAGAAACAAGTGTTACATACACTTTACTTTTTACTTTACCCGTACATTCTGATATTGTTTATCGATAAGGGTGGTAAGTACTGAATAGGTTGTTACGATTTGCGTTCTTTAATTAAATGAACTATGTAGGAATATACTGTACTTTAGTTAGCTGTAAGCCATCTGTATAATATTTTAAGGTAAAATTCGTAGGAAAAATGTCATATTTAAATTACAACAAGCGGATGTTTAGAAACGTGCCTTTCGTTTGGGAAGCTGGAGATATTCCAATCTCACGAATAGATTAGAGTAAGTTTATGCAGGTTTTACTTCATAACCGAAATATTGAGTGCTGTATATGACCGGTACGTGATTAGAAGAAGCAACGGGTGCAACTCGATCATAAAAATTATTTGCAGCTGGGACCAAATGCTTTTAGTAGAATTTTAATCCTTTATAGCGGTAATTTCCAAAGGGTCCGAGCAAACCACATTTCACCGTGGGAAAGCCTCAAACTTTTAAAATTCATAGAACTATTATGAACTATCACGTCCGTGTGTACGTGCCAAAATTCCAAAATTTAGACCAGCTCTGATAGGTTATTGGGAACTTTGTAAACGCCCACCGAGCTTTCTTGGTCAGAATGGACTTAGAATTAAGTTAGTTAATAAGAAGATGTAAATACGTAAAGTTAAGAAACAACGCTATTAAACTTAAGTGTTCTGTAAACAGCAGAAAAATAAATGCAAGTGTTTGTACTTAAGTGTTCTTATTAATCTCGCAACAATAGCTTTGGTCTTCGTGTCCGAGTGTGTTTCAACTAAAAGGATTGCCAGTCACCCCGACTTTAGGCGTCTCGCAATAAGGTATACTATATTTGTCGTCGCATTACTTTGACATTTCCTTCCACTACCTATTTCTTTTGCAAGCAGTGGCGGGTTGCTATAATGAGGCATGGCTCTACCATAACAAACCAGTAATATTTTTCTTTACTCTGAAAAATCATTTTTGTTAAGTATTTTTATCATTATTCTCATTTTAAAGCTCAAACAAAACACGACTAATTTAAATTTCATACGATAAGCGCTTCACGGACGCACTGGAGCCAGACTGAAGCGGCTCGGTTTTTCGAGAGTTTATAGACCGCGGCGGGGAGAGAGCGGCGAAGAAGATATCTCCAAAGATACGTGATTTAGGCTTGAATCGGAGCCACCTCAACTTAGGCTCGCTCGAGCACTCGGACCGCGGCTGATAGCAGAACATCTTGAAATAAAATACGTCGAGCATATACTTATGTATCTTCAACAGTGGAGGTGCAATTTTTTGGACGAATTAGTATACGTTTAAACGAAAAATGAGAAGAGATTTTCGATTCAGTTCATCCATCAAAATTCTTCACGAGCCGCCACTGTTTGCAAATGCATTATAGGATCGCATGATTACATAGCCACAAAAATTGAAACTAGAAATAAGCTCACCATGGAATTTACACGGAATATATCTTTATGACACACAGCAATATCAATATCAATGGTTCGCCACATTTCTTCCTTGAAATTCACAAGTCAGATGTTTGGCTTGCCCCAAAAGGTCTCAAAATTGTGTTCTTCAAATTAATCTGTGTCATTTCCGCAACTTTTGATAACATTCAAACAAAGTTTCAATCACAAACAAGATAATCGCATGTCCGTATTATTATTCTTACCAAATTCTAAATTTTTTATCTTCAATGTAAGTATAAACAAATATTTTACTTCCGAAGGTGCGTATGAATCGCCAAAAAAAAAAATGCTTCTGGACATTTTCACACCCTAACTCACTATTCTCGGCGATTTTGGTCGTGAGTCGGATTAGCATTAGATAAATCACTGATCTCTAGCTACTAAATAGTGTAGCGGGCACAAACAGCCATGCACAACGACAATAAATAACGCCTGCGAATCGGATTAAAGAATAAAGTGCATAAATACTGAACGAGCAACTTTCGGTAAAGACCCCCTCATATGCCAGCAGGAGGTGCACTATAAATCGACAAGAGGTGCGAGTGCTTGACAAGCTATAAAGACGGAATGTCAGAACGCGCGCAATTAACACAAGAACTAGAAGTCTTGCTGAACTGCAGGGGCGCCGAACGCGCGCTACAGAGAATCCTGTCTTGCCAGACCGACTATTACTCTAAGAGGCGGAAGAGCGTCGAGGTCGTAAAGCCCTCGAAGACATAACGACTGCATTGGCGCAATTAGATGAATGGAGCGATTCCTGACCCCGTCGGGGGCCATAAATATTTTCGCTGACGCAAAACCCTCGAAGACATAATGACTGTTGGCACATCCGAAGACAGGAGATTACAACTTTAAACCCATCCAGACAGACGAGTTGAGGGCCGTAAATCCTTTGGTTGATGCAATGGGACCACAGAAAATATAAGCACGATCGGGGCAAGAACCCCAGCAATTCGTACACGCTCGTCCATCGAGCTCCGACTTGACATCCGAGGTTTTACTGTTGTCCCGCCAGTTAATAATCGCGCAAAAAATATATTTGTGTACTTAATGCATTGATTTGTTTGTTGGAAGCTTTTTTAAAATTATGTATATTAAATTGTTGTTGATATCCATAACGTATTTATTATTTCTATTTGCGTGAGTGTAAACAACTACCAAAACAGAACCAAAATGGGCGCCAATTTCCGTCTTGCGACGATAATTTCGGTGTAACCAGCAATAATTTAAACCAATCCCACTTACCATTGGGGGCTTCCTTCTTACACAACTTTAATCTACAAAAAGTAAAGGTAAGGAAAAATATCAAAAGTACAATTTAAGTACCGAGGCTTTTATTAATACTATAATACTCCCAAGGAACAACACGATCAATCAAATAAAAATATTTAAATTGTTTGTGACATATAATTGATTTAATTACGTTAATAATTACATTATATTGGGTTGGTTATATTTAAAACAACTCATAAAGTTATTATTAATATATATTTTTAAAGTATTAAAATAAGCATTGTTTCAGCAAATTCGTGATGCTAAATAGTAAGAGGGAATTATGCTAGCACAGAAAATATTAAATCGGCGCTGGAATATAAGTTACTTACAAAAATTGCAGATGTCTCTCGAAAACGAGACGCATTTATAATTAAATTCTCGCTGCTTCATAAAAACAAGCTTTAGCTGGACGCCATGGCGTTAAATGAAATGGTCCGTCTACTATTTCACTATCAAATGCATAAGTTGCACGTTCTATTTCTCGCTCCTGATAGTTTGCACTCAAACGAACAAGGTGCGCATCTCCTACCACATTTATTCTACTAAACGCAGATGCGCGCATCGGAGATTGCCAAAAAAAGCGATCCCTTCAACGCGGGTGCAGATACGGTCCTTTATGCCGACTCCTTTGTTGTCCGCGGAACAACAATGGGAAGCATTGGTTGTACTTGTGAAAAAATTCTAAAACTTCTCATACAAGGAGAAATCTTGGTTGGATCGCATACGTAAGTTGTTGATACTGTTTGTAGGCCCAACAGATTGCACATAACGGAAACGAGCAGTAATAATCAATCAGAAACCTGGATGTTTTCGGTCCGATTTTCATAACAATGCGGAACTACAACAGATTAAAGGGATGAAGCCCCGGCTCAACCAAGACCGGTAATTTTCAGGAAGGAGCAAAATTAATCTAGGCAATATGCTCCACATACAGGCGCTTAAGGTGACCTAATTCGAAGGGTATAGAATCGCTAGTTTGAAATAAAGGAGCTTCGGAACCTACCAAAATGACAATTTTCCAGGCATTACAAAAATATTGCGAAATAAGCGAAAAAAACATTTTGGATAGTTACATTGCTTTTGTCAAACATTTATGTATCCAAAAACACTTGTCTACATCTGTTAATAGACATCTTTACTAATACTAATGAGTTCACACAAATGTTCTTCAATTGAAACGCTCCCCTTGGCCTCTTCCACGTTTAGAAATAACATACCACCACTAAAGCAAACTAAGTACGGTCCTGCTTAATTAGCACGTACCGTATGCAATTTTAAGCTTACAAACTGCTAGCGTGAATTTACCGTTTTTTTATTACGCATCGTTTAACATTCGCGCCCGTTGCAAGAAACACGTAACGAAGCATTTATGCTATCGCACTGACGAGGGAAATATTTTCTGATCAAACTGTATTTTTGCAATCGTAGGAGACGGTACTCATATTTGCACTTAGTAGATTACTTTTATCTACGTACACTACTTCGCCGATTTACTGTATGTGTAGTTATTGTTTACAGTAAATTCGAAGCTACGGACTTTTATGGAGCACGAGTTTTTATTAAAAAAAATCCCCGATAAAATCCATTTGCAATTCTGGTGTAGTAAACAACTGGAATGTTCTATGTGATATCAACCACAAATCCGGCACCGCGAGCGCGTCACATCCGCCAAATTGCTTACCTACATGAAAAACGCAAGCTAGGCAATTAATTTTACAAAGATAGCACTAATATTTCATTCGCATTATTCGTCCTTCCGTTATGACACCATTGTCTTGGCTACTGAACATATAATAAAATTCTACACTTTTAAATTGTAGAAAATCCATTCTTGAACGAATTAATATAAACCGTGAAACATTCGTAATTTCCAGAATAGTCATTTTCTTTAAACATCAACTTTTTACATGGAATGAGGAATCGTACAGGTTATTTCATGTGCAAATTAAAGAACTACCGAAAATTCTCTGCTAAATTACTTCATCGCAACTACTGTTTGGAAACAAAGACCATTAACTTTTTGCCACGAAATAGAGAGTCCTGGAGACTAAACATTTAACTGTCATTTGAGAGACTGCTTGCTGTGTAAAATAATTCGACCATAATGTCCCTAATTCCCTAGAATATGTCATCATTAAATGGCAATTACTGTGAAAGTTGAGTTGAATTTGCTCTTTCCTTTCATAGCGGGCTCTGCAGTCTAATGCCAGATATCAACCAAATTGTGCTTCCTCTTTTATTCAGTTACGGAAATAAGCGAGTCGTACGCAGGCAAATTATTGTCTAGGAATTTTACCTTTAATAGTATATTATATCATGAGGGACTAAAGTGCACCATTTAATCCCGCGAGTGGAGTTTGTTGCCTCGAGGGCGAAGCCCGAGGGCAATAACCACTCAAGGGATTTAGGCACTTTAGTCCCAAGGTATATACGCTATTTTTTGCACTTTTGGGAACATTATCATCAAACATTTCCAAAATTTGGAATCTGTCAATTTGGAAACTGACAATTATAATTTATTACAAACTGAATTGCAGCAGGTCCTGGATAGCCTGAATCAGTTGGCAGTACTGAAGTGTATTGTCAGTATATGTCAAATTCGACATTTGCAGGTTAAGTTTTACGTCAGTGTGTGTCAGATGACAAACAAAACCTAACCTACTAACCTCGTTTGTACATAAATTTACCATAGTTACGGTATCATTTTTACTTTAGTCCCTAGGGATTAAATGAGTTACTTTAGTCCCTAGGGATTAAATGATCTACTTTAGTCCCTGTTTACGAGGACTAAAGTATCAACTTTAGTCCCGGAAGTGCAAAAATGTAATTTATGTGCGACCGGGTGAAATTGGTTACTTTATGCCCTATTTTTAAGGGCGTAATGTGTCACTTTTCAGCCCGAAGGCCATAAAGCATTTTACGGTCCGTTTAGTGCCTTGCTTGTCAGTTTGACAAGCAGTAACATTGTAGGTTGAAAAAATTTATAAAAATTATAAATCTGGTTTTAATTGTGAATATTCTGGTCCGTACGTATGTTGTACGCACCTCGTGCATAAATAGAGTGTATGGACCTCGTCGTGTTAAGAGCCCGCGGTTACGTCTTCGGCTCTAATTTTCACAGTGCGGGCCATAAACGCCTTTGATACATAAATAACTATTATGTTGCCTCATCAAATAACATTTACAATGAGCTTCAGCCTACGAAATTGGCAATACTTATCCGTTTAGGGGTTTTCAAAAAAAAATATCAGAATTTTACTCATACTAACTTGTGTTTTATTAAGCGACTTCATTTATTTTGCAATTTAATAGTGCAAATTTCACTTTGAAATAATAAATCAAACCAGCTGATATGAACTACCTTTGATGATCGAGAGTGTGTCGCGTTCCAGTGTGTAGTAATGATGATTTAAAGTAGAATTCTATATTGAAAATGTGTTTTCCAATAGAAGATCACCAATTAGATAAATATTTCTGCTTCTTGGGCTTATAACAATCACACTAACGCCTCTTAAGTGTGCCAGGCGTGACGGAATCAACACGCAATAAAAATTGAGTAGGACCGACAATAGATATGATGTTCCTATTATACAGTGTGTCCCAGGATTGATGTTACAAGAGGTGAGATGGACTAAACATTTTTAAATTTTATTTTAAGGTTCTGGGATTCGGTCCTGCTTGGTTTGAAAAGAATTTTAAGAATATTTTCAGTTTTTGAAAAACAAGTAGGCCTTGACAGAGAAGCGAAGACTATTTTATTTTCAGGTAAACTACCCTTTTTGTTCATGATACGGCAAAATTTTATTAAGAAAAATTGTTTAAAATTATAGTTTATGGCCCTATACAAAATTTCAGAAAGATTTGTCGACTTTGATTAAACCGTTATTTTTTAGATTAAACAAATTGCATTTATTAAAAATGACGGTTTCATCTAAGTCGACAGATTTTTCTGAAATTTTGTACATGGTCAGAATATCTCATTCTGAACAAGTTTTCTTAATACAATTTTTCCGTATCATGAACAAAAAGGGTAGTTTATCTGAAAATAAAATACAATTTTCTATAAAATAACGGTTTTTTCTAAGTCGACAGATCTTTCTGAAATTTTGCATAGGGCCATAATTTATCATTCTAAACAACTTTACTTAATAAAATGTTGCCGTATCATAAACAAAAAGGGTAGTTTACCTGAAAATAAAATAATTTTCGCTTCCCTGTCAAGGCGTACTTGTTTTTCAAAAACTGAAAATATTCTTAAAATTCTTTTCAAACCAAGCAGGACCGAATCCCAGAACCTTAAAATAAAATTTAAAAATGTTTAGTCCATCTCACCTCTTGTAACATCAATCCTGGGACACACTGTATAATAGGAACATCATATCTATTGTCGGTCCTACTCAATTTTTATTGCGTGTTGATTCCGTCACGCCTGGCACACTTAAGAGGCGTTAGTGTGATTGTTAAAATATTCTTAAAATCCTTTTCAAATCAAGCAGGACCGAATCCCAGAACCTTAAAATAAAATTCAAATTTTTTTAATCCATCTCACCTCTTGTAACATCAATCCTGGGACACACTGTATGTGGACGTGCTTTAACCACAGATTCAAAAATGATCTCATTTAATTGAACTTACCCCTATGCAAATGCATTTAGCTATACCATTACTGTGCTTTAAAGTTTAAAAAATCTGCTTACTATCGTGGGCTACTAGTGAATGTAACATGGGTGTCAGGGTATAGTTCAGACTGTAACCGTTGAATGGCAACTCCCAAAACTGTTTCTTTCCAAAAAGAATATTTATTAGTATTCTTTGTGTCTTAGTAATTTTTTCCATCTATTATAATTTTTTCCATCTATTACGAGTTACGACAGAAAAAGGTAAGATCTGGCTTGCTTTGAAACAAATGCATGAATAAGCATAACAGTTTTGCATTTTAGACTTATTAAAACTGTTTCTCTTAGATACCCGTATCATTTGTTAATTGCCACATGCGTAAGCGGATGTGTTTTTGTGCTAGTTGCGTGCAGCCGCGAGAAAAACGCGCTACTTCTCCAGTTATGATAATCCTACGCATAACTTATGCACGTGATGCATAGCCATTTAACTACAGTTGGCAAACCATAACAAAAATTAATAATTTAAAGCCTTGGAACACATTTGATACCCGCAAGGCCTCCGCTAGCGTGTAGCGTGCAACACAAAGAAATTCATTAACAACTTCACCATATCGTGACCAGGTGAAGTGCAGAGATATATATTCCAGCACTGCGTGGGCGTTATTTTATCCACTCGCATTTTACGCCACACACGCGAAACCGATCTTATCGTACTGCATGCCAAAAGCAAAAGTGGATTGCTTGTGAATGGGCCCCCGCGTGGGTTTTTGAAGACGACCCTGTAATACGTGTACACAGTGCGGACAAAGGTTTTGAATCATGGAAATTGTTATTGAAGACCATTGAAAAAAGCTGCATCAAAACCGCGGGAGGAGCATTAAAAACGATGCTAAGAAAAGCAAAAGAAAGCTGAAATATGGAACAAAGAAGATCAGAAAGTAATAGATCAGAAACGGAAAGCCTATTTAGGTTAATATCTAAAGTAAAAAACGTGAAAAACATAGAACCGTTATATACAACAAAATGTATAATAAGAAAAGTACATCTTGGGAAAACGTAGTGAATATAGAACCGGATTTATATGAGAGACAGGATCGCATATAACATCATAAAACATCTCAATAAAACAGACAAATATGTATCAACATCTGTGTTGTGGATAATATCACAATCGAAAAACTAGATGAAGCACGAATCGGAATGCACCAGGCAACGATAAAATAAATCCCAATTTGTTGAAATATGGAGGTTCAATTCTAAAATTAATGTTGCCACATTTTAAAAATAAGAAATAATGAATACTAAATAATGTAATGAAAAGGGGCGAAAGCGGGGTACGGGAGCTAAAATTCGAATTGTATATGGATGTTAGGAACCGAAGTTAGCGCAATAGGCCTATGTAGACCGAATTCGTGTACACTTCGATTCGTGTAACAGTCGTCAACAAGCAACAGACAAAATCTTCACTACTCCCTCGTAAGATTATCGCGAACAAAAGGTTGTGGAACGTGTCGAGAGCTAAATGGTCAATTGCAATCAAATCGTCAAATCTAACAGCCACTACAAAAATTCTGCATGTCACTAGGGTAGCTTTACCAGAACACGAGGCAGAATCAAGCAATGCTGCCGCAGACACATTTTCCAATTTTCCTCAACAATCTGCAAAGTTCCACGTTTCCGCGTGCTAGAAGCGGCTCTGCCACGATGGGGAACGCAAGGAGGTATCTGGGAATGCACAATTTTGTAGGCCGACGGCCATAAGAAGTCACAGTGACTGCTGGTCCTGGGTTCTGTGGAAAAGCTGCTCAAAACTGCAGGGTTGAGTTCTTCCGAATTTTTCTCCAGTAAGCAATGTGCAGTCGTACGAGGAAAAGAGTGCCTTGAACACTTCGGAGAGTCATTTGCCAGCGCAGCTTTACAGGGCATCCAAAACCGCTTATAAATATGTTCTCCAGGTGTTCACATGGTAGCATCAAAGCCCAGAAGAGGAAAATACAAAAGGGGATAACAAATGGCCTAAAAATCACAAAATCGTCAAGTGAAATGTAAAAGCAGAACTCAGATTACCTTACCGAGGTTAGAGAACGGCCAGAGGTAAATTTTGCATCTGAACTATTTTCTAATCCCGGCATAACCCCACTAATTTTAGCTACTGCACACACCGCTCATTAATGCTGAGCCAAACATTCTAAAATATTGAAGGATTTGCATCCACATTTAAGTGTGCCTTCCGAAAATTCAACACAATCACCAGAAGCAATCTATCTACCAATCTGCCCAAGATGATGGCTATTGGAAATCACTCGCTCATTTCCAAAAATCGCCAAACATTTCCTAGCCCCATAGATCTTCAAAAATCACCAGATATGAACAAAAAGGATATACAACCGAATGAACACCAACGAATTGCTGGAAGCTCAAGACAGTCCCTGAATAAATTATTTAATTTTAACTAAAGCATAATTTACACGTAACAACATGTATACATACCATGATTACAGAGCTTACTCAAAAGCACGTGCAAAGTACACACTACAAACAATTGCCTAAAAACTATATCAGGAGTTGTAATAAGTGAAGAACAGAACAGCTGATAATGTATTCCTGGTTAAACAATTTAACAAAAAAAGCAAACAAATTCAATCAAAAGACGTATTTAGCATTCGTAGATCTAGATAATTCGGTTGATATCTAAACAGATACCTTCCGTCGGAATATAAATACTCAAACTGTCGTGTAGTCTTTTTTGTATAAAAAAAACGTATACAGCAACTGAACATAAAACCAGTAAGTATATACAGGATGTTCCATAAATATACCGACAAACTTTGAGGGGCGGCAGTGGACATAAAACATTTTTTTCTGCTTTATAAACATTTGTCCGAAAACGTTTTCGAGATTCAGGGTGTTACAATTTGTAGAAAAAAACGCTTCAGCCGATTTTAATGAGATTTTCAGTTTGTTGGTAATTTTATAAGCCATCTTTTGGATCTATTACAGTTGATACAGGAATTCCAGGGGCGTGCTCACGAGGCAACCTGTTAGTGTTTTTGCATAAAAAAATAACACCCAGTAGGTTTTTTTGAAATTTTTATACTTTTTTAAGATGAGGCATCTAAAAACACAACTTTTTTTTCATTTGACTTCGAGGAAAATTTTTTTTACAAACTATAACAGCCTGTATCTCGAAAAGGAAGCGTTTTTGGACATATGTTTATACAGCAAAAAATGTTTGTTTTGATGTCTCGTACCACCCCTAAAAGTTTGTCGGTATATTTATGGAACACCCTGTATATTTCTAAAAGTCCTGACACTTACTCACCGACTCATCAACACCCAGACCAAACCCTTGGACTTAGAAAGCTAACATTTTGAACAGAGGTTCCCTTTATGATGTATACAAGGAATAAGGAAGGATATTTCGAAATTCATCCCCTAAAGGGGTAAAATGGGGGTTCCAACTTTGTATGGAAAAATAATATTAAATAGACATTTCGACTTGAAACTTCATAGAAATACTCCTAAAAACAAATAAGCACACGTGTATTTCGTAATTTTCCGAAAATCAACCCCTTAGGGGTGAAATGGGGTAAATAAGCCTAAAAATCGATATGGGTGTCGTTATTGAGCTTTTTGGGACGTTGTTTGCGAAAATGGCATTTATTTTGAAGTCCAAGACGGTTTCCTGCGTGAGTGAAGCCGCAGGTAAAAGCTAGTTATAAATAAAGGCGTAAGACAAAGGTGTGACAATATTTACAATTTACGTATATCCGTTATAGTCGTTTTCTCTCGCGTACAATTTCGAGCGCACGTAACTAATCTTAGTCCGTTAGAACAGAAGATTTTGCACTGAACGCGAGACAGGCGACCGGCGTCTGCAGCTCTTGAGCCTTGTACTCGTCCTCGAGCAGCCAGGCTGTTCTGGAGCGGGTGTTTTTACGGGGGGACAAAATTGAGAAACATTAAGCGAACCACACGTACGGTTTATAACGGGTGCAGTTTACGTGTTTCCATTTTCGTGATCGGAACAGAATTACGCATAGTCATGAATCTTTCAGTTTGCTTTGGTTTCATCTAACACTAGCCGAATTCTAACGCCGAATCAAACTTTCCGAGCCCCGGGAAGTCCCAGATTTGCTGCACGATTCTGTGGGCCACCATCCTCTCCGCTTCTAGTTGCCTATTGGTTTTAGCAGAGCAGCGAAAGCAGTTTTAAGTTGTTCGCAGACTTCACGCACTTGTTATCCTCAATAACACTGATAATTAAATCTAAGTACGACTTGCAGGCCACATAGCCTTCAGGAGAAATCACAGAGAGGGCAGTCGAACTAAGAGCCATGGGGAAATGGTGCTCACCGCATTCGTTGGGAATTCTAAGCGAACTGGCGTAGCCCTTCAGAAGTGTTAGTTGCCACCACTAAATACATCATGCGCAAAACCGGTAAAGAGCGCTTACGATTTCAAAAAATCTCGAAGAACCACTTACAATCGCAATAGTGTAAGACTGAGAATTAATAGAAACGCACTAATCAACTATTTACTAATCGACATTAGAAACATGTGTCAAAATAAAGATGCCTTTTAAAAGGTTCTATTCAAAATTAAACAAATCAGTGAAGAGTTTTACTTCGAAATTTCAAGAAAAAGGTGATAGTTCCCAATTAATGTTACAATTTATTTTATGTTGTACATTAATATAAAAAGTGGTTTTATAAATACCACAAAAAACTAATTTTAGTACATAGGAGGCTATGGCAAAACAAAACAATCAAGAACTAAATAGTACCACTGAAAAACACTTGCTTTGCATTCGCATGCACCATGTAAATGCCACGTTTGGGTTAGCCTACGTTGTGCATGCTGTATAGATGTTGCACTTCTTCTTTTTCAGATATTTTGAATCTAATCGTGGATGTAATCTTCTCCTTCATCTTTCCGAATCTCTTGGGAGATCTTGCGCATTGCTTGTCAACTATAATTTTTATATCATTCCACCATCTTTTTGGAGGGTTTTCGATGTTTTTCCATAATTTAGGTCTCCAGTGTGCGATTCTGTTTATGCATTTATCATATGAAGGTATTATGTGGCCGTATCAGTTCCATTAATGCTACTTTTTCTAAGCTCTCAACGCCACTCCCTACATTGTTCTCTCAATAACATGATGTGTTATTTCAAGTTTATTGATGATCTTATTGGTGAATATTGGTGTTTCCATGGCAAATGTTAATAGAGAGAGGGTACCTTTTAAATATTTTAGAAAAGTTCTATGGTATTCGTCGATTTGCTTTGGCTTCTTGGTTTTCTTTTCGAGGCAGATTTGGCCCACGCTTAGCGCCAAATTGTAACGCTGTTACAGTTTTGGATTCGTCTATTAATTTTTGGTTTTCTATGTTTTAGGTAGTCGAATATTGTGACGAGCTGAGTAAGTCATCGACAGAGATTTTTTTCAGACATGGCAATAAATGAAATCAATAAAACGATCTAGTTAACAGAATATCAAGTAGAGGCAAAACTTGTAGTTTAGAAATTATAGAGGCCGCATACCAGCATACTATTTTTTTGGGAAATTTTTATTTAAAAATAAATATTGAACAGTGTGTATTCTAACATTCCTAGTGGATCCTTTTCTTTCACATTAGTTCTGATTTTACAACTGGTTTGAATTCATTTTTGTGTAGTTATCACAGCCCAGGCACGGCTCTTTTACTTACGGCCATCTGATCATTCGAAAAGTTCTACGAAACGATGAAAACCTTCATAGCTTGCAACGTCGTCATCAATTATCCAGATAGAAAAATTACAGTCGTTACCAGCCTGCGCTGGCTGAATACAAAAAGGGAATTATTCAGTCGTTCATCATCCATCTAATCTAATAACCAACAAACGCGAGGTAAACGCTACGAGTGTAAAGCCACGCACATCTCGGAGACTTTCGGCTTGCGGGAGGATGGTTGTTTTCAGGCACGCTCAGGATAGAAACTCAATCGGCCCTTTTGATCGGGAGGTCTATCAGCATTCCTATAATCAGCACTAATGAGGGCAGGCAGCTTCACGTGTACAAAGCGATCGTTACACGTGCTGTATACAGCCGAACGGAGCCTCGTTTGCAGTTCGTTTACCGTCTGCCGCCCTGTCTGGCGTTTCAAACGCACCACTTTATCAGGGGTTGACCCCGGAACGATACGATCCCCATTGTTTACAGTTTCCACTCGTTGCCCACCTTGGTCTGCTTTTCTTCTTTATTTTCCGTGTTCGAAACGGCTCGGCTCAGGCATTTCACATTTTTATTAACGTGGGGTATTTTAAATGATAACAAAGGCGCCATCCATTTAGATATCTATAGTAGCCAGCAGATTTTAATCATGGAAATGGAAGCGTTAATTAAAAATAAAAAATGTTCAATATTACAAATTCAACATCTTTCCTGGTAGATGACTTAAAGGATGATGCGTTACCTTGATGCAGGAACGTACGGATGTCCATTTCCCTCTTTTTTTTATCTGTAATTGTCCTGCGATAATTGTTTGCTAAGAATAATCTCTTACTGTAGAGCCAAAACTGTTTTAAATTTGGAAGAAGTGTAGAAATCTAGTGATTTTTCATTTCGTACCGTCTTCTCAGCTCTGAATCGAGGTGAAGCAGCCACGTCTCATTCACCGTCACAGCAAAAACAAAAAAAATGGCTTTCTTTGCAACTAAAGCAATCATATGTCTGATATATCTAATGAACTAAATGCTGTACAAGCCCCACACACACATCCATTCTTGGAGCAGAAAAACCTGATCTTTGTTTTTTAATATTTTCAAGCCGATCACTTTCAAAATGTACTAACAAACCATTGCAGAGTAACGAACATACAATCGGAAGCTTGTATCGACTTCAAAACCAAACCACTGGTATTACAAAAAAAAAGCTGGCCAATCCGATTCTTTTTGCAATGCCCAAATTCTACCTCCTACTCTTATTTTCCTAAAATGGCAACCGACAGCTGCCTACTCGCCAAAAACACACTTTCCCTATTTTTCATACAAAAACAGCCGATCTGTGCTAGTGAATAGTGCCGGCAACCTATGCAAATTGAAGAACTTAACCATCTGCACTCTTATCTGGCAGATAGCAGTTAATGTGGTGCTGGCTGATCGCTCGGCCTACACAAAAACATTACAAAAGCCTATCCGCCTACAATCCAGTCCCGAGTTTCACTAAAGACGGGATTTATAGTAACCTCATAATTCTGAAAACGTAAAAAACTTTTCTCGTTCTGCGCCGATGGGCCTCAACAGCTGGAAACGAATTGGTTGTTCTGACCCCGACAAGCCGCAAGCAATCGAATATTCACCGGTTCCACCCAATATTTGTATCATTTACGACATGAATTGTGTAAAATGCAAATCACTCGGTTACATTGCATTTGTTGCACGCTCAGATATGCTCAGTCAAATATCATGTCGTGTTTAGCAGGCTAAACTGGCAATCTTATGCCTCGGTGTTACTCTGTACTTGATTGGATAACTGGTACACCGCAATTGTGTCACATCTTTTATCAGCTTTTGCATTTTATTGATACGTGACTTATGATTTCACAATAAATGATCAAGTCAACACTTACATTTTCACGAAAACTGGAATTAATTCGACCAACTTGGTGACGGCTTTAATAACAATCGAAACTTTATTTAAAAAGCGTAGAAGTACTTTATGATGTTTATTCTTATTAGAATTGAGCATGTGCAACTTCTTGTAATGCGATGTAGGTTTCCATTACAAATATCGTCTCGGCAATTCAAAATAAGCAATAAAAAATCAAGGTTTCATGTAGACTGCCTTCACAATTGGACGCTTTCTGTTAACTGTTTGTCTAAGTTTAATTTTCGACAACTTCTCCCCATTTCAGCATCAATAACAGAAACTGCTGGCTTCATACAGTCAGGATTTTGGTTCGAATAAATACAAAATGTCACTACATATAAGTTATCCCCCCCCCCCCCCCCAATCAAATTCCCATTTACATTCTGTATAAATCTCGTTGCCTATAACTGCATATAATTTACCCCTACCTTTTAAAGGAATTCAATGGATAAGTCCGTTTTAGTGCCTCACTGCTCACTGTAGTCTGTCGAAACCAAATATCGATTTAATTCCAGTATCAGCAAGTAGTTGTAGCACGATTTATAACGGTGTAAGAAAATAATGAAAGTATTAAATATAATTTATTCGTAGCGACATTTGTTTTCAAACAAATCTGCTAGAAGCTTTGCAATTCATCTAATTCTCGTTACGGATAATTTATCTATATATGCGTTAGCGAGAAAACTGTGCATTTATGTACATGCAATCGAATCTATATCGGCGAATGCTGCAGCAAAAGTTATCTCACTAAGAGAGATAAATAATATGCAATGGAAACAAGTCCAGATTTATACAACGTGGAGTTCTGCCAGTGATCACAAGTACTACAGGTAATTTATATGCGCAGAAAAAAGTGTATATTAATCCTACAGCATTACACGGAATTAAAATATGTTGACAAAATCATGGAACAATTGAAGGTAATTTATATGCAGTAAGAAGAGTGTGTATTTATAAGCCACGAAATTAAGATATAGTGAAATCCTGAAATCACACTGGAAAATTGATGTCTATACAATGCAAACGGTGTTAACGCGATTTATACGAACTGGAGCTCTATTGATAGTCATTGAAGAAATGTTTGTAGATCAATAAATGCCTTTTGATGGAGTCACACCGTACTAGAAAAAAATTTTAAGTATTGGAGAAAAATCATATGTAGCGAGAAAAATCATATGTAGCGAGAAAATTGTAGATTTATACGCAACGAGATTTATATACAGTGGAATGTGCAACGGAAACAACGTGAAATTATAGTACGCAAGATTTATACAAAGCGGAAATCTGCCAAAAGTTACTGAAGTATATGTGAAGGGAAGAGAAAAGTATGTACTGATTCGTAAGACATTTATACGGAGTCAAAAGCTAACGAACACGCGTGGTATTACTGAAGGTAATTTATATGTAGCGAGAGGATTGTGTATTTATACGGAAAGAAATAGATACATAGTGAAATCCTATTGGAAGAGTGGCGTGAATTCATAGGTATCGAGATTTATAATACATCGAGCTCTGTTAATACAGTCACTGAAGTTCTAAGGGTAATTTTTATATAGTGAGAAAAACTTGTATCGAAATGCGTGAGAATCGTTGGAGATGGAGTCGAACGCTACTATAAAAGTTGTATTGGAGGTAATTTATATGTAACGAGAAAATCGTGTATTTATACGTAATGGGATCTATATACAGTGAAATACTGTTGCAAACGTTTTTCTAATAGTGGAGATAATTTATATGCAATAGAAATAACTGGAACGTATATAAGTAGTGAGATTTATAGTAAGTGGAGATCTGCCTGAAATACTAAAGGTAATTTATATGCGGATGGAAGAGTGTGTATCGATCCATAAAGACTTTATACGAAGTTAAACGCTATTGGAAAATCGTGATATTACTGAACTTAATTCAGATGTAGCGAGATGATTGTGTATTTCCACGCAACGAAATTTATATCCTGAAATCGTATACTGGAAAAATGATGTCCTTATACGCAAAAGAAATGTCTACTGTTTGAGGCCTTCGGCTTTGTTTGAGTATCTTGAGTGCGACTTTCACTCTGATGATGCAAGCTGCAAGGTCTTGCGAAACGTTAGTAAATATGGATGCACAAACAGCAAAAAGGCCAAATCTGCCTAAGTATCCTTGTTCTCAAGATGCTCAAACAACACGAGCCACATTATGCCAGAGACTGTTGGGGTGGCCGAAATTCTATATTAAGAAGAATAAGAAGAAATGTAGTCCAGCTCTATTAATAGTCACTGAAGAACTAAAGGTAATTTATATGTAGTGAGCAAAGCGTGTATAGATTCATAACACACTTTTATGGAGTCAAACGCTACTAGAAAAGTTGTTTAAATATTAGATGAAATTTACATGTTGCAAGGAAATCGTGTGTAATGAAATTTATAGTATAGAGTGAAATTCTGCTGCAAAGGTTTTCTCAGTAGCGGAGATAATTTATATGCTAAGGAAATAACGTGAACTGGAAGCAGCAAAATTTCACGAAGTGGAGCTCTACCAATAGTCATTAAAGTACTTAAGATAATTTATATGCGCACCATGGTTTTGCGATCAGCTTTTGACTTCGTGTAAATTACTGTTATGATTTAAGTAACCATTGAACAGAGCTCCACTTTTTTATAAATCTCCCTACCTATAAATTCACGCCATTTCCATTGTATTGTAACGACCTTGGGCCGGTTCACGTGCGGACGGATGAGTCACAGCCTTCGAGAAACGACCTTGGTGACTCATGCGCGCGAACACGTCAGCGTTGCGAGAAGAATCGAGGGTGTCTCCACGTTTCTAGAATGGCTCACCCGGCAGATATAAATACGCGCAAAGGAAATAACAAGACAGCCCCGAATTCAGCTTTGAAGTATGCGGAAGCTGCCATATAAATAACGCGTGTGTGTAAATAAATCTAGCGATGTAAATCATTTATGTTAAGTAGTGTAAATAAATAAATTGTATCTGCTGTTAGAAATAGTTCCTGTAGTTTATAATTTGTGTTCCGCGTTAATAGTTGTTGTGTTTCTTGTAAATCGTAATTAAATGGCTGTAAATAAACGTAAAAACTTAACAGTATATAAAGAAGTCACGAGATCACCTTTCCAGTAGGATTTCGCTATATATAAATTTCGTTCCCCACATTTCGTACCCCACATTTCGTTCCAGGGATATATCGTCTCCACACATCTCGTACCCGGAACTTCGTTCCCAAGCGAGCTCTCCTAGATTAGAGGGTGTTGAAAAACGAGTGCAGCGATCGGAATGCAGTTAGAAAAATAAAAGATATTTTAATTAATTTATATATTATAATAAACTTATAAGAACTATATACAGTATGACCCCAGCTTGAGTTTCCAAGAGGGAATTAAATTTTTACTTCGACACGAAGTGTACAAAGTATTGAAATTCCCTCATATCGAAAACCACTCTGAGTCAAATATCTCTAAAATTCGTGCCAACCGACTAATGAACCCACTATACCAAATCTCCGTCTCGGCTGTGCGGATCTTTTGGTGAAGACCCCAGCCCATTAGATCCCTCCCCCGTATTGGGGGGTGCCTAAACGTGCTGTGCGGGGTATGTATGTTCGTATGTGAACACGATTCCGGTCGCCAAAAACCTTCCTGAAGTCTTGGATCGTTTTCATACGATAGGTCCGCCGAAAATGAAGGCAACATCAACTCCTGAGGCATGGTCGTCGGCAAAAAAAATTTTTGTAGGTTTTTTTTTTATAAGTAACTGGTTCATAACATTTCATTGTATTACCGAAACGGAGTGATGTTGAGTGTCGAAGTATTCTTGGAAAGCAAGGCAGGCCGCTTTTCTTGGGTGGGGGGTACCGTATATTTTTATTTTTAGTTTTACATACAAATATTATATGAATTATAATTCCTGCTTGGTTTCAAGTTTTTCAAAAACAAGTCGGCCAGTTAAGCAAAACTATTTTATTTTCCGGTAAACTACCCTTTTTGTTCATGATACGGCAAAATATTACTAAGAAAAGTTGTCCAGAATGAGAGATTATGGCCCAATACAAAATACCAGGAAGATACTTAGATTAAACAGTCATTTTTAATAAATACAATTAATTTTGTTCTTATAAGTTTATTATAATAAACTAGCAACCCAGTGAGGCAAATGTCTCATTTAAAAAAATAAAAAAGACCGTTTTTCAAATAGAACGCGTATTAAATAAAAACTGTACCCAGACCTGGAAGGTGTCAAAGTGGTACGCCGCATCGGAACATTCTGGAAGCTGTCAAAGTGGTTGCCTAACCGATCGAGGTTTTAAGGCGCAGAGGGTCGCAGCTCCGTTTGGCTGCTGAAACAGCGTACTGACACTTCCGGTTTTCGAGAAATCACGTGATTTCTCGAAAACCGGAAGTGTCACGTGACTAAATTCGGTTCCTGACCTGACATGACCATTCCAAACATATAACTTTCATAACTTTTTTCTCTATCTCTTACGGTTTGGCTGCTGAAACAGCGTCCCGGACAGACAAGTCTATTAGATAAAGGATAAATAAATTAAAATTTCATTTTTTAACTGTATTCCGATCGCTGCACTCGATTTTCAACACCCTGTAATCTAGGGGGCAAATTGAGCTCGGTCGGGAACGAAGTTTCCGGGTACGAGATGTGGGGGAGACGAAATATCCCGGGAACAAAATGTGGGAACGAACTTTCCGCATCCCAGTAGAAATACACATTCTCATCACGTTCAGTACTAGCACGATTTTGCAAACAGTTTTTAACTCGGCATAAATGCTTTATGGATCAATACATATTCTTTTCTGATACCGAAGGTAATTTACTTATATACATACAGTGAGAAGTGCGTGTGACACAGATATATAGTTAAATCCTACTGGAAAAGTGATATCATGATTTCTTTATACACAATGGAAATGACGTGAATTTATAGGTAACGGAGATTTATATAAAGTGGAGCTCTGCTCTGCCCTAGTTACTTAAATCATAAGCGTAATTTATACGAGGTTAAACGCTGATGGCAAAATCATTATGATACTGAAAATAATTTATATATACGTAGTGAGAAGAGCGTGTATCTAGTGAAATTCTGCTGAAAAAATAGTACCAATAGTAGAGGTAATTACACAATGGAAATGTCGAGATTTACAGAAATATGTAATTTATATTTGGTAAAAAAGCGTGTAAATGGTTCATAATGACATTTATATCCAGTCCAAACTCCGCTGGTAAAATTGATTAAATACAATATGACAATAAATATAAGATACCGAAATTGAATGGAAAATAGCAGTTGCCATGGAAGAGAAAACTGCTAAAATGTCACGCTAACTTCTACAAGACAGTTTTGTATTTAAAGCCTTGCAATAAGTTCGTGAAACAAGATGCTTACTAACGAGCAAAAAAATTTTATTTGCAACCACTATAATCGCTCATACGGAATCGGCAGAAACAATGGGCCAAGAATCAATTACGTTAAAATTAATTTTTTTGAGCAATATGAAAGAGATGTTACAAACACAACAATAAGGCGCACAGTAATGAAGTTTCAACGTACAGGCAGTGTTCTAATCCAAAGGAAAGGAACATCTGGGCGAAAGAGAACAGTACGGAATAATGAAAACCACGGCAGTGGAACACTTTTTCCAAAATTTACACCAGCCTCTATTTAGAGACATAGCATCCAATCTTCAGCAACGCTTGGAATTATGCTTGCAACGAGATGGTGGTCATGTGGAGCATATCGTACATCAATAATTATTACTTTTGAATAAATATAGTTTGATATTTTATTAATAAAATTTTTTAGTTTCGGTATCCTTTATTTATTGTCATACTGTATTACCGGTAATTTATACACAGTGAAATGTATTCATAGGAAGATTCATTGGGATAGGAATTTAGAATTTACCCCAGAAATTTCTTAAGGGCAAGGGTGATTTTTTATGTAGTGTAATTTTACGACATAACATTTACAAGAAATAGAAATTTAGAATTCCATGCGACCAAATATTGCTTATTGTGTGACTAGAATTTCACACTAGATTGAATCTAGATTGTTTTATTGCCATGTGACAATATCATAGTTTAGTAATTCAAAAGCTCAAAACTCAGCAGAACAGTGCGCTAATTATAAAAATCTCGAGAATTCCTTCAACTTCAGCTTAGCTGCTTTCCCTTCTTCGCCAGCACGAAATCTATTCCCAGCACTACCGCACCCACCCCAGCCGTTATCTATTAAGTATTAGGGCGGGCCCATTTGGAGCAACTCAAACCAAACGACATGCATTTTGTAGAAGGGTCACCGGGGGCAAAGGCCTGCCCTTATGCGCTGCTTTAGTGAAGAAGGCCGATTAGGCCACGCATAATTAACAGATAAGATAGGAAGCCAGAATTAGCTAAACAAATTGAAACTGTCACTTCATGAGCCGATAACGGATATTGAAATGTGCTGATAGGCAGCTTCCTCATACTGCCAACACAAGGATATTTTCAATTCTGTTGATTAATACACCACTCCAAATCATCTCCCAGAACCCGATGGCATCGAGTGACCTCTAACTGCACCATAAAGGCCATTCATAACGCGACCACAACAATACCCTTCATTGTTAGCGGAAAATGATGACCCCAGATAACTGACTGATGTTTGATAAAACAGGATAAACACGGCATGGAAACTGCAATAATGGAACTGGCTGCCCTTCGGTTTTGTATCGCAACTAAAATGGAATTGATACGGGGAAAACTCTGGTGTGTCGCTTAAAAAAAAGAGGCGAAAGAAACTAAATCCTACTCTATTCCCTGTTCTACTACAAATTTGCGTACTAAAAGGTGGCTTAAACTAAATATAATTTTCTGCCTCCACTAAAGCCAATATTACCCATAGCGTTAACAACAAATGCTCCATTTTACTTTAAAAATCCTCGTTATTCCACTACCTTTAGGAAGAATGTATTGTTCAAGTTGGTAATTTTAAAAGGCAACTACCGACATGAAAGCACTCATATTTAGTATGATATAGATAGTGTATACCGGGGCTCAGGGCCTACCAAGATTCGAGTTGCAATATGCAAGTGTATAATTAATTGTATCATACGATTAGATAAAGAAATTCAGCTGATAGACACTGTTGAAGTCGAGTCGCATATAACGTGTGCATCTAGTGGTAGTGGGATTAACTGAACAGCCAAAAAAATTAATATAGTTTTTGCCATTGTTACAACCATGTTGACTCACACAAGTGATTCTGTGAGTCCGAGAAATTTTTGCAATTGGCTAATTAAAAAGACCAGATCTTAGTTATAGTATTCGAAATTGGTAATTTGGTAAAATTTGTACAAAAGTAACAAAATAATAGGGGTCACCGTTATTCGGACTCGCCCTTTTAAAAATACGAAAGGCATTTTTTACAAATCATCTTCTATTCCAACAATTAAGCAAATTAAATTTTGGGCCACCAGCAGTCTTTGAAGGACACAGAACAAGGGCAGTTAATCCAATTTAACTGAGGCACTCTCGGCTAGCGTGCGCTTATTGTCGTCGTCGCACGGTCATGTCGTCGTTCCTGAGCGTCTATAAGTAACCTAATAACTAAATAACATTCATCCTCACATCATCCCTTCACGGTGCATACATCTATTCATCCTCTGCTGCTGAATTAAGTAATTATAAACCTTCAGATCCGCTCCATTCATGCATAGTCGTGGCTCAGTGGTCATTTCCGTGCTGTTATCGAAACTGCCTTTAGTTTATATTTATCGCAACCGCTTTTGATTGATCGGCATAGAGAGGCATTTTGCAGTGAAAACGGACGACTCTGTAATACCTACTAGCAGTACTGCTATAGACTTCCTCATAGCAGTGGAACGAAACTGAAGTATTGATAAAAAAGATCAAACTCGACTCGAACCTCGGACACTCAGAGCTTCAGCTTTTGACATTTTTCAACACGAATATTATTCGGCTATACGAGCAGATACAGCTCCTTATCCGCATCTCATATTTAAATTTAAACATAACGCTCTCATGTTCGAAACAAGGGATGTGTGCTTTTATATAAATGCCAAATGTGTAAAAACATATACCGTTGACGTGGGAAATAATAGTAATTTTAGTTAATTATAGCTTACTAGTGTTATAAAAAAAACTCTTAAACGTGGCATTATTTGTTTAATTATTTTATATATTTTTGAGGCTATCGCTGCTACTGGATTTACCCAAAATTAAATTTGAATACTCTAGGCCAATATAATTTTTCTAAGTAAAAGAGGCTAAAGATATTGAATGGATGAATAATAGACAAAATAACTGTAGGCCCGCAGGCGATTATAGGACGCGGGTTCACTCCGCATACTTACCTTTCACCTCAAGCCAGAGATAGACGCCACGCAAACCGCTCGGTGGTAACTTTGCAACGGCGCTTGCTTAAAGCATCGCGCCGGCAAGACTGTCAGCAAACTTCTGCTACAGCATCTCAGGAGATATCCTCACTGCTAAAGCTCAAGTGTTTTTATCAAAATAAATAAAACTTAAACTAATTAAGAGAGTTGAGGTTAGATTTAAATTTTTGCTCAGATCGACGCGTCTTTTCGGTGCCTTGTGAAAGTGTCTAATCATTTTACGTTAACCTCCAGATTTTACTCTAGTTCATATATTTAACTGTAATTCCCATTAGCGGTTCTGCTGAATACTGGAATTGTAAAAAAATCAAACCTACACGCTCATTATAAATGAGAGAACCGAGAAGTAGCCAACATACATACATACATGGTGAATTTAATGGAGTTATTCGTGTAATCGCATAATGCACAAGTTCGAAATCTAATTTCCAATTAATTTGGCCCTTTCTGGTTGGCCCTTTCTGATTTCGAGTTTGCGGCTTAGATTATTATTGTGAATGCATGCCTAATAATTTTTTAAAATTACTTATTACTAGCTCGCTGCTTTTCTGGGGAGTAGAGCTAACGCCGCTCCATAGTATTCATTTTCAAAAGCGACGCAAGGTCGCCATGTTGGATCGGTTTCCACTTTCTTCTAGCTTCTCGGCAAGCTAAGTCGATTCAGTTCCGTTTCGTAGGGCCCTATACGAATCTGAAACCCCATGCCTTATTCCGAAGCTATCGAGTGTTAAGAGGCATTGACAGCTTTTCCGACGCCAGCATTGTGGTATTTTCCACCAAGATGTAGACCGTGCAATTCTAATTTTCACTGCACGTGACCGTGGGCCGATATCAACCTTTACGGTAGGGGTTTTTCCTTTCAATTTAGTGTGCTAATTTTGTGCGATTTGAATCTAGGCCCGTTAGGAACGCCTAAGCCCGCTTCGCTACAATCTTTGGTGCCTACAGGCTGAATTTGTCCTGGAACATTTTGTCCATCACATTGAATCTGTTTCACGGAAGAGAAAGGCTTTCTTGCTCTAAGCGTATCCAGAATCCAGAGTTCCAGCAAGTTTGATTCCCGTCCCTCGATGCATTCTGGTGCGGCGACGCTGTTACTGACCCGGAAAACAACAAGTCATGGCTGCGTTAGGGCATTAGCTCTATTTTACAATTTTTACATTTAATTATGAATTGTGGGTAAGATAGTACCCAGGGAGTTTCTTTTTTAGCGCTTAACCCGTTAACTCCCAGCGTCCTATTTAGAGGACAGTGTGTGTAAGATTTTTTTACGGTCACTTCGGTATAATTGATTAGTTCCGGGTATGAACCGGCTAAAAGTAGATGCACAAGGGTTTATCGAGCCCTACTTAGTTTTCAAAAATCAATTGTTGTGTCCCGACTGTCAATGTGACTATATTGTGTATTTTTTTATTCGTCGCACCATACGTTTGTTTTAGCGATTTCGTGTAAACCACCCCACATAACTAAATATTTTTTGTTTTTTAGCATGCTGTAAGATCAAGTTTCTTATGACAAATAGAAATTTAGTTTATTGTTTATTAAATTTGTATCTACGAATCTGTAAATCTTGCTGTCCTATAAATATGACGCTGGGCGTTACAGGGAATATTTTTACTATTTTGGCCATCGCCAAGAAATTTCTTTTTTCAGTTTATATAATTTTTTAAAATGTTTTATTTTTGCTTGCCAATGCTTTTTATTCTTACTATGACAGTTATAATTACTTTTGTGTTGTTAGTTTTTGAGAAATATGCCATTTTCTCAATTTTCGAATTTTATTTTTATTAACACAAATATGCACACATCCTCCCAGCGTCCTATTTATACGACAGCACTTTTTGAAAAAAACCAGAGTACCCTTTTAATTTTTATCAATGCTATTGCCTTCAGAGGGTTCCAAAGAACAACATATTCAGTTTTTACAAACATTTTCCAACAAAAATTAATTTGGGCGTTAACGGGTTAAGGCAGCCAGCAAAAAGTAGTCCGATGCTTCTGGAGAAACCCAAATATAATGATTTACCTACACATGATTATTTTGATAATACATACTATGTTTTATACTTAAGTTTTTCGAAGGCCTATGGCCTATGGGTAGACTTGAGTTCTATTTCTTAGATTAGCTCTTCTACCAGCGCCTGAAAAACCGCATGTCAAATAAGATGGGTTTTCCACAGATACCTGCGCAGTTCTATTTAGTATCTGTTATTATGACAAACCCTGATACTATTAAACGCGCAATTAATGTTGGAGCCAAAATTTCAATAACCTCTTTTAATTATTTAATTTTGTTCATTTCGTTCGCCTTTGTGTCTAAATGTAGCTTTTGCATAATTTAATCTCCTGTGTTGTTTTGCAGTCATCGACCCAGCTTAACGTTTATGTGCCCACTTTGAACAAACTGTAACATTTTACCTTCACGTTCTTTTGCATTGATAGCCCTGATATATTGTACTCCTATATGCGCCTTTGACATTATTTGTGTATCATAATCTAATTGACTGTATCTACTCAGTTGTTTTTTATTTGTTTTAATATGTAATTTAGGGTTAATATCCCAATTTAAATGACAGTCGCGCTTATTTTATTCGCGCATAGCTGTTGTTCAAGTAAAGCTTCATCGCCCGACTTTTAATTCTGTGTTCTTTTATGAGTTACCGCAACCTCCTCGTTTCTTTAAGTAGATTCTCCTAAGTTGAGGTCGTACACAGTGAGTTTTATGTAGACTGTGTTTGGGCTGTTTTTTTTGTTGTTGTCGTGGTTGACGACTGCCGCCCTTTTGTAAATTTCTGAATTTGTTATCAATTTAATACCCTTGAAAATCATTACCTAATCCTTACCCATGATAACAAATCGCCGAGAGTTTGAGCAAGTCCGGGTTGTAATCGCTTTTTGTTAATAGTCGGTACAGAAAGTACGCCTACGATCCTTAACAAATGTTGGTTTCTGAAGCACTATCGCTTGGCGCAAACCACACCTCGCTAGTTCTTCTGGGTTTTCTTGATTTCAATGGAAATTATTAGTTACGTGAATAACATCACTCTACACTTACAATCAACTTTATATCTGCGTTTTTAACAAGAGCACCGGAGAAGAAACTAGGATTTTGGATTTCGAGAAATTATGTGGCTGAAGATCACATCATCACAATGCACCACCTCTACTACTACTAACGGGTGTTCATTAATTATTCCGGTCAAGTTGCCTTTGAAATATTTGTTGTATGAATAATATGTTGGTGGCACTGTAAGTCATTATGACAAGAGCTCACAATTATGTCAAATTCGAGGTTAGCAGGTTAGGTTTGAATTTGAATTTGGCATAATTGTGAGCTCTTGTCATAATGACTTCGGTACAGTGCCACCAACATATTATTCATACAACAAATATTTCAAAGGCAACTTGACCGGAATAATTAATGAACACCCGTTACTACTACTACTACTACAACGCGATGTTCTCAAGCGGGTCTTGGCTAATTCAACAATCCTTCTCCATCTCCGTCTATCTCCAGCTACGACTCCCCCGTTTCTAATCCCTAGTTTCGTAGATCTTCCTTAACACAATAAAAATAACGGTTTAAAATGTTTTTTGCATTTCGCGATATTTTTCCAAAGGTCTTTGCAATTGCCGCATTTGGTAAGTTCTTTCTTTCAAATATGCGATTCTGTACCTTGGAATTAGATCATCTAAAGCGCCTGTTTGTGGAGCAGGTTGCCCATTTTCATTGTGCCTAATTTTGTGTTGAGCTCTTACGCGTTTAACTTCAGAGCACAGCTAGCGTTCCGGTGATATTTCTTGGTAATGCCAGTCTTCTTCCTGTTGCCATCTAAGACGGGGAGACGTAAACAGAGGATGTTAAAAGAGACATCACCTCTGTTCAGCAGTATCATCCCACACCATTTTTCTGGTTGGTAATTCTGGCCCCTTGCTGTTATGTTATTAATTCGCCAGTAATATCCAAGGCCAATCAACACGTAAAGGTCTCCTTCTATGAACGGTTTTGGGCTCGAAGAAAATCAATGTTTTTGGGCGACCGGCCATAGATCCTGTACTTGTTCTGCGGACAACAAAAGTGCCATGTCCCAGGTCATCATAATCATAATTATGTATAGTGTCTAGAGCCGACAACTGGCGCCCATGTAATTTTTGTTTAGTAGCTATAAGAAAATAAGTATAATTTCTTTGATATGGCTCACGTCAACAAATCGCCGACAATTGCGAGTTAGCCTGGACTGTGACCCGATTCAAAAGTTGTAAAGAGTGGGACTCTTAGCCCTTCTTTGAGACCGTTGCCCGACTCTATTATCTTGAAAAATAATATTTACTTCTCTATCATCTTCCATTTTCCATACCTGTCCTCTCCATCTAATCCTGGCCAATTTGATTGCTGCTACAAAATGCTGCGGTCCTAAGAGGTACTTCATTTCAGTCTATACTATTTGTTTTATTGTCCCGGATCGGGTGGTTGTTTTGTACAGTATAATTTAGTCGATCTGGATAATAATGATGTCAATAGATGCTTCATCGCGAAATAACACTTGCTTCCTTAAACAATTTTATTTTCTAGTCTATGTCGCTGTTCTCATTAATTATAGATCCCAAATATTTGAATGATTGCTCTCTTTGAAATTGAAATGCCTCTTTTGTTTTTCAAGAATTTTGTTTTGCTTCATTATTCGTAAGTCACAATTTTCTAGATTTTTCTTTAGAGTTCTCAAAAATCCGCCCTTTACTGCTAATGCATTGCTGCTTACGGTAAGTAATTATATCATTTGCAAAGACCAGTAATTGGTTTGATTTGTTCAATATAGTTCATTTCCTTTATTGATTTGGTCTCGTATTATTTTCTTCAATGCTAAACTGAACTGTGATAGAACAGTAGCCAGACCTTGCACCCGTTTGGACTGTAAATGGTTTGGATGACGTATCCTGTTCCTGAACTTTACATCTTGATTCATCTTGAGTTGTCTTAGTTAACTCTTTCACGGCACTCCATAGTGCTCTTCTGTTTATAGAATCAGATGCTTATTGGAAATCCACAAATAGGCGATATTATATCGATTTTGAGCTTCCCAGATTTTTTCATTAATTGCCATGCAGAGCAAAAATGTTATTCGTTGTGACTCTTCTTGTGAAAAAGTACCGGTATGTCTGCCTTGCCAGGATTCGGGAATTCTTTTATCTTTCTATTTTTTCCGCTATTTTATACATTATGTTCTAAAACTTGCTTCTTCCTGCTATTACCATTTCTATCTGTGCATTTCTCAGCTTGAAGCAATTTATTTTATTTTCTTGGCGCTCTGCCATTTGTCTATTTAGCAAGTTCATGGCGTATTATTGTCATCTATTGCTATAAATGTTATTTTCTACACTTTTAATCTTGTTTATAGTATGAAATAAAGCGTTTATGATGTAAGTACAAACTTCTAAATGTTGATAAAATAGGAAGGTACGAGTATAAACAACATACTTTTCGATGTACGTAAGGTGCGAAGTGCACACCTACTGCAGCAAAAATGTAAACAAGATACTTCGTATCAGTTATACATGCGCAGGTGCTTGTGTTTCTAAAACAAAACAATTGCCTTCAAATAAGGAGTGTATGCTTAGTTAGGGTCAACGGCTCTAGACTAGTTAAGGAATTTTATATGATCGTTCTTCCGTTTTGACATAATTTGTTTGGGCTCTACTTCTTATCTTAATAAATGTTCTACAACTTGTATGATATTTGGCCAGAATTCACTTGGTATAGGCCATCCAGTAACATCACTACTAATCCAATTGAAGATCTGAAAATCGGTGATGAGGGCCAATCAAGATTTAAAAATAAACATTTTTATGAAAGTACGTGTCCGTTTGCATCGTCTAAGTGAAAAAAAAAAATCATAAAGAAATTATTATTGTAACAGTTTTTGTAGATTTAGAACGGGCATTCGAAACCATTGATCGTGAACAGTTAATAGATATACAAATGTGGGGTATATGGAGTAGGGGCCACAGTCTTTAATTGGCTACAAGACTATCTAAACAACACATTTCAGACAACAAAAGTAGGAAATAAACTGTCACAAAAAGTAAAAATACATTACGGAGTTCCACGAGGGGGTGCACTGGGCCCCTTACTGTTTATACTTTATATGAATGACACCTTTACAATAGCTTCACAAATTGGTGTGCTTATGATACTATTTGAATTTCATCAGGACTCAACTTTAGAGATCGACAATTAAATCACATTTTTAAAAAACTAGGTAGAATACCAAATAAACTTTTAAACTGGTCACGTCATATAATTAATTGCATACACTATAATTTGTAAAACAAAAATAAAGTTTTCTATTCTAGAAGTCAAATTTGCAACAATAAACTTAGTTATCATTAACCTAAAATTCCGACAAGCAGCTGTACCTATGCCTTACTATCGCTGCAATTTACACGGCTTTTACTTTCACTTGTTTTGGCCCAGTCTAATTATTACGAGCAGATGACATAATAGACGCAACTTTCATTTCCATCAGTTCATCTTGAGCGTCAGTCACTTCCGTGGCCTCAATACGCGCCTGCTTTCGAGCTTCGTGGTCTTCTTCGAGACATTTTGACCCTGCCAGCGAGCAGACTCGCGGATCAAAGCACGGGCAGGAGAACGAGCCCTCGGCTGTCTTCCTCGTCGCAACTCACATCTTGGCATTTTTATGGCAGCGCCCAGTCCGATGATAATGCATTCCGCCAGGTGGAATGTTAATCTTGGGAATTACAGATTTCCAACGGATGTACGATTACTGTCGGCGATGCTTGCTGGCTTTTTACGGAATGCGCGTTAACAACGAGGTGTGGGAGGGCCCTCTCCGAAGCGACTGTTGAGGAAGTCGGGGTACAATTGGGGATTCCGTACAAACACTTAAAAATAACGCTTGCCCCCCAACGTCTTATTTTCGCTCAAGCGGTCTATTTTAAATCTGGATGGCTCCTTGCGTAAAGCACCGTGTGAATTGCTAGTGAGCTGCGGCTTAATTGAAATTACAGGGATTTCGTGCAGTGGCAATTCCCTGGAGTTTAAAAGCGAATTCTGATTTTTACTATTTCAGATTCATAATACAAAAGGCTTGATGTTATAATTACCTAAATATGTTAATAATTAGATAATTAGCTGGCATGATTTAAATGTAATTTAATAGCCGTGAAAGCCTTATTAGATAATTAGAAGTAGTTGTGACGTAAACAGAATGTCAAATTTCTGTATTTAAGTGGAAAACCAGTGATATAGATAAAATACTATTACGAAGCTGGATTTGAAAAATATACAAAATCAAGTCCAATTCGATCTCAAAATTTAAATTCAATTTGTACATTCCATTTCCAAGCCCCACAGTGTATACGACAATAATTTCATTGCTTGCTTGCTTGACGCCACTTTGAGAGCGAACCCAAGGGCCGAATTGGCTGATTTTGGTGTCAATCGACTCCGGGCGATGCAAGTAAGCTAGTAGTAGAGTTTTCAAATTTTTATAAGTGACTTTTTTTATGTGGATTTTTTTGTTGATAACTAACCTCAAAATTAACTCGACACACAAAATGGATCACTCTTGTACAAATTGCATTAATAGTTATTTAACCAACAAGTGTGTTAATGAAGGCGATTAATAATCGAACACGAACAAGCGGTAGCGAGTGAGTGCCTTTAATAGTTTAGCTTATTAATCGCCCATTAAAAAACGAGTTGATTAATTTTTTTTTCGTTGACCACAAAATCTTTTTTTGAGTTGAAAAATTTGATTAATACAACTAATCTCCATGCAAAATATCATCAAAACGTCAAAATCACAAAAACAGTGTATTAATGACATCTACTAATCCATCCTTTTAAAAAAACAGTTAATTAATGAAAAAGAGTGCATTAATCAAAAACACTGTATTAATGACATCTACTAATCCATCCTTTTTTAGGAAAAATAATTCATTGATATTGAAATTAACACGCGGTCAACGAAAAATGAATTATTTCGCGCCCAATTTGGGTGCAGAACGCTAGTATTAAAATAAATATCAACTAATCAATCTTTCCTCCATAACAGGCCGACCAGTAAATGTAAGAACCTCAAAACTTGTGCGGCAACCGCAACTGTCTAGTAGAGAACGAGTATAACAATGATGAACTCCGCTGGAGCTATTGTCGTGCAGCCGGCTTTATAAAATTGAATAAGAAGTGATTAGCAGAAGGGGGGACGACAAAGTGTGCCTGATTGTAATTGTTAGAGCATCAACTAAAAATTCTTACAAGTAAAATCAATAATAACAAATATGCTTAAAGATCAACAAAAAAATCAGTTTTACGAGACCCTTAGATTATAAAAAAAAAGATTTTAATATTATCAAGTCTGTTTACTATTTTAACAGAAATTCCAAGTTAACTGTCTATTTACTTTATAAATAAAACAGTTGACCAATTAATAAAAGAGGATCATTATTATCTCGAATGGAAAATGCATAGTTCAGTTATTAGGAATTGGCTTTTAAAAATACCCAGCAGGGGCGTCTCTAGCATACCTATCGACGGGGTGCAAAGTCTCATATGCCGCCCCCTCTGAGTTGTGGGCTACGAGGTTAGCGGAGGTAAATTATTTGAGATGAGTGAGGGTAAATAGAAAAGGCATTGTTAATATAAACCAAACACTTTTATTTATTATTATTTCCATAATTTGATAACTTCTTTATATTCTTGTCGCAAATTCGTACTAGCTTGTTTGTATGTGTCACGTTTTCTTCGGCACCAATCGGGCGCAATCGGTCTGTCGTCACCATGTCCTTCATAATTCAACGATAAACAAGTACGCTAGGCAGCGGAATTTAGCCGACAGCGTAAAGGGTACAATCATAGTGTAGCTGAAAGCCAAAGAGTAGAACAAAGCAACGAACGCAAACTTGTTACAACAGGTTGAAGTGCGTGCACACTGCCATGTCGATAAGCTATGTAAAATCGTTATTATAAAAGAGCAAAGCGACGAATTCAGTCAAGTTTGATGTTTTATACTTCGCTATTTTAAGGCCAAGCTCCTTCATGGGGTGTTAGTGCCTCACCACCATTATATTTAAAAAAAATTTAATTGACATGAATATCGAAAATTTGATAAGTGAAGTGTTCATTAGAACAGCCTTGTGAGATCAGAAAGATGAAAAACACCACAACAGGCAAATGATTTTAGACAGGTAATTTCTGGGAAGGATAAGCACCTTCATTTACCATTAGTCTTTCAAGCTAACTATATCCGACTACAATACTAATGGAAATACAAAATACGTTAACTTTGAACTTCAACACATTTTGAGGGAGCGATTGAGAAGTATCGAGAGAAGTATTGGAAAAAAGAAAGCTGATTTATCTTTTAACAATATACCACGGAAATACGTAATCATTTTTTTAGGAATACATACATGGGACACCCTACATAGGCAACAACAATTAATATAAAATGTTTGACTAAATTCATTATACAAAATTCTTGTATAAATCCCTTTATCTGGTATATTGAGGACCGGTTGCAGAAAGCAATGTTAAGTTAGCTAACGCGACGTCAAAGTGAACAAAAACGTATCAAATCTCAAATGTTTATGGTAACTAATACATTAGTAAACAAAATTTGATGCGATTTTGTTCACTTTGACGCGACGTTAGCTAACACCAGACTTAACATTGCTTTCTGCAACCGGCCCTAAATGTCTTATTCCTTAAAATTAGGAAAATCTTTAAAATAAGCCGTGGTGCTATGACGAGTTTTGCTTCACTACAAACAGGAATGATTACATATTTTCCCCGATTTTTTGGCATTCCTCGGGTCTGAAACACAGTAGAAGACACCACATGTCCGAGCAGAAGGAAATAGTTATAACTGTCAATGAGCTTCAGCATCCCCAAATTTTGCACTCTAGTTCCGCCTGTGCGTCTGCATATTTGTGCCCGTCACCTTTTCATCGTCAACTAGCGGGCGCAGTTCGTCTCCATAGACCCTGTCATCACCATGCCCTTTATAATGCAAAGATAAGCAAGTACGTCAGGCAGTGGAATGTTTCCCAGCGCGTAAATAAGAATTCTATGGATGATTTCGAAGTTCCCCATAAGTAATGAAATTCACTTAATTCCCGTCGTTTTTTATTTATTTCCTGTACGTTAAATGTTCTTTCAGTCTCACACTCATGTACCAATACAATGGCGTACAACAAAAAGTGTTTCACCTTAATATGTAGGCACGTACTGGAAATTGCAACCTAATGATATCAGGAAATAATTTACATTTTCCGCCAATCGGAGTCGTAACAGTATTGGTTCTTATTACATTATCTTTATCATGATGGGCGCCTTTGCGCGGAACAAAGACAAGGCCGAGCCCTACTAATTACTTTACGTTATTGTTTATTGTAAATGCGATAAAGGAGCATGATGCAAGACTGCAGACTTGCACACTCGAAACATAGGCGATTTGGCACTCAAAAGAGAAAAAGACTATCGCAAATTCACTTTATCCAACACAAAATTGAATGCGTTAGAAACGGTTAGAAATGATGTGTATCGAAGTGAATATTTTTGCCAGCACTAAGGTAAGAAAAACTCATTTCATTAGTTTTTTAATGTTAGATGTAATTTTCATAATTGTATTACACATTAATATGTATTAATATGTATTAATAATATATTACTATTATTATTATTAAATGTTTAAACACGTTCCGGATTTTTCTAAAACAGGTAAAATATGAGCGCAACATGTTAAGGAGTTTCTGAAGGCAAGAATGGTTAATACACCACTGCACCAATATTTTAGTAAAAGAACTATCGCATAAGGTACAGTAATTATTAAACGTCTACAATACATTGTTACTTTCTACATCGAGTTGATTCGTCTTGACTACGAACACGACGAACACATGAAGCTTTGCTCGACTCTCTGCTATATCATCTCTCTACTCGTCGTGCTGCTCTCTGTTCCACTTTGTTTGTACCCTACAACGTTTGACTAGCAATGGGAGCGCAAATTTGAATCAGACCGACTGCGATGTTTTTTCCCGTTGCGAATTAGTGTAATTAGCATTACTAAGCGTTTCCTCTTACTATTTCAGTATTATTAGAAACATTAGGATTTTTACCTATTTTGTATATAATTTTGAACTCTCTTCAGCTGTTATTCGACCTAGCGGAAGTTGTTTTATTTGCGGTCCGCTTTCTTTATTAAAGACTTCAAACACGTTTTCTTCTGTAACTTTTTAATTTACAATTCAATTTTAAAAATGCATTTTTTAAATTACGTAGTATAGAGCAACCTATGTGGTGGGCTTAAAAGCTAGTTTATATCTATATCAATGTCGTCTTTACTACTTATTAAAGCTAGGTTTGATAGCCTTTCTTGTGTTATACTTGATTTTAAATAATTTTTATAATTTGTAACTCTAAAAATGACGTTGCACCCTCAGCAACAGAGACGAATAGTGTTAAGTAAATGCGTACAACAATATTTTTAAACAAATATTTCAAAATATCGATTGACGATGCGGTAGATTTTAGAAAGGTCGATAAAATCTTGTAATCAACTGCATTTATGTCTAAATGATTAGCTCCAAAATATATCCATTTATTTTTATAAGCATACGCATATAACTAGATGGATGCAGTTGAAAGCGAATAGGTTACGGTTGGGTATTTATGTAACTGTGGCATGCCCTAGAAAATAATTCCTTTGAATATCAGAAAAAAATTAACGTCGTACAACTGAAAGTAATTAATGTCATTTGTATGACTATTTCTGTTAATAATCATGTAATATACCAACTATATTATCTAAAAACAATTATATAATATTCTCACGTTGTAATATACTGTATGTTGAGTCTGGTATCTGGCATACAAGCTGCCATTTACCGGATAAAAGCAATTACAAACCAATTGATTAGACTTGTATATTCAACAGTTGTAAGTAGTTTAACACACGTGCATTTGAATATTTAACAAAACCGAACGTCATAAAACTACTGAAAGCAATTGAGTATCATTTGTATTAGTACCATTACCATTTGTATGTATGGTTATTGTTAGCAATCATATATTCTACTACAAATAGTTAGAAACAATTGTAACATATTCTGACGTAATATATGTTGATTTTGATACCTGGCATACAAGCTGTCATTTACCAGATATAAACAATTGCAAACCAATTGATTAGAATTGTGTATTCAACGTTTGCAAGCTCTTTAAAACGACTGAATTTGAATATGTATCTGAAAAAATTTAACATCTTAAAACAACTGAAAGTAATTTAGTGTCACTTGTATGGTCTCTGTTAACAATCATATAATTTACTACAAGTAGCTAAAAACGTAACGTGTTGATTCTGGCATCTGGCATATAAGCTAACATTTACCATACAGAAACAAATGCAAACCAATTGATTCGAATTACGTATTCAACCGCTGTAATCCCTTTAAAACGATTTCATTTGAATATTTGACGAAACTGAACGTGGTAAAACAACTGAAAGTAATTGAGTGTTATTCGTACTGTTTCTGTTATCAATCATGTAATCTTTTAAAAGTAGCTATAATAGTTATTTACTATACAAGTGAGATAAGAGCATCATTAATATACATGTGTGTAAGTTACAAACGAGTGTGTAGCACGAGTTATGTAAGCACACAAGTATATTAATGATGCATTATCACACATCAATTGTAAGTACAAAATTTTATCTACAACCGCCTAAATTGAGAAAAGTGCATTAAGAAAAATGTCAGATCTGTTATTTTCAAAAATATTTTAGTAGGCAAATGTCATTATGGCATTCATTTGACACTATTTCAGTTAGGTAATGAAGCACCACTCAGTTAAGTAATGAAGCCATTACATCACTCGGTTAGATAAGGAAGCCATTACATAACCGAGTGGTGTAATGAGCTTCATTACCTAACGGAAATAGTGTCAAATGAGTGACGTAATGAGTTACTTATCCCACTGGAGTAGATAAACAATTGTAACACATTTTCATGTTAAAATATTGATTCTGGTATCTGGCATATAAGCTGATATTTACCACATAAAAACAATTGTAAACCAATTGATTAGAATTGCGTATTCGAGCGTTGTAAACCGTTTAAATCCATTGCATTTGAGTATCTGTAAAAATGTAATGTCGTAAAACAACTGCAAGTAATTTAGTGTCACTTGTATGATCTCTGTTAGCAATCATATAATTTACTACAAGTAGCTAAAAACGTAACGTATTCTCACGGTGTAATATGTTGATTCTGGCATCTGGCATATAAGCTAACATTCTTTATCATAAAGAAACAAATGCAAACCAAATCATCAGAATGATGTATTCAACCGCTGTAATCCCTTTAAAAAAATGATCATTTCAATATTTGACAAAACTGAACGTGGTAAAACCTTATATCTAATACTTACGGTAAAACAACTGAAAGTAATTTAGTGTTACTTGTAATTTACTGAAAGTAGGTATAAACAGTTGTAACATATTCTCACGTTAATACCGATGGGGCCATAATTATATATAACAGCAATAAGAAAACATGAACAACAAAATAACGGGTGTTCATAAACAGTCGTCATCCCAGTTGCTTTGAAAAACAAAATGTTATATCTTTGATTAATTCGTGCAACACAATGAAACGTCATTGAGTACTGTCATAGCGCAGTTTTTCTCAATTATAATAGACATACGTTTTTGAAGTCAAAACCTACTGGGATGACGACTGTTTATGAACACCCGTTAGAATTCTTGAGTAAGAAAGAGATGACCATACGAAAAAATTATTTTAGTAGGCATGTTTGGTTGACATCTGTCATAATTAAAGGACGTCAAGCCTACTCGCATATTTGCTACTATGTTTATCTCTTTCTTACTCAAGCAATACGGGTTATTTTCTTGTTCATGTTATCTCATTGCTGTTATATATAATTGTGGCCCCATCGGTATATTGATTCTGGTATCTGGCATATAAGCTGCTATTTACCACATAAAAACAATTGTAAACCAATTGATTAGAAGTGTGTATTCAACCGTTGTAATTAAGCTTTTAAATACATTACATTTGAATATCTGCAAACATTTAACGTCGTAAAACAACTCAAAGTAATTTTGTGTCACTTGTATAGGTTTTGTTAGCAATCATATAATCTACAAAGTAGGTAGAAACAATTGTTAACATATTTTCACGTTGTAATAGCTACGTTGATTCTGGTATCTGGCATATATACCTAATATTTACAAAATAGCTAAAATTGCAAACCAAATTAAGCGAATGGGCAAACCAAATTAAGCGATGGTATATTCAACTACTACTGTAAGGCCCTTAAAAATGTTAAGTTTGAAGGTGAAGAAGGTTCGAATAATACGCCAAATAATGGGAACTAATTAACTTTTGATTTTGATGTATAACCAGATTGTAATAAGTAACTTATTGTTTTTGACAACCATCATACATACCTACAGTGTGATTAACCTCTTTTCAAATGAGAAAATTATACGCTGTGTTTGACAATGAATAATTATCAATCTGCTCATTTAATTTTGGCAATTTTTAACATAAAGTGTTACCTGAATGCTTTTAATAAACTGTTAAAAATAAATAAAATTGGAACCCGTTGTATGAACAAGGGCGGCTATGGAAAACAAAATCAGGGTCCTGGATTAGTGCACCTATATTTATAATTAGTTCATCTGTCAATTTGACACTTATCAAATAAAGGTGTGTTTATGAAACTGGTTTTCACACAAGAACACAAACCTTGTTCAATTGAATCATATCTTGGAAATTTGCTTCTTCCAAGTAATTGTAAATTCAAAGGAAGTTGTATCGAATTCGCGATTATGAAGACAAATTACCGACAGCTGATTACACTGTTCATGACATACTAAGTCGTGCAGTTGAAATCCGCAGCCGCTCTTGTCCAAAAACGTTTATGATCGCACTGTATATTCTACTGTTACACGACCTTTAAATAATTGCTATCGAACGCCAGGAAAACCGCTGGCAGAACGGCTGAAAGTAGGCAACTTTTGTTTTTTGCGTTTCATTCGCTTTAAAACCACTTTGCAGCGCATTGTTCCCGGTTCCCGGCAACTACCACACAATCTGCTACTTGTGCTATAACATTTCTTCATTATGCGATCTCCGCTCTATAGTGCTGGACAAATGCACTTCGTCCCCATCGGGCGCAAAGACGGCCCTGGCAAGAACCGCAAAAGCACTTACCAGGACTTCCGTGAACCTCCTCTCGAGCTCGTGCGGGTCGGGCATGGGCCGTTTGGCCTTAGTGCGAATGCTGGGCTGCCTGCCATGCCCATGCTTCGAGGAAATTATGCTCTCAGGCCTGTCCGGTATGCTCTGCTGTGGCGCAGGTTCTTCCTTCGATGTTAGTAATCCCATTGTCGCGGTTAAGCCGAGCCACTGCACACTTCCCGGGGACGTTGCTTGGAGTTAGAGAGCCGTCGGCGACATGCTAGCACTCGGTGTTTTGATACGCCTCATTAAAGCAACAGGTATGTTCGCGGCACGCGACAACAACACAACCACACTAACACCAGCGACAAACGCGGACTGGAGAACAAATGAAAACTTTGTTCAAAACAAGTTTGCGCGCATGCGCACACTGCACGCACAGCCGACTTCGTAATTATGCCGCTTTTAAAAACATGACTTGTTACAGATTCTTTGAAATCGTACTTTGGCTATGCCGTAATTAGGAAATTCAACGCCTAGTGAAATCTGGAGGTTATGTACACATATTACTACTATCAAAGAGCATATTATATGCTCTTTGCTACTATGGTACTGTCTTCGGACTGAGTTACAAAGAAAAATGAAAACAATTTATTTTTGATTTTTCAAAACAGTCGTCGGAAAATACCCATTTTCAATGTAACCACTTATGCATATTTTTATTAAAAAATGTACTTTCAATCAAATCTAATATAATAGCAGCAGCAGTAGGAACGTTTTATTTTAAGACTCCGTGTCAAAATTCAGCTTGTCGAAATTTTCACCAGCATATTTGTTGGCAACTGCTGAAAGTAAATGTTAACACTACAACAAAGCTTTTCTTTAAACTGATGCTATGATACTGGTGATGAATGCGACCATTTACTAATTACATTTTTTGAAAAATTACCAGTAATAGGTAAGTGTTTCAAAGTGGGAATGAAGACTGACGTTGAGTAACGTATGAAATCTGCACAAATCTAGTAGGCTATGTGCTATGTTTTCATTGTTTTCCGCAGGATATGTTATTGTTTTATTATTTGAGCAATTATCATAGTTTTTCTGTCAATTCTAAGTGTCAGCTCTAGAAATTGTAATTCCAAATATTAATTATTTATTTATTCAAATTCAAACAAACAAACCCCAATTACATTGTTTGCAATTCCCACATTTGATGAAACAGTGCAAATGATTAGTTTAATTCCTATATGCAAAAAAATATAAGAAAAATAAGTTGTGCTAATGATAATAAATAATATAGGAAGCCTAGTAAAACAAATCAGCAATTGTCAATATCATGCATTAGCGTGTTTCTAAAGCTAGATATAGATAAATAAGAAATATCAATGTTGTATACAGGGTAATTCATAATTAGGTGTAAAAAGTTTAACCAAAGCTTCTTTAGGCCAGCAATTAACCTAATACACCGTAGTACCAAAATGTTGAATGTGACTATAACTTGGAAAGTACCTAATTATTGGATTAATTTGAAAATATCTTAAACGTAAAATTAAGAAAACAATTACGAAAAAATAGAAAACTATAGCAAATATTCATACGAGCGATTCATACACTTGCTGAATTTTATGCTTTTCACGAATTACATTAGTAGCCTCAAAAATTCTTTGGTGCAACTGTTCGCTCATGTTAATTACCTAGCGGTAAACCACCTCTTTTAAAAAAACCCATAAAAAAATCCATGGATTGAAGTTGGGCCTCCTTGGTGGCCATCTCACAGGACCAAACGGGTCAATCCATATACCATTGAAATAGTTATTTAACCATTTTGTAACGATTATGCCATTGTGAGGAGGTACACTGTCTTGTTGGAAGAACATTTGCATCTCCAGTAAAGAACCATTGCAGATTCTTCCCCATACATTGACAGAAAATCGTTGGAACCTTCTACTTTTTGTTACATGGGACTCCATCCCTGGTAAAAATGGCTTCATCAGTCCATAAAATAGATGAAATAAAATTGGGGTCGTTATTTATTCTTTCAAGAAGCCACCGACAAAAAAATGCTTGTTGCTAGGCATCCGCAGGATGAAGAGCTTGAACACCCATATAATGGTAACGGTGTAGCATTGTCTAAAACCGAACCAATTACAGCCCCCAGCCCCTCGGACTAGCGGACGACCAACCTCGCCCAGTTTTCGAAAGGCTAAAGTAAAGACCTGATGATTTGGGATTCTTTTGTTATATACGAAAACAATGCCTGCTATTTCTCTTCGAGTAAAATCACCCATTTCGAAAGAAAATCGTTCTTTTAAAAAATAAATCAGTCTTTTAAACAATTAATAGCTGTTTATGACAGCCGCTATTTGATTTTAAAAATTCAAATGTTTATATTCCAAATACAGCGTGTTTTATAACGTATGGATGAGACTGAAAGGATAGCTAGAGAGGACCAAAATGAAGTTATTATCTTAATAAACTTCTGACCAAAACGCAATAAGAAGAAAGTTACAGCAAATTCAAGGTGAATCAATTAACGAGCGTTCTTTACAAACTGAGGTAGTAATTTATGTTTTAAGTTCAGGCAGGGGATATTTAACAATTAGCTAAACAATGTTGAATTAAAAAATTAATAAATAATAAATAACATAAAAATTACGGCTATTTAATTGTTTCTTTTAAATTCTTAAAATTGTTGTTCGTTGATGGAGAACCACTGACTATTTAATAATAACTAAAAAACAAGTGGCAAGAGAAATGTGTTTGAGTGTTAATTCATTTAAACGCTATTAACGGCCGGTTTTATAAAGACCACTAATCTGAGGTTAACTTTAATTCGTTGTTAAAGTAAACAGAAGCGCATCAAAATGTTAGTTCTTATGACATTTTATTTATTAGTAAACAAATTTTGATGCGCTTTTGTTTACATTAACAACGAATTACAGTTAACCTCAGATTATTATTATTATTATTATTATTAGTCCTGTCCATTCCATAAAGGAATATACGGCGCATTCGCGTTTCACTAGCATTGTTTAAATTCAAGGGTGCTAGACCTGAATTTCTTATATCTCTTCTTGTATCCTTTGTGTAGTTTGGTTGGTTTTCATTTTCTGTACTATTTTATACATTTGTATTCTCCGTCACCGTATCACACATATCTTGCACTAAAGTCTTCCATTGGTCTTTATTTTTTGATATGCTTTTCACTTCATTCCACTTCATATTTAGGTCTCTACATTCTTGCGCTGTGTATCTTCTCCATGTTATTGGCGGTCTTCCTTGTTTCCTTTTGCCTCTTATGGTGTATTCTAGAGCTTGTTTCGTAATGTCTCTATTTGGTTTTCTTAGAGTGTGTCCTAGCCATTTCCATTTCTTTCTTTTTATGTCTATAATAATTTGGGACTGTTTGGTTCTCTCCCATAGCTGTTTATTTGAAATTGTAGATGGCCAGTATATGTTTAGAATTTTTCTTAAGCATTTATTTACAAATGTTTGTAAACCTCTGGTTTGTTTTTTATTTATTGCCCATGATTCGCAATCGTATAGTAATGTACTTTTAATATTTGAGTTAAAAATGCGAATCTTATTTGTCGTTGATAGATCTTTGGAGTTCCAGATTTTTCTAAGTTGGTTAAAGGCAATCTGGGCTTTCATTATTCTATGGTTAATGTCTTTTTGGCAGTTTGTATTTTGTTCCAGAACACTACCTAAGTACAATACTTCGTTCAGTTTCTTTATCTTTTACCCATCAATTTCCACTTCCCCTGTTTCTGTCGAGTTTATTTGCATAATATTAGTTTTGTTAACGTTAATTTTTAAACCCACTTCTCCTGCATTTATTTTTAAAGAATTTATATTGGCTATCAGGAAAAGGAGGGGAGAAAGGACACAGCCTTGCCTAACTCCACTATCAATACTAATTTTGTCTGTGATAGTGCCATTGTTTTTTATATACGCTCTATAGTTATTGTATAAAAGTTTAATTATTTGAATTATCTTTATAGTAATGCCATATGCTTCTACTATTTCCTATAAACTTTCGCGATTTATTTTGTCGAAAGCCCTTGCGAAGTCTACAAATTCCAAAAATATCTCTTTCTTCCATTCTAATGCCTCATCTATAATTATTCGTACTGTACAAATTTGCTCTATACATCCTTGTCGTGGTCTAAATCCTGCTTGACTGTTTCTCAGATTTTTATCTACTGGTTCTTTTATTCTTTCTATTATTACGTGAGTTAGTATTTTACGTGTTGTATTTAACAAGGTAATGGGTCGCCAGTTTTTGCAACGTGTGGTATCGCCTTTTTTTGGGATTTTTATAATTAGTCCTTCGGTCCATTCTTGAAGTATTTCTTCTGTGTTCCATATTTTATTTAATAGGCAGTGGATCAACTCAATGACTGTTTCTCCTCCTGCTTTTATTAAATCTGCTGATATATTGTCCATACCTGCTGCTTTCCCTCTCTTTAGTTTAGAAATGGCTCTTGTTACTTCTTCCTTGGTGATTTGATTTGTATTTATATCTAGTTCTTGGTAATCTTCGTTTCTGTAATCTTCTCTTGTGTGTCCCTCTTGCTTTTTATATATATCGCTGAAGTACTCCATCCATCTATTTGAAATGCTTTGATCTTCTTTTAGAATGTTTCCTTCTTTGTCTCTTATTTGCACTGATTTATTTTGTTTTTGTTTAGAAAGTTTTTTAGTAATTTCGTAGACCGTTTTCATGTCATGTGACCCTGCTGCCAGTTCCGCCTTCTCTATTAATTTCTTCTGTTGGTTTCTCTTATCTCTTCTAGGGCTTTTTTTGACTTCTTTGTCCAATTCTCTATATAATTTGTGAAAACTCTCTTTTCTATTGTAGTGTGTTTCACTTAGGGCCGGTTGCAGAAAGCTATGTTAAGTCTGGTGTTAGCTAACATCGCGTCAAAGTGAACAAAAGCGCATCAAATTTTGTTTACTAATGTGTTAGTTGCCATAAGCATTTGAGATTTGATTCGGTTTTGTTCACTTTGACGCGATGTTAGCTAACACGAGACTTAACATTGCTTTCTGCAACCGGCCCTTAGTATCTTAAAATTTATTTTTCTTCTTTACTCAATTAGCCACCATGTTTCATTTGACATCCATTCTTTGATTTGGCCCTTTCTTATGCCTATTATTTCTGTCGCTGTCTCATTTATCACGGTCTTGTAACACTCCCAGATTTTTTCAATACTTAACCCTGCAGGAGTCGCGCTTATACTGAAACATGAGTAGTCGCTGCGGACTCACACTCCCCATGGCAAATAAAAGATAATTTAGGGGCTACAAACAGAATTCATGTGCCAGTTTATTTTTTATTTATTGCAAAACAATGAAATATTTATTTATTAAAAAGAAACCTTACAAATAATTGTCCAATATTAACATTTAACTTAGGATTTTGGAATTTTAATAAAAATGAAAAAAAAAAAAATTCTGCCATGCACTCTCACGGCATTCGTTACAAATAATGGTTGAATGTTCTAAACACAAAGAAATATTACATTTGACACAATAATATCTTGTTGGCCAGTTTTATCGTTTTAGTCAGATTCTAAACACTCTTTCATTAAACGCCGAAGGCGATCCTGCTGTTTCTCGTACTCTCCCATAGAAACTAGAAAATTTTAAAGTAATTTAGTAAGTTAAAATTACTAAAAAACTTACACTAACTTACCTCTGTTTTTAATCAAATTGTGTTTAAAATAAAACTATTTTACAACGCCGGTGGTCGCTGCGGACTCTTACTCCGCAAATACTAATCATTCACACAAATGTACACCCACTAACTTGTTATTTGGCACCGATAATAAGATACTTTTCCCCGAGAGGTACTGAGACCGGCAAGACCTAAAAAGTAGGGATTGTCAAATAATGGCTGATACTTCTTGCATGCGGAGTGACAGTCCGCGCGCGACCTCTGCAGGGTTAAGTTATTAATGTCTCCTAAATCTCCAAGTTTTAATTGTAACTTTTTTTGGAAATCCTCTCGTTCCTCTTCATTACTAATCCATTGGGTATTATATTTTGTTCTGAAAAGTGTTGTTTTTGTATTGCTTTTAGTTTTATTTTAAATTTACTTCTCAAAAGTGCATGGTCGGAGCCTATATCAGCTCCGGCTGGAGAGGGCGAGGCTTGCAGGCCACCTCATAGTTCACCATATACATTCAGTCATTCGAACGACAGTTTTGCGTGTTGTCAAAATTGTTTCGGTACTATAATAATATGGTTAATTTAAAAAAAGGAAAACGTTGGCGTTGCTATTTTAACGTTATTACAAAAGCGGAGGAAGCAAAGAAAGCGATTTTGGGTAAAAGATTGGCTTCTGGAAAGAGAAAAATTGTCTCACATGACACTACTAAAGAAGCTGCAAAGATCTCATACAGATGATTTAAAAAATTATCTTCATATGGATGATGAGTCTTTTGAAGAGTTTTTGAAACTTGTTAAACCTCACATATCTAAGAAAAATACTAGAATGAGAAGGGCAATTACTGCTAAAGAAAGATTAATTGCAACTCTATGTTTTGTTGTAACAGGGCGCAGTTTAGAGGATTTAAAGTTTTCAACATTTATTTTCCCACAGGTGCTGGGTGTTATTATACCTGAAACGTGCAAATTCATCTATGAAGTTTTGAAAAAGGAATATTTAAAGGTAAAACAAAGTAACTTTATTTCTGTTTCTACATGTGTAATATGTGTATATCTAATATTAAAAATAGATAGAATTTTATTTGTCTAAGTTTATTAATTGAGACAACTCCGTTACGACCTGGTTAGGCAAAACTTCTTGGCCAGATGCAGATGGTGATGTAGACGATTCATAATTATTGGCGTAAACATAGTTAATATTACATTCAGATTGATGTCTATATGGTTGTGGTGTCGGATATCCGGGTTGGAAAACATCGGAATGGGACGTTTCGCCGCCGCCGTTTCGCCACCGCCGGTTTGCCACGGCCGTTTCGCCGCCAAGCCGTTTCGCCACCAGCCGTTTCGCCACCAGCCGTTTCGCCGCCGGGCCAGTTCGCCGCCAAGGTTAACGATTTCAAATTTACAGAATGTTAACGTCTGCATTTAAGATTATTTTCAAAACAACAAATTCCGGGTGAAATTCCGTGCACGGTCCGGTCTATTCCGCATGCGCTGCCAGCGAAGTAAGGTTTATGGTACGATCAGCGTCCGTCAAAATGTTGTGGGTGCCGCTATCGTCTCGTAATTTTTAAATCAATGTTGTTGCGCTTTCGGCGGTGGTTCAGGTTAATGGTTTATGTTAGTTGTTAGGTCTTGATGATTTTTTTAGAGAAAAAATACGAGAGGGAGTCTGTTCAACGTTACATTTTTCTGTTCACTGTTACATTTTTGTGCATGCGCACTAGACCGGACCGTCCACCGAATTTTTACCTAAATTCCTTAACGTACCGAATTCGAAAATAACTACCGATTTAGTTAGGTTAGGTTAGCTTATGTTAGGTTATGATCATGTGTGTATCTATATATGTTATTCCAAATATTGAAATTGTTCTGGCGGCGAACTGGCTCGGTGGCGAAACGGCCGGTGGCGAAACGGCCTGGCGGCGAAACGGCGGTGGCGAACCGGCGGTGGCGAAATGGCGGCGGCGAAACGTCCTAGACCCGGAAAACATATGTTGATTTAAAACTTGCACTTGATTTTTGCCATAGCTACAACTAGGAGAATTTTCTTTTGTGGCAATTTTGTTCAAAACAATTTTAGAATCAATATTTAATGCATTTTGCATGGAATAGAATAGAACTTGGTTAATCAAGTTCTCAGCGTACATTCTCTGTTCTTCGTTTATTCGACGCAACTTATGAGCAACATTGTCTCCTATTGTTTGACATTCATCTGGCTTATCATTTTCTGACAACGTGTTATAAATCTTCTCAATAATTTCTTGTTGTTCTGGTAAACGTCTTTTTGAAGGACAATAACGTTTAGTCGAAACTGTTGATGTCCTTGAAGGAGTCCTGCTAGTACTAGCCGAAGTCTGTGGCTGAGGCAAAGTTATTGACATATTCGTATCTTCAAAGCCATCATGATGAGCAGTTGCAGAATTGTCAACATCTTGAATTTCCTCACTCTAAGATATAATATTTATTTCAGTTTCCAAGTACATTCGAAGAATGGCAAAATATTGCGAGGAATTTTGAGAGTAGATGCAATTTTCCAAATTGTGGAGGATCTATTGATGGCAAATATATCAGAATAGTTAAACCTGCTAATAGTGGATCCTACTTTTATAACTATAAAGATTATGACAGCATCGTCCTCATGGCAATTGTTAATGCTGATTATGAATTTATTTATGTCAGTGTCGGCTGCAACGGTAGAGTTTCTGATGGAGGTGTTTTAGAAGCTACAAGCTTTCATGATAAACTGATGCAAGGGAAAATGAATCTACCAAGTAATGAATCTACTAAAGAAAACATGAATTTTGTTTTTGTAGCAGATGATGCTTTTGCATTACATGAACACATACTTAAACCTTTTCCTCATAAACAGTTAACACCAGATGAGCGAATCTTCAACTATAGATTAAGTCGAGCTAGGCATACAGTGGAAAATGCATTTGGGATACTAGCTAACCGATTTAGAATTTTCCACACAACAATTAACATGAAACCTAATAAAATCAATTATATTGTTCTTGCATGTTGTGCTCTGCACAATTTTCTACGTCGACATGCAACCAACTTGTATTTATCTAAAAATAATATATTACTGAAGTTCTTGATACAGGGGACATAATAATGGGCGATTGGAGAAGAGAAAAAACGTTAGATAATTTACAACATGGTTATGGACGCAATCCATCAAAGATACTTTATGGATAAAGGAAAAGTATCGTGGCAAGATAATTCTATATAATTTAAGGGTAATTTTCAAGAGAAACGTAGAAACTTGTGAAATAGTATTTTGTTTTCCTATCCTACTGATTAATACAATACACTAGAAATAATAAGAAAAAAATGTTGAGTTCCACTCTCTGTATATTAAATTTAATAAAAAGTGAAAAACTCCAGTTTTGTTATAAAATGTAGAAACCTTACTTGCCCATAACTCTCACTTTATTCAAAAACTTAATTTAAAAAATCGTAGGGGTAACAGTTCAATTGAGAATTAGTATATTTGAAAACTAACATTCTTAATTCTTACCAGATCATCAGATATTTCTGCTTCCGTATCATGTTCGTCATCGTCATTGGTAATTGGTTGTAATGCTTCCTCTTGATCTGACGTAAACAATAGTCGTTTATAGTACCAAAGTGTCGGTGTATATACGTCATCAGAGCTCATTCCCGATTTCTTACTTTTATTGACTTTCTTAAGTTCCTTTCTAAATGAACTCCTCAGATTATTAATTTTATTTGTTACGGTATGTATTGTTGCGCTTTTATCAACATTTTTATAATAACAATACGGAATATGCCTTTTCTCGCAATTGCTTGTTTGCATATTGTTTAGATTTTATAAGCCACAAATAGGGATTATTTCTATATAAATCTATCAGCCCTGTTATGAAATCAGGCTTATTGCATGCCTTCTCACTCATATTGTTCAAAATTCAAACACAAAACTCACAAAACTCGCTGTGGCCTGCAGGTATATTTTAAGCAAAGTAGAAGTTCAGGCCTTCGGGTCCGTACTGAAGATAAATTACCACTCACATGCAGGTTTTGCTTGCCTGCAGGTTTCCACCTGTCGTCGGCCTGCATGTATGTGGTCATACTTGGCCTCAAGGGGAGTTACCTTGAGGCGACGGCCCGAAGGCGGCCTGTAAGTGAATGGGTACCTTAAGACAGGTCATGGTGGCAACAGACCAAATCAACATAGGGTGACTGGAGCAAGAACTGTTAGAAATGACTGATGCTGATCCAACTGCAAGTACACGCCAAATTTCCCAACAAGTTGGAGTTTCTTCATCCTTTGTTTGGCGCACATTGAGCAGCAATTGTTTGTACCCCAATCATCTGCAAAAGATGCAAGGACTGATTTCTACAGATTATTCGTTGCGGCAGCAGCTTTGCGAATAGCTGCTAAATCACGCTAATAGGGAAGCAGAATTTTCACTACACGTACTGGTGACGCTTGAATGCTATTTTATTAGGAATGATGTTCTCAACTTCCACAATTCTCACATATGAGCTGATCAAAATCCGCACGCGATTTGCCAGAGTAGCTTTCAGCAGCGTTTTAGTTTGCATCTGTGGGCTGGTATTTTGAACACCTTAGTAGGGCCTTACGAATTGCCAGCACACTTTAATCGCCATTCTTATTTGCAGTTTTTACAAGAAGTTCTGTCGAAGCTCCTCGAAGATGTTCCTTTGGATGTGCACCGTACCATGTGGTTTATGCATAACGGCTGTCCTTCACATTTTAGTCATGCTGTACGAGATTACCTCGACACCATCTTTCAGCACAGATGGATCGGGGGGGGTGCATTTATTTCGTGACCCCCAAGCAGTCCAGATCTCAACTCTTTTCTTATGGGGGTTTATGAAAGAATTGGTATATGCCACTAAAGTTGATACAATAGACAAATTGCATCGTGGAATCAATACTGCAAGAGGGCACTTAAGCCAACAATTTCCAAGAGTATCGTAAAACTGGATTCGTCAAGCGCAAATTGTGCGTTGAAATGTAGGGTCAGCATTTCGAACACCTCATGTGAATGTTTTTGTTATGGTGAAGTGTTTGTAGCTTATTTAATAATAAAATTGTAATTTATAAAATAACGTTTTCTTTATTTAAAAAGGTATTTTATTTTTACTGTGTTTTCTGTATAATTTAAAATTAAACAACCTTAACAACAAATTGTCAGGTGTTGCAAGAAATATGTTTCTATGGAAACGAAAATGCAATGATATCTCTAATTTTTCCTAATTAATATATACCAGCGGTATTCAATAAGTGGGCATTAATTTACAAGAGCTTTAAATTGCTGTAATTTTTATGTTTGGGTTTTGGCTAAGTTTATTAAGAAAATAACTTTATTTTGGTCCCCTTTAGCTATCCGTTCAGTCTCTTCCATACGTTATGAAACACCCTGTATAGAAATAATTTTTCTATTCATTACTACCCTGTATATTTTAAAGGGAGCATTTTGGTACTCAGCAGAGTTTCCAGGACCGTATTTAAAAAAATGAAGTTGATGGTTGCTCGAAGACGAAACATATATTTAAAAATTGATAACGTAATCGTTAAGTCTATTAAAAATTACTATAAAGACGTTTTGTCAGTTTAGTTCTAGATTTAATATTAACGAACGAAAACAATTACAATAAAAACCCAAAAATTCGGTTTTTTAAGCTAATTCAAAAACAAAAAATCATATCAAGGATATCTGGGCGTCATTTTGTTAGTCCTTTAATTAAGCAAAATGTTTCCCATTTAAGCAAATTTGTATCTCTTACTATTAGAGAGATTCCCATACTGGCCCTCCTTATCTTGGACACACCGTATAATAATGCCAAGATAAATGTTATTCTTTCTCTCCACAGATATAGAACTGTATATCTTAAACAATTTACTGATTGTTATAACTATTTTTAAAATAAGTAGAAAACATAAACAAAATGTTTGAAAAAAAATGTTTAATGATTTCAAAAACTATATCCTCCCCTTCTTATGGCGCTACAGCCTAATTCGGGCCTTCGCCTCCTCTATTTTTTGCCTTCTATCTTCTATCATTAGAATATGCCTTCCAGTTGTGTACCTTCAGAATATTTCCCATCTTTTCCTGGGCCTGCCCTTTGGTCTTCATCCTTCTGTTTGTCTTAGGAGAGCTTTTTTGGGATGTTGTTCGGTTTCCATGCGCATCGCATGCACCACCCATTTTAGCATCATAGCTCCATTGTCATTTATCAAGCCAAGTACCTATGTGGCATAACATTTTTCTTTCAAATGTGTTAACTGCATCACCTGTGATGATTAAATATCCAGGTTTCACTTCCATAACATAGTATAGGTCATACGAAGGTATTATATATTTTGATTTTTGTCTCTCTGTGTATATTTCTATCCTTGAAAATAGGTAGTAGCGCAAAGTATGCTTTTTGTTTGACATGTTAATTATTTTTTTTATCTCTTGATTCCTCACTTACTGATTGGTGCTCTCCAATAGCTTTTTCAGTAAGGGGTGATAGCCGTTTATTCAAGAGGTAGGTAAATACTTTGTAGGTGTGTTGTGCTAAAAAGAGATACCCCCTATCCCCCTGTAGTTTTTACATTGCAGTCAATCCCCTTTTTATCTATTGGACATCCTCTTATTTCATTCATCCGGGATATTTTTGCTTGTCCATATGGCTACTATTAGGTTGTGTATCTCTGTAAATACTGGGTCTTTACCATATTTTAATATTTCGGTAGGTATATCATCTATCCCTGGTGCCTTTTTATTGTTCTGTGCCTTTATAGTAGCTTTAACTTCTTCTACAGTAGGTGTCTCTGAGGCCTGTTTATTTTTTGGTGCTTCTGGGACTTCTATTGCCGTCTCGGAAGTGATGTAAAGCCGTGGGTCTCATGTTACTATGATGTGTAGCATGTAAAAGATCCCTTGCTAGGGTTGGAACTCCTTAGTCTCGACAAAATTCTAAGTAGGACTTTGGCTGTATGGCCGTAGAGTTGGTGTCTAAGCCTAAGCTACCTGGTACTCTGCATTCCTAGACCTTGGGCCATATGAATAAAAATAAAGTAAATGCTTATAAGCATAAGGCAGAAGGAAAAGCAAATGCTTAGAGCAAAAGGTAGGAGTAAAAGCAATTGCTTCATTCAATATGAATAATGATTACTTTATACTTGCAAGCAAATGCTTGATAAAAACGAGTAAAAGCTCATATCTAAAATATTGGAGATTTGTAGGTACTCATATTTCCACGCTTCTGAATAACAACATTTTGCGTATTTAGACCTACAGTTTACGCAGTTCTAAAGACCTGCTGCGCACATACGGTTATTCAGTGTTCAAAATGTCATTTGAAGATGATGTTGCATGTGAAAGTGATAGTAAGGTGCAGGTGCTGGACTTTATAGCAAATCAAGTCAGCAAACATCCAGAGATCCTTAGTAAGTCACAGACGCCCGCATCTAAGAAAAAGAAAGAAGACCCGATAAAAAAATATTAGAATTATATGAAAGTGTTATGGGGCAGTTAATAACTACAGGACAACTAATGAAAAAAATCAATAACATGGAGACACGTTTAAAGAAGAAGACCGATGTAAAAAAACCGGTAATAAGCCTATTAAACTTCTCCCATGAGAAAAAACTTTATACGAGGCAATGGAGGGAAACTCAAATCTAACTGTGGCGAAAATAGCAGGTAAGAACAAAAATGAAATATGTTAGAGTGCTTGGACGTACTTAGCTTTTTTCAAGGGGGGGGGGGAGTAACTTTCCCAAAAATATATCAGTATTTTAGGTGGTGTCACTATTGCAAACTCTAAAGCGATAAGTGCTACGAATTCGTTTAAATAAAAAAGAAATTGTTTTTTTTAAAACCGATTTAAAATATTTTTATAGTGTTACCAAATTTCTGTTCTTGTTCTGTTCAAAGAAAGTTTCTTACATACAAAGTGATATGTAAAAAATACGCAAATATATGTTGTCAATATACTTGTAAAGCAAATTGATCTTTGAGACGCACAGCGTAGTCAAATCTTACCTTCATGTTTCATAATAGGACCACTATAATTAACTTCATTTTCCTAAATACTGAGAAATGTTTTACTGTATTTTATTTATTATTTGAAGCGAATAAAAATTAATTAATTATAAGTTAAATACTAATGTCATAGAATCAATACAATTTTTTTAAAGTAGATAAAAAATACAATTTCGTATTAAAAAAAATTGATAGTTGCCCAAATACGAAATGTCGGAGATCAAATTTGAAGAATCCATTTTGAGGTGCAAAACAAATTATAAAACTATCAATTTTTCAAAATTGACTTGTAGTTTTTTAAATATTCTACGAAATATATTTAGGTATTTTTATTACATATCACCTTATATTTTAAAAAACAACAAAATTATTTAGCAACTTGGTAAAAAGACTTTAAATGATAAATGCGTATTAAAAAATGCATTTTTTTTTGTATCACCTGTCGTTTACCTGTAATTAAGCCGTTCCGGAACATTTGCTCAAAAAAAAAAACGCGCGGAACTTCTAATAGTGACAGCTCTGATGTTGCTGAATAGCAGCATCACTTTTCCACAAGTAAATACTCGCACTTGTAAGCAAATGGTTGGCTTTATTCATACGTTTGAAGCCAATTCTTTTATATCATGAGCATTTGCTTCATACTTTTAAGCAAAAGCATTTACTTACAATTTTATTCATACCCCTTAAAGCATTTACCTACTTTGAATTTTGCAAGTATAAGCATATGCTCCCTTTTATTCATATGGCCCCTTGTCCATTACAAATAAACAAACAAACTTATTTCTCAGTTCTTTAATTAGCTTATATGCATTTCTTGTTCTATTCTCTTTAAAAATTTTCTCCATTTGCTGTATTTGCTCATTTTCGTATTTCCTTTTCTTTCATCTGCATATTTTGTCTACCATCCGTCTCTTTTCACCGTGTTGTCCTTTCTTCCCTCTTGTTTGTATGCATATGTACTTCTTGTTTGTCTTGTTTTTTTTCTTGAATAGCTTATTCACATTCTTCCATAAAAGTAGAGTCTAAAACAATTATTTTTATCGTCGAAAGTATCTTCCTATCCCTATCATGTACTGCTCCCAAAAATTATCTAAATAAATATACAAATGAAACGTCCTGAAGTTTACCTGGAACAGAAAGAATAGCAATAGGTCTGTAGCTATCAATATTTGATTTATTTCTCAATTTATGGATTGGAGTGACACTTGTTAACCTCCATTGATCTGGAAATTCTAATTCCGCGATGGCTATGGCCATACCTGCCCCAAGCCAGGATGAAAAAGGAGGAGCGCAGGAGTAACAATGTCATTAAAAGCTATGGTTGAGCTGGCCCGATTGATAGCACCCTGTAAGGGTTCCTTGCCAGGATATGGCTCAGTTGTCCCGAGATAGTGGCGCCCTCATTATTAGGTCAATCAAGATGGTTGCAAAAAATATTTTGACAGGCATGGAATACAGAAACAATACCACAGCATTTTGAAAGAAATATTATACTACCAATATATAAGAAGCACTCTACTAATTGCGGTAAGTACAGAGCCATCTGCTTAGCACAGGTTACACTGAAAATCTATTCCAAAATACTAGAAAATCGCCTAAGAACACAAATTGAAAACAAACTAGAAGAAGGACAAGCTGCTTTTAGGCCAAACAACAAACACAAGACCATATACGAGTAAGAACGATAATAGAGATTACAATTGAAAGAAAGTACCCAGAAAAAACATATCGGAAGCACTAGAAGAATTTCAAACAAACCCACAGCCAGTAAGAGTCGTCCAAAGAATCATATACTATAAAATGTTAGGGATCATTAGAGTGAATGGAAAGACATCAGAGAGGTACGAAATAAAAAACGTAGTAAAACAAGGTGATTGCCAAAGCCCCCTACTGTTTGCCACTTATACAGAGTCCTGCAACGATGAGGGGTTGGAAGATATTTCTAAAACTATTGAGAGTTACATAAACATTGTGTATATAAAAGTTGTAGGTACCTACTGTTGTGCTTGCGTCACCTAGTTAGATGTTGTTAAGGTGGAGCAGCAACCAAATAGAAAAACAGCTTTTTTCCACGACTGGAAGTAGAAGTCGGTTTCAATAGTATCAAAATTGTGACAGAAGTCAAACATTTACTCCCTAGAGACAAAATAAGACAAAAAACTCCCTAGGGAATTTCCATTATGACTGACATAATTGTGAGCTCTTGTCATAATGACTTACAGTGCCACCAACTTTAAAATTTACCATAGGCTACTAATTTTAAAATAATTGTAACTAAAATGTCAATAAATGAACAGGTTTTTCCTTTAAATCTTCCTGTCAGCCTTTCAGTAGTCAAGGACACAATCCTACAACAAATAAATCCAAAAAAAGCACCAGGGCTTGATTTGATCACCGGGAACGTTTTACAAGAACTCTCAGAGAAAGGATACAAAGCCTTACAACAAATATTTAATGCAGTTTTGAGAGTCGGTTACTTTCCTAGGCAATGGAAAGTAGCCCAAATTATTATGATATTAAAACCAGGGAAAAACCCTAATGAAACATCATCCTATCGGCCAATAAGCCTGCTGCCCATTATACTTATCTAAAGTTTTCGAAAAAGTCTTATTAAAACGACTAAAACCTATTATAGAAGACAAAGAACTTATACCGGATCATCAATTCGGGTTCAGAAGTCAACATGGAACTATCGAACAAGTGCACCGGTTGGTTAGTGTGATTAATAGGGCTTATGAAGACAAAAAGTATTGTTCAGCTGCTTTTCTGGATATTAGCCAGGCCTTTGATAAGGTCTGGCATGATGGTTTAATATGCAAGCTCAAACAAAGTCTACCATGCAACTTTGTCATCTTACTGAAGTCCTACCTCTCGGGCAGACACTTCTTTGTTAAATATCAGGAAGATTTTTCAGAACTACTACCGATTCATTCCGGAGTGCCCCAAGGAAGTATACTTGGACCGATCCTCTATACCTTATACACAGCGGACATGCCTACATCCAATAGAACTATAGTTGCTACCTATGCAGATGACACAGCGATACTTGCTACACATGCAAAACCAGAAATAGCCTCACAACACCTGCAGGAAAATCTAAATGATTTGGAACTCTGGTTAGACAACTGGAAGATAAAATCAAATGCATCCAAATCAGTACATGTAACTTTTACTCTAAACAGAAGCACCTGCCCGCCAGTCATTCTCAACGGTCAACAACTTACCCAAACAGAAGGCACCAAATACCTTGGGATATATATAGACAGACGCCTAACCTGGAGAAAACATATCTTTACGAAAAGGAAACAACTCGGCTTAAAACTACGGCAAATGTATTGGCTTCTTGGCAGATCATCTCAGTTAACTTTGGAAAACAAACTTTTATTGTACAAGGCTATTATCAAACCAGTGTGGACCTATGGAATCCAACTTTGGGGAACGGCAAGTAATTCCAACATAGAAATTTTACAACGATTCCAAAGCAAAGTGTTAAGACAAATAGTCGCTGCTCCATGGTATGTCCCTAATGTTGAAATTGCGAAAGACCTAAAAGTTCCTACTATCAAAGAAGAAATTAAAAGATTTAGTGAACGTTATAGTGCCAGAACTCAAGTTCATCCTAATGTTCTTCCGAGAAACTTGTTCGCGCACACGGTCGAAGTGCCACGATTAAAGGGTTTCAAGCCAGAATCCCTAACAGACAGATTCGTTTAGGATTACTTTTGTGTTCTACTTGTGTAAATATGTGTGTTATCTAATCCTAAGTGATATTTGTTAAGGGTTGCTTCACTGGAAGTTTACCTACAAGCCATTTACTGTTTATCTGTTTTTATCTAATGATACATATCAGTTACTTATTGTCCTAAAGGGACAGATTGTAAGTATAGTTGGGTTAATAAAAAAAAAATTAAAAAAAAAAAAAAAAAAAAAATCTTCCTGCAACATGAAAAAAATAGTATATGCAACTCGGAAAGACTGCTATTTTGCTGAGGTGCAATTTCTGACTCGAGGGCTTTTCTCTCCCTCATTGCATAATCTACTATATTATATTGGTTCTGAAAACAAGACGTGTTTTATTCGACCTCTATCAATAAGCAAAAATATTGAAATATATACTCACCAAAAGGCACTATATCTTACAAATTCATACACAGCAACCACACACGCACACTTCTGTATCTGAATCATTTGACAATCATCGATCATTTCCGGCTCAAATTGCCTACCGACCATTGCCGCCACATCATCATAGTGCGATATTTCCCATTCGCTATAAACCAATGTTAAGTTTTACACATACACCTACACAAGGTTCATTCTCAAACACTTATCCACGTGTTGAGTTGTTCCTGAAATAACCATGTGATTACATGTACATGCAATCGTCAACAATCTTTCTCACATAACAATCAACAACTTAACCAATCACCGCCTTCTTTAAACAAAACCATCCCTGATTCTCTTCAACAAGAATACAAAGATCTGTTGCTACAGTTTCCCGAATTGCTCAACGACTTTAATATCAATGCACCTATTAAACATAAAGTCGTACATAAAATTATCACAACAAGATTACCTCGTTTTACTAAATGCAGACATATAATCCTGAACAATTGTTATTTCTCAAAAAACATCTGCAAGAATTATTAGAATCAGGTATTATACAACGCGCATCGAGTCCAAGGGCAGCAGCTATTCACTTGGTAAAGAAGGCGGACGGTAGTTGTAGAGTGTGTAGCGATTATCAACCGTTGAATAATGCTATAGTCCCCGATATCTACCCTATACCATTTATGCAAGATTTCACCTACAAAATTAATGGTTCATTATTCTTTTCAGAACTAGACTTAAAGAAATCATATTTCCAGATACCAATTGCTCCAGAAGACACAGATAAAACAGCAATGATAACACCATTGGGCAGTTATAAATACTTACGAATGAATTTTGAGTTGCGGAACATTCAGAGTAGCTGATCAGCCCTCATTTCAGAAGTTTTCGAAAGGATGAGTTTTGTTTTTTGCTATTTAGACGATGTACTAGTTTTTAGCTCTAACAAATCTCAACATATTCAACATGTAGAAAAAGTATTCACCAAATTAGTTAATTACGGATTATTACTCAACATAAACAAATGCGTTTTTGGTATCCCTAACTTAAATTTCTTAAGGTACACATTAGACCTCAAAAGCCAAAGGTAGATGCAATCAAGTCATTTCCGTCTCCGACTACTCAATATCAACTCCAAAACTTCATAGGAATGATCACTTATTATCATAAATTCATACCTAATTGTGCAAGCTAATCGGACCTTTAATATAAAAGCAACCGATAAACTAGTTCATTTAAACGCTTCTCAATTGGAGACATTTGAAACAATCAAATAGCTCTAGCAAGTGCAACTTTATTAGTTCATCCAATACCAAATGCTGAAATCAGATTATGGACAGATTCCAATGCCATTGCAGGTGTGTTGCAACAATGGTAAAACAATATGTGGAAACCTCTTGCTTTCTGCTCATGAAAACTAACTTCAACAGAACAAAAATATAGCGTCTTCTCACGGAAACTGTTAGCCATTTATTTTGTAGAGAAATTTCGATATTATACTGATGATAAACAATTCACTATCTTTACCGACCATAAACTTCTCACCTGCGCAATTACTAAATCAACAGGTGACCACTCCCTTCGAGAGCTAAGAATGTTGCAATTTTGTTCAAATATACAATACATCAAAGGAGCAGATAACATACCAGCAGATTCAAAAGATGATCAATTTTGATGATTTACCAATAACTCAGCAGAATGACCCTGAATTAGGAAACCTATCATCAAACCCAAATTTATCTTTCACTCAAACCAATCCATTACACGGAACTCCTATTTGGGTTGAAACGCTTAGAAATCTTCAAATCAATTCATTCATTGTCTCATCCAGGAATTCGGAAGTCTAGTAAATTGATCAGCAAATGTTATATCTGGCCATCAATGTACAAAGATATAAAAAATTGGGTTAATATATGTACTTCCTGTCAAACAACTAAAATAAATAAAACTTCAAAACCACCATAAAAAACATTCGTTCAAGCACCTATCATCCTAGCCGAGGAATCATTGAACGATTTAATCGTACGTTAAAGGATGCAATTAATGCATGGCCCGATAATATTTCATAGCTTTTACTTTATTTATTTATTTATTAACAAACAAACAAAACAGGCATTTCGCCTAATTACATTGTTTGTAGAACTTACTACTCCTATGTACTTCAAACTTAACAATAACTTAATATCTTAAATGTAACAATAACATAAACAACAGATTTGTCACAACCTAGTACCAGATATCTGACCGAATTTTTTGAATGCCTAAATTTGCATCAACACATCACATACCCCACTAGAATTACACAAGATAGGGCATCCTACTTTAATAAAAACCTCTGGTGTTCAAGTAAATGTTGAATCTGATCACGATATGGTTTATTGTGTTATTGATATCAAATCCCCGAAGCCACTGCGTTCTACACTTACAAGCCATGCTGTTAGACTTGGCAACATTGCATCTCTAGTAGTTGGTGTTCCTAAATTACAATACTCCCATTTGAAATAATTTTGCTTTAAAGAGTACAGCTTTACTCTTTATCAAATTTTACTCTATAATTAACTAAAGATAGCTTCTGTAATGGTGACATTTATTTACATAGTCAAAAGTAGTAATACAAACATGTAACAGTATATTTATAAAAATAAAACAACCTAACCTATGTAACATATGTATAAAAGAACATTTCTGTAATTATTTTAAAGTTTGTAACTTTCTATATACACCACTGCTGATTGAGAGTACAACATATATGCAAAAATATGGTGCTACAGCTGTAAATAATCTTATTTGAAAATAATAAACGTATCTGCTTGGTAACATCTAAATTTGTGTGACACAAATTGATCCATAAACTTCAAAAAACTGCTGGTGTCATCACTTAAAAACACTTTCACTGTTTGTGCATGCCTTTCCAATATTTGTCTTCTTCTACATTCAGGATTTGTCCTTTCTTGAGGCGCTTTCGAAGACAATATGTTGGTAAATTTGGAAATACGCTTGGGACAGCTTTGTCAGCTAATTGAGGGTAACGCATTAACAGTTCTGCATTTCCCCACTCTCATTTCTAACGTTTTCAAATGTATTTTCCATTAAAATGTATTTCACACACGACAGAACTTTTTGTTAGGGTCCAACGTTCTCGTGCTGTTGCACGAAGCCATGCTTTCTTTCGGATCTCGTTCATTTGAAAAGAAAATGTTGTTAGCATTTGCATACGATGTTCTTTTAAGGTACTGTTGTGGTTGGTTCACAGCGTCTTCGTGGCATTCTAAATATAAAATTAAAAGTTACAAGAAATGCCCTAAAAATGAGGTTAGGTTGTTACTTACCTCAGTGAAATACTTAATAAACCCCATGAATTCTAGCAGCAATTTTACTTGCACTTATCACGAACAGTACAGTAATATAAATAAATGTATTTCGTCAAACTTAGAGCAGTCCAACATATTAATATTTAATCACACGCCACATTTCAACAGACATTTTTATAAATAAACAGTACAAAAATTGGTCTACGATCAGCGTTGCCAAATCTCCAACAGCATGGCTTGTAAGTGTAGGAGGCAGTGCCGAAGCTAAATCCATTAATAAAAACCTTTCAAAACTTTAAAAACTTAGATACAGATGTTCTTCAAACTGATTTACAAATTTTGCCTTTACAACAATTATATTATGTAAATGATGTAAATGAAAAAATCGCTATATTCAATACAAATTTAATGAAATTATTTGATAAACATGCTCCTTGGAAGACAATTAAAATTACCAAAAAACCGGCCCCTTGGTTGACTGACAACGTTAAATTGATGATTAAATTAAGAAACAATGCAAAAAATAAATTTAAAAAATCTAAAAATCCGGCACATTGGGAATATTACAAGTCACTAAAAAACTTAACAAACAACTGCATTTTAAAAGAAAAAAAGGCTTTTTACTCCCAAAAAGCTAAAGGACAAAATACGAAACAGATTTGGAACGCCCTCAAAATTTTAGATATCTACAAACCATCAAATACCCAATCACTTGTCTAACCCTGAACATGTAAATAATAATTTTATTGATAATGTACTAAAATTACAAATTAATGATTTAAAACAGTTTTATTTAAATTGTAATAATGAAAATCAACAAAATGAATTTAAATTTATAACAGTATCAGGGGGTCAATTTTTGACAAAGTACGTGAATTTACGGATACGTAGATTTGCGTGTGAAAATTTACGTATACGTTTTCTTGTTCCGATTTTTGAACGGGGTACGCAAAGCAAGAACCGCCCATCGCAAACATGCGCATGGCCGACTAGGCAACGTCGCATCAATTGGAACTTTCGAACTACTACTAGTAGCTATTTGTCACCTGTCACCCAGAGACCTGAAATCTAACCTCACTTTTTGGTGGCAATTCAGTTAAAACAAAGAAAACAATTGTTGATTTATTAATGGCGGACTCGAAGAAACGCGGTGCAAACTCTACGAAGGTACAATTGCAACATGTGTGCAGTCTATACACCCAATTACGCCTGGGCAGCCATGGTCTTCATAAAATTTTTGGCGCACCTGATCTAATTCTTCAAAGTTTTCATGAAATTTTACCCATTGATTGAATATAGCAGGTTGGACTAGTGCAACGACAACTTCTTTGACACAGTTGCTGACACTGGATTGTGAGATGTCTATATATTTATTAGATGCGACATCCTGCTAATAGCTTCCACCACAGAAAAATTTCAATGCTGCTAAAACTCTGGGTGCGAATGTCTAGATCAAGTGCACGCAACCGTGGACGCATGTGGGGTTCTAAACATTCTATTAAATATGAGCATGCTTCCTTAGATAATTTGAACATGTTTATAAACTGTCTCTCATTCAGTTCACGGAAAGGATTTCTGGGGTTGTGCCTCATATTTAACCGATACCGCTGCTCCGCCTGCTCTAAATTACGTATTGCCAGGACATTCATTAATTCGTCTATAATTTTCTGCATGTACGATTGATTATAGTGATAATAAGAAGAAATAATGAAAAATATTAACCTCAAAATATACGACTCCTGCACACGTTACGTATACGCTTAGCGTTTGCTCCACTGTCAACACCGCTCGCAAAAATGCGAACAAAATTTTGCGCACACGCAAGGATGCGCGTGCTCGAAAATTAGGAAATGACTTGCTTCTCAAACTTACGTATACCGTTCGAACTTGCGAACGCTCAAAAATTGACCCCCAGAGGAAACAGTTAGTAAGCTAATTCTAGGAATAAAAATTAAAGCAGTTGGTTCCGATAGTTTAAGTATAAACATGATTATTTTATGTTTGCCTTTAATTCTTAAGTACCTATCTAACACACATTGTCAATGTTTGCCTCACGGAAAAGATTTTCCCAGACTGCTGGAAAAATGCATTAGTTATTCCCGTACCCAAGATTAATGATCCACAAGAGTTTTCAGACCTAAGGCCAATTAATATTCTGCCAGTCCTATCAAAACTGTTAGAACAAATTATGAATAATCAAATGAGACATCATTTGCATACTTTTAACTTGTTACCAGAATGCCAATCAGGCTTTCGTTCATCACATAGCTGTACTACTGCACTACTGAGCATTACGGATGACATTTTACGTGCAACTGATAACAGAGAATTAACCGTCCTTACATTACTTGATTACAGCAAAGCATTTGATTCTATCAACCATGATTTGTTGTTTTCAATACTGCATTATATTGGGTTTTCAGCAAGTGCACTAACATTAATTCAAAGTTATTTTAGTAACAGATCACAGAGTGTAAAAATAGAAGATAAAATCTCCAACTCCCATCAATTATCACAAGGAGTGCAGCAGGGTTCTATCTTAGGGCCTCTGCTGTATACTATTTATATATCAAACTTTTATAATTACATTTTATTCAGTAAGCTACACATGTACGCTGACGATACACAGACATATAAATCTTTTAACCCATCTTATTACGATACAGCTGTCCAAGAACTAACTTATGATTTAAATCGGTTGCTCGAGATGTCATCTAAACATGCATTAGTGATAAACCCTTCAAAGTCTTGTGTACTTCTATTTGGGAGAGATAGTAATCGTTCTAACATACAAAGAACGTTAAATGTGACCATTGGTGATAAAATCTTGCCTGTAAAAAGTAATAATAATAATAATAATTATTATTTTCTTTATTACCCTTGAGCAAATACACAATAAAAAGAAATAACAGAAGAAAAGCACTCTCAACTCAAACGGGTAACCACAAGGCGGGATTCAGCTGGTAGTAGGAAATCCTACCCCTCTGATCTTCCATCCAAACCCTGATTAAAATAAATGAAAGTAGATTTGAAAAACTGCCTAAATTAAATTACACTACTATCTGTAACGATCAAGTCTACAATAGTGTTTAGACAAAATTAAACCTATACAACTATTAATATATTAAACCTAGTACAATCAAAGGAAGTTAACAAACACATTAATCAAATACTTAATTGTCCAAGCTAATTGCATCCTGTTGTGAAACAAAAAAATAAACAACATTAACTGTTACTTGTAGCTGTAGCTAATTTGTAAGCAAGTCGATACTCTGTACTGTAGCTCTAATGTATCGAACAGTAGTTAAAACTGATTTGACAGTTATAATCATGTATAATTAGTGTAATAAAATATTCTCAACACATCCTAACTGATTGCGGAATAAGTCGTGACGCATTTTGTATTTAAATTGCGCAAAATTAAGGGATATGTAATCCTTCAATACGTTATTGTAAATATGATATATTTGATAAGAAAAAGATCTTTCAAAATGGACAGTATAGTACTGCGGCGGCGAAATTAGGCCTCGGAATCGAGTATTAAGATTATGTACTTCTGTCCTGAAAGTGATTTTGTTTTATAAATACGGCGGACATTTATTAATTAAAATTTGATAAAAAAGAGTTGAACATTGAAGTAGCCTTCGATTATGCATAGATAACCAGCTGGCATCCGTCAGTTTATGAGATATATGTTCGAATTTTCTTATGCCATAGATGAAACGAAGGCACGCATTTTGAACCTTCTGAATTTTGTCCACAGTCACCTTGTCAATAGCTGGGTGGTAGACTGGAACACAGTAATGAAATTGGGAAAGCACAAACGCTTCAGAAAGTATTTTTTTTAATTGTGATGTTTAAGTACAACCTGTGAGGGTATAGTTCCCTAAGATGCATAAAGCCCTGAGAAATGTATTTTGTTATCTGATCTCTATAACGGAAAGTGTTATCTAAAATAAGACCGAGACTTTTTACTTTATCTACCACAGGTAGACATTTTTATTACCAAACAGTAAGACAGATGATTTATCTGGATTAATTCTCAGGGAATGTTGTCTGGAAACCTCACAGATATACTACAAATCTGAATTTATTTTATATATTGCTTCATCAAGATCAGGCATGTTAAAGAAGTAGTATAGTTGAGTGTCATCAGTGTATATATGTGTTTTGCAAAACTTTATATTCTTCATGAAAGTTGATGTATATATTGAGTATAACAAAGGCCCTAAAGTGGAATCTTGGGGAACCCCTTGCGTTATGGGTAATGTTTCAGAGTAAGTATTCGCCAACTGTACCATCTGTGTTCGCCCAGTTAAATAGCTTGCAACTAAAGCAATAGCGTTTGCTCCAAAACCGATAAATTTTAAAATTGTCAGCAATGTGTCATGATTAATGGTATCGAAGGCTTTACTAAAGTCCAAAAGAACCAAAACAGTAATTTTGCCTTGATCCGCAGCAGTAAGAATATCGTCTGTGACATTTAGCTGAGCAGTTGTACAGCTATAACCCGACCTAAATCCAGATTGTACTGCAGGTAAAATATTACTATTAACATAGCAATCTGTTTATTCATGACCTTCTCCATGACCTTTGACAGTACGGGAAGCAAGCTTATCGGCCTCAAATCTTTAAATTTTAATGGTTGTTTAATTTTAGGTATTGGTTTGACTATGGCATTCTTCCAGCACTGTGGAAATATACCATCAATAATACATGAATTAATTAAATGCGTTACATACGGAATTATATTTGGACAACACAACTGAATCATGTTAATATCCATGCCATCACTACCCAGAGCAGTTGACTTAATACCTAATATAATTTTCTGTATATCTTCACTATCAACTGTTGTAAAATTAAAATTTAAACTTTTATAGGCATTACTGTCGTACATTTCAAGGGAAGGCAGATTGACATTGGCAGCATTAGAAATACCGTGTATGAAATAATTATTAATTTTGTTAGAATCCAATAAATTGTCGGGAATTTGAATTGGTTTGGTTTTACCAAGACCAATGGTACCCAACCGCTTCCACAACACCTTCACGCCATCATTTTTAAGTACAAAAACAGCAAAAAATTTGGGTCTCATATTGGACAACACATTCAGGTACAAAGAGCATATTAATAAATGTATACAAAAAGCTTATATGAATCTTAAAATACTATATCCCCATAGAATGCATTTAGAACAACCGCTAAAGAAGATGCTGTGCTAGGCACTTGCACTGTCTCACTTTGTATACTGTTCTGAAATATATTCCACTTGTCTTGACTCAGACACATCTAAAAGAATACAGAGAGTTCAAAATTCCTGTTTAAGATATATTTATGGCATACGTAAATTAGGGGTGTTTGATATCACAAACTAAGTATCCAATAACGAATAAAATTAAATATCGAATATTATTCGATATATCGAAATTCGAATAACTATCGAATTATTCGAATAAATTAGTTATTCGAATAACTAATTTATTCGAATAGCTTATTCGGATAACTAATTTATTCGAATAACTAACTAATTCCGTCCGGCTATATCCTTTGAATTTCTCTGAGCGTCAATTAGTTTTACAGAGTGGGTTACTGGCTCGTTCCTCCAACCCTTTTAGTCGCCTCTTACGACAAGCAGGGATACTAATTCGAATAACTAATTTATTGAAATAATTATTCAATTATTTGAAAGTTATAAACTATTGCTCTACACCCCATTTTATAAATTTGAGTTTTAGATAAATTATTGAACATTCACAAAACTAATGAAAAAAAAAAAAAAAAAAAAAATTGTGAGCAATAAAAAGTAAGTAATATTTAAAAGTAGGACAATGTTAAAATAATAAAGGTTCATTGTATATTTGCATTTTTTAACGTAATCTTAATCATGATTTAAATCGGATCAACCATGTAATATGTTTAACAATAGCAGTACTTACCTTTTCTGATTCTGAACAGTAAATTCTAAATGTGAGTAGCTTTGAAGCACAATAAATGGTAACAGCACTAAACCGTATTTTTCTCCTTTGAGAAAGTAGAAATGCAGAAAATAATTTACTGTTCACCTTCGAACACAAACGTAAACTGTAATTTTTGAACAGAATTGGGCATTGATTTACAGTAAGAATAAACACTTTGCACTTTGATATAATGCAATTTTAATAGTTTCTAAGCAAAGATATTTGTATAATAGTGCTATATTTTTATAATAAATATAATTGGCATTTACTGTTTGATTCATTAACATCGAGGTGCTACCGTTCCAAGCCTAAAATTTTGAAGTGTAAGGCTGCACTTCAGGGTAGTTACCAAATATTATCGTCCCTCTGAGTGGCCTGACTACATTATCTTAAAACACGGTTGCAGTCTCAACCGTGTGCTCAGAATGCTAGGGACAGAATCAGCGCAAGTAACGGAATTCTGTACAATCTCCAGGCAATTCTGTTCATACCTTGTACAATGACCTTTGAGACTCCGACGATAAGTTTTATATGCATTGCCTTCAGTGTGTCAGTGTTGCCGTTGGCCTGACGTAAAATTATGGTATGATGTTGTCAAAATTAGGTACCAATCGGCAGCACTGGCTAAAGTCCTGCGGCGGTGCTTCCGAGAATTGCTGCCCGCCACTAGTGGCGCTGCGGGTCACGCCGTGTGAAGCACGAGTCACACTAAGCTGGTTGCCAGCCGTGAATTTAGTAGCCGCTACTGTCAGCCGTCGATCAGCTTGGTGTGACCACAAAATTCGACACTGGCGTGGCCAGCCGGCGAGTATCGTCAGCGGCTGGCGAAGTTGGACATGTTCAACTTTTGGCAGCACGCAGCAGCGACTAATTGCTGACGTGACAGCTGGCACCAGCCGGCAGCGCAGTCGGACCACTATTGCCACTATCGGCAGCGAGTACCTAGCTATCGTACCTACCACGTGGTCTTTTGTTTTTTGTTATAATTATTATTTATTATTATTTATTAATAAACGGACGTGCAGTCCTTATATACAGGAATACACATGTATTGACATATGAGTAGAAAAAAAGATAAATTTATAACTTGCAAACAATAACAAATTAAATTTTAACATTTATATCAATTAACAAAACTAAACAAAACTAAATAATACTGAAAATTTAACATCATTCAAATTTCAAAAGCATTTCCCTTAAACTAGTATCTAATTGAGAATAAGGCTGACTAAATAAGTCAGTCGACAGCTCCTTGCATATTTTGCACATTCTCGACAATGGGTTGTTCGCTAGATATGCAGAATTATAATTTCTGATCGCAAAAGTAATCAGCCTCCTGGTGTTGAATGGCGGCACCCTAAAGTTAACCCTTTCCAAAAGTAAACGACAATCCATTTTGCCTGCTATTAATTTAACAAGAAAAATGGAGTCCACAAAGTTTCTCAATGATCTTAGAGACAATCCTGTTGCAATCAGTATTATCACTGCCTCCTACACTTACAAGCCATGCTGTTGGAGATTTGGCAACGCTGATCGTAGACCAATTTTTGTACTGTTTATTTATAAAAATGTCTGTTGAAATGTGGCGTGTGATTAAATATTAATATGTTGGACTGCTCTAAGTTTGACGAAATACATTTATTTATATTACTGTACTGTTCGTGATAAGTGCAAGTAAAATTGCTGCTAGAATTCATGGGGTTTATTAAGTATTTCACTGAAGTTAGGTTGTTACCTAACCTCATTTTTAGGGCATTTCTTGTAACTTTTAATTTTATATTTAGAATGCCACGAAGACGCTGTGTACCAACCACAACAGTAACTTAAAAGAACATCGTATGCAAACGCTAACAACATTTTCTTTTCAAATGAACGAGATCCGAAAGAAAGCATGGCTTCATGCAACAGCACGAGAATGTTGGACCCTAACAAAAAATTCTGTCATGTGTGAAATACATTTTAATGGAAAATATATTTGAAAACGTTAGAAATGAGAGTGGGGAAATGCAGAACTGTTGATGCATTACCCTTAATTAGCTGACAAAGCTGTCCCAAGAGTATTTCTAAATTTACCAACATATTTGTCGTCGAAAGCGCCTCAAGAAAGGACAAATCCTGAATGTAGAGGAAGACAAGTATTGGAAAGACATGCACAAACAGTGAAAGTGTTTTTAAGTGATGACACCAGCAGTTTTTTGAAGTTTATGGAACAATTTGCGTCACACAAATTTAGATGTTACCAAGCAGATAAGTTTATTATGTTCAAATAAGATTATTTACAGCTGTAGCACCATATTTTTCATATATGTTGTACTCTCAATCAGCAGTGGTGTATAGAAAGTTACAAACTTTAAAATAATTACAGAAATGTTCTTTTATACATATGTTATATAGGTTAGGTTGTTTTATTATAACATGTTTGTATTACTTGACTATGTAAACACCATTACAGAAGCGCTATCTTTAGTTAATTACAGAGTAAAATTTGATAAAGAGTAAAACTGTGCTCTTTAAAGCAAAATTATTTCAAATGGGAGTATTGTAATTTAGGACCACCAACTACCAGAGATGCAATGTTGCCAAGTCTAACAGCATGGCTTGTAAGTGTAGGAGGCAGTGGTATTATAATATGGAGACCATACTATTGAAGAAAACATTAGAATTGGTCTAACCAAAGATACGTACAGGGATTTAAGCACTGTAACTGAACGAAAACCCAAACAAGTTCTCCTCACAAAACCTAGCATTTGGTTGGCCTTATGAACAACTGAGTCAACCTGCTCCTTGAATGTTATCTTTGAATCGAAGATGACACCCAAATCTCTGATAGATGAAACTCTAAAGATAGGCATTTGATCAATTTTGTATATAAATTCCATGGGTGATCTAGAACGTGAAAAAGTTATGATTTTGCATTTAATAGGATTTAACACAAGTTGATTGTCTGCGCACCATTTTGAAAAGGCGCTAAGTGCAGCTTGTAGGCATTGAAAGTCATCAGGTTTCGCAATCGTCTTGAAAATTATGCAATCATCTGCAAATAACAGGTATTCAACGTTTTTCAAAATAAACTTTACAACATCTATAAAGATGATGAAATAACTCACAAACCATTGTAAAAGAGAGCCTACTATTCCGAAGCATTTAAGTTTTTGGATAAGTATAACATGGTTGACTGAATCGAAGGCTTTACTGAAGTCTGTATATAGACTATCAACTTGGCATTTATATTCAAAAGAATTAAGTCAGTATAATAAACCAAGTTGGCTTCTATTGATCTGCCCTTGACAAAGCCAAATTGTCGATCCGTTAGAAAAGGCACAATGTGATATTTAATTTTGTCTGAAACAACAGATTCTAAAAGTTTAGGGATGGTACTGATAATAGATATCGGCCTGTAGTTAGATATATCAACTCTGTCTCCAGATTTATGGATGGGAATTATAAATGAAGATTTCCATTCCATTGAAAGAAGTCCCTCATTTATCGATTTCTCAAATAAAAACTTGAGTAACTGTGATATAACAAATTTGCAGTTCTTTTAAAAGACGGTGGGATACCGTCAGGTCTGGGACCCTTAGAGGAGTCCAAACTGTCAATCTTATCATAAACATCCGATACTGAGATATTCATATTACTCAGATTGAGTGGAGTTTGATCAGGTATTTGAACACGATAATTAGTGTTAGAGTGAGCATAAAACGTCGAGAAATACATTGCAAATGCGTTGACAATTGAACTGTCATCCCTAAGAACATCAGTCCCATATCACATAGTACCTGGTAGACCTTTCTCAGATTTCTTCGAATTTACATATTTCCAAAAATTTTTCGGTTTTGACGATATAAATTCTTGTAAATTAGTGTTATAAATCCCAAAATCACGCTTGGCGAGGTTTTTGCATTTGCGTCTTAGGCTTATACATTGAAAATAATACATAATTGAATTAAACCTCTTGTAACTATAATGAGCCACCTTTTTGCGAATCAATGCCATTTTCAATTCTGCTGAGTACCAAGAAGGAAAACTGAAGATTCTCCGAACCCTCTTCGGGACATAAAGATATAAATAGTAATAAAATAGGGAAACACTATCTGATATAGAGGCATTGCTTATAACAATTTCACTATAAACATCAGCCAAAAAATGAGATAAACTTGTATAGTCAGCTGAAGAAAAATCAAAGAACCAGTCCCCTTGGTACTCATTTATATTGGGGTTTGATGATAAACGCTCTAGTTGTAAGGGGGGGGGTGATATAAATCTACAGGTTGTACAAATTCCAATGACTTCGAAACCTCGAAACCATCAAGATTAGTAAAAACCAAATCCAAATAATCACCATATTCATTCGTAATACAATTGATTTGATGTAGATTCAAAAAAGCCAGTGTATCCGATAATTTAGTAACGCATTCTCTTTCACGTAGAGAAGCCTCCTCCAAAATCACTGGTGTACTTGAAAATTCAATCTGTCCCATAAAATCTTCGGAAAATTAAAATCACCGCAAATTAACCAGTTAGAACTGGGATAATGTAAATCTAACTCCTCCAAAGTTTGACAATGCGATTCGATCGTGTTTACATGAATCCATGGCGGAAAATACAGTGGGCAAATAATTAAATCTAAATCCTTATCAATTAAACGAACAAACAGATGTTCAACATCGACAGATGCATCCAACAAGAAACTTTGAAACTGCTTTTTTTAGAGCAATAATACGCCGCCACCTCTGTTAAGTTTATTATTTTGACTGTTTCTATCACATCTAAAAATAACAACATTTTCTAACTTGAATTCAGCACTCAATATCTCTGGACAGAGCCAGGTTTCGGTTAATAGCTATAATTATATTGTAATCGCAATCTTTCACGCAAAACTGACAATTGCTTTCTCTCTAAAGGGGTGATGCCGTTCCTCATTTTCACTGGGGCCGTGCATCGCTTACTCAGTTTCAAAATTCGACGAGCTTCAGCGAAATCGCGAAAAATAAGTTTAATAGGCCGTATTTTCTCATCCGTTTTTTTGCCTAATCTAACAATTCTCTTAAGAGAATTCATTTCGAAGTCCGCAATATTCGACATTGCTTTGACAATTTCTCTCTAATTGTTATATTAATTTGTTACAATGAATGAATTAAAGTGGAATGCGAAAGAAATTATTTCGTTTTTAAATATATTTCAAAATTATCCATCTTGACTAATAACTGATAGTCAAATACCTTCACAAACATCACGGTATCTGCTGAAAGTATAATTTGGTCATAAAGAACATAGAAATGTGCAAATTAATTGAAGGTTGCGACACGCACCAAGATCAAGAACCCCTTTCAGGGGGTTAAATTAATTGTCACCACAAATAAATCGAGTGATATGCTTATCGCTGTCAATTAAAAAAACCTTTCTGTTCAGGCTATTGAAGGTAAAAAACGTGAATGCTCCTTTTACAAAGGTTTGATTACACATATAAATTGTAATTAAGTATACGTGTTTAAACTTCAAATATTAAAACTGATTGAACGTATGCATCTAAACTTTATATGTTAGTAATAACGGAAAGTATGAATTTAAACTTTAAATACTGATACTTATGGAATGTACAAATTTAAATTTCGAATATCCAAGATAATTTAATATAATATTAATCCCGGAATAGCCAGTCCGAATAAGCTTGAAAGCAGGGAGACCATCCACTTTTAATGCGGTATTCACCACAAAAGTAACACTAACCTCGAACCTCCAACGCCCATAAGTTGCTGACAGGCAAATGTTGGCCGGGGGTTGCTATACCCTGTGGTTAAAAGCACCTTGGATGCGCCCGTAATTGAAGCAGAGCCACTCCCAAATTGCAGATGCTAGGTAGGACATTAGCCGGTGTTAAAATAAGTCAGGTAAAACTGTCAATTAAGAGCTAAAGAAAGAAACATAATTAATACAAGAATAGCAAGCAGAAAAACGCCATCGTACCTGATTATAGTCAGCCCTTGAAAATAAAATTCTGGTAAAAATAGGTTGAGCGCACGTACTATTGACTTAATTAAAAATCAAACCTCGACCGAGCGAAACACGTCGGCCGAGGCCAGAAGACAAGTTCCCGGCTGAAACGTTCGCTTCAACAAGAAAACTTGCATTCCAACGCCCAGCGATAACAGATAAAGTGGGTCAAAAGTGCACCGTGCTAACGATAGCAACTCAATCTAGGTACAAAATGCGCTGGTTTGGAAAATTTAAGAATTAGAAATGCAATGGATTATAATTCAAATAAAAATATACAGGTTAGGCTTGAAATAATTTGATAAATGGGGAAAACAATCAAGCGGCGTGAAAAATGGTTTCAATTTGATACAATTAAACACGAACTTCTTTTGAAAATCTTGAAATTTAGAGGCTTTCATAATTCAGTAGTAAACTTACTCGACAAATATCTAGCAAATAGACAGCAGATGGTGAAATATCAGTAGAATATATCTGACGTAGTTCATATTCCAGCAGGCGTGATTGAGAAATTATCAACCGAACATGGTCATACGTAGTTCTATGATTATCCCCTTACCATCCAGAACTAAACCCGATTGGGAAAATTTGGGTGTCAGTAAAGAACTATGTTGCTGCAAATGATACAACATTCAAATTAGACGATGTCAAAACTTTTGCAGAAAATAAACTTGGAAGTGTCAGTGTGCAAGAGTGGAATAATATATGTGCAGTGTCGACAAACAGAAGTGGGAATACATTATGGATGACAGAGAAGAAATAATTATTACAGTAGACGACAGCGGTGAATCCGGTTCTAATCTATCATCTGAACAAGAAGATGATTCTGTTGAAGACAATTTAAGTTGTCAACCGTTAGAAGAAAGGCGTTAATTATAATTATATTCAAAGGTAAAGGTAGTACTTTGACTGATTAGGCATACAAAGTTGCCACTGTTGCTACTTTATCTGCCTAATCACATAAAATAACAAAATCAAACATTACAACAATATAATTTAATTATTATTATTTTCATCCATCATAACCATAGAAAAATGATTTCCAATGTATCACAATCCTACCTCAGTCTTGATTTTTTACATTTGTACTAAATTATTGTTTTCTAATTTTGTGATTTATAATAATAATAATAATAATAATAATGCATTTATTTCCACACGTAGCAACAGTACAGAAAACCAAATTTAAGAAACAAGTTAATTGGGGAAACCATTGGGTAGCAGTTCAGCAGCAGTGAACACTGCGTTTGGTCTTCCACTGTACCCAGCAAATAAAAATTAGCTTTATTAAATATAGAATAAATGCCTAATAACTAATAATATTAATACATTACAAAATAACTAACACCAATAATTCTGTGACAAATCAACACATAAAATCGATACACAAGTGATGCCTAACTATTCTGACGGTTCAGCAAGTGCAGAAGCAATTTGGCCCTGAATGAAACCAATGGATAATTTTTAATATTTTGGGGGATGCTATTGTATACCTTCGCAATTTGATAAGAGAAACCCCTTTCAAACAGGGCAGTGCGATGTAGTGGTGGAGTAATAGTAAATTTATGTCTTAAATTTAAATTATGAACATCTGTCCTATAGGAAATTTTGTTATACAAATAAGCAGGACATTTATCTGTAATTACTTTATGGTAAAGACAAGCAGCTTGCAAAGATCGTCTATTGTGCATATTCAGCCAATTCGATTCTTTAAGTTTGTGAGATATGCGATCGTACTTTTTAACACCATGAATCAGTCGCAGACATGAGTTTTGTACTCTTTGAATTCTGCTAGCCGCATCAACCGTGATGCTGGGGCCGTAAACCTGAGAGCAATAAGAAAAGTGCGAGCGCACTAATGCTTCACAAAGCATGGACTTAATTTTAGGCGACAAATAAGATCTGTGTGGATAAATAAGTTTCATATTAATGTAAGCTTGTTTAATATAATTAGAGATTTGTTTATTGTACCTAAAACCATTATCCATGATTAATCCCAGATTTCTAGCCTCAGCAGCAACGGGTATCGTAGTATCATTAATTTTTAAAATTATTCTGTCTCCCAGTTTTGATAAGATATTTTTGTTGCCAAATAATAAGACTACAGGCTTGGATGGGTTAATTCTTAAGGAATGTTGTTGCGAAATAGTAGCAATGGTGTTTAGATCCTTGTTTATGTCCACCAACGCTTGCTGATACTGTTCACCTTCAAAGCTATGATACAGCTGTGTGTCGTCCGCATACATATGCATATTGCAAGTAGTTATACTATTGCAAAAGGCAGATGTATAAATGGTAAACAGCAGTGGTCCTAATATGGATCCCTGTGGCACACCCCTACTAATATTTCTATAGTCAGAGGATCCAGAACTCAGTACTTATAAGTATTCATTTGAAAATAAAATTGTACATTGTTATATAACCCTTTTTCGAACGGTTATTACAATTAGTAAATTGGATATCTACCCTATTGCTTAGTTAACAGAAGTAGTATCGAGAATAATGTATTAAACACTTACCTTGTTGCTTTTGAATTACTTTCAAAATTGACATATCTCACTTATGAAAATATATGATTGAAATTATGTCACTTGACTATTATTTAAAATTACCTCGGCTAGTCAGTTTATTGAGCAAATAAGAATCTACCTTCCTCAGCTGAATGAGTAAAGGTTATAATAATGAATTTCTTTATAATTGAATACCGTAAAATCCGGTGACTTTGCACGTTATTGTATTTTTCTCAATATCTTTTTTATTTTTGCATCAATGTTTGTGAGCTTCAAATATGTTATATTTGTGCATATATGGAATGCATACACGTCATTAAAGTCTTACAAAATTAATCACAAATATATTTTTTAAATTTTTTAAATCGTGTGCAAAGTCACCCGACGATAGTGTGACTGCAAACGCATAAGATTTGTTCCTCAACCTCTGTTAATACTATTTGACCACCTGGTGCACCAGGACGTTTTCCACTTCTTTTATAATATAATATTGCTAATGGAATTTTGTAATTGTAAGTAGTAGATGCATCCCGGAAGGTCATCCCTTGACGAACTGTCCGGAGTGCAGTCATCACATCCTCCTCAGTGTAGTTCTGGTAATGTCGCGCTCCAATTTTTTTTAATACTTTCTAGACATTTTTCTGCAATAAAAAGCAAAAAAAAACAATAAAAATATTGATTTACTATAATAAAAACATATAAAACTGACTATGCAAAGTCACCCCACAAAAAAACAGAAAGTGTGTCATTTTATAAATAAATTGCAAAACTTCATGAAACGTAAATTAATTCTGATTTATTTTTTTACTGATGCCGAAATATATAAGCACTCTATATCCAAGTCCCTGATTGTGCAAGACATTTGTATAATTTTCCAGATCCCTTAGCATTTCACTTATTAAATTTTACGAAAAAACACTTAGGTACTTACTCGCAGAGTTCTTGCCGCCAAACGTCCACAACGACTTCACACAACGTCTGGGTACACACTGAACCTGTTGAAAGACACAGCTGCACCCACAAGTGTCCAGCAATACTAACAACCCCAAAAAAATTATGACGAATATAAATATCTCTTTTTTTGCAAACTCACCCGCCATTGCAGTCACCCGATTTTACGGTACTAAATTACAAAATTATTATTGTATTGACTTCTTTGTCAATCACACTCCTTAGTACTTTTAATAGAACCTTCTTTTAAGTTAGGTTGTATTATTATGCTTGGTTTGACATTACAATCAATCAAAACTAGATGTCAAATTATTTAATCAAATTACTTTTTCCAAATTGAGGTTAAAATTAATTACAGATACCTATACCAAAATGATATAATTTCTACTTATAATGGCCGAAAACGTTGAGTGCCCGAATCAAAGCAAATTTAGAAAATTTAATATTCTAAATTGCGCTCTAAACCTAAATTGCAATGCTTTCCACTAATTTTGTCGTACCAAACTTGTTAATAAAAATACACTAACCTTCACGAAGACTCACTTGTACCTTGAGTGTATTTTCTATCAGCTCCTAACTGATTGGCAGTCGTCAAACACCTCCCTTGAGTTGTTGAAGACCCAAAATAGCTCGTTGTAGCTCTCGTACCTCTTAATACCTTGATAAACGGTAGTACAGCATGCCACAATCACTCTCACTTTCACTTACTGATGGTTTAAGTACCAATTACCACTTCAAATGGTTTCAAACAATCTTGAAATTATAATATGAATAATAATTGTGACCTTTGGTCAAATTTGATCGTGGAGAAGGCTATCTTGCTATCACGTACCAAATATACAATATTACTCTCACAATTAAAGGAAAGTTAGCCCTTTAACGTGACTTATTAAACGTAGATTATTCAAAATTAAAGAAGTTTTTTCACATTAACAAAGTTCTGCGCCCTATTTAGATCACCTCGGCCACTTAGCATGTGCGTTTATAAAAAGTATAGCATTGACATAAATTTTAGATGTTTTGTATAACGATAAAGAGATTAAATCACTTTTATTTTTTATTTTATATCTTCCTACGTACAGTTTTTGATGTACGTGTATCTTTTCTACAATATTATAGAAAAGTTCTTTCATTTTATTTACCTACATTTTTTTAAATTCTAGCCTTTTTTCTTAAAATTCTTTCTAAAACTATTTGGTTTTGTTTCATATATTGAACATATTGAATATTTACAGAATAGACATACTAATATACATTACCTGGTCAGCCTGTGCTAAACAATACATTAAATATAGGGACCGGCAAAGGAGAGGAAGATATTTCTATAAATATTAGAGTTACATAACATTTGCTTATATAAAAGTTGTAGAGACAAAGGTAATACACGTTATTCAAATAAATTTGATTATTTATTTATTTATATACAGAGATTCATACAGGTTAAATAACCTAATTACATGAATCACAAATATCCAAAAGACAAACAATATTGTGCGAAAAACAACAAAAGACACAAACATTACATAATATGGTATATCAGAATAACAAACATTTGCAACGGTAGGAAGCACAAGATACACTAGTTCAACAATAATTTAACTAGTTAACAAAATGATTATAAAAATAAAATGTGTTGGCAACTGCAGAGGACTTAAAAATAATGAAACCGATTTACAAATTGACAATGACATTTGTATTTTAACTACAAACCAGAATACCAGAATGACAATCTTTAATCAAAATTATAATAGTTTAAAATTACGCTTACGAATTTTTTATACTTGAATGATAAATCACAATTTGTTAGTAGGCATATTTCATTTAAGAGTCTAAACATTATTAAAAAGGAATATTAAATGCAAAATTAACTGATGGAATGTGAAACATGGCTACAGCTCGAGTACTTTCTACAGGCACACGCAGATTAAACAAAGATAATAAATAACTTTCATGAAGCAAGTTATTCCACAGCTTGAAACCAAGTTGTAAAAGTGACATATTTCTGCGATTACTTAAACTTTGAACTTCGAATTCTTTACGCAAATTCATGGACCTGATTAAATGGTAGTCAGGATAATTGTGATACTTTTTATAATATAGTAAACGTAATAGTCTATTTTGTACTCTTTCTATTGCTTTAATTTCTCCTATTTTATGGGGAAACCAGACTGTCGAGGTGTACTCCAATTTAGGTCTCACTAACGTGTAATATAAGATTTTAACAGTTTTTACATTCTGAAATTCATAAGATTGCCTAATAACGAATCCCAAAGTCTTATATGCATCAGCAACAATGTTTTGTATGTGCCTCTTGAAAGACAGTGAGCCGTCATACAATGCACCAAGGTCCCTAACGTACTCAGTTCGTTTTAGTTCTTCGCCATTGATCTTATATTTGTATAGTATTGGAGCTTTGCTGCGACTGAACGACATTACTAAGCATTTATTGACATTAAGCGGAAGTTTATTTTTAACGCTCCATTCAAGCAGATTATCAATATCCAACTGAAGCTTAATGCAGTCTTGAACTGATTTGATCTTTAAAAACATTTTTTGATCATCTGCGAACAATAGAGATTTATAAAATACCAATACATCAGGCAAGTCATTAATAAAAATCAAAAATAATAAAGGACCCAAGTTTGAGCCTTGCGGAACTCCCGAATTTGCTGTAAACTTATACGAGGCGACTGGAAAAAGTGTGGCAAACCTAACTTACTTAATTTAACAGAACGCCCTATACTATATTTAGATTTCTTAAAAGTATTACGTGGAAAGGCTACTATTTTTAATATAAAATTTTGTGTCTATGACTACATTTACACGGTAATTTAACTCTGGTGTTATTTGAACCGTTGTTATTAAAGCTCGTGTAAAACGTGCGTTTACACAAGGGGTGTTGTACATGCGTTAAAGTGTACGTCGGTGTTAGCATGGTGTTATCTAAAACCTCGTCGCAGTGTGACCAACTGCTTCGAGATTTTCCATCTGTAACTCTGTCTGTTATTATAATAGTTATTTACTATACAAGTGGGATAACAGCATCATTAATATACGTGTGTGTAAATTACAAACGAGTGCGTAGCACGAGCTATGTAAGCACACAAGTATATTAATGATGCATTATCACACATGTATTGTACAAAATTTTATCTACGACTGCCTAAAATTGAGAAAAGTGCATTAAGAGAAATGTCAGATGTCATTATCAAAAATATTTTAGTAGGCAAATGTCATTATGTCATTCATTTGACACTATTTCAGTTACGTAATGAAGTCATTACACAACTCAGTTGCGTAATGAAACCATTACCTAACTGAAATAATGTCAAATGAGTGACGTAATGAGTTACTTATCCCACTGGAGTAAATAAATGTTTCTTACTGATAACTACTTATGCATGTCTGCTTTTTCAAAACAAATGTTGGATTCGGCTCAGTACAGACATTGTTATACGATGCATTATCTATGACCAAAACGGAATTTTTTCAAGATTTGCCAATAATTTTTCTTTCAGGCACTTGACATAATTTTGATGGTTCATTTCATCGTGGTAATCACCTGTCTCTTAAGTCCTGATTTAAACATCAGGAAGGAATTTGGTACAAAACCCTTTCTATCTCTGGCATGAAGAATAATCAATCATTGCCCTTTAATGACAGGGGATTTTAAACAGTTAGTGGTACCATCATCCCAACATTTAGAACAGTATGGGAGCTATGCAAGTACGTTTCATCACTGTAGAAAATATTTCGGCATTCGGCTTTATATTTTCTTAAAAATTCAACACGTTTTGCTGGAATTTCTCTCTTCTCTATTAGAACGTGCCTATTGTCTTGACATTTTCTCTATTGAAAACCCATTCTATGTACCAATCCCCTAAAGGAATGTAACTTCTCAGTGAAATTAACACCCCGTTCAATTTGTACGACTTCGAACACAGCTTTCATTGCAGGTCTCTTTTTATGGCAGTTATAGATCACGCTTCGGATTACTTTTTACTTTTACCTGGGGCTAGGTTTAGTAATCTGTTTTCTTGGAGTAGTAAATTTTCTTCTGCCACTTTGTTAGGCTCCTTTAACAATTCACTTAACTGTATTTAGGCCAACATCGGTTGCTTTAGTCACTCATTCTTGCAAATGACAGCAAAATTGCAGGAGTCCCACTTGATTTTTCCTTCATAAATCTGTAGTTGCTACAGATTCTTTCAAGTCCTTGACTACGAATTAGTTTTTTACGGTTACCCATAATGCAGGCAGCTCTATAAATAATTAAAATTTCCTTAAGAGACTACTTTACAAGTCAATATTTTATACTTACATGTAACTGTGAAAACAGCAGTAGAAATGCACAATGTAGTTCTTGAAAATGGTTGAATGCAAGAACTCCTAAAAAAAAGAGCTACAAACGTCAACCAAATCATGGAGACCGTGTTTTGGTTTCGACGCCGCAGCCAATAATGAGATTTAGGAAGAGCCAGGCCACAGGCCTAAACGTTTTCAATTACAAGTGCACAAATGTCACGCTTGCTTTTTAAGTTGGTCAATTATAACCTCATAAAGTGATTTAATGTCAACATTAGTTCTAATCACAGTCTTCTTGGTTCTAATTATACAGTGCGAACGTTGGCTGGGGAACGCTCCAAATAAAAAAATTCCCCGTTCATCTGCGGCCAAAATCCTCGGACACGTCAACCTTATTTTTTGAACGCGCATCTTTTCTGATATTTGTCAATTTGTTTTACGCCCACCTCTTTCCGTAATGACGTCATCGCCATTTTTTTAAATAGCAGCCACCACTTCTTTCTATGGAATCTGACTCTCCTTGAAATTCTGAGGTTGGGCGATGTTTATTTGATTAGTTAGTGACACTATTGGCATTTATGAAAAGAACTGATTTATGAAAAACTGAAAACACAAAATCGAGATAGCTGTGGAATTTTTATCAATTTATTTGAAACAAATGAATAATTTAACAGAACGTCAAATAAATAAAATATCAATTGATAAAAATTCCACCGCTATCTCGATTTTTTGTTTTCAGTTTTTCATAAATCAGTTTTTTTTTTCATAAATGCCAATAGTGTTGCTAAGTAATCAAATGAACATCGCCCAACCGCATATTGCTGTATGCAGAATTTCAAGGAAAATCACATTCCATAGAAAAAAGTGGTGGCTGCCATTTTAAAAAAATGGTGATGACGTCATTACGGAAAGAGGTGGGGGTAAAAAAATTGACAACTATCAGAAAAGATGCGCGTTCAAAAAATAAGGTCGATGTGTCCGAGGATTTTGGCCGCAGATGATCGGGGAATTTTTTATTTGGAGCGTTCCACAGCCAACGTTCGCACTTTATGGGTCGCCATCTCTGATCCTTTTAGTAATTATAGTTAAAATGTTATCGAGTGACCTTTGTAATATGTTACTTGGGTTGCCTGTTCCACTCTATTTGTTCGCTGCGGCAAGTATAGTTGATTTTTATTAATTATGTAGCCTGCCGTCACCAATGGCAAATTGTGCTAATATATTATGTCTACTCTCACTGCTATCGGAGCAGGCGACGGCTAATCCAGCAAGTTCAGAGCCAAATGTCAATTTTCGCTAACACAAAATCCCCTAACAAGCTAAAGTAAATATCACAATCGGAGCAAGGTGTAAGAAAATAAGTTAAACTAACATCAGTTTTTGAGAATCTGCTGTGAATCTTTCTAAGCATAATTTGTTTGTGTACACTCAGTATATACAGTCCACTAAAACGGTCTTCTGAAATTGTTGACTGCAACTAGGTTTTCACTCGTAACAGTAACAATAGTTAATAATTGGGGAAAAGTAATGAATATACAGGGTGGGGCGGAATGGAAGGGCGTTTTTGAAATGAGAATAATTCTGTTGTTTTTTAACTTAAAAAAATTATTTACGAAAAATGAAAGCTTAGATGTTACCATTTAACAAAGAAAAAGTGAAATTATGTTCTGAAAATGATATCAGGCAGATGATGTCCGTTTTCTGCAATGCACTGCTGTAGTCGTTCCTCAAAGTTCCGCATCACCCTCTCACACAAGTCGATGTCAATTGCCCGTATTGCCCAATTGTACGTTCTGTTGTGATGGCTTCTTTCAACTCTTGCAGATTTCAAGGTCTATCGACGTAGGCGAACTAGCTATCACAACAGAACTTAGGACAACTGACACCGACTTGTGTGAGAGGGTGATGCGGAACTTTGAGGAACGACTACAGCAGTGCATTGCAGAAAACGGACATCAGCTGCCTGATATCATTTTCAGAACATAATTTCACTTTTTCTTTGTTAAATGGTGACATCTAAGCTTTTATTTTTCGTAATTAAAACTTTTTTAAGTTACAAAAGCTCATTTCAAAAACGCCCTTCCATTTCGCCGCACCCTATAGTAAAGCTGAAAACATGGGAGACAAAGCAGGAAATAATAACAAAGAAAGCTAAACTAAAAGTTCCAAAATATACATAGAAAACGATATGACATTAAAGGAGAGATACAAGCAGAAATCAGGAAAATAGCGATATCAGAAAACGAAAAAGGAAACAAAACAAAAATAGGATGCCGAAAGATTATCATCGAAGATGAAACATATATGTGCGATGATAAGGAAAATGGAGTAGCGGCAACAAAAAACCAAAAGAAAAATTAAGTCCCACAGAAGACAAAAATGGCTAAGATTAAGGCAAAAGATTTTGGATATGAGTTAATAAAAGCACAACTAGGAACAAAAAGAGAGTAAATAAATTAAAGCCACATACAAAGAAAGGAACAGAAAAGAACGGAAAGACGAACATAGTATACCGGACAGGAATTTAGAAATAAGACGTATAAAAGATAGCAAAACACCTATAATGCAAGAAGAACAAAAGATGTATAAACAACAAAGATCTTTAAAAATAGAAACATGAAATATCAAAAGTATAAACGGAAAGGAAGAAAAACGGAAAGGAAGAAAAACTAATAGAGGAGATGGAAAAACAGAAGCTAGACTTTCTGGGGATCACAGAAACAAAAAAGAAAGGGAGAGGATTAAGACGGATGGCAAAGGGATACTGTAGGGTTGATAGTAAGCCCAGGAGAAATAGAAGGTATAATCAAAGAGAAATATGTAAATGAAAGAATACTAGCAGTAGATATAGAATTGAACCAAAGAAATATGTGGACAATGATTGTGGCGTATGAACCAAATGAGGATGCCCCAAAAGAAATCAAGGACGAATTCTTTGTAAATTTGCAAAACGAGGTAGATACCAGAAATAATAGTATAATGATTATGGGAAACCTAACTGGGAGAGTGAGCAACGATAACAGAGGAATAGAAAAATATCTGGGTACCCAAAGAGAAGAGAGGAGAAACAATAATGGGGAGAGAATATACATTTTTGCATCGAAAACAATCTATTAGTAACAAATTCAAAATTTACGCACAAAGACATTCGCAAATACACAAGAGAGGTATCTAGTAGGGTGAAAGATCGCTAATTGATTATTTTGTAGTAGACGCAAAAAAATGGCGTGAAATAAAAGATGTCAAGGTAAATCGAGAACCAGAAATTGCAAGTGATCACTTCATTCTAAAGTTGGATATGCAAACAAAGCAAAACTGTGAAAAGGTGAAAAATAGTAAAAGAAAAAATTAGAAGCTTCAAACTGAAAATAGAGGATGTTAAGGAGAGGTACCAAAAAGTTTTAAAGGGGAAATTAGAAAGGGAAAACAGCAATGAGTATAGAAGAAAAATGTACACATATAAAACAAAGTATAGTAGAAGCAGATAAGGAATGTTGTGGAGTAACAAAAACGGGAAATACAAACATAAAAAGAACTGCGTGGTGGATCCCTGAGCTAAGAAAAGAAATTAAAAACAAAAAACAAAATGAAAGTATTTACAGAGTAAAAGAATTGAAGACTATGACAATTATAAGAAAGCCAGGACAGAGGTCAAGGAAAAAATAGTTAAGAAAGCTACGCAGGAATCATGGAAAAATTTCGGAAATAAAATGAAAAAATAATTTCAAGAAAATCAGAAACTATTTTATGGTATCTTAAAACAACTGAGAAGAAGAAGGAAACAACTTTAAAAAATATCAAGTACAAACAAGGAAATCTACTAAGGAAGGAAGAAGAAATAATGAACCGGTGGAAAAAGCATTTCCAAGAAATGCTAGAAGAAGAATATGAAACAGATCAAGAATTGAGTGGACAAGAGAAAGAAGAGCAAAACAGGCGAAATGTAACAAAGCAAATACAGGAAATAAGCAGGGAGGAACTGGACAAAGCTATAGGCAAGTTAAAAAGAGGAAGGGCGTCAGGAATAGATGAGATTACACTGGAAATGATTAAGAATATGGAGGAAACAGGCAAAGAAAGATTATCGAGCTTCAAGAATGAAATTATAGAAACACGAATAGCACCAAAACACTGGCAAACTGGAATAATAGTGCCTTTATTTAAGAAAGGGGACACAAAAGAATGTAAGAATTACAGAGGGATCGCGTTATTGAGTGTACCAGGCAAAATATATGCAAGTATTTTAGAATCACGAATAAGAAAGAACATAGAGGACACAATAGAAGATACGCAATGCGGATACAGAGCAAACAGAGAAGTAGAAGTGCAGGACCAGATATTTATATTAAGACAGATATGCGAAAAAGCTATTAAAAAGAGGGGACAAAAACATATCTGTTTTGTAATCTACAGATGGCTTTTGATAGAATTAAAAGAGAACAAGTGTGGAAAATATTGAAAAAAAAGGAATTGATGAAGAAACAGTAACAGCAATTAAAGCACTATATAAAGATAGTAAGATCAAGGAACAAGGAATCAGAACAACTTTACTGTAGGATTGAGACAAGGCTGTGTGCTTAGCCCGTTATTATTCAGATTGGTAATAAACGAAGCAATCATGGAACGTAAGAAAAAAGTTAAAAAATACCAAGTAGGCTACTAGAGCAGTGGTCGCCAACCTCTTCAATGTGTTGAGCTACTTGTTAATTTTGGAATAAACAGCGAGCTACCCACACGGAAGCCACGTAACGCAACGTAAATGAAATAATCCACAGTTAATTTATCATTATATGTATTTATTTTACTATTTATTTAACTGGTAATACATAATACATAGGTACTAATAATAACTACATTCCTACCTACCAAACGAAGTTGTTTGAAAAATAAACACAAACTTTTATCCAGCCACAACGGCATGTCACGTAAGATTTAAAAATAGTTAATAATAACAACAAAAAAGTAACGCACTATCATGAACATAAACATTGAAAAATAAAAAAGCACGTTCAATGAGAAGGCTGACACTCAGACTCATCGATAATTTTTTTAATGTTTGCAGTATAATTTGATACAGCCATTCGAATACAATTATCCAAATGTTCATCTGTAAGTCGATTGCGATATTTGTTATTAATAAACTTCATATTGGAAAAAGAAGATTCACACAAATAGGTTGAACTGAATAATGCTTTCACTTTCAAGGCAACACGGCATAGAACTGAATATTTGTCTTTACTTACAATAGGCCAGATACATTTGGTACTTGAGACTAACGATTTTAAGGCTAAATCATTTTGAAAATCAATTACTTCCATTTCTGTTGCAGCGATGTCTTCGCCAAAGTTCTGCATAACACAAGTTGCAAACTGTTGGATATCAATTTCCATAAAGGGTGAAACAACAAACTGCGCTACTAAAGCCATTTCGTTGAAATCCTTAAAACGATTTTTGAAGTTATTCTTCAGGGTAGAAACTATTTCTACATGATATTTGCTGTCATAGGGTTCTAATGGATTTTGAGATATTTTTTCTGAAAGAATAGGAAAATGCTTGGCATCGCTGTTAATTAGGTTTTGTTCCCAAAACTCCAGCTTTTTGATAAATGCTTTTATATCAGAAATCATTTCTGCTAGTTCTTTGTCTCTCCCTGAAGCTGCAAATTAAGTTCGTTTAATTTCTCGGTAATGTCCACGAGAAAACCAAAATCTCTAAGCCAGATTGAATTTTCTAGTTCCGGAGTCGGTTCATCGCGTTTTTTGAAAAATTGAGCTATGCCAGATAGGACATCATTAAAACGTTTCAGCACCCGTCCTCTACTTAACCATCGGACTTCAGAGTGAAGGAGTAGGTCCCCGTATTGACAGTCAACTTCATCGGCCAAGGTTTTGAATAATCTTCTTTGTAACGCTTGAGCTCTAATCTTGTTCACAATTTTTACCACCAGTTTCATAACGTTGTTTAGTTTCAGGAAATTTCCACATAATGCTTCCTGATGGATAATGCAGTGGTAAGAGAGAAATTGCGGAAAAGTTTCATCTTTACGACATAACGCCACCAGACCCTTATCAAAACCCACCATAGCTGGAGCGCCATCGGTTGTCAAGCCTACCATTTTCGATATTGGAATTTTCTCGGAAGAAATAATATTTTTTAAATGAGAAAACAACTCCTGTCCAGTAGTGTGTCCTTTCAGTGGAATAAACTTCAAAAGATCTTCTTTAATCGTAAAATCACTAAAAACCATCCTGACGAACACGGCCATCTGGACAGTGTCAACGACATCTGTTGATTCATCAGTTGAAGTGAAAAATAAACACAGTTATCTAAGTCAGTTCTTAACTGTAAAAAAATATCATTGCTCATTACTTCTACACGTCTCATCACTGTATTAGCAGAAAGTTGCATAGATTTTATAGCTGAAACTATCTCGTCTTTGTTTCTAAAGTTGGCAAATAACGAGTCAGCAGCTTCTAAAAACGCCTGTTTTATCATTTCCCCGTCCAGTTGAAGTGAAAAATAAACACAGTTATCTAAGTCAGTTCTTAACTGTAAAAAAATATCATTGCTCATTACTTCTACACGTCTCATCACTGTATTAGCAGAAAGTTGCATAGATTTTATAGCTGAAACTATCTCGTCTTTGTTTCTAAAGTTGGCAAATAACGAGTCAGCAGCTTCTAAAAACGCCTGTTTTATCATTTCCCCGTCTTCATAAGGTTTCTTTTTTTGTGCAATTATCTGGGACACACGGTACGATGCTTCAGTTGCAGCCTTATTTTTGTCGATTGTTCTTAAAAATATTGATTGTTGTCCAATTAACTGCTTTTTTAACTGTTTCAGTTTCTCCTTTCTGGCGGCAGAATGTAGTGGGAATGATTTTTCAAAATTAGAATGTACAGTTTTATGATGTCTCTCAATATTTCCTTTTTTAGCAACGGAGACCGAAGTATTACATAACAAACACACATTTTTATCTTTAACTTCTGTAAAAAAGTATTGTTCTTCCCATTCCGAATGAAAGTGGTATGTCTTTACCTTCTTACAACTGCTTGCCATAATATTATTTTTTGTTGTTCACTACTAACCCAACCGCTGGACGTTGGTTACGCGTTCAGTTTTAAACTAAGCGCAATGTCGCCGCGCCGTGCGTATTTATCCCGTTCAAAGCAATCCAGATCGTACTCGAACACTAACGCACTGGTCCGGCTGGTCGGTTCTAGCCGATTCTAGCTTGATGGCGTCAGCGGCAGATCGCTCGCCGCAACGTTGCCGCTGTTTATGTTTAATATTATGACAATTAGATTTTTTTGTGGAATTTTAGGAAGCTTCTCTGATTTTGTATTTTTTAAATTAAAATCGTTGTGAGAGCTACCAGAATTGCCCCCGCGAGCTACCGGTAGCTCGCGATCGACAGGTTGGCGACCACTGTACTAGAGAATGGAAAGTATAGAGGTGACGGAGCTTTTATATGCAGACGATATGGTGATCTTTGGAAGAACAGAGGAAGAATTACAACACAATGTAGAGATATACAACGCAGAGTTAACGAAAAAGAACATGAAGATTAGCACAGGAAAAACAAAAACAATGATAATAAGCAGAGAAACACCAATGCACGGTATCATCGTAGAAGGAAAGAAATTAGAGCAAGTGGATGTCTACAAATATCTGAGAGTATGCATAAGTAGCAATGGTAAATTAGACAATGAAATTAAAGAAAGAGTGGAGGCTACTGGGAGATTTTTTAATGCGATCAAATCCACATCCTTAGGAAAAAGAGAAGTCCCTGAAGAAGCAAAAACAGAGGTGTTTAAGAAAGTTGTGGTTCTGGTCCTAACATACGGAAGAGAATCGTGGACAACAACAAAAGAACCAACATAAAAGTAAAATCAGAAGTACAGAGATGAGATTGCTAAGAAAGATTGAAAATAAAATGCGCAGAAACAAAATATGAAACTAAGTGTTTAGTGAGGTTTTAAAAGTGAAATCGACAGAAACAATAGTGCAAGAGAAACAGTTGGGTTGGTTGGGACATACATAGAATGGACAATGGAAGAGCGGCAAAAAAGGTTTATGAAGCAAGAATACCGAGGAAAGGTAAGAGAGGCAGACCAAGAAGAAGATGGAAAGACCAGGTGGAAGAGAGGGGAGAGAAATGGGCTGAAGTGTCAAGAATAACGCAGGATGGATAGAAATATGTACAGACCACCAAACAAAAAGGACAACTCCACCCAATAGTCTTACACGGTAGCATGGTGAAAAGGCTTAGGATTAAGTAAGTAACCAGCTCGTAAAGGCTATCACACCAACACCTTTAGTAGTCGTGATTCCTTCAGATGGGCATTCTTCGTATCAATGGGTTAGGCTAGCCACCTGCCCAGCGTGTGGGTGAAGAAGGTTTATAAAACCGCACGTAGTGTGGTTATAACAGGCTCTCAGCCTATACTAAGAGGAAGAAGAAATATCATGTCATGTTTTCGAGCTTTTTATTTCTGCATCATAAATATCACGACATATGATGATCATTATACAGGGTGGTGCTTGTAACTTGTCTGCTGCTGTAGTTAATTTATGCAATCCAAATTACATATATCATAGCTACTAAGAATACATAAACATTAAAAATCGTATTAGCAATCACGGTTACCATACTGATAGACAGATAGTCAGCAAACGTCAAATGTGACTGAATTGTTGCATAACTCAGGTACTGCACTGGACAAGTTACGTGCGCCACCTGTATACTTACCCATTCATTGGCACTCTCCTCGAATTTTGTTGCTCATAATACTTTTAGTTTTTATTTTCTCATTGTTTGTGAACTACCCTATTACTAGACATCGGATTATATGCACTATCAAAATGCCAAAATATGCATGCAAATATGCACTAAAAAAGGGCGAAATATGCATAAAATATGCACAATCAAAAAACATTTACAATTAGAATTTACGTTTATTATTATTATTATAAAATTATAATATAATATTTAATAAACTATAAATTATTATTACGTAAATAATAAACTTATTTATTATAAATAATTCTTGTAACAGTAAACAATAATATATTTTTCCAGGTTTTCTGCAGCAAACTTGTGACGTTTGTCACTTAATATTAATTTATAGGCTGAAAATGACCTTTCAACCTTTCTGTTCAATCATTTTTTCTATTATTTCCAAGGACCGGCACAGAGCAAAGTTTTTAGTTTCTAGTTTCTCAATTGCATCGGGTATATTGCTGAAATGTGTTGCAATAGCAATTTTTTTTTTTTATTGAAGGATCCTCAAATGCCAGCTGGCTTGAATTGATTGCAATTGCGTCTGATCTGTCAAATTTTCCAACTACTTCTTTTATAGCTTCGAAATTTTCAGCATAAAACAATACGGCTTTCAACCAAGTTCCCCACCGTGTTAATATTGGTTCTGGAGGTAGTGCTACGTTTGGTAGTTGCTCTTTATATGCTTGTACTCGCGATGGTGCTTTTAAAAACACTTTTTTTGTAGAAGAAATCAATTTATTGACAATCCCGAACTCGTTTCTAATCTCTTCCGCATCTCGTTGTAATCCGTGGGCTAGACAGGTGATGTGAAGCAATTTCGGGTAGAACACTTTCAGAGCTTGACCAGCTTTCACCATATAAGGCGCACCGTCAGAAACAAAAACACATATTTTCTCGTCAATAGAAGAATCAGGAAATAGTGATCTGATGGAATCATTTATGAACCGGGCGATAGTTGAATGGTTTGTTTTTTCTAGGACCTTGCAAGCAACCAAATGGGGAGTGGAGGGCTCTTTAGATAATTTTCCAACAATTAGATTCGCTATATATCGTCCACATGAATCTGTCGTTTCATCAGCTGATATCCATAGGAGATTGTTCGAGAGATCGGCGCGTATTTCACTAAGTACTTCGTCGTAGATAGTTGACAGGTAGTTTTTTCGAATTGTGGACTCTTCAGGAATTATCTGATTAGTGCAATACTTCTTAAGGAATTTTCGGCATACTTCGTTATTTAATTGGTGGAAATGAATATTGCAAGCAACAAATAACTCACATAAATCTTTATTGAATTCTATTTTCTTTGAAGTATCCGAATTAGGAATCGAAATATGGGGCAGTAGTTGTTGTCGACTTCTTGTTGGTTTCTGTCTTGCAGCTAAATGGGAAGCAGTACTCACATGTTGATCGATTTGGTATTTTTTTGATGAAGGTATTCGCTTTTCACAAACCTTGCAGAAAATCACAGTACCATCAGTCGTAAATTGACCTGGGTAATCTTTTATCCAAGATTCCATTAAAATCTGAGTATTTTTTTTCACTGGCGGCATTATTTCAACAAAAATAAGATTCAAATACAGCGAGACAAAAACTGAATTGCGTTTAGGCGCGTGAGTGAAGCAGCGAGTGCCGTATGCCCCTCTCCCGCACGCACACCGCATCCCGCCAACGCCTACGTCGCGATCGGTCGGATTCAGTGCGCTCGCTGAGTGTGTGCGCAAGTAAAACTGACAGAGTATGCCCTTCGGTCCATGGTAACGAATAAAAAGAAATTAGACCAGGCCATGGTATTGATCAAGTATATTTAGTGTACCTATATAATATCGGGTGACTGTAAATGATTGTGATTTTTTTTTCTTAGGTTGGCACTGTTCATGTTGGTGTCACTGTAAGTCTATGTCAAATTCAATGTTCGCAGGTTAGGTTTTGCGTCATTCTGTGTCAAAACTGACGCAAAACCTAACGTGCTAACCTCGAATTTGACATAGATTTACAGTGCCACCAACATAAACAGTGCCAACCTAAGAAAAAAAATCACAATCATTTAGAGTCACCCGGTACTTTAGTAAGGGTAGAGCAAACAGCGAAAAAAATTGAATAATTTTTTCATGGCAATCATGATTTAATAAAATATTGAAAAAACAAGATGTTTTATGTTGGTGGGACTGTAAGTCCATGTCAAATTCGAGGTTAGCAGGTTAGGTTTTGCGTCAGTTTTGACACAGAATGACGCAAAACCTAACCTGCGAACATTGAATTTGACATAGACTTACAGTGCCACCAACATGAACAGTGCCAACCTAAGAAAAAAAATCAATCATTTAGAGAAAATTGTTGTCACAGAAAAAGGATGTGTAGATCTTATCTGTCGGAAAGCACATGGATATGTAGGTGATATACTGACCTTAATAATCTGATCAAGGCCTACTCTAATTCTGTTTTTTTCCTCGATCGCATGGTACTTCCTATCAACAGTGCTTCACAGCAATCTGCAGGAGTTAAAACATTTCTACAATACTTACGTCTATAAGCCGTTCACGACCTTTTTGGGACAGAGTTGGCTATGATTTTTTCTTTTCATGTTGCACAAACTGATTCGATGATGTAGCGGATGCAACTTTTTTTTTCTATCAGTGTCTGTTCGACATTTTCTTGCCACCACATTGCCAGATTTATTATTTTAATATTCGTAAGAAAATAAATGATTTATCAAATGTGTAAAAATAATTTTAATTTTCGTCAAAGGAAAAGTTAAAATGTCCAAAATAATTTTGTTACAACAAAAAATTTCCATTAAACGATGCTACTTCCAATTTAAAAAGGACAGACCAAATTTAAAAGAACACGAGTAGACGTGGAGACTAGAGAATATCCGGCAACAATGTACCTATTCAGAAAATATAACCTTAAACTGAAAACAACCTAACCTAACACAAAAAGTGTCAATTTCCATGAGGGAGTTTAGTTGCCACATAGGTACTGCCAACAAAATTACTAGATGGTCATAGCCTCACCTGACCCAAAAAGATCGTGAACGGCTTATACACAGTTCATGGCCGCACAAATTCACAATTTTGAGACCTTGTCACCTTGATTTTATGTAGTTTCTTTCCAATCTTTTTGTGGAGTACTTGGAGATATACCATAGAGCACAGTTTGGGAATCCCCGATTTAGATTATATGGGAATTTCCACTTTGTAAGACCGAAAAGCTGTCATAATTTTACAGCTTTGTGCTTTTTTCCTAAATTGCCAAAGCTGTAGAAATTTGAATTTTAAAACTAATTTTACCCCAATTTTTATAAAACAAACAACGAATATAACCGTTTTTATTAATATTTACATCTAAACCGGTCAACTATTTTTTTCGGTTCATTGATTTTTATGTTAAATCAGTTTATTTGGTTTCCATGCTTTTACGCATTACAGGTATTTTTACTGTGCTCATATTATTATGGAGCCAATATAAAATAATTTGCATTTAGGAATTTTGTTCAGTTATGTATCACTATGGCTTGACGCATTGAAACTTATAATAAATAAGTAAATTTTAATAGACGAAATATTTCTACATAGGTGTATAACATTACAATTCAAATCTTTAGAACAGATTTTACTTACTAAGTTAACATTCATTCAAATTGGCTATACTACTAGAATAAAACTAACAAGCGCAATGTAATGCATATCTCTAGAATGGTTTCAAAGCGAAATAAGGAATGAACAGTAACAGAAGTAAGAGACAGTTTATACCACTTTCGAAATATTACTCTGTTATTTTTAGCAAAACAACCATTAAGATAACTGGATTGTAGTTATTTTGCTTTATTTACATTATGTATATTTACAGAACTTTTCCTTAACTCAAACTTAAAACTACTAAGAAAACTATTACTAAATCTTAAAACTTTATATGTCAACACAAAGTAATTTGTTGTTGATCAAAAAGTAATTTTTTATTTTTATTTCCTACATAAAATTTAGTAACTGATATAAATTCTTAAAACATATTTGTACTTTACATCATAAAATCTTTGCATCAATGTTTAAAATGAACTTTATATTATCGTCTTCGACGTGCCGATTGTCGAATGGGAGCTTCGGCCACCTGCTTAATTTTTTGTATGGCACCTCGACGAGTAACTCGAAGAAGTTTGATGTCTTCTATGGGAGATTTAAACGTAACTTTCTTGGTTACTTCTTTTCCTGTTGTTTGTTTATCAATTTTTGCCATCTCTTCGATTCCTTCCTTTACATCGGGCACAATTTCAAGTTTAGCTTTCTTTGCACCCCGTGTGCGATTCGTCTGCCTTGCAACCATTTCGTTCTCAACCACCTTGCTTTCTTTAATTGTCTTGGGTTCCACAGGAGACTCTTCCTCCATTTTTCTCGCTGTGCGTTTACGGGTAGTCCTTTGAGTTACAGCTGGTTCATTTGCATTTATGTCGTCCTTTTCATTAGCTTTATTTGCACCCCGCGTCTGCCTTGTAACTATTTCGCTCTCAACCGCCTTGTTTTCTTTAAGTTTTGATTCCACAGAGGTCTCTTCCTCAATTTTTCTTCCAGTGTGTTTACGGGTAGTCCTTTGAGTTACAGCATGTTCATGTGCATTTATGTCGTCCTTTTCATTAGCTTTATTTGCACCCCGCGTCTGCCTTGTAACTATTTCGCTCTCAACCGCCTTGTTTTCTTTAAGTTTTGATTCCACAGAGGTCTCTTCCTCAATTTTTCTTCCAGTGTGTTTACGGGTAGTCCTTTGAGTTACAGCATGTTCATGTGCATTTGAGTTATTATTTTCATTAGCTTTATTTGCACCCCGCGTCTGCCTTGTAACTATTTCGTTCTTATCCGCCTTGTTTTCGTCAGTTGTCTTGGATTCCACAGGGACCTCTTCTTTGATTTTTCTTGCTATGTGTTTACGGGTAGTCCTTTGAGTTACAGTAGGTTCGTCTGCTTTTGTATTATCCTTTACACTAGCTTTCTTTGCATCTCGTGTGTGATTCGTCTGCCTTGTAACCATTTCGGTCTCAACTGCCTTGTTTTCGTTAGTTGTCTTCGGTTCCACCTTGTTTTCTTCCATTTTTCTTGCTGCGTGTTTACGGGTAGTCCTTTGAGTTACAGCGGGTTCACGTGCATTTGTGTTATCATTTTCATTAGCTTTATTTGCACCCCGCGTGCGATTCGTTTGCCTTGTAACCAATTCGTTCTCTACAGCTTTGTTTTCTTTAGTTGTCTTGGGTTCCACAGGGGCATCTTCTTTCATTTTTCTTGCTGTGCGTATACGGGTAGTCCTTTGAGGTACAGCTGGTTCATCTGCGTTAGATGAGCTAGTCTGGTCATTACTTTCGTTTTCTACCTTTGCTGCTTTGCGCTTCAAGGTCCGTTTTGTGGTATTATCAGCCAAGTCTATTGATTGATTGTCTTTCTTTGCAGCTCGTGTTTGCCGTTTTGTGACTGGTTTAGATGTTTCAATAAGTTCGTCACTGTCGTCTTCTGGCATTTCAGGCTCTTGTCTGGCTGCACGCTTTCGAGTTGCCCTTTGTCGTTTACTATTGTCAGTTGTGGACAATGTGCTTGCCTCCTCTGTCATTTCACTGGCATCCTTTTTAATTCGTCGCTTGGGTATATCCTTCATTTTACTCTCATCTTCACTTGGCAAGCTCTCCTCATTCTTCTTTAACACACGCCGTCGTTTAGGCCTTTGCTCTACAACTTGATCCTCCTGTGGGGTTTCAATTTTTGTACCCACCTTTTTACTGGTTTTCTTAACTTCCGGCTTTGCTGCCGCTTCTAGTACCTGTTCAGCATTTTCAAATGTGTTTTGTTGGGGAGCTTTCTTAACAGGTGATTTTCGGCTAATCATGGAAATTCCACTCAGATCTGACACGAAACCATCGCTAATTCTCGCAGGCTTGCGATGGGTACGTTTGCTACTCCTAAGGTTGTCCTTTTCTGCAGGCACATTAGCATGGCTTGTGAGATGGGGAGTAACGTTTTCCTCGATGTTCTTCTTGTTTGGAGTGGAAGTTTTCATTGCACATTGCACGGCTTTAACACTGGATAGCAACTGATTTTGGACATCCTTAAGAATGTTATCTGATGAATGTATAATATTTTCAGAGCCGTTTGAAAGAGGTTTTGTGAATAACGCCGAAACATCAGTAGAATTAGCACTAACTGCAATGTTTCTTTGCCTTTTGCTCTTTGAGACCTTCACTATTTCAGGTGTCTGCAAGCGAGTAGAAACAGCTTTCAAACTGCTTATGTTTTGTGATTTTTCTGGTATATTGGCCGCTTCCTCATCGTCACTTGTACCATATGTGCTTTGTTTTTCAACCCATTCGGCAACGTCAGGAGAAATAGTAGGACTCGCACCAACACCTTTTCTCAAGACTGTCAGTCGGTTTAACTTGGTTGGCGATGAACTTTTACCACGGTAAGTGCGAACAGGTCTCTTATTGAGCAACATATCAAAAGCCTCCGAACTAGATGCCTGAAAAATATCAGCAACTCCGGAGACATTAAATTCTCTTTTATAGGCAGCTTCTTCCTCAGCAAACAGACGCTTAACTCCTACAACGTCTGTGTAGTCACCATCTGATGGCTTCTTCTTGGGTGGTTGAATTTCAGCCTCTTCAAACAAAGTACCCAGGCTGATATTTGTGAGATCATTTTTGGGAGGTTTTCGCAGTTTTGGAGTTTTCAACAATTTAGAGACACCACTCACATGTTCTAGGGTGTTTTTCGGCGAACGCTGTGGCCGTGGAGTTTTTAGCAACTGCTTCACACCTCGAACATCACGCAAATCATTGAGGGGAGAATTGTGAATCCGTGGCGATAACAACAACTTTTTAACACCGCCAACATCAGTCAAATCATTTTTAGGAGACTTGGGAGTTTTCAGTAAGTTTTTAAGTCCACGTAATTCATTGGCAGGAGAATTTTGCAGTTTTTGACGTCTCCTTAATCGTTTGTTTTCAACATTGTTCAAATCATTTTCTGGATGCAGTTGTGTTCCCGTCGTTTCCATCAGTTCTTCTGTAGAAAGCTCTATTATCGAGGTTTCCGTAAGTCCCTTTACACCTTCAACACCTATCAAATCTTTCGGTGTTTTCATAGGCGTTTTAGAAGTCCTTCCCCGTATACTGCTTTGTAAATGGCTAAAATCATGTTCTGAAGGGAGCTCCATTCTTGGTGTTTCCAGAAGTTCTTTTACACCTTCAAGATGTGTTGAACTATTCATGGGTACTTGAACTTTTGGTGTTTTCACTGGCGTTTTTGAAGCTCTGCTTCGTCTTTTACTGCATTCTACTTGACCGGAGTCGTGCTCTGAAGGGAGCTCTATCCTCGGCGTTTCCTGAAGTTCTCCAACATCTGTTGAATCATTTTTGCGGACTTGCTGAGCTTTTGGTGTTTTCATTGGCGTTTTGGAAGTCTTCCTGCCTCTTTTATTGCCTTCTACTTGATCGGAGTCGTGCTCTGACGGGAGCTCTATCCTTGGTGTTTCCTGAAGTTCTTCAGTATCTGTTGAATTACTGGTGGGGACTTGTTGAATTTTTGGTGTTTTCATTGGCGTTTTAGAAGACCTACGTCCTCGTTTGCTGCCATCTATAAGGCTAGAATCATGTTCTGAAGAGAGCTCCATTCTTGGAGTTTGCTGAAGTTCTTCAACACCTGTTGAATCGATTATGGAGACATGCTCAACTTTTGGTGTTGTCATTGGCGTTTTAGAAGTCCTTGTTCCCATTTTACTAGAATGTGGCAATACTGGTGTTTTCGCAAACCTTTTTGGAGTCTTCATTGGTGTCTTGAAGCCTTCAACATAATTTGAATCATTTTTTTGTGAGACCTTTGTTACTGGTGTTTCTATAAGACTCTTTACTCCCTCGACCCCTGTTGAATTATTCATTGGCGAATGTTGTACTTTTGGGGTTTTTGACAACCTTTTAGGAGTTTTCAATGGTTTTTCAACACTTTCAATACGACTTGAATAATTTTGTAGGGAGCTCTGTATTGTTGGTGTTTCGATAAGCTCTTTTACGACATTAACATTTGCCAGATCGTTCAAATCATTTTCTAGATGCAGTTGTGTTCCCGTCGTTTCTATCAGTTCTTCTGCAGAAAGCTCTACTGAATTATTCATAGAGCCTTGCTGAACTTTTGGTGTTTTCATTGGCGTTTTAGAAGTCCTTCCCCGTATACTGCTTTGTAAATGGCTAAAATCATGTTCTGAAGGGAGCTCCATTCTTGGTGTTTCCAGAAGTTCTTTTACACCTTCAAGATGTGTTGAACTATTCATGGGTACTTGAAATTTTGGTGTTTTCACTGGCGTTTTTGAAGCTCTGCTTCGTGTTTTACTGCATTCTACTTGACCGGAGTCGTGCTCTGAAGGGAGCTCTATCCTCGGCGTTTCCTGAAGTTCTCCAACATCTGTTGAATCATTTTTGCGGACTTGCTGAGCTTTTGGTGTTTTTATTGGCGTTTTGGAAGTCTTCCTGCCTCTTTTATTGCCTTCTACTTGATCGGAGTCGTGCTCTGACGGGAGCTCTATCCTTGGTGTTTCCAGAAGTTCTTTTACACCTTCAAGATGTGTTGAACTATTCATGGGTACTTGAACTTTTGGTGTTTTCACTGGCGTTTTTGAAGCTCTGCTTCGTGTTTTACTGCGTTCTACTTGACCGGAGTCGTGCTCTGAGGTGAGCTCTATCCTCGGCGTTTCCTGAAGTTCTCCAACATCTGTTGAATCATTTTTGCGGACTTGCTGAGCTTTTGGTGTTTTCATTGGCGTTTTGGAAGTCTTCCTGCCTCTTTTATTGCCTTCTACTTGATCGGAGTCGTGCTCTGACGGGAGCTCTATCCTTGGTGTTTCCAGAAGTTCTTTTACACCTTCAAGATGTGTTGAACTATTCATGGGTACTTGAACTTTAGGTGTTTTCACTGGCGTTTTTGAAGCTCTGCTTCGTGTTTTACTGCATTCTACTTGACCGGAGTCGTGCTCTGAGGTGAGCTCTATCCTCGGCGTTTCCTGAAGTTCTCCAACATCTGTTGAATCATTTTTGCGGACTTGCTGAGCTTTTGGTGTTTTCATTGGCGTTTTGGAAGTCTTCCTGCCTCTTTTATTGCCTTCTACTTGATCGGAGTCGTGCTCTGACGGGAGCTCTATCCTTGGTGTTTCCTGAAGTTCTTCAGTATCTGTTGAATTACTGGTGGGGACTTGCTGAATTTTTGGTGTTTTCATTGGCGTTTTAGAAGACCTACGTCCTCGTTTGCTGCCATCTATAAGGCTAGAATCATGTTCTGAAGAGAGCTCCATTCTTGGAGTTTGCTGAAGTTCTTCAACACCTGTTGAATCGATTATGGAGACATGCTCAACTTTTGGTGTTGTCATTGGCGTTTTAGAAGTTTTTGTTCCCATTTTACTAGAATGTGGCAATACTGGTGTTTTCGCAAACCTTTTTGGAGTCTTCATTGGTGTCTTGAAGCCTTCAACATAATTTGAATCATTTTTTTGTGAGACCTTTGTTACTGGTGTTTCTATAAGACTCTTTACTCCCTCGACCCCTGTTGAATTATTCATTGGCGAATGTTGTACTTTTGGGGTTTTTGACAACCTTTTAGGAGTTTTCAATGGTTTTTCAACACTTTCAATACGACTTGAATAATTTTGTAGGGAGCTCTGTATTGTTGGTGTTTCGATAAGCTCTTTTACGACATTAACATTTGCCAGATCGTTCAAATCATTTTCTAGATGCAGTTGTGTTCCCGTCGTTTCCATCAGTTCTTCTGCAGAAAGCTCTACTGAATTATTCATAGAGCCTTGCTGAACTTTTGGTGTTTTCATTGGCGTTTTAGAAGTCCTTCCCCGTATACTGCTTTGTAAATGGCTAAAATCATGTTCTGAAGGGAGCTCCATTCTTGGTGTTTCCAGAAGTTCTTTTACACCTTCAAGATGTGTTGAACTATTCATGGGTACTTGAACTTTTGGTGTTTTCACTGGCGTTTTTGAAGCTCTGCTTCGTGTTTTACTGCATTCTACTTGACCGGAGTCGTGCTCTGAGGTGAGCTCTATCCTCGGCGTTTCCTGAAGTTCTCCAACATCTGTTGAATCATTTTTGCGGACTTGCTGAGCTTTTGGTGTTTTCATTGGCGTTTTGGAAGTCTTCCTGCCTCTTTTATTGCCTTCTACTTGATCGGAGTCGTGCTCTGACAGGAGCTCTATCCTCGGTGTTTCCTGAAGTTCTTCAGTATCTGTTGAATTACTGGTGGGGACTTGCTGAATTTTTGGTGTTTTCATTGGCGTTTTAGAAGACCTACGTCCTCGTTTGCTGCCATCTATAAGGCTAGAATCATGTTCTGAAGAGAGCTCCATTCTTGGAGTTTGCTGAAGTTCTTCAACACCTGTTGAATCGATTATGGAGACATGCTCAACTTTTGGTGTTGTCATTGGCGTTTTAGAAGTCCTTGTTCCCATTTTACTAGAATGTGGCAATACTGGTGTTTTCGCAAACCTTTTTGGAGTCTTCATTGGTGTCTTGAAGCCTTCAACATAATTTGAATCATTTTTTTGTGAGACCTTTGTTACTGGTGTTTCTATAAGACTCTTTACTCCCTCGACCCCTGTTGAATTATTCATTGGCGAATGTTGTACTTTTGGGGTTTTTGACAACCTTTTAGGAGTTTTCAATGGTTTTTCAACACTTTCAATACGACTTGAATAATTTTGTAGGGAGCTCTGTATTGTTGGTGTTTCGATAAGCTCTTTTACGACATTAACATTTGCCAGATCGTTCATTGGAGAATTTGCCACTTTTGGTGTTTTCGTCAATCTTCTTAGACTGACTACATAACTAGGAGAATATTTTGGTTTAGGAGTCCTCTTGGAGCGTCTCCTACCTTCTACATCACTTGAAATTTTTACTTCAAGGAGCTCTGCTCTTGGTGTTTCCATGAGCTCATTTATGCCTGTAACATTCGTCAGATCATTCATGGGAGAATGTTGCACTTCTGGTGTTTTCGTCAATCTTTTCAGAGTCTTTCTTGGTGTCTTGAAACCTTCAACATAATTTTCCTGTGTTATTGGTGTTTCCATAAGATTCTTTGCTCCCTCAACCTCTGTTGGATCATTCATGGACGAATAGTGTATTTTTGGCGTTTTTGAAACCCTTTTAGGAGTCTTCATCTGTTTCTTGACACTTTCAATACAACTTGAATAATTTAGTAGGGAGCGCTGTATTGTTGGTGTTTCCATGAGCTCCTTTACGCCCTCAATATCTGTCAGATCATTCATGGGAGAATGTTGCATTGTTGGCGTTTCTGTCAACCTTTTTGGAGTCTTCATTGGTGTCTTGAAGCCTTCAACATAATTTAAATCATTCTTTTGTGAGACCTTTGTTACTGGTGTTTCTATAAGACTCTTTACTCCCTCGACCCCTGTTGAATTATTCATTGGCGAATGTTGTACTTTTGGTGTTTTCGTCAATCTTCTTAGACTGACTACATAACTAGGAGAATATTTTGGTTTAGGAGTCCTCTTGGAGCGTCTCCTACCTTCTACATCACTTGAAATTTTTACTTCAAGGAGCTCTGCTCTTGGTGTTTCCATGAGCTCATTTATGCCTGTAACATTCGTCAGATCGTTCATGGGAGAATGTTGCACTTCTGGTGTTTTCGTCAATCTTTTCGGAGTCTTTCTTGGCGTGTTGAAACCTTCAACATAATTTGAATAATTTTCCTGTGTTATTGGTGTTTCCATAAGATTCTTTGCTCCCTCAACCTCTGTTGGATCATTCATGGATGAATAGTGTATTTTTGGAGTTTTTGAAACCCTTTTAGGAGTCTTCATCTGTTTCTTGACACTTTCAATACAACTTGAATAATTTAGTAGGGAGCGCTGTATTGTTGGTGTTTCCATGAGCTCCTTTACGCCCTCAATATCTGTCAGATCATTCATGGAAGAATGTTGCATTGTTGGCGTTTCTGTCAACCTTTTTGGAGTCTTCATTGGTGTCTTGAAACTTTCAACATAATTTGAACCATTTTCTTGTGAGACCTGTGTTCCCACAAGATTCTTTGCTCGATCGACCTCTGATACACCATTCATGGGCGAATATTGTACTTCTGGTGTTTTTGATGCCCTTGTAGAAGTTTTCATCAGTTTCTTGACACTTTCAATATGACTTGAATCATTTTCTAAGGAGTGTGTTTCCGTAAGTTCTTTTACATGCTCCACATCAGTCAGCTCGTTCATGGGAGAACGTTGCATTGTTGACGTTTTCGGCAATTTTTTTGGTGTCTTCATTGATTTCCTGACACTTATATTGAAAGACAAATCATTTTCTGGGAAACTCTGTGCTCTTGGCATTTCATTGGCAGGAGAATGTTGCGGCTTAGGAGTACTGGTTAATCTTCGACCCACCTCACTTAAATTACTTTTTGTATCGCTTAAAGGACAAGGCCCTGAACGTGGCGTTTTCCCAAATCTCATCTCTTTTAAATCATTTAAATGAGAAGGTTGCAGTTTTGGAGTTTTGAATAGATCCTGCATACCCTCAACGTCTAGTAAACTGTTTGCCGGAGAGTTGTGCAGTCTCGGAGTGGCCATCAACTTCTTTACACCACGCATGTCACTTAAATTATTGGCAGGAGAGTACTGCACTTTTGGAGTCTTCATCAATTTTTTTACTCCTCGAACGTCACGCAAATCATTTGCAGGAGAATTTTGTATGCTGGGAGTCTTCATTCGGCTCCGGACTTGAGATGATTTCCTCCTTAACCTTTTAACTGTACTAGTTCTGCTCTGATAATTCTTTGAAGTGTTCCGATTTTTGAGCATTTTTCTAGCACCAGATATGTTGCTCACGTCCTTTTGTGGGGTTGTGGACTTCACTGAGGTTGATCTATTGATACCGATATCTTCCTCATCCGAATCCGATACTACAATAGACGATTCATAACACTCGTCGTTTACCTCTACATCTGATTCATTGCTATCATATTCTGCTGTAATACTACCAGTCACAGTTACATCGTTTGGTCCATTATTAGCTATAGCTGTGTCTGATTCATTGCTATCATTATCTTCTGTGTTAATATCAGTTACATCGTCTGGTACATTATTAGTTGTAGCTGTAACATCCATGGAGTCGCTACACACTGTTAGTACGCTTTCATTATGCTTTGATTTTCGAAAAGATCTTCGAAAACTGTTTCGCTGTTGGTCAGGACTATTACTTAGGGCTGTTACTCCGCTGACATTAAAAGAAGAATCTTTATCGGGGGCATTATTCAAATGCATAAGGTCACTATGGGTAGTTTCCTTGATCGGGGAGAGATCTTTCTCAAAAATGGATTGCATATGGGAAGCCTCAGGATGACCAGAAGATTTTACAAAAACAAACGAATTTGACGGACTGGACAAACAGTGCGAAGTATTCATATCTGTCTCGTCATCATCAGTCTCTTCGTTAGATTTGTTAAGGAGATAAGACGATTTGCGTGTTTTATGAGGTGACACATCCGTAGATAAGTTTTGGGAAACATTAAGTCCTGATAGCCCAAGTTTGCTGCGGTTGTACGGCTCTCCGATGTCCTCGTCGTCCATAAAACTTGGGATTGACACAGACGAGAGCCTATCTGACTTACGTGCCGAGCAACTGGCCAGGAAAAAGGGCGGAGTAGAACTCGAGTGCTGGAAAGTTACTACTTCATTTGATTTTCTAGATTGAGTGCCATCATATGGCGATGCCCCCGGCATGATGCTCCGCCGCGACTTGAGTGACTGAACAGTTTCGTTTTCTTTCAGTGCAGAGAGGCGTTTTCTTGAAGATTTGGAGGACTTCAGAATAGATTTCGGTAGTTTCGAGCCTAATGAAGCCGGAGTTTGGGCTTTCTTTGCACTTTCAGGAGTCTTGGTTACTACAATAAATGACGAATCTTCTTGGGTTTTACAAACGTTCGTGGGAGCGAGTGAGTGAGAGGCTTTTGGCGATACCAAATTGATAACTTCCACAGGTTCATCAGTGTCTGTTGACGACTGACTTGGATATTTGGAGAGAACGGGAATACGAGAAGTTACTGGCCGAGCCGATTTATTCAAAGCTGCTTTCTGTTGTTGTGAAGGAATTTCTGGAGGGTTGTATGTTGGTAATTCTTTGCTATAATTACAAAAAAGTTATTTTTATATGAAGTCTACAAAACTGGTTTGTTGGGCAAGATTGTGTGTCATTCAAATTTTTTTCCCTACATAAAGGCCGATCCAATTTTTTTAATTAAATTTGTTTCATAAGCAGATTTTGTTCAATTTTAATGTTGGACGAGGACGAAAATAATAATATGGAAAAAGTACAATTTAATTTGTGATTGGTGATCAAAAAAAATTTCTGAATAAAATCTAACTGGCAATTTTATTTTGAACAATTCGTATATCTGAACTAAATAAAAATATGTTCTTTAATAACTGGCAAGATAACATGCATGACAAAAAGTAGCCCTGGGAAAAAACTGCAAATTGTATTTTTTTTTACAATTATGGTGCAAGTAATGTTGCAGGTCTATTTCATACCTTTTAACTGAATCGAAACTTCCATCACTGCTTCGACTGGGAAAGTCTGTGCTCATTATGACATCACTTGACCTAGAAAATAGTATATGTAATTGTTAACTTACAATTTCATGATAAAATGTATGTATATTGCATGTCTAAAATTAATTATTGAAGAAGAGGTTAGAGAAAAGATCGACGGCTCATTAAGGTTTTCTCGCTGTAACAACGCAAACTGAACCTTATAGATTTTTTCAAATATTGAACATACTTAAGACTTTAGAAAAAAATTCTAGTAAATTTGGAAGTATTTAGATTGATTTCTTCTATTAACACATTTCGAAAAAAGAATTAGTAATGCAGTTTTAGAGACATATAAGTAACAAAAATATAGCCGGCTATTTCAGGAGCATAAGTTCTAGTCATCACAATGGGCAAATTTTTTGTTTTTCATGAATGTATCTAAAATGTGTTTCAATATCGGTTGTTTGTAATGCACAAGGTCTACACATGTGGAGTACCAACTATCTTATAAATACTGACTGCTATGGTCAATGGTCAAAGTCCTACTCGAAATTTGCCAAGACTAAGGTGTTCCAACTCCAGCAAAGGATCTTTTACATGCTACACATCACACATCATCATAATAAAATGGGATTCATGGTTTTACATCCCTTGGGATAACAGTTTTTTACGTCTTTTCTGAATGATGGCATACCGTAGACTTTAAAAAAACATTTTTTAAATTAAATCTCATCCGATCTGGGAATCAAAGTGAAGACCCGCGGAGTCCGGCCAATATCAGGGATCTCTCAAATAAATTAAATAAGCAATGATCAAGTGTGCCTCTGATAAAGGCGATACTATAATTCATTAAACTGTGTAATGCAGCATGCTGTGTGAATGCTTAATTAATTCAATAATAATAATATCCAGATATCTAATGGGTATCATGTGATAACAGTTGTGTGTAGATAACTGGTGGGAGTAGTAATGGGCAACCAGTGTGGTTGTTTACATGAAGTGAAAAGTATCTTGAAAATAATAATCTACGTTAAAATAATCACGTTAGTGCTAGATTTCCTTGAATTGCGAAAGTAATAATTGTATATTTGATACGTAATAGCAAGACAACGTTCTTTACGATCAAATTTGACTAAAGGTCACAACTATTATTCAGATTAGAACTTCAAGATTGTTTGAAGCCATTTGAAGTGGCAATTTTTGCTTCAACCAGTAAAAGGTGCAAGTGTTTGTGTTTGTGGCATGCTGTGCTACGATATATCCAGATCTTAAGGGGTCATAGAGCTGCAACAAGCTTTTGGTCGTGAACAACCCAAAGCAGGTGTTTACAGGCTGTCATTCAGTTAGGAGCTGATAGAAAATACACTCAGGTACAAGCGATACTTACAGAAGATTAGTGCGTATTTCTTTTATTTCATTAAGAAATACATAAGAAGTTTGGTATGGCAAAATTAGTGGAAATACTTGTAATTTATTTTTAGAGAGTAACTTAGAATATTTATTTTCTAAATTTACATTGATTCGGGTACTCAACGTTTTCGGAAATTATAATTAGAAATTAACATATTTTGGTTTAAGGTATCTTAATTAATTTTAATTGACGGTAATGCGGAAAAGAGTCAACGTAATCTGAAGGAGATTTCAAAGAACCAGAAATTATGAGGAACTTAGGGAAGAAAGGAAGACGCAGCATATGGAAAAAAAAATCCAATTTACACACAAAAAATAACCCTTGGGATACAGTATAGACTGGTAAGACTAAACAAATCTCACAACACTTCCAACACTTCAAGAAGGGAAAAATATATGGTAGATACACGAAGTAATTTAAAAAGGATGATAGAAGAATTCGCTCCTGATGACAACAATGAACATCACAAGACTATAAAGAACGAGATCAAAGACCCTATAAATACAGAACATCAACAATTTACACGGCATGAAATTTAGGAAATACCAAAAAAACATGAATCCAAAGAATCCTAGGAAAGGCAAAAGAATAATGTCCTGTTAAGAATACATACAACATTTCCATTCTTCAATAAAATTTGCCACAAGTCATTCCCAAAAAATATATTTACTATTAGAAAACCGCTACAATTGTTTCGGTATCTGATGTGAAAGAATATTTCCCTCATTATGCCATCATCAGGCGTAAAATTAAATTCTAATTCAGAATAGTAAATTGTAATTCATAAAGTGTAAATTCTAATTCAGATTAGTAAATCAATTCCAGAGAGTGTAACTGGTTATTCAGAATAGAGATGTAAAATTCTTGGCAATTTTCTTTCAGAAGAATATTCTCGAGAATGTTACCGAGAAGATTCTCAAGAATATTCTTGAGTATATTCTCAAGAATGTTACCCGGAATATTCTTGAGTATTCCGCTCAGATAATATAAACCAATCCCATCAATCAATTTTCAAAATTTGAACCAATCGGATTCGAATACAGCGAATATTTGCAATACCCGGGTATTTACACAAGTGCAATATCGAGTATTTACGGGAAGAAGAGCAAACCAGCTATGTACACAAGAAATTTCAGAAAGAAAACTGAAAACTCTTTAAAAATAAATACTGTGGTATGCAAAGGATGACATTTCTTCGAGAAATAGTCCTCCGCGTGCATTCTATATAATTCGCGTTCTCGAGAAATACTCGAATATACAGAATGCACTAGGGATATAACTAGTGAGTATATACTCGAGAATATTCTTGAGTATATTCTCAAGAATTATTCGTTCGCATTCCTGTCTTCAGAATGTTTAAACCTGCCAAGTTTTATATTAATTATGGGTTAAAAAAATAATCCTTTAACTGATTTGTTAATAATTAAAAACAATTAACTTGTCGTAAAATGAAACTCAAAGCTTTCCTAAACTATTGTATTTAGCTATTTTAACTATGTTTGTATTTATTTACTGATGAAGCCAACAAAATTAGCAAAACATGTATAGTATTCTAACCAAAAATTGGAAAGCTATTTAAAATCCAGTACACCATGAAAAGTGTAAGTCATGTCTAAGTTGGTTTCATACAATCGGTAAATAATATTCTAATGTCAATTCAGCTTTGAAGTAATGACAGTTCATCTGCAAATTGTACATGTAACTGTTTTGTTAAGGCATTCTAACATTGTGCATGATTTAAGTAGGTACTAGTTGAGTTTTTAAAACCGTATAGTGGCATAGAAAATTTAAAAAAACTTATATATCTTCCAAATTTCCCAATGCATCTGTCAAATTTTAAGGTTATTATCGAAGTGTCACTGAATGACAATCAAACAGTAATTTTATGAATTAAATTACGAAGTGACTTACTGTTTTCAATGATGGCCTGATTTTAAATAGCTTTCCAATTTCTGGTTGGAATACTATAACCAAATTTGTAATTATTAAAGTATATTTTAATACAATATGATTTTTATTATTCAAACAAAAATCATGCGCCTCTGCTTGCTGGATTCGGGTGGAATAATCCCCTAAATAAGAACTCATGTTTAGATTTGTTTATGCAAGTGTCTTCTTGTCATTTCGTTTTAATAAAGCAGTTTAACACAATCATTTTTACTCGTGGCGTGTTATAGTTAGTATTGTTAACAATTTCTGATGATGCAAGACCTTGAAATGGCATCGCCTGATCGAATGTTTTTGTGCATTAGAAGATATTTTGCTACATGGTACAACAAGTTTGATCACGCCAAATATTTTTACATAATAATTTACAAAAATTGAATTTTCAATAGGTATTAGATAGTAGTTATATTTTATACTCCACATTGTTTTGTTTACATTATATTGTTCATTTCTTATAATAAATATTAAAATATTAAATATTGAAAGTAAATTAATTTTTGCAGATATATCGGCCGATCCATAGTAAGTTGTAATTCAGAAAGTGTACATTTAAATTCAAATTAGTAAATTGTAATTCCAGAAAGTGTAACTTGTAATTCAGATCAATAAAGGTCGAGTCTAAACAATTGCGTCATAGAGCAAAAGAGCAAGAACGAAGCAGAGAGAAACAGAAGGGAGTAGTGCAAGGTAATAACAAGTTCAGATTAGCAACACAGGAATATCTGACAAATAATAATTCACCACCAATTACCGATAATGAAGAAATTAAAGAAAACGTGCATCAGCAAATAATTATGCGATTAAAAGAAGCTGTGGCAAAGCACAAAGTAAAAAATGACAACTCATTAAGTAATCCTTCACAGTAAAACAACATTGTTAGGTTAGTTAAAATGAGTGTTGGAACATGTGCGATGCCAGTTTTTTACTTCCTTTTACAATAAAGGAAGTATTGAATTCACTCCAAAAATTCGAAATTGAGTTTTCAACAGAACTTCACGTCTTAGGGCCAGTTGCAGAAAGCAATGTTAAGTCTGGTGTTAGCTAACGAGACGTCAAAGTGAACAAAAACGAATCAAATCTCAAATGCTTATGGTAACTAATACATTAGTAAACAAAATTTGATGCGATTTTGTTCACTTTAACGTGATGTTAGCTAACACCAGACTTAACATTGCTTTCTGCAACCGGCCCTTAGACTCCCCTGAACGCAAAAAATATGTTTTTGTTCATTAGTCTGTCTGTGAACAGAATATCTCAAAAACGAAAAGAGGTATGACGTTGAAACTTCATATATAAGTTTTGTGTACTATCTAGATGCGACAGCAAGCTTTTGAAGAAAATCTCATAACTGGAAGTAGGTATTTACTCTTGTGATTTTTTAGTTTTTTTCCATTTTTTCAAAAACGGCTCTAACGATTTTTTTCAAACTTTACATTTTTATTAAATTTAATTTTATATTGATGTGAGATAGGTCATTTTCCAGTTGAATACCTCTAAAATAGGTTTCTTTTGTTTTTTCATTTTTTTAAATTAACTCCTCTACACCGCAATGTAAATGAGGTTACAGATTCTACATACATACATACAACTCCTATTTTAAATAGAACACATTATTACACCCCGTATATTATTAAATTTTTGAATTTGGCTTACAATTTTAGAGAAACTTTGTCTGTTGAACTAACGCTCTTTTTTGGCTAATTATAAGATCACTGTAAAAGAAAGTTGTGTGCGTGCATCACACCAGATTTTTATTGGTTGAATGCAATGTTATGAAGTATATGTTTTTACACAATTTGACAATTCATTTTTTAAACTGACTAACAAAATGTCCAATTCTATTTGCTTTTACTATAAAGAGCTGTTCAGCGATAGTGTAAAAATAGCACAAATTAGGGTTTCTTTTTTCACAGATTTCCGAAAAACAGCAAAATCCTTAAATACAGATGGATCTTACAGGGCTCAAAGTGGTATCTGTATTGAAATTTATGCAAAGTGACCAAAAATTTCGGTATGATGTACCAAATATGTACCACTTATTATCACTGTCGCCAAACTTCAGTATAAGATAAAAATAAATGTATTTAAAAAAAATATATTGTAGAAAATATTCACTTATAATACCATGAGTAGTCAAAGTTATGTCGAATATTTTTGCTGTGGTATCACGAATGTCCATTCCGCTTAGGTTCGATTAGGACAAGTGCGCTAGCACGAGTCCTAATCCCAAGCGCAATGCACATGAGTGATACCACCGCAAAAATATTCTACTTAACTTTGACTAAGAATGGCATTTGAGGGACTATTCAATGAACCAAACTACTTTTTCAAATTACATAGTTTTCAGTAAATCTAGCAACAAACTACGCAATTTCTATACTAACAGAACACTAATATTGACTTTTTCTAATAAAAGTCACATTTGTTTAAAATATTCACTATACCACTAGTGAAAATTGTCGATTATTTTCACTAGTGAAAATTGTCAATATAGTTCATTTTTATTGGCTCAAAGACGTCAAATCTTGTATTTTTATTGGTCAGTTTTTGATAGATGACAAGTGAGTTGAATAGTCTATACAAAATGCGATAGATAAAGTAACAAAGTAAACTTTAATTTTGGCAATGTCTGTATATTAACAAAACAAAAATATTTTTTATAATAGTATATTATATACCGAGGTGGAAAGCGGTTCATTACTGTCGAGAGATTAAGTAGTTAACCGAGACGCGTAGCGTCGAGGTCAACTTTATCTCGAGACAGGAATGAAACTTCACCATGGTAAATATGTATACTATTTTATTCACAATCTGTTTTTGTTATTATTTATTTAATTAGGTAAGTTTCAAATAATAGGTATTTTTATCGCAGTTTAATAAGTCACTTTAACAAAGAAATCTGTGACGCTGTTGCTAGGTAACATGACAAATTCATTGAAAGTTTAGCTAGCCGGGAAAAACCTTTCCGGGCTAGCTGGAAAGTAGAGTAAACAATTACTCCCTTTCCTACTGTTTTGAAGGTTAGAAACATACCTATAATTAACAAATTGTAAGTAAATTATTTAACCTACTTAGTTGGAAAGGTAATATTATCTAATAACTTATATTTATACACTTGGTCAGTGTGAAGAGTTACAGTAATAATAACTTAAATATTTATAAAAATATAGTAAATAATAGTTATGTACTTTATTACAAAATAGGTTAAATCCGGATAAACAAAAAAAGCGGGAATATTTTGAATATCTCAAGAAATTATACTAAATTCCTATTAAAGCCTGGCTCATAGCAGAACTCTGGGTTGTTTCAATTTTGGTACTTGTTTATGCGACAGGAATACCAATAAGAACAAATCACATGAAATATTCAACGTCCTTGTAACCAGAGTATGTACAGTCTCGACCAAAAAAAGCCGGACACTTTTGGCCTAATTCTCTAAATGCGTCAACATGAGCAATTTATTATTCTTGCTTTATCCATATATCCAATGTGTACCAGCATTTTTCAGAATTGAATAATGACTTTTGATGACATTTATTAATTAAAATTGTCAGTGCCAACAATTGTTTTCGCATTTTGAGAATCAGGTCAAAAAAAGTGTCCCGCTTTTTTTTGGCCGCGACTGTATCACTATTGTACATATCACCAACAATGTACACTGTTATAGCTTGATCAACAACAGCACAAGTGTGTCATGTTCTAGTTTTATCTGCGCCGTAGAATATTAAAAATGGTTGAAACACGAGAAATATGAACTTTATGTACCTTTTTTTAAATTTATGTAGTTTTATGTACAGTGAAATCTCTCATAACAGACACTCCATTAAGCGGACATTTTTCTTGGCACTGACAGGAACCAATGTAGTTTAAATGCATCTCCACGAAAATTCTGGAAATTTTTAAATATTTCCCTCTTTTAAGCGGACATGTTAGTAATTATTATGTGCTTAAATGTTAGGGAATTATATGTTTTCATATGTGTGGTATGGGGCGCGTTATAAATTGCGTGTTCAGATGCTAGCTAGGAAACTAAGGGAATTACCTATTTTCATATGCGCCCTGTTTTCCAACCTTAATCTTCAGTTATAAATCTCAATTTCGGAAGTGAAAGAAGTGTTCTGCGAAAACTATTTTATTTATTTATAGCAAAGTGCTCCTTGTTTATAGCTGCATTTGATATGTATGTAGCCTACTAAAGCTACCTACTCTTTTACAGTAGTGTCATAATGGAAAGCAAACGTAGCACTGTATGTATTTAAAAATGTATGTATTCTTTGTCGTTGTATATTCACATAAAATTGAAAAAAAAAAAAATTAAATTAAAGCATTTCTATTAAGAGGACACCTCCATTAAGCGGACAAAAATCGCAGCACCACGGTGTCCGCTTATGAGAGATTTCACTGTACTATTCTCAAAAATATGTACTTTTACATAAAATACGTACCAGCTTCAAGCCCTGATCATACTTGTGTGATCAACATTTCGCAGAAGACTAAGTGGTTTGAAAACTAAAACTCTACATTATAATTCTCACATTACTTAGTAATAATCCTCCCAAAAATAAATTTCAAGATAAAATGATTGAAAAGCTTCAAGTTTTCAAGAAATTCAGTTCATGAGGTCTAAAGGAAGATTATAAAAAGGTATGAAAACCTAGTCCCAATGCTTCAGAAAATTAGTATTTTAAAACATTACAAGATTTTGAGCAATAAGCTGGCAATGGAGAGAAAACAAAAACAAAAATTTTGAAAATATCTTCAATCAAATTAACGCTATTCAGCGCAAGAACAACTGCTTCATTCCAGGATCCAATAAAAGGGGTTACAAAAATTGTTCATCCAGATCGCCATAAGATTAAAGAAAAGTTAATTAACCACTTTGTGTATTTAGAATTTACCGTGTAGATGTTCACTACAATGTTTGGAAATGAATTAAAAACGGAAACTTACAGTAATAAAAGTGTTTTGTTCTTTATATTTAGTTTTTAACATTCAATACTTCAATACATATTTGTAACACAATTAAAGCTTCTTAATACCTAAGAATACGTTTTTTATTAGTAAATAAATGTTAAAATAATGACATTGTCAAATTGAAGAATTTATTGACATTGATATTTTTTCAAGTAAGCACTATTTGTCAAATCAAACAAAACTGAAGGTTTATAAGTGAAAAACTTTGATAATTTTTTAAATATTTTTTGACATTGGATCCACATGTCTCAACTCCTATCTTATGAATATTCAAGAAGCACTGTATTCTCCAAATGTGAAAATAAATCATTAACAGAACGCAAAATTCCAAAAGTTTACTAAGAACTGTCTATTATTTGATGAAATTTGTGTGCCCAGTTATGACAAACATTGAGTCAAAAAAAAAAGAAGAAATAGTTGCAAAACTAATATGCGGTAAAATGATGAAAAAATATCGAGAATTATCATTACATACAAAATGCACACTCAGTACAAAAGAAAACAAAACAAGTAGTGTAATAATACCACACAGAATTCAAAAATCAGTATGAAATTTTTTAGAGAATGATAGCAATTCAAAAATGTATCTTGGAAAACAGATTATTTTACAAAAGCAAAAATAAAAAGAAGCAAAACTGATTACTGATGGATTCAAAACATTTGTATAAAAAGTATATTCAAACAGAAGGAATTATAACTTCAGTCGACAAAAATTATGTTATATGCAAGTAGATATGAAAGATTGTTTAGAAGAAAAAATTACCTCTTGCCAGTGGGAATCGAAAAACAAAATATAAAGGACAAAATGGAAAAATTAGGAAGACAGCAAGAATACAAAAATGCACAACAGTAACACATTACAAGCTCTTAATAAGGCAGCAATTGAATTCTTAAAGCACACTTTTATTATGAACGATCAGATGCAACAACTGCAGCAACAAAAAATTCAAGCCTTGAAGAAATTATAATACAAGTAGACCTTTCAGAGAATTACATTCAAAATGAAAATATCACTTCATACTTTCACCGTGAACAGTCTTTTCCAGCTAACAATCAATCAGCATCAGTCGCTATAATATTTGGGCTACTTGACAAATTACTGATAGATTTAGCTGTAAAGTACGCAAATACTTCGAAGTTGCAATTCTTTTCTGACGGACCAACATTGCAGTAGAGGAATAGACAGAACTGTCATGTCCTTATCAAACGAATTCTTATGCATTTTGAAAACATAAAAGGATGTTCGCGGAACTACAACGAAAGCGACCTGACCACGGTAAAGGCACACTGAAGAGAAGAGCAGATAGTTTGGTTCTACATGGAAATTACATTTCGACTGCTTTAGTTTTTGTTTATAAACTTTCTTGAGAGTTCTATAAAAATGTAAGAAGTATAAAGCACAGATATAGAAAGTTTGAAAAAAGAATTGCCAACAAACATTCCTCCTGTTCCTCAAATTATGTCATTATAGGAAATTACTCAAAGATAGTCTTAAGAAAACTCATTTATTTTTCTTGCCAGTTAATGTTCACCCTTTCTTAGCAGTCTTCGACTTAGCATGTAAGTGTGCCAATCTTGTTCATGAATAAATTAAAAATTGTTCAAAAATCAAGGTAGTAATACGAAAGTTCCCTGAAAACACGGTAGTTGAGAAAAATCTACGTTTCCAGTGCATTTGGAAAATAATAAAGACAAAAGCACGTATCATTGTAACTGCTTAATTAAAAATCATTTAAGCCAAAATAAGCCATGGTTCAAAAACTAAGTCTTGTAAAAGGTGCTCATTTGAATGTGTGGTTGTTTATGTACATCGTAGCGTGTTCTACAGGCACATTTTTAACTGTCATTAACACCTAACTGCTTCTTGTAACCTGTTTTACTAGCAATAACAACAAGCAAATTGTTGACGTTAAGTTATGTGTTGTCATAATAAGACTAATAACTAAAGACTGGATTTTAGAATGTAAAAAAAAATGTAAAAATAGGCCATACAAATAAAAAGAAAAAATAGTAACGTAGGCAACAAAATATAAAAGGAATTGTTCCAAGTGTAAGAAATCCTTTGAACAGGAGGGAATCTATAAATGTGATGGATGTCAGAAGGGATTATGTGCAGCCTGTTCTCAGCTCACTACCACAGAAGCCCGTTGCATGGTTTTAAAAGGTCCCAGAACTCTAAACTTTTATTGCACGGAGTGCAAGGAAGGTATCAAGTAAATTCCTGAACTCAAAAATGTAATAACTGCAATGCAAGAAGAGATGAGAGAGATTAGAAAACTCCTAGCTGATAAGATGCAAGGTACTGCGCTGGATAAAGAAACAATCATAACAGAGATGTTGGAACGAGAACACAGAGCGAAAAACATCATAGTGTTCAACATGGAAGAATCAAAGTCTAACGATGCAGATGGAAGAAATAAAGAAGATATGTCCAAAGTGAAGGAAATAATTGAGCAGACTGTAGGTGGGGATCTTCCAGCCGGAACAAAGTGTTTCCGACTGGGAAAAAGACTAGATTCCAATAAAAACCGACCCCTAAAAGTAGTTCTGGACACACGTCACACAGCGGTTAATGTGCTGAAGAACAAAACTAAACTAGGTAACAAAAGTTTGAAATTATACTCCAACCAAACTCCGACCCAGCGCCAATATCTATCAGAACTTCGTGAAACTCTTAACAAGCGTATAGAGGGAGGGGAATCAAATATAACTATAAAATATGTGCATGCAGTACCGCGTATCATTAAAAAAAACGAGTAAATGGCAGCCTTACAGAAAATAATATATTAGTTAATATCCCCATTATGGTTGATCTAAAGTGGGAATCTCATATAACACATATAGTTAAAAAGGCAAATAGTTTGATATTTCTTGTTCGAAAATCATTTGTGCATATTACACCAGCTTTTATAAAAATATATAAATCATATATTCGACCAATTCTAGAATTTGCATTTCAAGTGTTTTCCCCTTATTTGCAAAAGGACATACATTTGCTTGAAAGGGTACAAAGACGGGCTACCAAACTTCTTCCACACAACTTCTACAACTTACCTTACGATGAGAGGCTTCAAAGATTGAAGCTGACTACTCTGGAAGCAAGGCGTATGAGAGGAGATCTAATCGAAACATACAAGGCTCTAACTGGAGTGTACGACTGTCCAGGTTTTGAAGATATGTTTATTCACAACACAAATGTGCAATTACGTGGCCATAGCCTGAAGCTATCAAAAGATCGTTTTGTGTGTAATGCCAGGAAACACTTCATCACAAATAGGGTTGTTCATAATTGGAATCGATTACCAGAAGACATCATTAGCGCTAGAACTGTAAATCAATTTAAGAATAGACTTGATTCATATCTGCATTCTGAGTGATCTCATTTGTTATTTGTTGGAATTTACTTTATATCTAATTTTTGTTTCTATTGTTTATTTATTACTATCGACATTGTTTATTTCACGTTAATGCCAAGTATGCTTTAGTTTATATTATGTACATTTGAATTTTCTTTGTAACTAATTTTTGTTTCTATTGTTTATTACTATTGACTTTATTTATTTCTTGTTAATACTAAGTATGCTTTAGTTTATATAATGTATATGTACTTAAAGAACCAAGGGGGTTCAACAGCCTTTAGAGTAGTGATCGGCCGATACCAATATAAATATCGGTGTATCGGCAATATCGGCAAATTTTGCCGATAATCGGTTTCGGCGAAATTTTGCCGATATATATCGGCAAATTTAAGATCAACCATTTTATTAATTATTTGTATGTAAAAACTTATTTTCGCTATTTCCTCCCATCGTATTTTTATTTGAATCCCAAAAGATTATAATACCGCACGACACAATCGTTATCTGAGCAGCAACTGCAGCAGCACTGTGCACTGGCGCAAACAATGAAACAATACACTTTCTGTAAAACGGGTAATCACCACGACACTGTCGGAGAATTACCGAAATTGGTTCGTGTCACGTCCGCATCGATGCGGAGTTGACAATTTTTACTTATATCAACGTATATTAAATAATTACAGACCTTTTAAAAATGTAGTGCCGATATCGATATTATATCGGTATCGGCAACTAAAATATCGGTATCGGCCGATCACTACTTTAGAGGCTGCCTGCCCTAGTGTAATTTAATAATAATAAAATAATAAAATCGGATCATTCAATTTTAAATTCCCAAATTAGAAAAAATAAGGTAACTCCTGTAAATACCTATATAAATTGCAACACTACAACATTTCAAGTAAAATTTAAATTTTTTACAAATGGTTTTTGAGTAGAATAGATTTTCAAACTCTATTAAACACCAAATAACTTATAGTTAGCATAAGTAACCATATAGTATTCCAAATTAGTAGTGGTCAAGTTGTTCGCTTTTCACTTAAAATTTGCTGTAACCATAAGAAAGATCGTTCAGCATCACATGATGTAACTGGAGCATACTTGAAAATGGAGTAGGTGGTTTGAAATAGTATCAAATTTTTTCTTCAATTAAATCTGTAATTTTTAAAAGATCTTGATAGCCAAGATATTTGTTTAGAACTTCTACAAGTTCGTTGTATGTTATTTTAGCAACAAAACCAGGAGAAGTCCTCAGCGATTTTAGTGTGCTTTAACATACATTAGCTCATTTTTAATGACGATGTCTTTAACTCTTCCAATAGCTTTGAATTCACACTATCAAAGACCATTACAATCTGTAAAATTTATTAAAAAATGCAATAGTTGTATCGCAAACTGAAAGGAGTTAGACAGATGAGAATCTTATTCAACAATGACGAAACTAAAAAAGAGAAAAATACAGAAAATAATAAGAGATAAAGCAATTGAACAAAGGAAAGCAGGTAAAAATATAACAATAGATGGGAAATTGTGGCGCTGTAGCCCATCAGAGCAAACTATAACAAAAATAGATATAGGCGATAAAGCAAAAAACTGTACAAATGAATGGAAATTTGGTAACTGGAATGTAAGAGAAATAAATGGTAAAGAGGACGAGTTAATAGAAGAACTGGGACGAAATTTATTACGCTCATGGAAACGAAAAAGAAAGAACAAGAAGTTTGTACCTTAAGAAATGGACACCTGTTAATATACAGTGGAGCTGGAAAAAATTAATGGGCGCAAGAGCGTGTCGGGTGTATAATACATAACAACAGTATAAGCACAGAATAAACATCTAACGGACTCAGAAGCGACACTCGCGGCGGTGCCTTTGATGTTCAAGTAGCCGATTTCAGCTATGGCGGCCATATTGAAGGAGAGTAGATCAAGCGGGATATTCAAAAAGTACATATGATTGCACATCACCGACCACCTTTTAATGCACTCATGTTCAAATAAATCTCATTTCTCTACTAATTTGTAATAAAACATCGCTCAAATTGCGTTACAGATACCTGCCAAACAGACACTGTCGCTTCAGTCTGTTAGGTATTTATTCTGTGGTATAGGTTTAGCATCAATTTGGAATTTTATCAATAAAAGAATTATGAGTCTGAAATGGAACATAACAAATAAAGGAAAAACCACAATATTAATTGTTTATGAATGCAAATGATAGAAAGGAAGATCAGAGAGGTTAAAAGTAGACAAGAAAAATCCATAATAGATCTACTATTAACACTCCATGTAATAAATAATATAAGAGTCGAGAGAGGTTATGAAACAAGTTCAGACCACTACATAGTGGAAATTAGATCTAAAGAACAAACGAACAAGAATGCTGAGAAAAGTTACAAGTTATAAAGTGTGCAAAGTGAGGAAATTAGAATCTCATATCAGATCGAAATTAGGAAACAGATACAGGCACAAAAAATTATGGAAATTGAAGACCTTGAACAATTATGGGATTCGTTTAAAAATATAGTATTAGCATTGATTAAATAAGTAGTAATCAATGCTGATGGTAGCAGCCAGAAAAATATGTGGAACTGTTAGATACACCGAAAACAGCAAACATATCGCTTGTTGGATCGCACAAATCAAAAATGCAGTGAGAAAAAAGAAGGCAAGGAAATTACATTCGAAATCGGGAAGTAACTATGACCACAAAAATTACAAAGAAAAGAGGAAAAAGTAAACTTACTAATCAAAGAAGTGAAACAGAAGACTCAAAATTAATGCACAAAACACTCAAACATCTAGGAAAAGGAAACAAAACAACGTAGCAATACGAGCCCTAACAACTATATTTTTGGCCATTTCATAATTTCTATTTAAATTTTTATATGAAACAACTTAAAAAAAAAAAAAGAAAAATAACAAAACCTGATTTTCATCGTAGATAGGTGTAATTGGATATTTGAACGTAGTTTTCGATTCTAATCAACTTTTCTTAATAACAATTTTCGATATTGTCACAAATAAAGGTACTTTACTCTTGAGCAGAAATTAATAATTTTTGTCATTCCTCGTATACGGCTTAAAAAAATTGATATCTGACGGTTGCATTTTAAGTTTTGGACCATGCAGAACTTTTTATCAAGAATACCTTTTTTCCTAAAATCAATAATACAATTTTTTTCCATATGATTCCAACTTAAGAACTCGAGAACGACTTGACCAATTTGGATGATTTTTTTTTGTTTTGTTCGTCTTACTCCCGAGGTGGTTTAGCAAAAAAGAAAATTCGGAAAAATCCAAAGGGAAAGCCGAAAAATTGGAAAATATCGAAAGTGTTTTTCTAAACACTGTACGACTTTCTATTTGCAGTCATACTTTTATGATTCTGTGCTTAATGGTTTGAAGGGTTTTCCCCATCATGTCATAATCCAAGACAACATGTGCCGGGTCAGCTAGTTATATATAAAACGGACATGAAATCCTCCATCTTATGGAGTCTATGATGAACTTCAATTTTACGGAATATATTAAAATGTTTAAATTTGAAACATGATTAATTATCGGCCGTGTCTATTCATCGGGGCACTCCGCAATATAGGAAGAATTACTATTCACCGAAGCATGCTTACGCATGCTCACTTTCTGCCCCGACAAATAGAAATGAGTTTTAAACATGGGACAATCGGAGCGCATTGTAACATAACCTAAATATTGTTCCCTAAAAAGTGTGGAAATGATAAAGATTTTAAAGAAGCAATAGTTATTTGTATACCAAGGTACTGAATTTGGAATTTATTTGCTCCCGTAGTAGGGTCGAGGCAAATACGCCACATAAGAAATAATAAGGAACTTCAGTGCCGAGGAAAACATTGTTTTTTTAAAAATCAATAATTATTGCGAAATTAACATTGTTTTCTACTCGCTCTATAGAAAGTTGGCTTTTGTGCCCTAGTTTTAGAAAACGAAACTGTCAATTCCCAACCATCAGGGCCCTGTTGCACAATAAAACTGAATTCACAAGTTACAAGTTACAATTTACTAGTAATTAAATATTAGTGATTGTAAATTATGTTGCACAATCCGTATTTTTACACTTGTGAAATATAAACAATTTTATTAGTCATTTAGCTAAAACTACAAGTAAACAATTGAATTATATTAGATAGTTGGCGCTGCATTGAAATGTCAGATTTAATTTGTTTGACTTGTGACAATATCATGGGTAAAAGAGATGAACAAAGAAAGCTCAAGCTTTGCATTTTAAGTAAAATTAATGAAAATAAAGAGATACTGTTTGGACAGTTTAGTGACAAGCTCACTAAACAAGACAAAGCTGAAACATGGAAAGTAATTAACAACTGCGCCTTATCTTTAGGTGTAGTGCCTTCAAATAAGGATTGGTCATATGTTAGAGATGTTTGGTGGCCAAACGTAAGAAAATCAGCTACAGTAAGTTAAAATCTAATGAATAATAATACCTTTCCAATATGAGTGTTTTTAGGAAAAAATTGACAATTTTAGAAAAACAGGTACAGGGGGCGGAAAAGATTTCAAACTCAATGAGGTCGATGAACAAGTATTAAACATAATAGGGAAAGATTCACCAGCAGTTTCTGGATTGGGGGTTACAGAAACTTGGGATGTTATCGAAAGTATAGAAGATGAACCAATATCCATAGATAATACAGCAGAAGCTGCAGAAGTGGAAACTGAAGATAATCTGCAAGTCCCACAGACAACTGCAACTGCAACAAATTCTGTAGGAGGTATACATTAAAAACAGAACAAATTGATAAGGTGAACTATTATTTAATAATACCACTGTTTAACAGGTTTAAAACGCAAAAGAAATAATCAAAAAGTCTCAGTGGAGCTTGGTGATGAAAAGCATAAATTACAAATAGAACTACTGAAAATTCAGATTTACAAAAATAAATTAGAAAGTCGAAAATTAGAGATTTCTATGGGGCTACCTAAAAGTCTATATACTAATGACATAGACTCAGAAGTTGTGTTAAATAATTCGAACAATGTTATTGATATCGATAAATTAAGTTTTTTGTAATTGTTCTTTCTTGAAAATTAAATATTCATTAAATTTATAATTTGTCTTTGTCTCAAGCGCGCCATTGGCATGTGAGGTTCATCTTCTTCCGGTATGGGTTCTTCGTTTAAGAGTTCTTCTTGGTTTACAAGTGGCTGATCTTCATCTAAATCTGGATCTCTGGCGTAATTGCAAAGTGTAGTGCAGCATTTCACAATATTGGCTGCGTAAACTGGTTGAACTCGAAGGTGGTTAAGGCAGGGAAATTTTTCCTTCAAAATACCCAAAGCTCCCTCTATAAGTTGCCGAGTCCCTTTATGTCGCTGATTATATCGTTGTTCAGCAATATTATCGGGATCACGATGTAGCGGTGTCATTAACCACTCTTTTAGTGGATATGCAGAATCACCTAATAGAACTGCATTAGGAAATATATTTTGTTGCTCCATTCTTCTATAAAGACTGCTATTACGAAGAATTCGTGCGTCATGAACGCTACCTGGCCAGTTAGCACTAACATAATAAAACAATTTTGTAGCACCACACACAAACATGCAGTTTATAGAATGTTCGCCCCAGCGATCAACAAATGCAGCTTCGTTCTCAGTGGGTGAATCAATGGGTACAAGTGAACCATCTATTACTCCGCATACATGAGGAAAGTTAGCAATTCTATAGAACCTTTGTATTTCATCTGCAATATTATGTGGCCATGAAACAACCCGATGAAATAATATGTCGTTTACAGCTGACACAACGGCTCTTACAGACCGACAAACAGAGGCCTTATTCACCCCATGTGTGTCGGATATAGTATGATACTGACTTCCACTTCCTAACCAGTGTAAAGCGATGCATATCTGTTGCTTAGGAGTCAGGGCACCACTTTTACCAGTTGCGTGTTGAAGTGCTGGGCCTATTTCTTCAATAAGGCTTTCTAGTTTTTCGGGATACATTCTAAACCTCTCCAAACATTCGGCTCTCGTCTCAAAATTAAAGTTAATACGGGGTCGAAACAATTTTCTTCTACGATAAACTAACTGGACTTCTTCATCTTCACTAGATGAATCAAACAATAAATTATCCATAATATTACTCTAATGTAACACTATAGAGTATAGACTATAGAGTGATTTATAAATAAACGTAAAAACTCAGTTTACTAGTTATTTTACATTCACATTTTACAACGAAAACTTGATTTGTAAAATTTTCGATAGTAGAAATGTCATAAATCTACCAACTAGTTTAAACTGTTACTATTGTGCAATATGTACTGGTAATTTTCATTAAAATATACTAATATTTTAAATTTTACAAGTTGTAAATAGTAAAAATGTAAAATTGCATTGTGCAACACTTATTTACAAGTTACTATTTACAAGACTAGTATTATTAACTTGTAAACAATTGTGCAACAGGACCCAGGAGGTAACTCCCAGCAGCAGCTAATATTTTTTTCCCGCTGCTGATCATGTAAGTCAGTGATACAGCCTTAGTAACAAAACCTGTAAGTCGGCGATTATATTTGTGTGCTGCTTTCTCTTGACAACGGAACTTAATATTATTATTAAGTTCCTAGGATAATAAAATTAACAACGCAAGATGCAAGATGCAGACTTAGACGTTTTGCTTACAATTGCGAGTGTTTATGTGACACTCACAGGTAACAGGACTCACGAAAACTAATCCTGGTGACAGGTGACAAACCAAACGTTTTCTTCAAATATCTAGGATAATTTCGATGAGCAGCGGGAAAAATATAATAAGATAACACGGAACGTATAGCCTACTAACATTTTCGGCAGGCAACTAGCCGCGGCTTTGCCTTGGCTTGTACTTGTCTACCTCAAATGTTAATAGGGCCAAAAATTCCTTGTTACTTAAATAGCTATTACCTCCCACATTTGTGTTTATGTCACCATGGATAACACACCAAAGCATTACAATGTTCTATTGATTTGGAAATTAGACCAAATGTCACTATACAAATCTAGCCACTATAATGATTTCCTAAAGTGAAATTTTTAAAATTTTGCGCTAAAGAACATGCGTTTGAAGAAAGAATCATACGTAGGGTGTTTACAGTCGCCTCTGTATCCTTTAAAGGGCGATAGTACACCTCAAAAGGAGTCGATACACCTTAGTAAAACTTGTCTAATACACGAGATAATAATTCTTTGTTTTTATATTGAACGATGTATTTGTTTTAAAATGTAGTAATCTAGTACTTAATCAGCATTGTCCACTACAAATAGTTATCACTAAGGCACGGATTCTATGTAAAATACCCTTTCTGACTTTTGTAGGTCTAGGATAAATAACTGTATATAAATCCGTTTCACGAAAAATCTTATCATTTAATAGGAATTTGATATTACCTACAATACCGATTTCAAATTTTTATAACCTAAACTCAGACATTATATAATCTGAAATAGGTTGTTTAATTTTTTCTGTTTTCTTATTATTTAGATTAATATATTCGTTAATTTTCAGTTCGCCATTGGTACAATAGTCACAACGTGCATCCTAACCTTAAATAATAGATTAACAGTAATAACACGTTTGTTGTTAATATTTATAATGGGGTTTCAGGAACATTATGACCAACTGGAATACATCACACCCGATTAAAATTATTGGTCACGGATGGAGCAGCGTGTATGGTGCAGTGTGGTAACGATTTGAAAGTATTTTACTCAGATCTAATCCACATTATTTGCTTGACCCACGGTCTACAATTTAACTAGCATACATTTTTAAAAATATAGGTAGCAATGCCATTTGAAGATACAGCAATGTGCATTTAGAAGGTTAAAACTAGTTTTCAACATAAATCTCTGAAACAAGACTACTATATATAATAGGTTTCAGACATTAGGCCAGTAGTTAAGCATTTATTGCCGAGCTAGTACATTACGGTCGAGCCCGTCAGGTCGAGACACATGATCTAGCAAGGCCATAAACGCGAATACCGGCCGTGTGTTGTATATTTTTTTTGTATGCTGAACAAACATGATCTAGCAAGGCCATAAACGCGAATACCGGCCGTGTGTTGTATATTTTTTTTGTATGCTGAACAAGAACAAGACCCATTTTGATTATTAAAGAATAATCCCAAGTTATTTGCTTTCAAAATGGTGCGATTTGTGTTATTCGTTTGGCAATACTGAAGTGTATTGTTGGTGGCACTGTCAGTGTATGTCTCGAAGTTAAGTTTTGCGGCAGTTTGTATCATACTGATGTAAAACCTAACCTGCTAACCTCAAATGTGACAAAAACTGACAATGCCAGCAACAATATACTTCAGTATTTCCAAAAGTATAACATGAATCACAGGCATTATTAAGTGCTACCGAACTAGGCCATAAAGACTTACCTACCGGACGCGTTGATAATCTGGTAGATAGTTGCTTAGACGAGTAAAAATACATTTTCATGTGCTAATAGATGTCATAGTAAAATTGGAACAACGCGAGCTGTTATTAATGGATTCAATGAAAATAACTAAAAAAATTCAAATTTGGCTGAAAGGTACTTCTGGCAAACCAAGTGAAAATGCTTTTAAAAAATTAATATTTTTGAGAAAAATCCAGGTTATGAAAAACATACTAAAACTTCAAATAATGAATAGCCCGACGAAACTATAGATAATATTGATTGGTTCATTTACAAATTTGTACCAATTACCTATTTCTGTAGAAGATAAACTTAGCTTTTCATGGCTGAAAATATATTCACAGTTAAAGGATACTCATTTACGCCAGAAAATGTTGAAATGTATTTTTTCGACGACTGACATCGAAAGTTGATTTTTCTCATTGTCATTTGACAACAGAAAGTTGACATTTGCCGCTGTGCGTGCGTTTTCATCACTTTGCCGCTCGCCGAGCGTTTTGGGTTTCCGCGTGAACAAAATAGATAGCCACGTCGGAACGTTACCTTGACAACGCCCGTAATGTTAACTTGATTATTGTCAATTAATATTTGCAATAAAATGAAATATGATATTTTTCTTTAATAATATGTTCAGTCGTCCAAAAAATAGTATGTATGTTTCGAGCTTAAAGTGCGTTTGCCGCTATTGCATGATTGCTGGTTTCGGCTTCGCCTCAACCAGCAATATTCATGCGCAAGCGGCAAGAATGCACTTTCAGCACTTACCATACAATATACTATTATTTGTTATGATAACAGTAGCAAATAAATTTAGTTTAATGCTTAAATTTTGTTTTATTTTAATTTTCCTTAACCTATTTTAAGTACCTAGTTCTGGTTTTTAATAACCTATTTCAGGTACCTAAAATGAAGTTTTTTACAACCTAAAATCCTAGCCTTAGTCATCACCATGTTGTTGTATACAAAAGGTTAGGTATTCAATATTAGTGTTAATTTATTAATATGTTAAAATATTATTACATTAATTTAGAATATATAAGTTTATTTTACTTTTAGTTCTTGTAGTATCTTAGCACTTGCTAATAAAGTTAAATATTAGAGATGGGCCGAACCGAGCTTCAGCCGGATTACTGGATATCCGGCCTTCGTTGGGACCGGATATCCGGCCTTCGGCGGGACCGAATCACAGTATTTCGGCCGCTGGATCAAATGTTGCAGCACTTGCTAAAATGCGCGCGGGGAAGCCCCGCTTATCTTATAACTGATGAAAATGCTGACAAATCTTTTCAGGGTAGTGTTTCACATTGTGCTGTCAGAACAGCTTAACTTGATAGGTACAGTAGTAGCAATTACGTTTTAGAGGATGTCGGGTGCCAAAACCAAAAGTAAGGTGTGGAGTGTATTTAAAGTACGTGATGATGATAAAACTACAGCAAGTTGTACAATGTGCAAAAAAACTTTATCTCAAGGAGGCAGTGGTAAGTCCGCTTCCACAATGCCACTAATAACGCATCTAAAAACGTGTCACCAGGAAGAATATGAAAAACAATTTAAATTTAACAGTGAAAAAGAAAGTAATAAACAACTGGTGTGTTCATCTAGTGCTAACCTTATAAAATCGACATTAAAACAGTATGAATCTGTTAAAAAAACGTGGGACATTAATGACCAGCGGTCTAGAAATGTACACTATAAAATTGCAGAGATGATTTGTTTAGATAATCAACCCTATTTAATAGTAGAAAATGATGGTTTTACAAGGTTACTGTCTCATATTCTACCTCAGTATAAAATACCTTCAAGAAAGTACTTCAGAGATAATATCATTCCTAATATGTACAGTAGGATACGAGAAACAATTAATCAGAAATTATCCAATATGGAACACATGTCCCTTACATCTGAAATTTGGACATGTTCTAAAACCAATGAATCTTTCATAAGTATCACAGGCCACTGGATTTCGAAAATTTGGGAAAGAGAAAATACAGCTTTATGCTGTGAAAATTTTGTAGGCAGCCATACCGGACTCGCAATAGGTGATAAAATTACACAGTTAACTAGCAGTTGGAATATTGAAAAAAGACAGCTTCATTTAATGTTGCCAGATAACGCACCAAATATGATTAAAGGCTGTGCAGATGCACAATTACATAGTGAAGGTTGCTTTTGACATACATTGCAGTTAATAATAAATGACAGCATTAAGAATCAAGATCTGTCTTGGATATGATTGCGATCGCTAGACGAATAGCAACACATTTTAACCATTCAGCCGTAGCATGTTCCAAATTGAAAACGATTTAAAATGAATTAAACATGAATCACAAAAAAAATTGTTCAAGACGTGCAGACTCACTGGAATTCCACATATTATATGTTGGAAAGGCTCAGTGAGTTAAAAAGGTGCATAATAATTTATTTAACAGAAAATACAGCTTCTGTAAACAATCTTACAATTACAACTAACCAATGGGATCTGTTAGAATCCACAATTAAGTTACTTCAACCTTTTGAGGAAATAACAAAATTAGTGAGCTCTACAAACTCCATCATCTCAGATGTTATTCCACATGTGGCAACATTAAAACATTATCTTTCTAATCAATTGAATGAGCTTTATGGAATAGGAACTTTAAAACAATCATTAGTAGATGGTATATCAAACCGATTTTCTGACGTAGAGGACAAGGACCACTACACAATAGCCACAATGCTTGATCCTAGATGCAAGGCAGCATTCTTGACTAAAAACACAATTGCCGCAGTAAAAACAAAAATAATTGAATATGCTAAAAAGAATAAATCTCATGAAGGTGAAAATATTGAAAGCAGTGACGATAGTGATGACGATAATTAACCATTGGCTAAGATAACAAAACAAAATAATCCATCCATGTCTCTATGGCAGAGTTATAATGAAATAGCAACATCAACCTTAAATTCAGGAAAAATTTAGACGTCAGTAAAGATCAAGGCGTAACTGCAGAATTAAACGATTATTTAAAGCTATCTTTAGTAGAAAGAACATCTGATCCAATTATTTGGTAGAAAGATCATCAAAAAATATTTCCTAATCTAAGTAAAATTGCAAGACAATTTTTATGCAGTCCGGCGAGTAGTGTTTATTCAGAGAGACTTTTTTCTGAAATTGGAAACATATATGAAGATAAGAGGTCACGATTAACTCCAGTGAATGCAGAAAAACTACTGTTTATTCACCACAACCTAAAAAAATTAAAGTTTGATTATTAAATGGTGAGTTTCTTAATTTAATAATTTTATTTGTTCCTCACTTGTAAACATCAATTTATCAAGTCACTGTATTCACCTTGAAAATGTTTCTTAACTGGCTAGCCAGTAAAAAATTTACTGGCTAGCCAGTTATATTTTACAAGCAGCGTGCTCATAGATAAATGATAGCGTGCAGGGCCAGAGTTGTCTTCCTTAGTATGTGTCATTGATGAATTTAGTTGCTTGTCAGTTTGACATTTTGAATAAATGGTAAATTTCTAGTTATTTACAAGTGAGAAACAAATAAAATATTCAACAAAACACACCAGGTAACCATTTTTACTGGCTCAAGGATATGACAGGCTCGCCAGTCATCCCAATCCTATCGCCAGTAAAAACTGTTTTACCTGGCTTGTAATGTTAAATACTATTATTACTTGCAGTAATTTATAAATATTATTTCTACTTCACGGTTCGGACTAATTTTTTAGAAAAAGTTTGAAGTTTTGTTCTTCTATTTTTTAAACTTAAACAAAATACCTGTGTATTGTTCATACTTATGTCTTATTCATAAACATAAAAATAAATAAAATGTTAATTTTTACAATACTATTTCCCAGTGGTGATTTTCTAATTTTAAAATATTGGTTGAACTTTGTGGCCGGATTGGCCGGATTTTATGGCCGGATTCGCCGAAACCGGATATTCGGTATTTAGGCCAGATCGGCCGGATGCAGTATAACTGCCGGATATTCGTCCCATTCCTATTAAATATTATTATTATTTAATGTAAAAACTAAAAAAATTATTATCTCCCTTATTAGACAACTTTTACCAAGGTGTTTTAAGGTTTATGGACTCCTTTTGGGGTGTACAATCGCCTTTTAAAGGATACAGAGACAACCTCAAACATCCCTGTGTGTTTAATGCCCTCCGCTACGCGTCAGGCATTAAATTCACACGTGGGAGGAAATTAACACCTTTGCTCCCTAGATATACAGCGTGTGCTAGATGAGGAGGGCCAGTATGGGGTTAATTGTAAGATACAAATTTGGTTAAATGGGAAGAGAGTTGTGCAATTAAAGGACTGACAAAATAACGCCTATTGTCTTGGTCACACCGAAAATACACTGTGGCTAGCATAGCCAATGTATTTCAAATCGGAGAAAAAAGCGCAGCGTTGCCGCGAGCGGCGAAGTTTGCCTGAGACCAGGCCTGATATTCAGCTGACCCAAGCAATGCTACGGCTGGCAACGGTGTACTGCATAAGGCTCCACACTGTATTCTCGGTTTAACCGGGATAATAGAAATTCTTGATACGATTTTTTGTTTGTGAATTATCTCAAAAAACCGAATTTTTGGATTTTCTATTTTATTTTGGCTGGCGTTAATATTAAAGTTAGAGCGAAACTGATTAAACTTCTAGTAGACTTAATGATTATGTTATCGAATTTTTTATCCGACGGTTCGCCTTCAAGAAACCATCATCAACTTGACTTTTTTAAATACGGTCCTGGTTTCTTGATGCCAAATTTGTGAAGCTCTTTTTATTCTGAATTCAACAATGTACCACACATTATGGTTTAATTATGTTTCGAGTAATTTTTGACCATCAAGAAATTTTTGGATACGAACCTGTGTCGTAGAGCATTTCATATGTTGTTTCAGGGTTTGTAATTTAAAGAAATAAGTAATATGAGTCTCAATGAATGGTTTTTATTTCTAACTTTAATTATTGTTTATACGTAAGAAAAATAATCAATAAACTAGTTGCTGACTATTTTAAATTATTTGTAGTCCAAGACCAAATGTGATTATTAAGGATTAAAAACATCCAGTGTGGCTCATTACTTCTTTTTTAAACTACAAAAGCTAAAACAACATATGAAATGCTCTAGAACACAGGTCCATATCCAAAAATTTCTTGATGGTGGTCCTCAAAGACTCGAAACGTAATTAAACCATAATGTGTGGTACATTATTGAATTGAGAATAAAAAGGACTTCACAAATTTGGCACCAGAAAATCAGAACCGCATTTAAAATAATTAAGTTGATGAAGGTTAGTCTTAGACAAAACGTCGGATAAAAAAAATGAAAGCGTAATCTTTGAGTCCATAAAAAGTTGCCATAAAGAAGTTTTGTCAGTTTCGTTCAAAGCTTAATATTAGCGCAGAAAAAAAGAAAATTCAAAAATTACGTTTCTTTTAGATACAGCAAACACTCGATAACGTAAACACCGGATAATGGAAACATCGCGCTAACTTCAACACAAAATTCATACTATAGAATCAACCAGAACGTTTGATAACGTAAACAACCTGTACAGTTTGATAACGTAAACAGTTCGTGGCGACGGTTAGTCACCGATTTATGTAAGGATTCCCCTCTGCAACTCAGCTGAGTCGATCGGATGGGTGTTTATGATGCGTTTGCATTTCATTTTAGTCATTGTTGAACATAAGCGCTAATTTATGCAGAATAAAATAGCAGCTTATTTATTATCGCTGTCATAATATGTTTTGTTTTTTATTGTGTTATTAAACATTTCTTTTAATAACGTGTTTATTAATAAAATCACGCTCGCTAATGTAAACACTTCGACAATGTGAACACACTTCACGTTATCGAGCGTCTGCTGTAATTCAAAAATGAAAAATCACATCAAGGATTTCGAGGTGTCACTTTGTTTGTCCTTTAATTGCGCAACTTTCTTCCTATTTAACTAAATTTGTATCTATTACAATTACCGTGATCCCCATACTGGCCCTCCTTATCTTGGACACACTGTATAAATAGCTATTAGACAACTCTTGTAGGTTATGTTGACATTTTCTATCACCCATCTGCCATCCCGCTTCCAAAAAAGTCGTAAAACAATAGATTACCTAATCGCTGATATCTCGTTTTTTTTATGATGATTTAGACGTTCTACACTGCCAACTCAGATGAAATTTAAAAAAAAATCAATAAAATGAAGGAAATTTTCCCGAAGGTATATAATTTTATAATAAAAAACATCAGTTATACCAATTACAAATACTAAACTCGGATATGACTACTTCAACAGCTTGTAAATACCATTTTAAAATAAAAATGAATCCCGAATCTACCATGTTCCCATATTTTTTCAAAAATCTTTACAAAATGAGGGCCTCTTTAATGAAACATTGGTAGACGATAAATTCAAACGAAGAAATTATATCGAACACCATAACGAATTTTCTTTATCAAGTAAAAAGAAAATGTCTAATGATTTTTACTTTCCCATACAAAGTACTTCCTATGGCAATGTAAAAGATACTGTACGTTTCACAAACGAACATTTTTTTTAGTACGTCCGTCACGAAACGTATGTCTGAAATCGATACAGAAAGTTTCCAAGTTCAATTTGAAATAATTCAACACATTAATCAAAGAACGAATAGATTTTCAAATTGTTGTAGTCACAGAATGTGAAGCAAATAATGAGAGATTAGAATTGCCAATATTCGGATAATTTAAAATGAAAGAAGAATTTGTGGGTCGAGGGGAAGAAGTAAATACAGAAAAACAAACTGAGGGTAAAGAACACACAGTGCAAAAATATTAATTGGTCGCTCACAGAAAAAGAAAATATTAATTTCAAAAGAAAGATGAAGTGAAGTGGAAGACCAAAATGTTCCAACACTACGCGTTATCGGTCTCAAGAAAAAAACAAAGAACAATTTAGGACAAGTTAAAACATAAAAAAAGTTACTATCACCTATATTTATGTAAAGTACATTTTTTTTCTACAATAATTTTCAAGGTCAACTTTCTAGGGGATAAGTTGCATTCCTGCAGGGTCCCTAGTTTTAATAAGGTTGGTACATAGATTTTTAGTTCTTTTCTTCCACTAAAAAAATTATTGTCATTTTGACAGATATGTCATAATTTAATATCGCTTGCTTCATTTTTGCATTTAAAATATTTCTTGGTTTTCTTTTTTTAACCGATTTTATTGATGATGATGATGATTCCATGTTAAAAAAAGAAATTTGTCAAGAGTTCAAATTAAGAAACTTTGACATTCAAAATTGACACATAACCATAATTTTTAAAAAGTTTTACCAACACAAGGTATAAAAATTTCCTAGCGTTTTAATCATATATCTACCAACATTGTAACACATTGACAGTTAGTATAGAAAAAACACGTACTTTATGTCTTTGCATTGATATAATTTTATCTTGGATTACATGTTTTTACTATTTTTTCTTTCTTTTTGGTTAGATTTTTATACACAAATTTTAAACCAATAAACAGTAAATTCTAACAAATGGCCCAATAAATAGTAATTGAACTTATATGACGGAGCGATGAATAGTAATTCTTTCTATATGGCGGGGCACCCCGATAAATAGACACGTCCTTAATTATACAGGGTGTCTCAAAATTGACGCCCGTGCGTCAGGCAGCTAAAGAACTCGAAAATAAAGAGTGGAAAATTTTCCGTTTGTCTTTTGTTATCGAGTTATCAATTAAAAAAAAAATTTAAGATATAAACTTTAAAAATATTTGAAAATAAGTTATTTTACACATATCTTGTCACAAAATGTGTTCAAATAGGTTGCCTCCTATTTCAAAGCAAAACATTCGCACGATTTATCATTGAAGTGCGAACGCTCTGTAGCATATTTTCGTCAATTGACGCCACAGAAGCGTGATTGCAAGCTACGACATCTTCAAGATTCACAACAGGTAAGCACACAAAACCGAAGGAAATACTTATCAATACGACAAAACGATTAATAAATCTTTAACATCGCCATAGCCACCTTATTGAATTACGTTACACAGCAAATTGAAGCGACCGGGCGATAGAAGTTATTATTTACATTTTCATCAATAACTCGATAACAAATGACAATCATAAATTTTTCCACTCTTCATTTTCGATCTCTTTTAGCCTCCTGCATCAAACCCCAGAAGCACAGGCGTCAATTTTGAGACACCCTGTATATCATGTAGACAATATATAGCTCCCGCATCGTAACCTAGAAAAAGTTTCAGTTCGCGCATCAATACGATACAGTGTAGGGGTAACCGTACACTCCAAGTTAAAAGTACCTATCTTTAAAAGCGCTTATTTTTAATATACTTTATAAATAATTTCATCTACAATAGTTCTTGGAAATAAAACAATTGGACTGACATTATTTGCAGGAAACAAGCCTATATAAAAATAGTCCAGTTCAAAGTAGGGTTTCCAAGTCCCAGGACCAAAAGTGTTTTCGCGACTTAGAAGCCAAATTTCAAGTCCCGGAACTAGTCCCGAAGAACCCGAAAGGGAAATAGTGTTCAGGTGAAATATCCGAATACAATTTCCAAAGAAAAACAAGTTAAATAAAGTATTTCTGTGCTGATAATCTACGTTGGGGCTCGTCTATAACTTCATTGCTTTCTTCTGGTACTAAAAATGTCTGTAACTCCTCATTTGTTGCTTTTATTTGAACTGCAAAGTGCTTGTGTAATCCTTTCGTCAAGCTGCCTCTGATTATGATAATTTTATAGGAACAAACTTTACATTTTGCCAATTGTTTATCTGCTTTGTTTGTCTCAATTATGAGATATGGGATCATCGGTTGGGGTGGGGCAGCGGAAAATGCGATTAGTCCTTTGAATGCATTAAATAGGAAAATACTAAAGATTATGTATGGAAAAGACAAACTCTTCCCAACAAATCAGTTGCACAAGGAGACAGAAGCGTATGATGTTCGGCAGCTATTTTGTAATGCTGTGTTGAAATTTTACATGAAAAATCGGCTCTTCAGGGTAGGAGAAAGAATGTTAAGGTCGCAATCACTTAACATGGTTACTGTGCCGGAAATTAGAACCACGACTGGAAGAAGATGTCATGTATACAGTGTGTCCAAGATAAGGAGGGCCAGTATGGGGATCTCGGTAATGGTAAGAGATACAAATTTGGTTAAATGAGAAGAAAGTTGCGCAATTAAAGGACTAAAAAAATGACGTCTAGAAATCCTTGATATGATTTTTCGTTTTTGAATTATCTCAAAAAAACCGAATTTTTGGATTTTCTTTTTTATTTTTTTCTGGCGTTAATATTAAAGTTAGAGCGAAACTGATTATACTTCTTTATAGCAACTTTTAGTGGACTTAATGCTTACGTTATCAATTTTTTTATCCGACGTTTCGTCTTTGAGAAACCATCATCAACTTCATTTTTTTAAATACGGCCCTGGTTTTTTGATGCCAAATTTGCAAAGCCCTTGTTACTCTGAATTCAACAATGTGCCACATATTATGGTTTAATTACGTTTCGAGCTTTTTTCTGATCATCATCAGAAATTTTTTTAGATACGGACCTGCATTTCTCATAATTTTGTAAAAATAAGTTCATACAGTAAGTTAGGCCTTTTTACATGCCGTTAAAATATTAAAATGCACATCATAATGTCATAATTCTGATACATTAATTTAATAAGCAACCAATAACTATTAACAATAAACAACAAATAAATGAACAAAAGATAGGCAGAAATAATGAGAAAACGAGCATCGAAACAATGTAATAGGTATTTAACGTTTTGAATTAGAAGAAGAACTTAGAAGATTGGTTCTTGAAGCCTTTCAAAGTATAACGCCAGTATTGCTGAATAATGTTTTAGATTCTACAGTTAAATGTTATTTATGCATAGAGAATGATGGCAACCTTTTTAAATACCTTCTGTAAATTTAATACCTATTAAATGGTTTCGGTGTTCGTTTTGTTATTCTTTCTTTCTATCTTTTGTTCATTTATTTGTTGTTTATTGTTAATAGTTATTGGTTGGTTATTAAATTAATGTATCAGAATTATGACATTATGATGTGCATTTTAATATTTTAACGGCATGTAAAAAGGTCTAACTTACTGTATGAACTTATTTTTACAAAATTATGAGAAATGCAGGTCCGTATCTAAAAAAAATTCTGATGATGATCAGAAAAAAGCTCAAAACGTAATTAAACCATAATATCTGGCACATTGTTGAATTCAGAGTAACAAGGGCTTTGCAAATTTGGCATCAAAAAACCAGGACCGTATTTAAAAAAATGAAGTTGATGATGGTTTCTCGAAGACGAAACGTCGGATAAAAAAATTGATAACGTAATCATTAAGTCCACTAAAAGTTGCTATAAAGAAGTTTAATCAGTTTCGCTCTAACTTTAATATTAACGCCAGAAAAAAATAAAAAAGAAAATCCAAAAATTCGGTTTTTTTGAGATAATTCAAAAACGAAAAATCATATCAAGGATTTCTAGACGTCATTTTTTTAGTCCTTTAATTGCGCAACTTTCTTCCCATTTAACCAAATTTGTATCTCTTACCATTACCGAGATCCCCATACTGGCCCTCCTTATCTTGGACACACTGTATATAGGTCCAAAGATCTTAAACTCAGTGTCATGCGAGACGCGTAATGCAATTCTTCAATCGTGGGGAAACCCATGTAAAGAAATTATTGACCAAAAACTACGAGAACTAGGTCCGAAAGGGGTAGCAGGACTACTAAAAACTTCTTGGGATTAGTGACGAGATTATGTCACACGCTCACAAATAAAATCGCGAGTCTCAAGAAATCAATTTGGAAACCCACATGCAGTCACCTAAGTGCCTTTGTGGTCAATCTGGAAATTAGAGGAGGCCCCCAAGACTGTCTGAATCAGATCTGGGTGGTATATAGTTTTAATTGTTTATTGTTTTTATTGTATAGGATTATGGAGTGATGTACAGTCGTGTGCAAATAAATCTGGGACAGTGTTTTTTTCACATGCAGATTCAGTTAAGAATTGAAGAATATCTCCATGGATTTCCTGCTATCAGAAAGAGTTACATTAAACTTTAACAGGTACTGAAACCCGTAACTCTCTCTGATAAGAGGAAATCCATGGAAATATTCTTCAAATTCTTAACTGAATCTGCATGTGAAAAAAACACTGTCCCAGATTTATTTGCACACGACTGTACATGAAAATGATAAATAAATATTATTATTATTATTAATTTTGTTACCATATTGATTTCAAATTGTTATTTTTTTTTAAATGTAACGCTTTCCCAGACAAATAATGAACTTATTTGAAACCCAAAAATATAAATTATTCAGTTTCTTCGCACATAATTAAAAGTCTACAAATTTAGTTTCCTTGCTCTTACTACGTACGCACACCACTAGGCGTAAAATATATCTAAATCCAACAGAAGAAACAGACAAATACATAAATAGAAGATATGCAAATGTGGCTGAAACAACACACAGGTTTAATTCTAACCTACCGAAAACAATACCTCTCCTGCCTACGCAAAACGCAAATAATGCAGAATGTGCAAGAGGCATGAGTAATACGCCGGTGGAAACCCGTCCTAATTCTCTGATATCGAGTATATGCACGCATGTTGACATGGATCAGGGACTCGGTTTTTGTGGTAGAATCCCGGGATGGGAAACCCTAGTATAAAGACGCAAGGGTCAAGTGTAAACTTATTTGGCGTCAGCTTTTTAGAGTGAATGTACAGCTGTGACGCACCAGCGAATAGTGATCTTACAAGCAGCCAAAGTGCACGATATGATGCGATTGCACCCGAGAGCTGGCTGCGTGAAATTTCTAAGGTTACGATGCGGGAGCTGTACTAAAATATGTACAGTGTGTCTCTGGATAGGTGAAATTACTCTTGTCGAAAGTAGAAAATTCTCAATTTAAATTTTAATTTTTCAAGGTTCAGCCCTGCTTAGTTAAAAGGCCAATTTCTAACATAATTTCAGTTTTGAAAAATCAAGTATGCCTTGGAAATTTTCATACAGCCTATTTTTCTGTAGAGTAAAGCCCCTTTTATGTGGCAAATACAACATTCATTTATCAAAAAAATCCTCGGCCAACTTTGATCTCTCACATTTTCTGTAATATTTATTCCCCAAATCAAAGAATTTATTTTTAACAAAGTTTGTTTTATTATGAATAAAAAAACTTTGTTAAAATATTTGTTTTTCTATGGCAATCTTTGTTAAAAGTAAAATTCTTTGATTTGGGACCTAAACATAAAAAGAAATTGTGAGAGATCAAAGTTGGCCGAGGATTTTGAAATTTGGTGTAGGGGCCTAAATGTTGAAACTTTTCTTAATAACTTTATGTAGTATTTGTCACATAAAAGGCACGTTACTCTGCAGAAAAAATGAATTTTTGAAAATTTCCAAGGCATAGTTGATTTTTCAAAACTGAAATTATGTTAGAAATTGGCCGTTAACTAAGCTGGGGCTGAACCCCAAAAAATCGAGAATTTTTACTCTCGACAAAAGTTGTTTCACCTATACGGGGCCACACTGTATATAATAAAATATAAATATTTGGATTTGAATGTCATCATGTGGAAGCTGTTACAGCAGGTAATGTTGCAGAACCAAGAGGAATTGTAACACGCAACGTCGTTCAAAATTTACCAAGAAAGGGAAGATGTTTCATCTGCCCTCAGTCAGCGGACCGAAAATATAGTATGATCAAAAATTAATTTCATCTTAAGTCCACTCATTTCCAAGATAGAGCGCTCGTAAACAATTGCACACGCTGTTCACGTGATCGCTGCATTGAACAGGACAGCATCAGCCCCAGACGATAAACGGGGCCCTCCAAATTCCTGTCAAAATCGTCTATGGTATCGACACCTTTCTTAGAATTCTGATTTGTTTTTGGTGCAAAGAATGTCTGCGAGTTTTTGTATTCACAAATAACGTTATATACAAACGCACAACATACTCCAGTTGTATTGGCAACTTTAGTAACAATATTGCGAACAATATCCGCATTTCCGCTTTATATACATTTAAAATCAGATTTTTCTCTTGTATACTCAAGCGACGTTTTGTATCGGTGCTCAACATGTTATCAAAATGTCCTAATTCACCCGATCGCAAGCTCAGCGGGCACGCAATCCACACCTGTGCAGACGCTGCAATATACGAGAGACGAACCAATCCAATGCAGTTGGCAAGGGATGCACGTGTTGATCACACAGAAACCAATGTCTTGGCATGCTCTATCTTGGAAATGATTGAACAGTAGTATGGCTATGGAATAGTTCCTAACTTATGAATGCAACTATGTCACTTAAAAATTAAAGGTTACGTTTGGCATTTAAGTATAAACGTGGTTGCATTCATAAATTAGGAACTATTCCATAGCCATACTACATGAAATTAATTTTTGACCATACTTTATGTGAAAACATGCCATCAGTGTGAAAAATCTATTTGTCCAAGACACATTACTTATGAAGAAAAAATGAATCCATCTACTAATTGTCGAAAATTTTATAAACATGATGTGCCTATTCATTAACCCTCAATAACGTGTTAAAATAAATATTTGTTTAATTCAGATATAATGGTCATTTTGCGATTAAAATTTTAACAAAATCGATAATGCGATAATGTTGAAATCAATCGCCGACACCTTCATTCCACATTTTTCGGGTATAAGCTTAGACTCCACATGAGACTGGCTGTTAATAAATATATAAAACAATATACGTAAGCTGAAAAAGTAATTTAATTTTTCAAGAAGGGAAAATAATATCCCTCTAGTAATGATAATATCGACGTTTTAAATTTTGTATGGAAACACTGATAATGGAAGTACACCTTTTCTCCGCATTTTATTAATATTGGTAAACTGGGAATGTATAATCCAAGAAGGCAAAGTAATTGTTTCCAATATTTTAATTGATTGAAAACTATGTACTCGGTAAACTTCAATTTTTCTAAAATTTTCAAGATAATTAAGCTTTCATGACTGAATTTAACATTTAAATTCGAGAAATGAGCCAGTGGTCAGTTTGCATTGTTTAGCACCATTTTTTTAGTACGAATTTAAGCTAAATTTTATAAAAGATCATGTCAAATATTACTGAAATATTGAAAAATTATTCAGCATTTTAAACAGCACAATTTTAAAAAACAACAATGCTAAATGTTATCGACTTACCATAGATGTTTCACGTTCTCTTTGCTGCTCCTTTTTGCAGACCTACCAACAAACATTAGTAAATATAAATGAGCGTTACAATTTACTGCAAATAGTTACATTGGACTGGCGATAGACTTAAAGACGCTACGTTTTGGGGTGTTAATGTTAGATGTAGTTCTGCCTGGGGTGCGAAAAAACCTAGTTAAAGGTTTTAGTACACTACTCTTCCTGGCTGCAATCTCCTACAAAGCCACCAGCATTATAACAAGCACGCAGCGTGAAACTCTGCGACTTACCTGATCACTTAGTGTCGAATTCTCATACGCAATCCGTATACCACCTAACTCCATTATATCTCCCGGCCTTAAAACTTCACTTTTCTTTCTGTGAAGTTTCTTGTTGTTCAAACTCATCGGGCTGAATATAGACTTGGACATGATAGTTGCCTATAATACGATTCCATTTAATTTGTGGTTGCAAATGCATTTAAAAGGAACTTACCAGCCTATTATTGTGGATTGTCACAATGCAGTGCTGAGGTTCCACATCAGGTCTAATAAGTCTGATCTGTGACAAGACGCTGCTGCCAATGCAGCAGTCGCCCGGTTGCAAGGGGTATACTTGTGTTTTGCTGACGCCGGGATTAAGTATATTTAGCTGACCATATTTTCCAGTTACGGTGGACATTTTCGCCGGAACTCTCTGCAAATTCAAATTTAGTAGCGTTCTGACGTCACAGCGGTGCACACTAACCTAACTTCTTTAGTAAAAGTAGTCGCCGAACGGCAGGTGTAATTCGCACTTAAAATGTATACGTTTTAACAGGAAACGAACTCGCGAGCCACCGCTCGAAGCCCCGTGTCCACGGCTGCCCCCAGGGCTGCAATCGCAAACTAAATAGGAGTTTCCAGTACTTGTAATATTTGTAAACCCACGCAGATTTTATGGGGCGACTGTACCTTGGCCTGGCAGTTCTACCGCCAAACCGAACGGTAATGTTTACAAGTTGGAATTGTACCAAATAATCGTAAGTTTGCACTGCGAACACTTCCACTTAGTCCTTAACTCGTATATTTTCAAATGTACACGTTTAAAAAGTTTCCGCGCTAATTTTATTGAAGTTTGGAATAAATGATCGACGACTGGTCAAACCGTCGTTACGCCGGCCAGCATTCAACTGTCACTTTTTCAATTTGAAAAGAAGCGTACATGATGTGTCAAATCAGCAACCGTAGCTAACATAAATGCAAAAACCTGTTTTCGTTTATACCAGTAATAATAATTTTGAGCATAATTAAAAAGCGAAATGACTACTAACATGCAGGAATAATATGTAATTTTCTAAATAGTTTCATAAAGTTGCTCAGAATTTAATTGATACTTAAATTGCAGGCCCTCGATTGGTCGGTTTGAAATGATCCCGTCCTAACGGTAACGGCTGAACCCCCACCCCTTTAGAATGTATAATTTCTTGGATTCAAAATTATCGCCCAAAGTCTCAACCGCAACCCCTTGCAGCGATAATTACGAGGTGGAAAACTTAATTAGCGACAACTATGCCACGAGGATACGGGGCTTCACGGCCTACGTCGTGATCAAGCCCCCGTTGAGGTCACTTTTGAATTAATATGCCCCATTAATACCCACTACATAATCTTGGCGACGGCCCTGAATCCTGACAAATACACAACCATCGAAATATTGGCCAAATACTCCAACAGGGACTTTGCATCCATTGCTTATGCACGGTTCAACAATGCCGGGGTGGTTTTCTATAACGATCGAATCTATTCATCCAGCAACCCGCCCCCCAACATCGACCAGAGCTACTATTTAAGCTTCTTCAAGCGAAATGCATTCCGTTCCTTCACTACAGCCAATGTGATAAAGGTGCGCATTGCAAAGACCGATGGAATTGTGCCTCGCCTCAGCAACGTAGAAATTTGGGGAAAACCTTCCAAGACATGTTCCTTGACAACTGTCAGTACGATCGACCGGCTGATGCAAAGACCTGCAAGTGCAGCCAATCAAGCGATCAGTAATTCTGCGGCAAAAAAGAGTGTCCACTCAATAGACGACTGGGAAATACCCGAAGAATTCAAGGATGCGCTTACGTTTGAGATAATGTCGCTGCCTGTCACTCTGCCAAGTGGAAACACGGTAGATCAGAGTACACTAGAAAAGTGCATAGAAAGTGAAGCAGCCTACGGAAGAGCGCCGTCGGATCCATTTACAGGCCAGAAGCTAACTGACAGTCGCAAACCTGTGTTTAATGCCTCGCTGAAGCATCGAATTGACATGTTTCTCCTACAAAATTCTCACAAGAGCGAGACCTTTACGCTTAAAAGAACTTTGGGGACCACTGGGCATGTAAGCAGTGGCGAAAATACAGTTAACGCAGTTAAACGAAAAATTGAAAGTGAAGTTTGTAACAAAACTAAGGTGCCTAAAACCTCTGATGATGGACAGGAGCCTGTCGTTAATGTAAAATCTGGCGATGCAGATGACAGGTTGAACGAAGCAATACAAAAGGTTGTAACTAGTAGAGGATTTGTGCGTTTCACTGATGAAGAGGAGATTTCTACACCTGAGTTGCCTGGTTGTGTTAAATGTAAAATCAGCACAAACCTTTATGCACTTCCGTGTAGCCATCTGTACTGTAGAAGCTGCTTGTTAAATGTGTGTAGTGAACTGAAGTGCATCGTGTGTGCAGGTTTATTTCGTAAAGGTGATCCCAAAAAGGTTCATTTATAACAGTATGGTTTCTAGCTTTTGATTGATAATTATTTGTTATTTAGATGTTATTTACTAATTACATCAATTTTCATAGTGTTTTTCTTGTTTGTTTGTTATGGAAAAGATCTAGATACACAGAGTACCAGGTACCTCACCAACTGCTATGGTCATTTCGTAGTAACATGGGACCCACGGTTTTACTTCACTTCTGTAGAGGTTTCCATCCGTAATAATAGTAATAATAATGCAAAATATATTGTGCATTACAAAAAAGATACACAAAAAGTATGGGTTCAGCCAAGACTGATCTTCCGCTCACACGAACACATACAGTTACAAATTTCTACTACAGAGAACAGTTTAAGTTACATCAATAGATTGAATTCAATATTTATTTAACTTACTTTTAACAGTTTGAAAATTACTAGTGCTTAAAATGTGATATTCTCTGCCTTAGTAACATTTTTTCTTAATATTATAACAAGGTTGATGGTTTCTTTACTGATCAGATTAAAATTTTCCTTTTATTTTAAACAAACGTTTCAACCACGCTCGTCTTTTTCAAGTTTATTTCATTATGTTGTGATAAATATCAATTCACATTCATTATTGATCTTAAATTAGCATTAGAGGAAATGATTTACATTATAGTATACTAGCTGTAACTGGCGGCGCATGCCGGATATCAAGTTTCGCGCGTTAGATAGATATAGATACTTTATATGTGCCATTACAAAAAAAATTGTTTTACACACGTCTACTATGACAAATGCCACACCAAATACATACAATATATACAATTCACATTTAATTACATATATTTATTCCTAATTCAGTACGTAAAACCTGCTTAGAGCCAGTCATTAAAATTAATGGTTAAAAATTAATTTGTGCTGAAAGAAGCGTTATTTATTAATAGATATTTATGTATTTAGTGTGTAAAGAGAGCCATTTTGGTATGAGGATGAGAGGTTCAGGCCGAGCGGTAGCGAGGCGCGAAAAAGCAACCGAATACCAAAATGGCTCTTTACACTCGAAATACATACAAAATTTTTTCTGCGGTCCTAAATAAATAATAAAATTGTTAAATAATTGAAATTTCGATACACACCATTTGATGAAGTCGTACCGCCGTTCATAAAGGCCGCGCGATTTGGCCGGCAACAACACTCGTTGGTTGCTGTCTGGGTTGCTTCAAATACTTCAGGCGGGGTGCAATTACCTTCAGATTCCATCTTCAACTTCACAAAAACTCACAAACTCAATAAATCTGTTGCGTGATGATGGACGCACGGTGATGCAATTGTCAATAATTTTAGCCAGTTTCAGAAAAATGACGAATTACAATAATAATCAGGTTAGCCATGGCGATGCATCAAGTAAAATGAAGTGACGCGATTCTTTCATTAAGACATTGTTTACGTGGTTGCGATGCTAAAATGGTTCTAGGGAAAAAATGTGTGAATCGCTAACTTTTCGCATTGACAGTGAGCGCTTAATAGTCAGTTTTAAAGGTGACCGTAGAAAAAAAATGTTTTTAGTGTAACTTTAAACTTTGGCAGTGGAAGTTCCCTCACGTGGCTAGGCAGACAGTTAAAAAATAGCCCCATAATAAATAAAACTATTGCAATCCGCATTCAGTCTGTAAAAATTTGGTCTAATTTTGACATTATTCCTAGTACATACTGTGAACATTGTTGTAGGTAATAAAAAGATGCATGTTACCTTAAACATAGAGTAAACGGTAATAAATGTAGATACACAGGAAAGTTATAATACGCAATTCAATAAATGTTGCTTTTACATCACTTCTGTACGGCAAACCAGTAATAATCCTTTAAGCTTTACGTTGAAGTTTAAAAACACGTGAAGAGCTTGACGAGTGCTCTCAGCATATTACAGCATATCTCAACAATGATGCAATTAGAAAATGGTAAGTGATTTTTACATAATCTTTTGAGACAGCACCATATAGTTGTCTTACTAAGTTTTTCCAGATATTTTTCGATATATTATTATCGATTTGCATATTCCACGAAAGCAATGGATCCATGCAGACCCCTAGGAATGTCATGCTATTAGGATCTGTAAAACCATTTATTTTGCGTTCAGAGAAGACCATGACATGTGTTTTCTGCTGGTTTAGGTTCAGATCGTTTGCAGTAAACCAAATTGATAAAATCATTTTGCACTGCTTTTATCTCATTAAGTAAAATGTTTAGATTAGAATTTGACTTTATTGCCTTAGTGTCATCTGCAAACAGCGTTATGTCGGCTTCTGGTGAGCCATTGCGCAGATCGTTGATGAAAATTAAAAATAACACGGGACCGAATATTGAGCCCTGTGGGACTCCCTGAAGGATATTTTCCACAGTGGATTTGAGGAAATTACAGCATGTGAATTGCTTGTGGTTATTTAGGTATGAACTAATCATATTGATGCTTTCCTGCTGGAAACCGTAGTATCAGAATGTATTGATTAAGGTTGCATGACAAAACACGATCAAAAGCCTTTTGCAGATCGCACGATCGCACAATATCCATTGCTTTCAAAAGCTTGAACAATTTGTTCAATTATATGACCAACTGCTAAAGCGGTAGATTTATTAACTACCTCAACTGGTTTCTAAAAAACAGATAATAATCTTCGAAGAAATCATAAATTTGTTTTTTGAAGACGAATGCCAGTATTTTCGATAAAACAGGTAAAAGAGAAATTAGCCTGAAATTTGAAATTATCTGAATTACTGATTTTAGGAATAGGTATGGTCTTAGCAATCTTAAATATATCTGGGAAACCACTTGACCGAATTGACTCGATCAAATTAGTTAATGGCGATATTACATCTAAAATTTTTCTTAATAACCTAACATTCATGTGGTACATATCACGGTTGGTGCTGTTTCTCAGACTGTTAACTGTTTCTCTAATTTGTACAATAAGGTTGTAAGGCGTTTCATTAACAGCTAAGTGATGTTCGGTTAAACAAATAATATAAAATTTATTAGCATAGCTGTTAATGAAAATATATAAATCATCAATTTTATTACGAATTGACTGTACAGAGTGTCCCAAATTGGACACTTTTGATAGGAAACATTCATTTCTAGAGAAGATAGTAAAAAACTAACTTACATGTTACGGGCTCGTTTTTTGTGTAAAAATGGTAAGTAAAAATAAAAGTTTATGTCACAGCTTCCCCGCCATTTGTTTTACAAAAACACTAAGCATACCATTCGATTCCTTTTAAAAAGGTGCTTTAAGAATGTTTTTGCAGAAACACAAAAAATTCACAAATAAGCAAGTTACGGTGGTGAGTTGAAAATGCACCAAATTGAAAATCACCCTGTATCTTTTAAAGAGATCAAGATATCGATGTGCGGTTTTCGCCATTCATTTTTACACAAAAAACGAGCCCGTAACATGTAAGTTAGTTTTTTACTATCTCCTCTAGAAATGAATGTTTCCTATCAAAAGTGTCCAATTTGGGACACACTGTACATTGTATGCAAAAACCGATTTGGTTTGTAATAAGATCTATTGCAGGGCCTCCTAGATGGGTGGGATTTGCTGCTTTGCTGTCGGAAAATCCTTTGATGCTCTGTAGCGATACGGCTTAACCAGGATGTTGGTACCCCAGAGTTTCTCGTTGAAGACCCTCCCGTTGTCACTTTGCGCCACTCTAATTTTAAACGATTTATAAGTGTCATATTTGGGTTTAAGGGATTCGCAGGAGCGCACTGTGTTTCGATTATCTTCTATGAATTTCTTAACATCTTCATTACTAACTGTAGGTTAAACTTGAGTTAGAAATGTAAAAGAATAACGCTCAATACCCGCTATACTTGTGTTTTTGTTTATTCCAAGTACGTGATACTTCTTCTGCCCACTTGCATTCATTGATGGCTTCTATATGAAGTTTTTTTATTTGCCGCTGTCGTCGTTTATCACATCGGTCATAAGTTGCCGCTTATTCACTTCCATAACAGCATGATTTACCTGCTCGTTGGTGATAACCGTCTTGTTGTTTGATTTTGCTGGGCGAATTGCAGTTTGAGATACGCGCAGATCTTCATGTCACGAATGTCAGCTGAACTTTCAGATTGCAGTGAAATAACAACAAAAGCGTCTTGCTCCCTTGTAAAAGGCATAATTAATAATTACAAATCTGAAATAATTTATAGGTTATGTAATATCTGTCTTGGAACTCAAACACGCATTCTAATAAGGGTGTGTTAAACGTTCGGGCTGGGAGAGTTCAGTTAGACAGAAGTGAGCCCTGTTTATTATTAAATGAAATGTACTTGTTTTTGTAGTTGTGATCGTAGTTTTAAAAAACCAATAGGCATAACAAGTAATTGATTTCTGTGATAATATCGCTATTAAAAGTAATGGGAAGTTTGTTTACAAAAACCCGAAAATAGAAGCGGTCAAATGCAACTATGGTACTTTTTCCCGTTTAACAGGGCATGTACTGTTGTGCATTATTTAATAGGTATGATAGAATGGACACTTTGATTTTACGGAATATTTTTAAATTTCTTAATTTGAAACTGCATTTATTATACCTTATGACAATCATAAAAATGTAGGTTACTGTTGGTATTTGTAACTTGGGTTGCAGATACACTATTTTGATTGTGAATGCACCTCCAGTAAAAATGATTAAATTAATCGAGCAACAAGTTTTAAAAAATACCTGTTGGAAGCAAAACTTCTAAAAAAAGAGCATTAAAAGATACCTGTGAACAAAATTTTTATCTTATTCTTTTATATTTATATACAGGGTCCAGCAGCGATAGGGTTGTCGAAGATATGTCTAAAACTGTGAGTACACATTTTTGATTATTTGTTTATTTATTAATAGAAACAAATAGGCAAAGCCTAATTATATGTTTCTTATACATATACATTTTTAAATGTAAAATTAGCTCGTAACTTATAAACTATCAAATAAAAGTAGTATACTAATGTAATAACTAATAATATATTACACAGATAACAAAATTCAAACTGAAATCAAATCAAGATGTAAGGGGGAAAAGAAATTAGAAAAACATCTTAAAATGATGGAATTTAATATCATTCTCAAGTGGTTTAATGATACTCCAAAAAAATCAAAATATTGGAAATATTTATTAACAATGGTGCACATATTAATAACAGGTGAAAGCAAACGGATGTTAGTTCTCAGCAGCAGAATATAAAAGAAAAAGTAGGTTGAATTCTGCAAGGGGGCATCTGAAATGCAACTTCTGAAAGTAAATAAGGGCAGTCTATGTGATTATTCAAAATTTTATATGCAAGAATGATTATTAATGACGTTCTTTTATGTTGCAATGTTTGGATGTAAAACTCAAATTCCAGGACCAATGCCAAATTTTTTATAATATAGAAATTGAATACATTTATTTTGTACTTTTTCAATATGTTGCTGTAGACTTCGTGTAGAAGCAGATGGGATCTTAATAAGACATTAAACAGTACGATCATAGGTTCAATTTGACGAAATATGTATGTATTTCTAATTGTAAACCTTAGATTCTTATTACAAATATTGACCATTTTTTCAATGTGATTTGTAAAGTTAAGATCAGTTGTAAAATAAACTCCAAGTTCTTTAAAGTTGTTAATTCTTTGCAATTCATTGCCTTTAATTACTTAAGGTGAGTCTATGACATTTTTTTATTGTGTAACTCATTATAAAACACTTACAAAGATTAAAATTTAACTTATTTTTATTACTCCACTTAAAAATGTAATTTATATCATCTTGTAGCTGTAGTGCCTGTTGTTCGTTATAATACTTTTGTAAAGTTGCAAGTCATCAGCAAAAGAAGGCATTTTGAGTGTTTAACCACATTTGATATAGTAGTTTGTACAACGAGAGTGGATGTGATGTCCATGTCACACGAGGATCAAGTTTGAGCATGACGCCGTAGGCGGGGTGTTCAATTATCCAAGGGTGATATGGATGTTCCACTCGAGTTGTACAGTGTATTTTTTCTACGACCTATCAATGGAAAAAAATGGAAAATTAAAAAAGAATTTATTCAACGTTAATTAATAAGATATCCGCTCGTGTGTGGATATGAAATCATATTCGTTCAGTTAACTACAATTGCCTACTTATCCATTCTGTGAATTGTGACGAAAACAGAATATTTACATGCGGGAGTGGAAAAAATAATAAACTATAAGAAAAACAAGGGTTCTAAATTTGGGCCTTGAGGTACACCAGACATAACTTAAAATATAGATAAGAAGGCACCTCGATAAAATACTATATGTAAGGCTCACGGTGTCGGAGGTACGAATTAATGAAGTTTAACAATTTCATTGAAAATCCAAATAACTGTAATTTGTTTATTAAAACATCCTGATCAACTTCATCAAATGCTTTCTGAAAGATCTACTTGGCCACCCTTCTCAATTTCAGAGCTGTCTTCATCTACAAACACTGTTAAGTTTGTAGTTATTGTTGAACCATGCTGTGTGTTTCATAATATGCTACTGACATGGGAATACAGTTTTTCATATATTACATATTCAAATATCTTTGCAGGAATAGACAGCACTGCAACCGCCTGATAATTTTTAATGTTGTTCTTATTGCCAGACTTTAATATTGTTACTATTTTGAATCTCTTCCATGCTCTGGGAAAGATTGAGAGTTTCAATGTGTTATGTTAACGTATCGTAATTAAAGACCAGCGTACTTTTGCTCAAGGTTTTATTGCTGCATCTTCAGGCCTACACAGTCGGTTACAAACTGAGGTCTTTACCCTATTGGGGTTGTCTGCCCCAAAGACCACATGGTCCAGGTAGTCAGTCCCTGACCTTTAAGAGCCTAACGGAACATCCCCCTTTTTATATTAAATATAGCAAACTAGTGTAGTACCCAGTCTTAAAGTTACTTAATCTAGTCTACCACATAAGGTCTTAAAGTTAGCAAATCTATCTACTATACAAAGTTGCTAATCTACTATACAAAGTGCTAATCTACTGTACAAAGTCTTTCAGCCACTTTGGCCTGCCTGCTCCGCGTTTATGTCTCTGAGCGTGCTCACCGTCACGTTTGATAGAGTTTTTGTCGCACTGTACAATGCCTTGTTGCGCATAACTTTTACTTGTTTGTTGCTCGCACTGTACACTATCTTGTTCTGCACTTTGACTTTTGGCGTCATTTTGCTCACTTGCACTTTCCTCACCGCCCGTCACTGATGTGTTTGTGCCTTCTCTTTCTGGGTCCGAATTCGGTGCTGGGACGAGATGGAATCGGTTTCTTCTGTATCTTCCTTTTGCCGTCTCAATTTCGTAGGATCGTGGTTCTTCTAACTTCCTACTCACTTTCCCATAGCTTTGAAGGTCCTTCACCCAGACCGAATCGTCTAAGTTGAGCTTGGGCAACTCGCTGGTCCTGTGGCGTTTATTGTACCTTTGTGATTGTTTTTCTTTCTTTCTCTTTTCCTTTTCTTTGAACGAACTTGTTTCCACTGTTTCGTTCAGCTTACTTGGTAAGAGAGGAAGAAAGGACCTCAGCTTCCGGTTCATCAGTAATTCTGCCGGGCTGAATCCACTCTCTAAAGGTGTACCTCTATAGGCTAACAGCCCAACATAAATGTCTTCATTTTTTGCTAGAAGAGATTTGGCAACTTTAACCGCCGCCTCTACAGCTCCATTGGATTGTGCAAAATAGGGACTAGACGTCACATGTTTGAAATCGTAATCACGTGCAAACTGTTTGAATTCTGCCCTAAATTGCGGACCATTGTCCGTCCTTACCAATTCTGGAATACCGTATCTCGCGAAACATTCTTTCAATTTTCCGACAATTACTTTTTCAGATAAATTGTTCTGAAGTGTATAAATTTCAAAAAATCTTGAATAATAATCGGTTACAATTAAATACCACACAGAGGATTTGAAAAGATCCGCTGCTACTTTTTGCCATGGGCGCTGCGGTAAATCATCTTTTATGAATGGTTCCCTGTGGTTGGTTCTGTGTTCCAAGCAATTTTTACAATTTCTAATGAAGTTTTCGATTTGTGTAGACAACCCTATCCACCACACCGACATCTTCGCCCGTTCGCGACATTTTACTATTCCCTGATGTCCTCTGTGTATTCTTTCTAAACAACACTCTTGTAGAGCTGCTGGAATAACAATTCGTGAACCTTTCAATACGAGATTTTCGTTAACCGAAATGTCCGATCTGTATTGATAATACGGCATTAATTCGTTGGGAATTTTACTCTTATCGGGCCAACTCGATGTAGCAAATTCGCGTAACTTTTTGCAAATCGCGTCCTTCATTTGTTCATTTCGAATTACTCCCAAGAAATTTTCGGTTGCCGGCAGAGAATTTATGACGCACCGGACGTATGCTTCCGTTTCTTCGGCCAGTTCCTCCCAACCTGACAGTTATCTTTTATTGGGCTTCGCGATAATGCGTCGGCTACAATAAGATCTTTCCCTGGCGTATATAAAATTTTATAATCGTACCGCATTAGGCGCATCCTAAACCGTTGTAGGCGCGGCGACAATTCGTCTAGCTGTTTTGTCTGCAATATTTGTAAAAGCGGTTTATGGTCGGTCTCTAAAGTGAACTGAAGGCCTGTTACAAATTCCTTGAATTTTTCCGAAGCCCACGTAAGGGCAAGTGCTTCTCGTTCAATTTGAGCGTACCGCCGCTCTGTGGGTGTCAATGTCCGCGATGCGTAAGCAACTATTTCGCGATCATCTCCGGCTACCTGCATTAGCACACAGCCCAACCCGTAGGATGATGCATCCGCGCTAATTATGATCGGCTTTGTTGAATCGAAAAATGCCAAAGTGCCTTCGCGCTGTAACGACCTTTTTACTTTATCAAAGGCGATGTCTTGGAGTTTTCCCCACGTAAACTCTACATTGTCTTTTAAAAGAGCCGTCAACGGTTCCAAAATTTCCGCCCTGTTTTGGATAAATCTACCTGCGAAATTTATCATACCTAACAGTCGCAACAATTCTGTTTTGTTTGTCGGCGCTGGAAATTCCGTTATTGCTTTTACCCGGTCTGGACAAACTGAAATTCCTTTTTTGCTAATAACGTGTCCCAAAAATTCCGCTTTTTCCACTGCAAATTTACATTTGTCTTTGTTTAGCGTAATTCCCTCTGCACTGATTCGCGATAGAACTGTTCGAAGGATTTCGTCGTGTTCCTCAATAGTTTCCGCATAAATTAGAACGTCATCGGTGTGATTTACAACTCCTTTAATGCCGCTTAGGATTTTCGCGAATTGCATCGAAAAATATTCAGGCGCGCATGAAATCCCGAATGGCAATCTTTTAAATAAGAATCTCCCGAAAGGCGTGATAAACGTGGTTAGAGCTTGAGAACTTTTTGCTAATTTAATTTGATAGAACCCCGACGTTGTATCAATCTTTGAGAAGTAGCTTGCGCCCTTCACTTTAGCTAATGTTGACTCAACTTTTGATATGGGAAAATGCGCTCTAAGAACGCTTTTGTTTAATTCGGTATAGTCTACGCATAACCAGAGCTGGGCAGTACTCGAGTACAAGTACTCAAACACTGTACTCTAAGTACAATTCGGGTACTCTGTACCCGGTACCCAGTACAATTTCCAATAAAGTACTCTGTATTCGTACCCGTCATCACATTGGGTAGAAGTATCCGATACCCGCGTCTTTTATGAGTACATTTGTCCGAGTACTTTAATACCATACGCGCAAGCGCAAGTGCGCCATGCAAGTCTGGACTTGGCTGTGTTTGACCGTGTCGCCGGTATCTGTTTGCACGAGAAGTTGAAGCGACTGACAACCAGTGATATTCCCATCAATTTTTTCGAAGGTATAGGTTACTACCGGTAATCCATTGTGTTTATGACTTTTTCTATGGTTGCTGGGCGGGGGGGGGGGGGGGGGGGGGCAATTACAACAAATGAGCTTAAAAATTTTATTTTTTTCCATATAAAATTGAAAAAAAATCGGTTAAGCTAATTATATGTATTGACATTTTTTTTTTCGTAATGCATCTTATTCCCTCTGTTTTTTGGCGTTCTTTAACTTGACCACGAGGAGCTGAAAGTGTCGATCGATGGTCTAGCAGACTAACCTCGACGTATGGTCGCGGAATAAATCCTTCACTGCTACTCGAAAGGCAGAGTGGTGGGATAAATCCTACAAACACTGGCAGCCTTGGTGCAGACAATTGTTCAAATAGTGTTCGACTTGACGTTAGGCCTAATTTGTAAGCACATTCAACGAGTTTTCACAAAATTGATTGAGAGTATACGCAGTATGCCCAGAAAATCTTGAGAGTATACGGCGTATATGGAGTATACCCTATGGGAACACCATTGCTGACAACACTCTAACCCTCACTTATCATATATTTTTGTTGGTTGTACAAAGGAATGTAATAAACTGATAAACTGTTTTGTTTATTTTGCTTCTTATAAACCGAAAACGATGTTAAGTAAAAGTGGTGGGGGAAGAAACATGTACTTGCAAATAGTACTCTTGAAATTCGAGTACTTGTACTCGGAGTACTGTACTCGACAGGGGGTGCAATGAGTATAGTACTCGGTACTCTGTACTCGTTCTTCAGTTAAGGCATGTACCCGGTACTCGGTACCCGAGTACAATTTATCAGTACCCGGCCCAGCTCTGCGCATAACCGGACTTGATTTCCCTTATTAACCACTACAATCGGCGCAACCCACTCCGTCGGATGCTCCACCGGTTCTATGATCTCTAATCTAATGAGCCTTTTAATTTCCAATTCTAACTTATCAATTAAAGGAATCGGTACTACCCGAGGTACTGATTGGGCAAACGGAGTTGCTCCTGGTTTTAATTTGATCTCCATTTCGGTATTGAATTGCCCGATTTCATCAAATATTCGTGGAAATTCCCGAACTATGTTAATTGATGCCGTTTTCGCGATTGACATTACATTTTTACATTTGTCCCACAATTTAAATTGTTTTATTCCCGGGCGTCCCAGAATTGGTATTTTCAGATTATCTATTAGATGAATTTCAGCGTTTACAGCTACATTTTTAAATTGCATCTCGACATGAATTTTTCCACTTACCGTAAATTGATTACCAACCGGGCCTGATATCACATCATTGCAACGTTCTAGTTGTACTGCATTTTTTGACCACAATTCCGTTGCCATACAATTGATATCAGCTCCGGTATCGATTAAAAATGTGACAAGTTTTGACAATTTTGGAATATATATAGGTACCTGCCACGCGTCGTTGCAGTAATAGACCCTAGAAAGTGTGTATTTTCGCTACGATTTTCCCAAACCGAACTAGATTCCAGCATGTTGACCGATTTCTTCCGGCACATTTTTTGCCAGTGACCTTTTTTGTTGCACACTTTGCATTTCGTCTCCCGCGCTGGGCACTCCTTTCTCGCGTGATCTCGAAGTCCACAATATTTACATTCCTTGGAATAATTTCCTTGTCCTCCCGTGGCCTTTTTGTTGTCCTTCCACGGTTTCGCTCCCTGTGGCGGTTTCCTCATTGCACAAACTTTCCTTGTTGGTGCTTCCGTCCTTAGAATTTGGCTCTGCGCTGCCTGTAGCTCCACTTGCTTCGCCGTCGTTATTGCTTGAGCTAACGTAAGTGTCGATTGTAGCTGAAGTCTGTCACTCACATTTTTGTTCCTTATCCCAATGACTATCCTGTCCCTTATGAGCTCATCCTTGAAAGTCCCGTATTCGCACTGTTCGGCCAGCGTGTGGAGTGACGTAATAAACGCGTCTACGCTCTCGCCTTGCATCTGCACACGTGCATTAAATTGAAACCTCTCGAATATCACATTTTTCTTGGGCAGAAAATGTTCCCTGAAGGCTTTAAGCAGCTCGTCGAACTTTGTAGGGATTGGACTTAATTGGAGCACGACGTTTTCGCTTTCTTCGCCCATTACGTATAACATAATGTCGATTTTCTCGGCATCCGTCTTTTGATTTAGACCAGTCACCGACATGTACCTCGTGAATCGTTTCTCCCATTGCAACCACCCTCCGGGCGTAGAGAAGTCGAATCTTCCCGGGGCTTCCACATTTAATCCAAAATGAGTTGAACCGTCCGCCATCGTGATTTAGCTATCACTCGGATTTTCACTGTTACCTGATTTTTGCAATTACACTGATTTTACTACCGCGTACTTTACCGCTGCCACCATGTTATGTTAACGTATCGTAATTAAAGACCGGCGTACTTTTACTCAAGGCTTTATTGCTGCATCTTCAGGCCTACACAGTCGGTTACAAACTGAGGTCTTTACCCTATTGGGGTTGTCTGCCCCAAAGACCACATGGTCCAGGTAGTCAGTCCCTGACCTTTAAGAGCCTAACGGAACAAAAAAAAAAAAGAAATCATAACCGATGAACATTCGATGTGCATTTCTACACTTTGACTGTTTATTGTTGGGCAACATTTAAAGTCATATTTTGATTCGACTAATATCATAACACCTCCATGTTGATGGTTAGTTCGGGTGTTATGTGACGCAACACGGTAGCCATCAAGCTGTATGTGCTTAACGCTCTCATTAGAAAGCCATGTTTCAGTTAAACACATAATTGTCGGTTTATGCGAAGCAAGTATTACTTCAATGTCATTAATTTTGTTTCCAATAGATTGTACATTTAGGTGAACAATTTTGATGTGCTCCGAACGAGTTTGGTCAGATTTTTTTATGGGTTCTGCTGTGCTTTCACTCGATGGTGAAGAAATTTATTTAGTTTGGTTCCCTTAGGCCAAATAGCTGGATCTAATGCTGCATCTACATACACTGGGTCTAAACAGATTTTAAATGACGCATACAGTTGTGGATGTTTTGATTGCAGTTTAATACAAGACGTTACATTTGGGACAAGGTGGTCGATTACTTGTTTTTCAGTAGTTTCAGGTAGCAACTTTGAAACGTGTAGTGTTGCAGGCGAGACAACGGCTTTTAATTCAGAGTTCGTATTTTCCCGTTAAAACTTCTGTTTTCAACAGACCACCAAAACCTTGGATCACATCTATTATTAAATTAATGATATCACTCAGAGATAAGGCTTTACAATGATATAAGCGCACACATAATGTTGCACATTTTGAATATTACAAAACTTTAAGAAATTTTACTGCTTCCTCCATTTATAGAGAAAAAAAGCCTATCTTCAATATTCACTCTGTTCGAATAATTCCAAAACTCCATGGAAAAATTTAAAACAATTCGAAATTGTTTGAGCTACTAAAAATAAATATATACCGTATGCACTCAAAGTCCCCCAACAATATTAATAATTATTATTTCAACTCAATACCTAGTCTTATCACATCAGATGACGATTTATTACAGTTTTACAATAATAATCTAAAATGCAATTTTGATCAACTTTTTAATTTTACCTCTGTAAATGAGAAAGAAGTTGAGAAACTACTAAATTCTATATCCCACCAGAAGCACATGTACCAATTTATTTCAATATGTCAATTTTATTAACGATTCAATGGAGGGGGGATTGGTGGTTGACTCTGTTTACACTGACTTTAGTAAAGCATTTGACAGGGTTAACCATAAATTACTATTTGCCAAATTAAAAGCTTATGGTGTTGATGGAGCTTTACTTGCATGGGTAATTTCTTTTGTAAGTGATCGGGTTCAGCAGGTGAATGTTACTGGTTTTAAATCGTCAATATGTACGGTCCCTTCTGGTGTTCCTCAAGGATCCCATTTAGGACCTTTTTTGTTTTCATTATTTATAAACGATATTGGACTATGTTTAAATTCAAATTATCTTTTATTTGCGGATGATCTAAAAATTTTTAAAAAAGTTGAATCATCTGTGGATTGCATTTCCTAGCAAAAGGATCTGGATGCTCTGGCGCAATGGTGTACAGTCAATGATATGCATTTGAATATTGATAAGTGTAAGCATATAAGGTTTAGCAGAAGACGTGATGATGTTCTCTTTCAATATTACATTAACGATGAAATTCTAGAGAATGTTTCAGTTATTAGAGATCTGGGTGTTTTATTAGATAGATCCCTATCTTTTGTTAATCATATTGATGAGAGGTCGAAAGGTTGTTAAAAGTAGTAAACCCGCGAAAGGCTCCCGGGCCGGATGGCATCACGAATAAATGCTTGAAGGAAATAGGACCAATCGTCTCTGTTCCGCTAAGCCACGTGATAAATCGTATTTTCGATACGGGAGTGTGTCCAGTCGGTTTTAAAATAGCAAAAATTAAACCGCTATTTAAAAGCGGTGATCGTAAGAGTCTCAATAACTATAGGCCAATTTCTCTAACATCTAACATTGCGAAAGTTTTTGAGACTTGTCTTAAGGACAGAATAATGGATTTCTTAACTAAAAATAATTTCTTTGCGAAAACCCAGTTTGGTTTCCTACCAGGAAAGTCCACGGAGGATGCGATAGCAGAAGTTACAAAGTTTGTATACGAGGCGATAGGGAAGAGTCGACCGTGTGTGGGTGTATTCGTCGACCTGAGAAAGGCATTTGATACGCTAAGCCACAAAATTCTGCTTGACAAGCTTAATGACATGGGAATCAGAGGTAGAGCTCACGAAATACTAAAGTCATACCTAACTGAAAGACCGCAGTTTGTGGAAATGGAAAACATAAAGGGGGAGATAAATGTTTCCGAGTATGGGGTTCCCCTAGGCACAGTCCTGGGCCCCCTCTTATTTATTATTTACCTAAATGATCTTTTTAAAGTCAAATGTGAGGGAAAAATATATTCATTCGCGGATGATACTGCGATTCTCTATGAGGGTGCTTCTTGGGAGAAACTTGTAGCCAAAATTGCAACAGATCTATCAAAGCCTTTTAGATGGTTTGAGGAAAATAAGCTGACGGTAAACTTCGATAAAACAAAGTGTATCACTTTTGGATGCTATTGTGACAGTATTCCGGATCTAGATGGTATAGTAGTACACGGTAAAGAGTGTAATAGTTTACATTGCGATACTAACTGTAAGAAAATTAAGAGAGTTGTGAGTGGAAAGTATCTCGGGATTATTATCGATCAACACCTGCGATGGGGTGAGCACATAAATAAATTAGTAAAAAAACTGCGCTATTTTACTTTTGCATTCAACAGACTCAAAACAATAGTAAACACCTCTATGCTAAAAGTGGTATACAATGCTTTGTTTGTCTCAATTATGAGATATGGGATCATCGGTTGGGGTGGGGCAGCGGAAAATGCGATTAGTCCTTTGGATGCATTAAATAGGAAAATACTAAAGATTATGTATGGAAAAGACAGACTCTTCCCGACAAATCAGTTGCACAAGGAGACAGAAGCGTATGATGTTCGGCAGCTATTTTGTAATGCTGTGTTGAAATTTTACATGAAAAATAGGCTCTTCAGGGTAGAGGTAGGAGAAAGAATGTTAAGGTCGCAATCACTTAACATGGTTACTGTGCCGGAAATCAGAAGCACGACTGGAAGAAGATGTCATGTATATGTAGGTCCAAAGATCTTAAACTCAGTGTCATGCGAGACGCGAAATGCAATTCTTCAATCGTGGGGAAACCCATGTAAAAAAATTATTGACCAAAAACTACGAGAACTAGGTCCGAAAGGGGTAGCACGAGTACTAAAAACTTCTTGGGATTAGTGACAAGATTATGTCACACGCTCACAAATAAAATCGCGAGTCTCGAGAAATCAATTTGGAAACCCACACGCAGGCACCTAAGTGCCTTTGTGGTCAATCTGGAAATTGGAGGAGGCCCCCAAGACTGACTGCATCAGATCTGGGTGGTATATAGTTTTAAATTGTTTATCGTTTTTATTGTATAAGATGTATGGAGAGATGTACATGAAAATGATAAATAAATATTATTATTATATTATATTGTCAGCAGAGCTATGAGACTGTCGGGTTTTATAAAAAGAGTGACAACAGGTTTTACAGATGTAAGATGTCTGGTTATGTTGTATGTATCACTTGTACGGTCAATATTGGATTACAACTGTATTATCTAGTCACCTGTTTATAATATACATATTGACAGGATTGAACGTGTTCAGCGAAAAATTGTCAAAGCTCTTTGTTTTAAAGTTAACATAAGACATGAAGATTTGGATTATAAACAGTTACAATATTTTGGATTTCACCTTATGTATATACGAAGACAGTATTTTGAATTATGTTTTGCTTTTAAAGTGTTAAATGGATTGATAGCCTGCCCGGAGATACTGTCTGCTTTAACTTACGTGTTCCTGCATTCAATGTCAGGTTACAGCATATGCTGCTACAAGAGTATCGCCGTACCAATTATTGTAATAATAGTCCTCTGCAACGAATTGTAAGAACTGTTAATAAGACAAATAAAGCTGATATTATTGGAATACCATTTAACACTTTTATTAGGCATATAAAATCTTTATTTGATATGTAACCCAGCAACCCTGCATGCATGTTTTTTTTTCGTTACCTACTGTTATTTTATTTTCTTTATATGGTAAATATTAACTTTTGTTGTATTTGGCTGTTTTTTTAGTATAATATTGTAAATGGTATAATCCGTTGAATAAACATCATTATCATCATCATCATCATCAAAATCTAAATCTACTTGTTCTGATGGCCTTAATACAATTTTATTATATATCTGTTGCCTTTATATACCTCCATATGTTACCCACTTAATTAATTTTTCTTTACAAAGGCATACTTTATCTTCATTTTGGAAACAAGCCAAAATCAAACATTTGCCCAAGGTTGCTGGGCCGAGCACATACAAAGATTTGCATCCTATAAGCTTGCTTCTGACGCTATCAAAAGTCAATTACGGGGTCATATTACAAGGTACGATATTTTCCAGCCAATGCAATTGGGCTTATGCCAGTTCATAGTTGTGCTACAGCTTTATTAAAAATCACTGATGATATTTTTAAAGCTACTGATTGTGGTCTATTTACTATTTTAGTACTATTGGATTTTAGTAAAGCATTTGAAATGACTAAACAAAATTTACTTCTAGCTATTTTGCATTTTATAGGACTATCTTCAAATGCAATTCAGTTAATGAGAAGCTATTTAGCCGATCTAAGTGTATTTTTGGACGGGGTCTTTTCTGGGCCTTTGGTGTTAAGAGTGGGAGTTTCACAAGGCTTGATATTAGGACCACTTCTTTACATTGTCTACACCAACAACTTTCATAATCCTATCTCTAACTGCAAATTACATATGTACGCCGATAACACTCAATTGTACTAAGTATTTGTTTGATATCAAGGATAGTTTAAATGCTGCGAATATAATTAACACCAATTTAATGCGCTTAGCTGAAATATCAAAAAGTACCCACTTGTACTTAATCCAACAAAAACTGTTTGTATATTGTTCGAGAAAAAAGCTTCAATAGCGGAAACCGTAACTATCACAATTGATAGTGATCTATGGACTATGTAAAGAATCTGGGACTAATTATTGATGCTGATCTAAGGTTTGAATCGCATGTGAATAAATGTCTACAAAGGCCTTATTGTAATTTAAAATTGCTTTATGCTAATCGCACCTTTTAACAATAGATTTAAAGAAAAGATTATGTGAAGTCATCGTGCTTTTTCATATGACACACTGTGATGTTGCTTACAGTCCATGTTTAACAGCAGTGGCAGATAAACGAACTCAAAATTGCAAAATGCCCGTATGAGGTTTATACGTATTACGTATATTGCACAGACTTCTTGGGCTTAATTGGTTGAATATGTACAGTCACCGTTTGCTACATTTTGGAATACTATTTTTTTAAATTATTAAGGATAAATGTCCTAAGTATTTATATAACATGATTAGTTTTAGAACAGATGTACATGATCTTAACTTAAGACATAGGGGATTAATAACTATACCCTTACATTCCAATTCTCTGTTTCAAAGGTCATACTCTTATTAGATTTCTAAATTCTGTAATTCACTTCCCCTAAGCTCAAGTCAGATAACTTTCAAAAATTCAAACAGGGGCCCAGTGTTGTTCTAGCCAGTAAACAGTTACTTATATATCTTTTGGCATTCCACATTTAGTATTTTTCTAACTTCAATACATCTAGGTTAAGGGGAAGAACAGGATACCTCCTGAACTGCCTCTGGTGATTGTAATAGCTTACTCACTGAATAAATAATGTAATTATTTATGTATTTTCACAACTAGAAAATCCACCAATATAACATTTGAGAATAATTATTATGAGTTATTAATATCCACAACATCAACATTTTATACACGGTGATCATATTTTAATACAAATTTACAATATTTCAAATGCATTTATTTTATTCTCAAGTATTTTTAAGAAGGATCTGCAATTAAAAGAAAAAGTAAGAGCTATCCTACGAGAGATTGAGATATCAATAAAAATGGAAGAGGAAGTAAGAGAGATAAGGAGAATTGGAAGAAAGATTAATGGAAAATGTAGACCGATTTTAATGGAATTAAAGAACTGCACAAGGAAATTTGAGATATTAAACGCAACGAAGAAACTTAAAGGAACAAAACTTTACATAGAAGAAGATTACACGAAGAAAATACAAGAACAAAGAAAGAAATTGGTAACGCACATGAAGGAAATAAGAAACAAGGGACGTCACGCAGTAATCCGATATAACAAACTAGTCCCTCAGGGATCAGAAATCTTATTACTGGTACGGGTTCGGCGACCCCGAGGTAGCCGAGCAAACTGGAGGCAACTTTCAATTGATGAATTTAATGGCTCTAGTTGTAACCCTTACCGAAATAACTGCTTCGGGTGGAGGAATCGGCAGAGGTAGGGCACTCTTTTGCCCTGAGGTGGAGAAATCGACCTCTAAAGGCGGATGAAATATGTAAATGTTCAAAGGCATAAGAATGCAGAAGGCAAGAGGAGACCACTGCATTAAAGGTCCATATGGAGTTCCTTAGTAAAAATCATCATGGCAATGTTCAAAACTAAATATACCGGAGTTACAAGTTTCCTAATCGTATCTCCGGGGGGAACAGTGATGAACAAAGTTGTGAAATTATTAAAAAGTAATATAAGAGCTATGAGTATTGCTATCTGGAATACACAAAGCTTATATGCACCAGGAAAATTAGCTAACGTAACAGCAGAAATGAAAAGACTAAAGCTGAGTATGTTTGGTATCAGTGATGTACAATGACCAGGTTCTGGAAAATGCAGGCAATGATGACACAACCCATAGATACGGTGTTGGTATTATAGTAGAAAAAGAAATGAACAAATCGATAATAAGTTTTACCCCATATTCCGTCAGAATTATAACGATACAACTCGATTACAAGAAAGGAAAAATCAACATTATTCAAGTGTATGCACCGACAGCGGACAAGCAAGGCGATGAAGTTGAAGATTTTTATGAGCAATTAGACTCTGTTCTGAAAGCTACTAAAAAAGAAGACGTCACCCTAATTATGGGTGACTTTAAAGCTAAAGTTGGCAAAGTCAAAACTGAAGGATGCACAGGAGTATATGGGTTAGGACAGCAAAACGAGCGAGGAGAACAATTTATAGAATTTTGTCAAAACGAAGAACTAACAACAATGAAAACAATGTTTAAATTACCAAATTGTAGGTAGTATACATAGAGATCTCGGATGGATAACAAGCAAAGAATTGTAAGAAACCAAATAGACTACGTTATAATCAGCAGTAGATTTAAAAATTCTATTACATCGACGAAAACTTATCCCGGAGTTGATATCGGGTCGGATCATAATCCAGTAGTAGCAGTATTAAAAATTAGATTGAAAAACTAAAACGCAAAAGTAACAGGCAAAAAATAAATGTAAAATAACTAAATGAAAACAGCATATTAAACAATGCACAAGAAAAAGTTAACCACAATCTCAGGAACATCAAAGAAATAAATAGAAATACCGAAAACATTCATGAGAAATGGAGAAACATATAAATGTCATTATTAAAAGCCGGAAAAGATACATTATCTCCAAGGGGAGTTAAGAAGAAAGATAGGATGACAGATGAAATTCTCAATCTGATGGAAGAAAGACGAGATTATAAAGCTAGAAATGAAGAAAAGTACAAAGAACTAAATTGAATGACTAAAGGGAGAGTTAAAGAAGTCAAAGAAAAATGGTTATTAGAAAACTGTAAGAAAATAGAAGAATACGAAAGTAGATATGATAGCTTCAATATGCATAAAAATATTAAGGAAATAACAGGTATTAAAGGATCAAAGCAAGCAAGCTTATTAAAAGATAAAAATGGTAGACTAATTATTGACATAAATGACAAGCTGAAGAGATGGATCGAGTAGGTACATAGAGGAACTTTTTAAAGATGACAGATCAGAAATCGAAATGGAAACGGAGTAAGCAGAACCGGAAATTTTAAGATGTGAAGTAGAATGGGCCATTAAAAGCACAAAGAAGGGAAAGTCTGTAGGACTGGACGAGGTTCCAGTAGAATTGTTAAAACTTATAGATAACGACACAATTGACATATGGTAAACCTTTTTAACACAATCTGTAGAACAAGCGTTATTCCAAAACAGTGGCTCTTATCAACTTTTGTTACACTTCCAAAAAAAGAACAATGCAAAAGACTGTTCTGAATATAGGACTATAGCATTGATGAGTCACACGTTAAAAGTGTTTCTTAAAATCATCCACAAAAGGATATTTAAAAAACTTGATGAAGACATAAGTGCCACACAACTAGGATTTAGAAATGGACTAGGGACAAGGGAGGCTCTGTTTGGTGTAAGCGTACTTATGCAAAGATGTTTAGATGTAAATCAAGATCTATATGCATGTTTCATCGATTTTGAAAAAGCTTTTGATAGAGTCCGCCATGAAATTCAATGCGAAATTCTCAAAAGCAAAAACATTGACAGTCAAGATATTAACATAATAACCAAATTGTACTGGAACCAAACAGCGACAGTAAAGGTCGAAAATGAATTAACCAAAGAAATTGAAATTTGCCGAGGCGTTCGACAAGGTTGTGTTTTTTCTCCACTCCTATTTAATATATATAGAAAAGCCATTTGTCAAGAAACTTTAGTAGAACAAAATGCTGGAATAACTATAAATGGAGAAAACATATATAATATACGCTATGCTGACGATACACTTCTAGTGGCAGATAATTTAAAAGATTTACAGCATCTACTTGAAAACATTGATACCCATAGTAACGACTACGGCCTCAGACTATATCTTAAAAAGACGAAATCAAAGGTAGTATCAAAAAATCAAAACATTGACGCCAGTTTAACAATTTCTAATATACAAATTGAAAGAGTTGCTTCATACAAATATCTAGGGGCATGGATTACCGAAACTAACGAACAAAATAAAGAAATTAAAGCAAGAATAGAAATAACGAGACAAGCGTTTGTTAAAATGAAAAGGTTCCTATGTTTTCGAGATATCAACTTAAATCTTAGAATTCGTATGTTACGTTGTTATGTTTTCTCCACGTTATTGTATGGTATGGAAGCATGGACCTTAAAACAGACAAACATTAAAAACATTGAAGCCTTCGAAATGTGGTGTTACAGGAGAATGTGGAAAATAACATGGACAGAAAGAGTGACTAATAGAGAAGTACTGCTGAAAATGGGAAAGGAATGTGAAAAAAATTAGAATATCTGGGTCAAATTATGAGGGAAAAAAATACTTGTTACTGAGGCTTATACTGCAAGGAAAGATCAAAGGAAAAAGAAGTGTAGGTCGAAGAAGCACTTCCTGGCTACGCAATCTACGAGAGTGGTATGGTTGTAGTTCCAACGAGTTGTTTAGAGCTGCTGTTAATAAAGTCCAAATTGCAGTGATGATTTCCAACCTCCGATAGGCGACGGAACCGGAAGAAGAAGAAGTTAACGGAGACCCCTACACACTACAGCAACTAAAAGAAGTAGAATTATTGCAAACTGATGAAGAAAAACATGAGGAAAGAGAAGATGGACAGGCAACGGAATTGAATAGCCCCGAAGTAACAGAAATACTACATTTAGAGAGAGAGGAACATACAAAGAAAGGAAGAGCGATGAGCCAGAGATCGCCAGAAACTCAAGGGTAAGAAAAACTGAGAAAAATTTAGAGAATGTAGAGAAATTTAGAGGAGAATTAAAGGACGAAAAGGAAGACCGAGTAGACACAGTAGAAATACTAGAAATAACAATGGAAGAATTACAGGAAGCGATAAAAGAGGCTAAAATAGGAAAAGTGAGCGGGGAAGACGAAATAGCACCAGAAATGCTTAAATATCTAGGGGAAGATGGAAGGGAATGGCTACAAGAAGTACTAAAAGAAGTGTAGAAATTGAAGAGAATCCCCAAAGACTGGGAAACAAATTTAATAATACCTATACATAAAAAAGGAGAGACAACAAACTGTGAGAATTACAGAGCAATATGCCTAGCCCAAACCACACTAAAACTATATACAAGAATACTGGAGAAAAGGTTTGAGAACATACGTAGAATACAAACTAGATGACGAAAAAATGGTATTTAGAAAAGGAAGATGACAAGTGACAACATTTATATACTACAAACGCTAATAGAAAGAACAATAGAGGGGGATAAGGAGCTCTACCTGATATTCATCGATTTGAAAGCAGCGTTTGATACAGTGCACAGACAAACAATATGGAATTGCCTGAAAGACTTAGAAGCGCCAACACAGCTTACCCAAATAATTAAAAGTACGTTTAAAACAGTAAGAGCGAAAGTACAAATCGCAGGACGGAGGTCAGAAGAATTTAAAATGGGAAAAGGAATAAAGCAAGGGGACAGCCTAAGCCCACTACTATTTGTGATAATAATGGACAGAATAGTAAAACAAACCAAGAGGGAAAAAGACCTAAAAATGACAGTAGGATACAACAAACTAGAACCCATATCAATAAGTAGCTTACTATACGCGGATGATGTAGTACTGATAGCGGACTCACGAGAGAAAATGCAGAAACTATTAAACATCTGGGTATAAGAAATAGAAGACATGAAAATGGAAGTAAACAACAATAAAACAAAATTGATGATAATAAATGAAAAACAGAAAGAGAATATAAACAAAGAAATAAAAAGCAAGAACACAATTAACAACATTCAACTAACTAGGCACAATACTAATAAATGATGGAAAAATAGACGCATAAATAACAAATCGATCTAATAATTCAACAGAACTATATTACGCATTAAACCACATACCACAAAGAAATAGACAGAGAAACCAAAAAAGAATATACGCAACACAATAACAATCCCAACAATCACATATGCAGCGGAAAACTGGACATGGACAAAAAAAGATGAAAGTCAGATAAACGCAATGAAGATGAAACACACTAGGAAGATAGCAGGGAAAACAAAATGGGACCACGTCAAAAACGAAACCCTAAGGAAAGAAATAAAACAAACACCAATATTAAAAAGAATTAAAGAAAAAACCTAATGTGGTACGGACACGTCTTGAGAATGAATAGCGATCGGTTGACGAAAAGAATAATGGAAGGAGGGAAACCAAGAAACAAAAAAAGGGGAAGACCTATAAGAAAATGGCTAGACGGGATAGAAGAACAGGGAAGAAAAAAGGGAAAACAAAGGAAGAGATGGAAATGTTAGCAAAAGATAGAAAAGCATGGAAGAAATGGGTTACAGAGGACTATGACTCACAATCCGACGCCTGAAAAGGCAAAGAAAGGAGAATAATAATAATAATAATAATAATAATTATTATTATGAGTGATTAATAACCCCAACATCAATATTTTATACAGGGTGTTCATATTTGAATACAAATTTACAATATTTAAAATGCATTTATTTTATTCTCAAGTAAAAGCTATCCTACGAGACATGGAGATATCAATAAAAACGGTGAGGAAGTAAGAGAGATAAGGAGAATTGGACATCACAGTGTATCATAACAAATATATAAGTATATTTAGTATTTTATAATTTTTCCCAGTCTATATTTTGACAAATAAGTTAAATTTTCTTAGGTAAATATTTACAAGTAATTTTTTTATTTACGAGCCAGTCGCCGCACTTGATTAGTATGCTACGTCGTAATAATCGTCGCTGCACTTTTAAAATTTCTCAGTTATAAATCAGATGATCTACAGTCTGATCATCAGTATCACAAGGACATCGAGCACTGTCCAAATTTTTAAAACAGTACAAATAGCTTCGCAGATTTCCATGGCCGGTCACTAGCACAGTAAAATTAGGGTTCACTTTAGACGAGTATTTTAATCTTGCGGATACTGTTGGATAGAACTCTTTTGTCACTTTCCCTTTGTCTGTATTAGTGGAACACTTTCCCACTTCTCTACACTTTCCGTTTAGCATCACTAATTATTTCACTCTTGGGTATATTGTTTTAGATTTCCACAGCATCGTCGCACTCTGCTCCACATTTTGCTAAGTAATCCGCCTTTTCGTTCCCTACGTTACCTTGATGTGCTTTTACTCAGGTGATAAACAATTCACATTTTCCTTCTAGTTCAATCACCAGTTTCTGTATTTGTATTATTAAATTGCCATATTTATCTCTCCCTTTCAATGAATCAATTGCAACTCTGCTGTCGGTGTATAGTACTACTTTTGTTGATTTTTTTTGAGGTACGTATTTCTTCTCATTTTTGTAGTCCTTTCAGTATTTCCACTTGTTCGGCCTGGTTATTCGAACACCTACCACTTAGTCTGTATTTCTTTTCGTGCTCAAGCTGGTTGTTTCTATCAATCGCCACTCCAGAGCCAACCTTGTCACTAGTTTTACTCCCATCTGTATATATCTCAATGTCAGGTTTTGCATTACGATCTGGTTGATTGATAGTCGGAATTTCTGCAGGATGAATCCACTTACTAACTGGCACGAGAGAATCATAGTAAATATCCTCTCTAGATCTTGTGGCCAAGTGTATTCTATTTATTTCTTCAATTTTAATAATTATAGGCACTGAACCACTTAAGATACACTACGCTTCGTACGCTTCGTACGATAAAGTTCTGTATGCTTTTGCCACTTTAATGTTAATGAACCGCTCTACCTTCTTAAGCATTAATTGGTTGGTTTTTCTATTTGCGAATTTAATCCAAACGGGAGCTCCATAGGTAAGGACAGGTTGAATAGCGCCAGTATGTATAATTTTAAGAGCCTGATATCCTAATCCCCAATTCATTCTTGCTGACCTAGATAAGGTGTATATCAGTTTGGTGGCTTTCTCAGTGATATGTTTAATGTGGCTGTTAAAATTTACTCTTTTATAGAAATAAATACCTAGGTATTTTAGTTCCGACACCTGTTTTAAGGTATTTCCATTTAAATATGTATTTATATCATCGTCATTTCTCCTTTTCCTTTTCCATTGTCATTGATTTTTGGTCATTAAAGGTTATTTTATTATTTTTTGTTCAGATTTCAGTTTTCTTAAGATCCAAGTTAGCAAAGTTTTCTGCTTCTATTGAGTTGTTCCCATGCGTAATTATTAGCAAGTTATCGGCGAATGCTATCGCTTTTGTTTTTTTTTTGGGTATAATTTATGTTTAGCAGTGAATTATACTGAATATTCCATAAACCGGGTCCACAACACGAACGTTGGAGACAGCCCATGGTTACCTTTTTTTCTATCTTCATCGCGAGTGTAGCCGTTCTATCTTTGAAATAGTCTTTCGTGAGGTTGTACAAATTCTTAGGGCAGTTGAATTGTTTAAGACTGTTTAGTATAGCTGGCCACCAAGCTGCATTGAAGGCTCCCTTCACGTCTAGACTAGTAATTATTACAGCCTTCTTCTGTTGTAATAGGTTTTCGATGTGTTCCCTAAAGAACATAGCTGCATGAGTAGTACTTCTTTGAGGAACGAATCCAAATTGGTTACAATTCATTAATTCATTACTATGTACGTGATGCATTATTCTGTAGATTAAAAGTTTTTCCAATGATTTTCCTCCAACGTTAATTAAACTTATAGGCCTAAATTTATTTGCTTCGTCGCTGTTTTCTTTGCCTGCCTGTCTGTCAGTCTGTCTGTCTGCCTGCCTGCCTTCCTGCCTGTCTGTCTGTCTCTCTGTCTGCTTGTCTGCCTGCCTGTCTGTCTATCTGCCTGCCTGCCCGTCTATCTGTCTGTCTGTCTGCCTGCCTGCCTGCCTGTCTGCCAGCTTGTCTGCCTACCTGTCTGCTTGTCTGTCTGTATGCCTGCCTGTCTGCCTGTCTGTATGTCTGTCTACCTGCCTGCCTGCTTGTCTACCTGTCTGTCTGTCTGCCTGCTTGTTTGCCTACCTTTTTGTCTGTCTGCCTGCCCGTCTGTCTGTTTGCCCCTGCCTGCCTATCTGTCTGTTTGTCTGTCTGCCTGCCTGTCTGTCTGTCGGCCTGCCTTCCTACCTGTCTGTCTGCCTGCCTGTTTGCCTGCCTACCTGTCTGTCTACCTGTCTACCTGCCCACCTGTCTACCTGTCTATCTGTCTACATGTCTAACTGTCTACCTGTCTGAAAGTGTAATCAAGGGCTGAACTCCGATAATATTCCAATTACATATGTAAAAAACTGCTCGATATTATTTGAACCGTTAACCATTATGCGATTTCAAATTGCGCAACATAAATTGGGTTAAGAATGGCAATGAGCTTCAACATACGACAATAATGCTAATTTATTTGTGGATTGTATATCTGAAAGTGGAATTATGTTAAAAATATCAATTTGAGGATTCTAGACCTTGTATTATCTAACAACGAAAACACAGGTTATTCAATGCGAAAGCCTCCCCCTCGTACTGTTGTAGATCAAAAGTACCCTCCTTTAGAAATGTATTTTAGATTAATTATATTCATTTTCGTTCCCTTCATATTGGCACAAGGGTTCAATGTGCCATACAAAATGTACACATTTTGCACAAGTGGTATGATAACCATAATCACTGTACTGTCTTTTAATTATCACAGCAGCTGCTGTCTGGAGCTGTACAAACCTGTCCAGACCTGTTAAAACGTGTTCTCCCAGCGAGCCAGACTGTTTCCGCCTCGCCGATACCGTACACCTGCACAGCTGGAACAGGTGTCACCACTATCCCGTCACCACATCAATTTTTGTCTCATTAAAATAGAAATTAAGTTAGGTAATAAACTTATACATGTAATTTTTAAAGACTAAAATAAAAACGTTTATTTTAATATGTGTTTTATTTCATTAATATATACATCTTATGTATCCATACACGAAGCAGGACTTAACAGAGAGTAAGAAATCAATATAATCTTGAATACTCGAACATGTTTATAATGTGTTTGGTGGGCAGTAGCCCCAAGGAAAAGTATCAGTATATAGTTTACTATTCTTTTGTCATCATGAGAGTCTAAAGCCTTTTTTCTTTGTTTTAAAGAAAATACATTGGATTGTTTGAATGATACTCGCTTGTATCAAATTTGCGAATATCTTCTCGTATAAAATCGTATATATTTGGAAGACTAAAGTGATATATGAGACTATCAGCGTTTGTGTTTTATAATCTCTAATGCGTCTCTTCTCGTTTTTATCGAATTCGAACTTAATTCCGTAATGCTATCTGCCGCAGACATGTTCGAGCACGCTTTGTTGTAATACTAACTCTTGCGGAGACTCCTGAGATGGCCTATTTATTCATCGCCTCAAATTACCTCAGACACTGATAATGGGGGTCATTAACTACATCCGGTGTAAATTTCTCAGACAAAGACACCATACAATTATTTTTAGCAACCGTGAAATTTTCAAAAAATGGCTCCATACAATTATCTTTAGCAACCGTTTTAAGTTTGTTGCCTTAATGTAATAAATGTTTTCAAAATAATTAAAATCAATCTAGTTTATGAAACAGGTCTTTCTTGACATATACGAAACCCCATATACATAAACCCTTTGTTGTGGTGGTAAAAGTAGATATTGAGTACAATTAAAAAGGTTACTTATCATGAACTCGTGAGAAAAGTCAAATTTTCAGGTTTTTGAAATTGTGCAGAACTCTTAAGATAGTAGAGATAAATGTATACGGACAAAGAAAGTTTCCTCCTCACAAAAGCTTTCATACAAATTAAAATAATCGAAATAGGACCATTAGGAGCTGAGATACAAAAAAAATTAGTGCGCCTAATATGGCGCCATCTTTAATAGTCGCCAATTTGGCATGAAATATGACCACAGAAAGTGGCACATTCCAATAAAAAGTGCAGCTTTTTGGCTTTTTAGCCGCGTGTCCCCAACATACTATATGTGTAACTGAATTGTATTTTATGTTTTGTATTCACAGAGTAATTTTTTTCTCCTATATGAGTCTCTATGTGTAGTTAAATCACTTTTTCGTGTTGCTTTGTATTTGCAAACAGAGCAATTGTATGGCTTTTCTCTCATGTATGAGTGTTGGTATGTATAACCAAACTACTTTTCCGTTGCTGTTCTGTATTCACAAACAGAGCAACTATAAGGCTTTTCTCCTGTATGAATCCTCATATGGGTAGCCAAATGAAATTTATGTGCCGTTGTGTATTCACAAACAAAGCAACTGATACGACTATTTCTCCTGTATGAGTCTTTATATGTGTAACTAAATTACTTTTATGTGCTGTTCTGTATTCACAAACAGAGCAACTATACGGCTTCTCTCCTGTATGAGTTTTCATATGTGTAACTAAACCACTTTTATATGCCGACCTGAATTCACACACAGCGCAAATAAATGGCTTTTCTCCGGTATGGGTCTTCATGTGCGGTAACTAAATGAATTTTCTGAGCTGTTCTGTATTCACAAACAAAGCAAATATATCGCTTTCCTCCTGTGTGATTCTTCATATGTGTATATAAATTACTTTTATGTGCTGTGCTGTATTCACAAACAGAGCAACTGTATGGCTTTTCTCCTGTTGATGCGTTTTCATATGTTCAACTAAACAATTTTATGTGCTGTTCTGTATTCACACACAGAGCAAATAAACAACTTTTCTCCTGTGTGAGTCTTCATATGTGTAATTAACTGAACTTTCTGTGCTGCTCTGTATTCACAAACAGAACAATTGTACGGCTTTTCTCCTATATGAGTCTTGACATGTCTAACTAAATTACTTTCCGTGCTGTTTTGTATTCACACACACAGCATCGATAAGGTTTTTCGCCTGTATGAGTCCTCATATGTGTAATTAAATCACCTTTCCGTGTTGCTCTGTATTCACAAACAGAGCAACTATATGAGTTTTCTCCTATATGGATTTTCATATGTCTAACTAAACTACTTTCCGTGCTGTTCTGTATTCACATACACAGCAACTATAAGGCTTTTCTTCTGTATGAGTCTTCATGTGTGTAACTAAAATGAATTTTCTGTGCTGTCCTGTATTTACACAGAGAGCAACTATACGGCTTTTCTCCTGTATGAGTCTGCATATGTCTAACTAAACTACTTTTCCGTGCTGTTCTGTATTCACATACACAGCAACTATAAGGCTTTTCTTCTGTATGAGTCGTCATATGTGTTATTAAATCACTTTTCCCGTGTTGTTCTGTAATTACAAACAGAGCAAACTGTAAGGTTTATCTCCATTACAAGCAGTATTTAAGTTATTATTGACAACTATTTTGTTTTCATAATTTTCATCCTTTAATTCAATGTCTTCTTGTTTAATAGATAACTGATTAACATTTTCATTGTTATCCATGTTTTGCGTGTTATTTTCCATAGTTTCTTATTTAATGTTGATTGTTTAATCTTTTCTTTTAATGATTCATGAGCCCAAAAAAAGTTGGATATCTTCACACCTACAACAAAAGCAGATTGTTGTAACTTATTAGGAACTGATATCTTTAAATAACTATGTCATTGGCATACTGCCATTAGGGGTATGTTAAGAACATAATCATTAAGCATTTGTGTCCCTACTACGAATGTAAGTAAATAGCCTGTCGACCTGATTTACAGAGTCCAACTCTATTTATCCAAGATGGGATAAATGTACCAAATATACAGCTCCTCGAAAAATTTATTTTGGATACAGAAATCGAAAAAACTTTAATAAGCCGTTATAGATAAGACATTGGTAATGATTTCAAACATTTAAATTGGTATGGCTTCCTCATTTCCGCGATATTACATATAAAATTTAGATTTAGGGGGTGCATTATTTGTGATAATAATAAAGTAAATAGTAAATTATTCGAAAAATTATCTGGTGGAAAACCAATTCACTCAGTAATTACATACCCGGCAACAAAACTAATAAAATATTTTTACTTTATGATACTGTACATCTTTTAAAGATATTAAGAACAATTAATTAGCATAAAGAAAAAAAAGAACGTTTATTTTTCCCTCATTTAAGAACCATTCATTGTTACGAGAAGCTAAATTTTGAGTAATTTCGAATTTGTCTGAATCTGAAGTGTCTGTTACTTAAACGTGCACTGGGACTTTCACGTAAGGTTTGTTATCCAAGTAATTTAGCACAACAGAATGTTAAATCAGCTGCCCAGATATTTGACGAAAAAATTACAGCAATTGAAGATCTCGGGTAAGTACTAAAGAATTCTTAATCCTTATCCATCAATGGTGCACTGCAGTTAATATAAAACATCCGAGAAAAGGTGATTTTGGAGGGCTTTCACGGCCATATGCAATTACGTAACAAACAACTTCCAGGATTTGAATATATCTACATAAGCGACGAAAAGGAAAACACAAGAAGACTATGCTGATCCAGTACGAAGTTTGACTCAAACTAATACTGCATTTCTACAATCTCCTGTTGAATGACTGCAAAGTAGGGAAAATTATACAATTTAAGAACATGCCTAAGAGAAGGGGAAAGCTTAGCTCTCAAACATTTTCTATTCTTGTGCATACTACGAGTACTTTGGTTAAACATCTAAAGATGGTTTTGTTTTCACATTTCCAAAACAGAAAATAGGTACCTACTGCTCATCCAAAATAACTGTACGGGTAAAATGCTCAAAAGACAGAGGACAGGAGACTACCTGTTTGACAGAAATAAAGTGTGTGTTGTACTTTTACTAATTATTGAAGTTATGCCACGCACTTTATCTCTATCGAACAGGTAGTCTTCTATCCCTCTTTTACGCATTTTACCCGAACAGTTATTTTGGATAAGCAGTATGTCGATTAATTATCAAATCAATAAGTAATCAAATCCAGGAATAAAATTTATCAATCGTGAACAAGGTAGATTATCTAAGTAGTTAACCAGCTATTTAAGAATTACAATTAATTGGTGGACAATATTAAAGTAAAAGTTACTACACATTTCTGATATATTATTTTTAGGCATGTTAAATATTTTATGAGCTAACAATCTTTTCCAATGTTCAAGTGAGAAGTGTTTAAAATTATACCTGAAGCGTGTGACGTACAGAATCTACAGAATCAGATGCTACACTTGAAATTCTATTAAGGTTCTGAAAGACAAAATTCATATTATGAATGCTTGTCGGTCATTTACATACAGAAACATTAGACAGTGATTTACGAATATGATACTATTATAAATACAGTGTCTCTGACAGAATATGTAACATAGGGACGATCTTTAAGTTTTGCTATAAATTAAAATTAAATGGAACTGTAAACAAAAACGAATCATGAATTATATTATAGTCAAATTTGAGGAATGTACGTCGATAAGTAATTCGAGCAGAACGATATAAAAGCAACGACAACGCTGAACCTTTACCATTGACGTTACCCTATGTTGTACATGCCGTCAGACACACTGTATATCATACATACCATATACTATTAGATGCACCGTCAGTAACCACACAGTTTTGCGTATTTTTGATTATATTAGAGATATACTGCAAGTAAAATCTAAACCTGAACCTATTTAACCACTCCTATAACGATAAATAATCTGACTAACGATTGCTAAATCGTATGCATATCAGGAGTTATTTTTCACAAATGCCTAATATCAACAATTGTATTAAAACACCGATTGTAATGTCAATAAGAGAAACACAGTTCACTTGACAAACATTTAGCGGACGTCGCCATTTTAAATTAAAATAGTTTTTATAATTCGCTTTTTTGGTCTACTCCACTGCAAAATGCCTACTTTTATAGAAATAGAATCCAAAAACACTCCAAAGAGAAACCCATATATATATATAATACACATATATTGCTAGTAGGGCCTCGGAACGCTAGAAAACATTACGGCGCCGACATAGTCTCACTTAGAGTATAACGCGTCACGTGCGCATGCGTGAGAATTCGAACTCCGCCTTTAGAAGCGAATTTTAAACTTGACCACTTCCCCATTGGGAGGACGACGCCGCCGCCCTTGCGCACCGCTCACCGTTATACATTGAAGAGTTGGTTGTCTGCCTCACTTCCTTGGTGAGTTTCCCACTCATAGCCGCTAGCAATATAGTAAGTATTAGATATATGGGGAAACCTAATAATTTTCTCTACAGTGCCCCAAAAATCGTAACTTCATTAGTTATAGAGGTTGGAACAACACTTTCGTTTTAAATACCACTATACATTCCCACCAATTGCATATACAGTGTGGAAATAAAGTAACGGAAAAATTCATTAACTTCCTTGTAATTCATTTTTATGAAAAAATCTCGAAGGGGTGCAGCAATTTTGACCATAGGGAATAATTTCAGCTGATTTTTATTTTCGTATGTAATTTGTTTTTCAAGATATGATGTCATCGATTTTTTTTTAAATAACAACCTATATTTTTTATTATTGATTTCGGTAGTACTTTTTATCCCGTTTCGAACGGTATAAAGAAAAAATCGAGAAAAATAGTCTTAGAATTTAATATTAATAAAAACCAATGAAATGGGCAAAATAAATCTAGTGACCTGTGGATAAAACAAAAAAAGATTAGTTATATGTCAGAATCAAACAATTTGTAAATGTCATAACAAAATAAGCTTTCTTTGCTTTTCCTAAATTAGAATTTACCTTTAGCAAACTATTTTATTACTAAAAATGGTACAATTAAGCGAGATACAGAAAATTGAATTTTTTATTATTTATTATTGTATTTTTCAATTTTTTTAAAAAATTTAATCAAAACGAATGTGCTGTTAATGACTTTCTGCCAAACGTAGGTAACTAGATTTATTTTGTTCATTTCATTGGTTTTTAATATTTAAACTTTAAGACCATTTTTCGCCATTTTTTTTACATGTAACATATTGAAAATTTTATATCATTGAAAACAAAATAAAAAGTACTACCAAAATCAATAATAAAAAATACAGGTTATTAAAAAAGTCGATGATGTCATAACTTTAAAGAATGACGTAGCAACATAAAGCTGGTTGTACTGTATGTCCTATAATTAAAATCGCTATACCGCTTCAAGATTTTTTCATAAAAAATAATATTAACAAAGTTAATGAATTTATCCGTTACTTTATTTCCACACTGTATGTATTACTTATGTAATGCATATAGTCTGTTTAGTTAACACAAAAACGTTTTCATTTTTATGAAGTTGGTACGTATATGCATACAGTTTTGGTACTAGGGATTCTGTATTTTGTTTTGCATAGGTTTCCACACCTTGAAGCAAATCTTTAGCTCCGGCTATTTGTTTCGCTATTTAGTCACTTCCGGGCCAGCCTGTATATTTTCACTTGAGTTATAATTCGCTGTATTTCAAACGATATCAAATCTTGTTCCCGCAAAAGTGCTGGATTTGGTTTTTCCGAAATTCACTTGTTATCGCTTTGCGACAGCGAGCAGCTTTTCCGTTGTTTTGCGGGCATTTTATTTCTGCATTCGGTTGAAGTAACTTGCTTCTACGAAGGCATTCCCGCGTGCTACTGCACCAATTATTAATTAACTTCGTTTGTGAGCTGATGACTAAAATCAGGTATGTCTACGCTACTTGTTGATATTCATTTTAGTAATTTCCCGTTTTTTATTAGCTCTTTGACGATATTCTTCAACGTCACTTTTAAACGCCTTTATTTGGGTTTCCTAATTAACACCTTAATCAATAACTTGGACCCGCAACTCCTTTCTGGAATGTCATCTTGAGCTTGCCAAATGGTACAAGGAACGCCCGTTCCATTATCAAATTCGGCCACGAGTTCGAGATTGCTGTCGGCTTACGCTAAGCTAATCCTGGACCAATTCAGTGCCTACCGGCAACGTTTTTTATCACCACCCAGGTTAGTCTTGTTTCAACTTTTGTTGATAACCACGTCCGCCTATGAATTGTTGGCTGAATCGATTGTAACGACACTTCCGATTTACAATTTACAAAGTAAACTAGGCTTTACAAATTTAAAACGTAATGTATTAATTATTCACAAATCTACGCTTTACACATTTAAAACGTAATGTATTAATTGTTCATAAATCTATGCTTTACAAATTTAAAACGTAATGTATTAATTGTTCATAAATCTATGCTTTACAAATTTAAAACATAATGTATTAATTGTTCCCAAATTTACAATTCACAAATTTAAAGTTTTGCTAAATGAATACGTATTAAGAATTTTTCTAAAAAGTGCCCTCACGCCATTTTACTATCATTACCGAGATAACGGTTAAAACATATGACAGTGGTAAGCTTACTCCTTCATTGAGTTGTGATCACATTCAATCCAAGGGCCCAAAAGAGGTTCGCATATTTTTTTTGTGCGTGCTGCATTTTCAGCATTAGTTATATACTGTATTTAAACCTTGTGATAAACAATTTACAGACCTAATTACGATGTTGCGAGCAACTATTAATGATTAATTAAATAAACCTAATTGTTGCTGTAATTTTATTTATTTCTCGAAATCTGTGATTTCTGGCGCCCTGTGTTTTTTATTATTATTAAAAGAGCTTGCAGCAGTTCAGCTAGGTCATTGCGGTGAGTAAGAACATTTCAGAGCTACCGTGGTGTATAAATGATAAGGGGGTTGATCTGCGATTATACTACCATAGATTATTATTAGTAATCGATCGCAGGTTGGCTTCTTTATTGTTTCACTGACGCCAAACGTGTGGGGCTCGACTTTGGTATTACATCAGCTGTGCAACCTGTAATTCTTCTTTAATATTTTGACTAAATTATTCATTTAAAATTAATGTTAACGCACTTCGTGTGGATGAATTACTCTATAAGCTACTGTTCAGAGGCTTAGATAGGGACGACCCGGTGGAAAGTATGAGCGTCGACCAACGTCGTAGGACTTCGCGTGCGAAACTGTTACTAGAAAAGGCTGACCCTACGTTTCTTAGCGCTTATCAATTAGTAGCACCCTTTGATGTTCAATTGGAACTTGATACTTGTAAAGGCTAACTAACTGAACTTTCGGTGTTAGTTACTGCTTTCTCAGGGGCACCTTCTAATTCAGAATTTGCTCGGCTTGATAGGCGGCTGACGCATTTGTATTCACGACTAACCAGTTTACAACCCTCCTCTAAATTAGAACAGGAGCATGCTACTCTTACGAGTCAATGCTTAGATCTATTACAGTCACTTAGTAATGAGCATGACGATTTGCAATTACAAGTAGTTCCTTTGCCCTCAAATGTTGATGCCACTAATTTTGTCGGTTCTGTTAATACAGTAGCTCCACCTAATTCTGACCCTATTGAACCTATGGCAGATAATATTGTTGACAACCCTAATATAATTGAAGCAGCTGGGTTAGCTTCATCTACTTTCCAACGATCTAGGGTATCTTTTTCTGATGAGCACGTACATCCGTATCCTCCTTTTACACAACAACCTAGTATGTCAGCTACTGCTAATTTGCGAACTGAATTAGACCACATTAATTACTCTACGATGTCTCTTCCTAGACATGTAGGTTTAGTTTCTGTACCGGTATGCAAATGGGGTCTATCATTTAATGGAGACACGACTACTATGGGGGTAAATTCTTTCCTACAACGTGTCGAAGAACTTAGAGTAGCGCGTAACATTTCGTACGACCAATTATTTTCTAGTGCGGTTGACCTTTTCTCGGGTCGTGGGTTAGTATGGTACCGTGCTATGCATCACCGGGTTTCAAACTGCCACGAATTGGTAGCTAGGTTGCGATCTGATTTTTTGCCTACTGATTAGGAAGGGCAAGCAGGGGGCCTATGAAAAACCCTCACTTTTTATTGCTGTGCTGCTTAATTTATTTGATCGTTTACTCGTTAAACCATCCGAATCAATTCAACTTAAGCATATTATGAAAAACTTGCAACCTCTTTACGCTACTCAATTATCTTTAACTGTAGTCCACGATATTGAACATCTTGCCTTTCTGTGTAAAAAGCTGGAAAACGTTAAGATACAGATTATTAAATATCGCAATCCTGATGCTGCTTCATCCTTGTAACTGGAACCTGACTTGGCTTACCAGCCTACTCCTAAATAATCTGTGACACAGACTGCACAAATGACAATTAAACATCCTGGTCCTAGAACTAACCGTGCGAAAAGTACGACCACTTGTTGGAACTGCCGTAAATTAGGCCATACTTTCCATACTTGCTCAGCAGATAAGACTATTTTTTGTTATATTTGCGGTCATGCAAATAGTTATTTTGCTACTTGTCCTAAATGCCATCCAAAAAAACGCGAAGTAAAGGGTAGATATCACAGCCGATCTATTCCTTATCCCTATTATACTAAGGCTGATACTTTATCTTGGGAATTTTGGTTACAAACTGTGAATGAATTTTGCCGTATGACTTGTAATACTTCAGCCACCTTTACTAAACAACTTTCTGACAACCGTCCTTATTTAACCATTTATATTAATGGCGAACCTATTCACGCTTTTTGCGATACAGGGGCCAATCAAACTTTAATTGGGCGCAACGGTTTATATTTACTTCAGAGACATGATCTGAAATTGTGTAACAATACTTCTCCGCTTACCTTGACTACTGCTGACGGTCAGCTACAAAATATTTTAGGTACTGTTGCCTTACCCATTACCATTGATGGTATTACTAGGTCCATCGATGCGGTTATTTGTGACTCAATTCAGTCTACACTAATTTTAGGTGTTGATTTTTGCTACTCTTTTGGAGCAAAGACTGATTTTGTCGCTAGACGCTTTGATGTGGCTGAAACTTTTTCGCTACAGACTATTTGTGGCGTAGTTGATTTGTCAGTTCAACAACAACTTCTTCTAGAGCAAGTTGTTGGGAAGTCCTACTTTAGGCTTAACTAATTTAGTTGTACACACTATTGATACGGGTGACGCATCTCCTATTAAGCAGAGATACTATCCTTTGTCTCCTGCTATGCAAGTCCATGCCGACCACGAACTTGATCGCTTGTTAGAGATGGGTATTATTCGTCCCTCGAAATCTCCTTGGAGTTCTCCAATGGTCTTAGTCAAAAAGAAAGGTGGTTCGTATCGACTTTGTTTCGACGGTCGAAAATTAAATTCGGTTACCAAGAAGGACGCTTATCCTTTACCATATTTAAATAGCATTCTTGATAAATTGCGAGATGCACGTTATCTTACGTCCATCGATCTTAAACAATCTTTTCACCAAATTCCTCTACATCCAGATTCGTGCGAAAAAACAGCTTTTACAGTCCCTAGAGGTGGTTTGTTTGAGTTTACAGTGGTTCCGCTTGGGATGGCGAACGCAGTTGCCAGTCAACAACGTCTCATGGATAGCATTTTTGGTCCGCTATTGGGTGAAAACATCTTCGTGTATTTAGACGATATTGTTATCGTATCTGGAACCTTTAAAGAACACTTGGATACCTTAGAGCAAGTTTATACCCGTCTTAAAGACGCTAACTTAACTGTCAATATCGACAAATGTCAATTTTGCCGTCCCAGTCTTACGTACCTCGGCTTTGTCGTCGATAAAAATGGTTTACGCACGGACCCTGATAAAATTTTGGCTATCACTAAATACCCTCAACCAGATACGGTGACCGAAGTCAAACGCTTTATTGGCTTAGCTTCTTGGTATCGTCGCTTCGTTCCAAATTTTGCCACTATTATCTACTGCTCCTATTTCGGACCTAATTAAAGGTCGTATTAAAAAGCAGCGTGTGCATTGGACTGATGATGCTCTTAAATCATATCAAATTAAATCTTGTTTGACCTCCGCTCCTGTTTTGAGTAGTCCAAATTTTTCGCTACCGTTCACGTTACAATGTGACGCCTCTAATTTTGGCCTCGGTTGTATTCTTACACAAAATATTGACGATGAGGAAAAGGTTATTGTTTATCCCTCACGTACCCCTAACAAGGCCGAACGCAATTATTCTGTCACAGAGAGAGAGAGAGTGTTTAGCTGTCATCTTTGGCATTGAGAAATTTAGACCGTATATCTAAGGTACACATTTCACTGTGTTAACCGATCACTATTCCTTAGTGTGGCATACTAATATGAAAGACCCCACAGGCCGTTTAGCCCGTTGGAGTGTTCGTCTGTCGCAATACGATTTTACAATTCGACACCGACAGGGCAAACATAATGTAGTTCCCGATGCTTTATCGCGAGCTCCTATTCAGGTTTCGGCACTAGAACTTGTTGATGGTGACTTAGATTCTTGGTACCACTTTTTAAGTATGTTCCCAACCGTCGTGTCATTGTTAGCAACTTAGTGGAATGGAAACAGGTGATACCTCGTTCTCGCCGAACTGAAATTTACAAACTCTTTCATGACAGTCCCACATCTGCTCACTTGGGTGGTTATAAAACCTTTTGTAAGATCTCCGAACAATATTACTGGCCTAAAATGCGTGCCGATGTCATCCGTTACATACGCCATTGTGAAACTTGTGCTGCGAGTAAAGTTAGTCAACTTGCTAGACCTTGTTTAATGGGCCAAAATAAGAAGATTTTATACCCTTTTCAATGTTTGTCAATTGACATAATGGGTCCTTTACCTCGCACGAAAACTGGTAACACTTCTATCATAGTTGTATGTGATTGGCTAACCAAGTTTACCCTAGTTAAAGCTGTTCGCGCTGCCACTGCTAAAGCAGTAGCCAAGTTTTTGGAGAACGAAGTCTTCCTCATTTTTGGTGTTCCTCAAATATGTATGGTTGATAACGGACCACAATTTATAAGTTCCCAATTTAAAGCCTTGATGAAACAATACCAAGTTCAACAAATTTGGTATAATGCTTCTTACTATCCCCAAGTCAATTTTGTCGAGAGAGTTAACCGAGTTATCGGTACTGCTCTTCGTTCTTATGTTTCGGATAATCATCGTTCGTGGGACGAACATATTTATCAAGTTGCACACGCTTTGCGTAACGCCGTTCATGAGGTGACGGGTTACACCCCTTCTTTCTTAAATTTTGGGAGGACTGTACCAGTTTCTGGGACTTATTACGGTCATCTTAAGAACTTCCAAGAAGAAGAATTATCTTTAGAAACTCGTGAAGACCTGGCTTCAGACGTTAACCAACTTTCTGAACTTTATCAAGACGTTGTTAAATGCCTCAATAATTCCTACCAACGCAATTCCAAGCACTATAACTTGCGTAAGCGTCCATTAAAATTTAATGTCAATGATTTGGTTTGGAAAAGGAACTAC